>CM070770.1:237026556-237626556 GCA_036346955.1 Dipus sagitta
ATTCAGGCAACAGGAGTTCAGAGAAGAAAGCAGAAAGGGGAGAGTGTATTTTAAGAAATTCTGGTCAAAATGTTCCTAATCCGGTCTGGGATTGAAGCCAAACCTCAGCCTCAGGAGGTGCAGAGTTCTCTCTAGTCAATTTCAACCCAAGGAAAATAATCCCATCAAAATGAAAGTCAAAGGAAATACCCCAGAAGCATCAAGAGATAAGAAACCCAAGGCATACACAGATGTGCCAGCACATCAGCGGGTTTCCTAAAGATCACTGCACTCCGGAATTTGCCTTCAGGAATGAAGGGGAAATAACAACTTTCCCAGACAACCAAAACTTACAGAGCTCATCATCTCTAGCACCCCCCTTATGGGAATTGCTAAAGAGAGTTTTATAAACTGAAGTTTAAAGACCCTACTGCATAACATGAAACAGAAAAATATGAACATCAATGATATAGCAAACAGAACCATATTCAGAGTACTATAGGGCTGTAATCATAATATGTAGTAATTTTAGCCCACATAATACAAGGGTTCAATGGAAAAATGCCACTACTAACAACCACAGTTAAAACAAATTATCAATGAGAACTGAAAATAGTCATTCAAAATGATGTAAAATGTATGTTTCAGTCAAAGTATACAGTTGTCATATGCAATCAGAGTTACGTTGTTGTCAGTTTAAAGTAAGTTGTTCTACGTGTGAGAAGTCCTATGTATGCCTTATCATAGCCACAAAGCAAAAGGTTTTTGCAGAAACACAAAAAGAAAATAGAAAGGATTCAAAGCATGCTAGGAGAGAAAACCACCAAGCCACAAGTAAGTCATCCAGCAAGGAAGAAAGAAGCCACATATTGAGAAAACAACTGACAAGTTGGCATTAGTAAGTCACTGTCTATTAGAGCTACCTTTATTTTTTTAGAAATACTTTTAAGGGGCTGGAGAGATGGCTTAGCAGTTAAGCACTTGCCTGTGAAGCCTAAGGACCCTGGTTCGAGGCTCGATTCCCCAGGACCCACGTTAGCCAGATGCACAAGGGGGCGCACGCGTCTGGAGTTCGTTTGCAGTGGCTGGAGGCCCTGGCGTGCCCATTCTCTCTATCTGCCTCTTTCTCTCGCTGCCTGTCACTCTCAAATAAATAAATAAAATTAAAAAAAGAAATACTTTTAATTATTCATTTTCAATCAGACAGACTGAGAGAAGAAAGACAAGACAGAGGATGGGCGTATTCTACAAAAGAACTCTGGCACATGCAGCTCTTTGTGCATATGACTTTATGTGGGTACTGGGGAATCGAACCTGGGTTGTCAGTCTTTGCAGGCAAGTGCTTTCACCACTTGGCTATCTCTCCAGCTTCCCAGAACTACCTTTAAAGAAACTTCTCCATTAAAAAGAAACAAAAAAGACATTGAGTCAATGAATGGGCTTCTAAAAGATGCAAGTATTTATTTTTCTACAACAAACTTACTTGACCTTTAAAGATATATACAGACTGAAAGTGATGGTATAAAAGTAGATATTATTCACAAACAGAAACCAAAAGAAAAAAGAGGCTATGTAACGTTATATCACACAACAGAATTTAAGTCAAAAGTGTGAAAAGAAAGAAAATAAAAATATTACATGTTGATGAAGGATCAATTCACTGACAGGATATAAAAACTGTAAATACAGATCTAATATCAATAATCTAAGTGTATAAAACAATTACTAAAGTGCCAGAAGGGGGAGGCAGATTATAACACCATAACAGTAAGGGACTACAATATCCTTGCTTTCAACAATGACCAGCTCATTCAAACAGGATTTTCATACGACAACATTGTATGCTTCAGACCAAATGGGCCCAACAGAAATGTATAGAACATTCCATCCCAACTCCAAAAGAATGCATATTCTTCTCAGGTACACCCAGAACATTCTCCAGAATAGATCCCACATAGGCTCAAGAAAACCTCATTTAATTTAAGGAAACTAAAATTAAAGCTGGTAGAAAATTCACGAATTCATGGAAGCTAAACAGTTTGTTCCTGAATAACTAATGCACCATGGAAGAAATTACAATGGAAATCTAAAAACATACTGAAACAAATTGGAATGGAAGTACGTGTACTAACACTTACGGTTACGATAAGAGCAACTGTAAGTAGAAAGTGTGTGACAAGAAACACCTACATCATGAGAGATAAGAGGTGGGCTTGACAGAAATCCAGAGGCTACACTAAATCAGACAGCCAATAGGCCTGCCATGGCTCAGGGAACATTGCAGAAGAGGGGGCTAAAATATTTTAAGAGCCACAACATGGTTTGGAATATGCTGTGGCAGTGTGGTATGGTCCCCGGCAACCCCACAGGAACGGCCTGAGGCCTTCATGACCCCACAGTGAATACCACAACCCCACTGAGGAGGCCCCCCAGGATAACAAGAGCTGGGCCAAAGGGATGAGTATTATCTATCTATCATCTATCTATCTATCTATCTATCTATCTATCTATCTATATTTTAAAGGTGGGCTTGACAGATGGCTTAGAAGTGAAGAGTCCTTGCCAGTGAAGACCTGTTGGACCAGAAAGAGACCTCCAAGTTAAACTCCCCAGAACCTACATAAAAAGCTGGGTGTAGGGACTAGAGAGATAGCTCAGTAGTTAAAGAGCTTGCCTGCAAAGCCTAACGACCCCAGTTCAATTCAATTCCCCAGTACCCATATAAAGCCAGATGTACAAAGTGGCACATACATCTGGAGTTTATTTGCAGCAGCTGGAGACCCTAGTGTGCCAATTCTCTCTTCTCTTTATCTCTTTCTACATGCAAATAAATAAATAACACATTAAAAAATAAAAAATCTGTGTGAGGCCATGTGCATCTGTAATGGGGGCGTGTGTGCAGAGACTGGAGAATTGCTAGTACTCACTGATGGACCGCAGCTCTGAATTGAGAAAGATACCTTGTCTAAAGGAAATACCTAGGTAAGTGATAAAAGAACACCTGCCATTCTTCTCTGGACTTCACAAGCATATACATGTTGTGTGCCCACCTGCATACACCATTCATACCACAAACAAAATGAGAGAGAGAGAGAGAGAGGAGGGGGGAACAGAGAGAGATAAAGGGTATCAAAAACTAAGGATACACAAGGGTCTGGAAAAATAACAAAGTGCAAGTTAGACAAAGGATGGAATTATAAACATCAAATTAGAAATGAGTTAGTATAAAAGGGAAATAGATGAACCAAAGCAAGAGGAGTAATTAGAAAAGATAAACAAAATTGATAAACCTTTAGCTAGGTTAACCAAGAGGAAAGAGATAAGACTCAAACCAAATCAGAAATGAAGAAATAGACAATACAATTACCACTACAAATACAAATATAGGAGATCACTACAAACAATTCAATTTAAACGCAAATGGAATAATTTAGAAGGAATGATGAATTACTCACGCAATACAGGCTACCAAGACTGAATTGAGAAGAAACTAATAATATGAACAGGTCAATATTGACTAAAGAGATGAAGCTTGTGACAAAAGTCTCAGTCAGTGAAAACCCTAAGTTTGAGCTGGATGTGGTGGCACACAAGTTTAATCACAGCACTCAGGGGGCAGAGATAGGAGGATCGCTGGGAGTTTGAGGCCAGCCTGAGACTACAGAGTGAATTCCAGGTCAGTCTGGGCTAGAGTGAGACCTATCCCATGAAAGAAAGAGAGAGAGAGACAGAGAGAGAGATGGGAAGGAGGGAGGGAGGGACGGAAAGAAGGAAGGAAGGATGGAGGAAAGAAGGGAAAACCCCAGGTTCTTCTGATAGCTTAACCAATGAATGATACAATAAATTACAAACAAAAATTTTCAATACTAACACTTATCAAATTCTTTCCAATGTTCTATCAAAATACCAAAGAGGAGGAAATATTTTTAATTTATTTATTTTATTTTTTATTTTTTATTTTTTTGGTTTTTCAAGGTAGGGTCTCACTCTAGCCCAGGCTGACCTGGAATTCACTATGGAGTCTCAGGGTGGCCTTGAACTCACGGTGATCCTCCTACCTCTGCCTCTCAAGTGCTGGGGTTAAAGGTATGCGCCACCATACCTGGCTCTTAAATTCTTTTTTTTTTTTTTTAATGAAGACAGCATTAGTATGATGTTAATACAAGACAAGGGTACTGCAAAAAAAATCAATTACAAGCCAATATCATTAATGAACATAGATATAAAAATACTTAGAAAGACACATGCAAACTGAATCCAACAATTAGTTATGGGTCAGCCATCATGATCAAGAAGGACTTATCCCTAGCATGGAAAAATGGCTGAACAGATGAAAACACTGAATGTGATACATCACGTCACGTACTGAGGGACAAAGTGTACTCACTGTCTCACTCAGTGCAGAATAAACATATAATATGGGGCAAGGGCAGAGGCTCAGCAGTAAGATCACTTGCTGCAAAGCATGAAGGCCTGAGAGGATCTGAGGCCATCTGAGTTGGATCCGTTAATCCCAGCACTCAGGAGGCAGAGGTACGAGGATCGCCATGAGTTTGAGTCTACCCTGAGATTACATAGTGAATTCCAGGTTTGGGCTAGAGGGAAATCCTACCTTGGAAGAAACAAACAAAGAAACAAACAACAACAACAACAAAAAAAACTCTGTACTTTCACCATAACTCCTGTCCCTTCTGTTTTATTTATTTATTTATTTATTGCTTTTTCCAGGTAGGGTCTCATTCTAGCCCAGGCTGACTTGGAAATCACTATGTAGTCTCAGGGTGGCCTCGAACTCATGGCGGTCCTCCTACCTCTGCCTCCCAAGTGCTGGGATTAAAGGTGTGCACCACCACGCCCAACTTTCTGCCCCTTCTTTTAGTCTTTTCATCCTGAACAATCATCCTGGTTCTAGACCTGACTTCGGTTCTTCCAGATCAGCTTCGCTTAGTATTAGCTCTGACCTAGAAAACCTTCCAAGACCCATCTTCCAGTATTTTATTTCTAGTTCTATGTATTATCATAACTTCAAATGCACAGCCCTGTGGTAGATGCCTCAGTGTATGCTTTATCTAGTCAGGGAGGCCCGAGTCCCATCTCAAGCATCTTTTCGCCTGAGGCCTTTGTCTTGTTACTACAGATGACTCTGCCCATGGGCAGGACAGGTCAAAGTGTCATGAAATTAACAACCCATTGGATGAGCTTTCAACCAATGGCAAGTGGACATTGAAGGATAAATATCCAGCTCCCTTGTAGCTCAGACATAATAGCTCTCAGTTGTATTCTCTGCTTCATCCCTAACTCCTTAGCTCCACCTGACCACATGTAGACGCTACTTGGCAGCACATTGCTGATTGCCTCCATCTCTTCCCTGTGTCACTTCCTCATCTCCCTACCATTGTTTTCTGGGGTTGCTCATCAATGAACAACACACCTCTTGATCCCTTTCTCCCACTGGAAGAACTAAAATGGGATAGAACTCATCACAGACCACAGGAAGTTAGTATGTCAGGCCTGACTCTCAGCAGTTTTCTGACCTACGTCGATGAGATCTATGGCAGGCAAGTCAGAGACCTAGTTGGTGGCACTTTATCATTCTCTCTTTGCAACACCCCAGACTCACCTCTGTGGCCACGAGACACGAGCACAGATGGGACACCAAACACCACATCTGCAACCAAGTCAAGGAACAGGTCTTTCTTTTTGACAACGTCGTCTGTCCCTCCTAAATACTTCTCAGCAGCCACTGAGATCAAATTCTCAGGGATTTTCTGAAATGGATCAGAAAGTAATCACTCCCACCAGCCAGTTGAGAAGGCGCTGTTCACCCTGAGCTACTTGAACATGGTGCCAATACATCCTGGTGTTGCCCAGGGAACACCTAAACTCTCTACTTCCACTTACTTTTTGTTACTTTGAGTCAATAAATTTTGTAGATCAGGCTTCTGAGCAATATGTTATTGGCTTCCCATTGGCTGTATTAGGAGAGATATCTCTGATGAAGCCATCTAATGACTTAAAAACTGTTCTCTTGTGAAAGCCAGGTCTAGCTGTCTCCTAGAAGAGTGTTTCAATTCTCTGTCTCCCTTATTCCCCCAGGGAAAAGTAACCCTTCTCCATCTTCCCTTGTTCTCTCTGGGAGGGAAAACACCTTCTGCAGGCTAACAATTAACTTCAAAATTAACTCATCCTCAGAAATGGAATGGAGCCTGGTGTGGTGGCTCATGCCTATACTCCCAGCACTTGGGAGGCTGAGAAAGAGTTTGAGGCTAGCCTGGACTACATAGTAAATTCTAGGTAAGTTTGGACTAGATTGAGATGCTTCCTCAAAAAAAAAAAAAAAAAAGAAAAGAAAGAAAAGAAGGAAGAAATGAAATAAAAAAGACATATGTCTTAAGGGTTGCTATACAGTAAATTTTCTTTAGATTTACAGAGCACAGAAGATTGTGTGCTAAGCCCATGTGTCAGAAAAATTGATCACCCCAAATTTGTAACTAGCCTGGTATCTTCCTATCTGATATGCCTCAGTATAACTCCTTACATAAATCTTGTGCCTTCACTCTGTAGATATGATGGTCTTTATTGGTGATAGCCTCAACCTTCTTTAGTTGTTAGTTTTCCAGATAAATATTTTCCCCGAGAACTTGTCCTGGAGTCATTGGGATCACTGAGTGGTGAGCAACACTTGTGGCTTGGTTGCACCAGGGTGATAAAGCAAGAAAATCAGAAAAGTGGGAGCAGACCCCTAGACACTAGTGTCATTTTCAGCCATTGAATTTGTGTTCTAATTACAGCAATCCTCTGACCCTCGTTTCTCAGATTCCCTAGACTTACGAGAACTGGGTAGGATTTCCACAGGAGGGATATAGCTGTGTTCTGGTCCAGTTTGCCTTCAGAGAGTGGGTAGCCCATCAACTGTGAAACAAGTGGTTAAATATTTGTAAATTGTGGGTAGTTAACAAGAACAACCAGACAGACCTAACAACCAAACCAAAATGCAAAGGAGGTACTTTCTTTGGGCATGAAATGTTATAATTTTGAAATAAAATCAACAAAACATTTGGACTTATATCAAGAATTTCAAGTAAGTAGGGAACATTCAGACCAGGATAGTGTAGAAGTCCAGGGCTTAGGGACAAAGGACACACAGCACCTCCCCCACCTCCCCCAGACTTGGGTGATGGGAGAAAACAAAATCCACCACTATGGTTTGTTCCTTTGATGACCTCCTTCTGCAGGGAGAGTTGAACTCTCAGCTATAATGACCCTGTCTACATCTGCACTCAGGGATTTGATTCAATTTCAGCCTGGCTTCTAGCAGCTTAAGGCCACATCTTTGGATGACACAAGTCCCCTACAATGCTTGCTGGGGAAAGCTCCATGCTGCCGAGAGAAACCCAGGTGAACACTCTTAGACCAGTAACTTTAGAATGCCCACAATTGTTTGTGCTTTTTAAAATTATTTTTATTTATTTATTACAGAGAAAGAGAGAGAGGAAAAAAAAATGGGCACACCAGGGCTTCTAGCCACTGCAAATGTACTCCAGATGCATGCGCCACTATGAGCATCTGGCCTATGTGGGACCTGGAGAATCAAACTTGGGTCCTTAGGCTTCTTAGGCATGTGCCTTAACCACTATGCAATCTCTCCAGCTCTGTTTGTTCTTTTTCTACCTTATAAAATGTTACTTCCCAACCAAAACTGTTTCATCAAGGACCCAAGTGGAAATTTACTTGAAAAGTTTTAAACTTCTTATGAATGTATTTGACAACATAACCCTGGATCTCTCTCTCAGTCCCTATGGAAGGATAAAGAACTAACTTGGGTGGGGACCTTACTTCATCTTATACACCCGTTTCTGGCCAAGAAAGAGAGAAGTTTGGGGCTGAAGGTTGGAGAGATTGATCAGTGGTTAAAGGTGCTTGGTGGAAAAGCCTGATGGCCCAGGTTCAATTTCCCAGTATACACATAAAAAGCCAGATGCACAAAATGGTGCATGTGTTGGAGTTTGTTTTACAGAAGGCCCTGGAGCACCCATACTCTATCTTTCTCTCTGTCTTTCAAATAAGTAAATAAATAAAATATTTTATTTTTATTCTTCTTTTTCTTTTATTTTTTTATTAACAATTTCCATTACTATAGACCATGATAATTTCTTCTCCACTTTCCCCTTAACATATCCATATTCTACCATGTCCCTTCCCCCTCTCAATTAGTCTCTCTTATTTTGATGTCATCTTTTCCTCCTATTGTAAAAAAAATATTTTTTTAAAGAGAGAAAAGTCTGTTCATCTTGTGGGTAAGTGTGAATTAACATATTTAGTGACCTAGTAATGTGGATTTACTGCTTGCATGGCAATGCTTCTCAGAGCTCACTCCAGCCTTGAAATCTCTCCAGCTCTTTTCACCAGGGTTGTGAGTTCACTTCATACTTAATCTTTTCCCTGCTTCAGTCATACTACTCAATAAACCTACGCTGCTCCTTTAATGAGTGCCTGCCTTTGTCTGCTTTTGACAGAAGCTGTTGTGGTTTGAAGGTGAAATGTTCCCCATAGGCTCATCATGTGCTTGAACCCTTGGATCCCAGTGTTTTCGAAGTTTGTGTAATCTTTAAGAAGGGGAACCTTGTTGGAGGAAGTGGGTCACTTGGGGAAGACCTTGGGGTTGTATAGTCTAACTCCATGTCCAGTTTCCTGTCTGCTTTCTGACCCGGGCACAATGTAACAAAATGCCTCATGGCCCTGCCATCATGTCACCATGTGCAGTACCCCTCTTTAAACATAAGGCAAAGTAAACCCTTCCTTTCTTCATTCTCTTGTCAGGCATTTACTTACAGCAGTCAGAAAAAGTAACTAATACAGAGGCTAACAACATCCTTTCAAAAGCTCAGCCAGAAGTGATTTTCTCTGAATATTGGAAATGGGGCATCTGTGAGTAATTGTAGAGATCTCTGGGACCTTAGAGTTCAAGTCCAAAGTGAAGGTTCTTGTGTCCCAGCATAACTTTCCTGAACTCCTAGTTTCTTCCACTTCTTAGATGCTCTGTGATCCCATCTTTACAATTATCTTTACAGACCCTCCCAGCCTGAGAATTCCAGGATTCTTTAAGGAAAGATAGAAATGTGTGGGGAGAAGGGTGCCCAAAGCTGCACTTCCACAGGGGACAGCTGGACCATCCTGGAAATGTCCACTAGCATCAGTGAGGACAGCTGCGCTAGACTCAGGGAAGGCTGGGAATTGGAAGAGCTCATGTGAAATGCTGGAGTTTAATAATTGAGGCTGTGTGGGGTGCATCTGTCTATGAGGTCTGCGTGTTCTCACCGTTGGAATGATCCAGCCAAACTCTTGCTTGTTGATCCCCACAATGTAGGGGACTTTGTTGAAGCTCTTCTCAGCCAGAACCTCTTCTGGTGCCTTCAGCAGCACCACCCCATCAACCACAGTGGGCAGGAAAGGATAGCTCTGGGGAAGAGAGAGATGTCATGTCTGTGGTTATCCTGCTTCAGGTAACGTCTGTGTCCACTCTCTACTGTCTGAGGTGTGGCTAGCATGAAAACCCCCTGAAGCTGTGATCCTAGAAACTCGTGGTCCGAAGAGGGTAAGTCGAAGAGTCTCCAAGGGCAAAGTATGAGTGGAAAGCTAGCAATGATATGGAGATGGTGCTAAGGAAGGGGGAAGGGGAAACCCTCACCCAGAGTAAGATATACACCATATAAAATCTATTTCAAGGTGGGCATGGTGGCCCAAACGTTTATTCCCAGTACTCAGCAGGCTGGGGTAGGAGGGCTTCTGAGAGTTCAAGGTCAGACTGAGTTACAGAGTAAGGTTCCAAGTTAGCCTGAGCTAGAGTGAGACTGCCTCAAAACAAAACAAAACAATCCTAATTTATATTATATAATATATATAACACAATATATATTATATATAATACAAATTGAATATCTATAGAGAGAGCACATATTATATATAGAGAATATATAATATACATATTATGTTAATTTGGGTTATTTATATTAAATAAGCTTGTACACCTGCTATGAATGCTGAATTTGAAAATACTAAGCCATTGCTCCAAGAATTCCAAAATTAGTTGCTGGTAGCCTCTGGTTACAATCTCTTCTTCACTTTGTTTTTAAGACTGATTATATAATTTGTTTAATGACACATTATATATTTTATCTTAAATTTATTAAATAATATATTATTTTTATTTTTAAATAAAATGTAAATTATGATTTAAATTATATGATTAAATCTTATAATTTCCTAATAAAATAATAGTCACAAATAGAATTAATTTATAATAAAGCACTATTTGGGAGGGTTAACATTTTTCTGACCCTAATTAATGTGACTGTAAATTTCTTTAGCTTCTGACTCACACCATACCATTTGTTTTGCTTTTCATCTTAAAATTCATCATCATGCATCCATTAAATTAGCTGTTTTTCCATCTTTTCTACAGCTTTGTCACACAACATAGGTATTATATGATGACCACTCTCTGGAGTGGCCTCACTCACAACTAGACAAGTCTCTTCTCTCTATTTTGGATGCCCTGTGTTGTTGAATCATCAGTACTAACTTCGCCATCAAGATCATCACAATTCAGGCTGGAGGGAATGGCTTAGCAGTTAAGGTGCTTGCCTGCAAAGCCAAAGGACCCAGGTTTGATTCCCCAGGACCCACATAAGACAGATGTACAACGTGGTACATGTGTCTGGAGTTTGTTTACAGTGGCTAGAGGCCCTGGTGTGCCCACTCCCTTTCTCTCTCACTCTCTCTCTGTGTTAAATAAATAAATAAATAAATAAATAAATAAATAAATAAAATTAAAAAAAAATCATTACAATTCAAAGCCTGAGGAAGCGCCTCTGTCACATGTAATTTTTCCCATAAGGAACTCAGAGATTTTTTTGTGCTTACCAAACAGATCATCACCAATGTGCTTCAGAACTACCTCACACAGCAAGATTATGTAAGGCAGAAAGTAATTGACAAAATGTAGCACAAAAGCAAATACTTAGTAGTGAGTATGAGAACAGGAGTGAGAAAACAGTATTCCCTCTTTGACCTCACACGGGAACTTGACCCTCATGTAATGGAAACGCCTCACTGCCCTGTGCACAGGGTGAAAATGGTCACTCAGCCTCACAAGCACTGATTTAAGATTACAAGTACATTTCAGCAAATGAGTTCGCAAATACAGAATCTGTGATTAACGAGAGTGCACTGCATCTCTGCACAGCTAACCCTAAATATATAACACTAAATAAGTCAATCCCACGCTTTGGGACTCATGGTTAGCTTTGAGAGGGATTAAGCTCGTCACCTGATGTGCCTACACTGAGAAACAAAAGACCAAGACAAGTGCCAAATTTATTCCAATATGCTGACCAATGGAAGATACAACCTGAGCCCAATTACTGCTGCCTCAGAAGCTCTTTGGAGTGCAGAGGGGGCCGCCTGGGAGCTGGAAAAGGGAGGAAGGTAGATCCTGGGCACACATAGTGGGCGTTTTAGCACTCTGCAGTGGAATCTGGGCAAGAGCACTCAGTACAAGGGAGAAAAGGGCGGGGGGGAGATTGCCAAGCTGTGGGAGGGACATGGGCCCAATGACAGAAGGAGGAGTCCCTGAGCATGGCTAATCTCAGGACACTCAGAGAAGCCTGGGCTTGGGGGACTGCTTGCGGCAGGTAAGAGGCAGCTCGCAGCAAGGAGCACTATTTCTGCATAGCTTTGGGCACACTGCTGCCACTCTGGGATGTTTTGAGACACTATCTCCCTGAAAGCAAGAAAAATCTGTCTTGTCATCAAAGCCACGCTTTCCAGAAGAGAAATGACATGCTCCAACTTGTATTGACAAGGACATGTCTGCTGACCACATGACAGACAGGGTGAATGGGAAGGTGGAGGTAGAGGATAGAACAGTCTCAGCAGGCAGACAGCAGGGGCCCATGTGAGGCAGCATCCATAGGCTATGATATCAGCGACCACGAGCCCCACAGTCATTATTCCTGCCACCCAGAATGCTGACCACTGTGCTGTGAGGCTCCCTGCATTGACTACTTGGGTCAAAGAGGCCAGGGGCATCCTTCCCTCCTCTCTTATGTCACATCCACAGCCTGCTGTATCAGCAAATCCTGTCAAAAATTCCTTCAACAATATCCAGACTCCAAACACATCTCACCATCCCACTGCTCAGATAATGCACCAGCAAGCCTTGCGTGGATTAAGCAGTGCACGGCCTTCCCACCTGGTCTCTCCTGCCCCTCCCTATTCTGTGTATTTCTACTCTGCAGTCTGAGAACTTTGCAGCTAATGTCTATAATCCCAGGGTTTGGGAAGCTGAAACAAGAGGATGGCAAGTTCCAGGCCAGGCTACACTACACAGTAGGACCCTGTCTCAAAATAAGCCAAACAAAAAAAAAAAAAAAAGGAAGGGTAGGACTCCTTACAATGTGCTCCTCCAGACACAAAATGGCCTGGATATCCATGACCTCACAGTGCCTGATACTGCCTACACAAGACCATCATAATAGGAAGAAAAGATGATGACATCAAAATAAAATAGAAAAAAATTAGGGGCTGGAGAGATAGCTTAGCAGTTAAGCACTTGCCTGTGAATCCTAAAGACCCCAGTTGGAGGCTCGATTCCCCAGGACCCACGTAAGCCAAATGCACAAGGTGGCACATGCATCTTGAGTTCGTTTGCAGTGGCTGGAGGCCCTGGTGTGCCTATTCTCTCTCTCTCACTCTCTCTCTCTCTCTCTCCCTCCCTTCCTTCCTCTTTCTCTCTGTCTGTCTGTCTCTCTCAAATAAATAAATAAAAGTAAACGGTTCTAACTTACTCTCTGTTGGAGAATCTGCTTCTCTTTTTCAGATAGATGTAGATCCTAAGGAGAGAGCCACCCCATCATACCCCAAAAGGGCCCCAGCTGAAACTAAGAAAAAACTGGCGAAACAAGCAAGGGTGCTGTTTTCCTGATGAACAGGATACAAACAGAAGGGGGAGATCAACACAGAGAAAAATCAACTCCTACCAAATCAGAAAGCCAGAGCCTCAGAGGCCCCCAACACCTCATCACTGAAGCAGACCAAAAATGAACCCAACATGGCTCAGGGAAATTTTGCAGAAGAGGGGCTGGAAAGAATGTCAGAGCCACATGTTGAGTCATGATATGCAGAGACATTTATCTTACCCATAACTGTGGGCTAACTCCACAATGCATGACCCATATACCTCAACAAGGAGGGGCCAAGGGGAGGGGGTAGGTCACAGATGAGCCTAATAATGGTACCAAACTGACTGTATCTGATGAATGCAAAACTAACTAATAAAGAAAAAAGAAAAATAAATAAAATAAAATAATCCAGCAAAAAAAGTAAACAAAAAATAAAATAAGAAATAAAAGAGAGACTGGTTGAGAGGGGAGGGAATGTGATGGAGAGTGGACTTTCAAAGGGGAAAGTGGGGGGAGGGAATTACCATGGGATATTGTTTACAATCATAGAAGTTGTTAATAAAAAAAATCAATATCACTGTCCAAAGCCTGATGAATATCTATTTCATGCAGAAACACAATCCAAGCCTTTCAGTTTCTCCCTCCTAATTCCTAGGGAGCCTCTTTCCCATCTCTAGGAACCCCTTCAGTCCAAAGCTCTCCTCTTTCATCACCTTCACCCTGAACATACTGGCCTCCTACAACAGGTCTTTGCAGCCGCTCTTCCCTCTGTCTGAAGACTCTCCCTTAGGGTTTCTGACAGCTGCCTTCCTTCCTCATCAAGCCATCCCCCGACCCGTTTACGTCAAACCACTGGCCAACTCTGTCTCCATCTCTCAATTTCTCTTTTCGCCTTCCATCTGGCCATCATCAGACACACCATGATTTTATTTGTTCTTTTGTTTTACTCCTTACGCTGGAATGGAAGGATGCAGGAAGGCACAGGCCAGTGCTGGGAGACGGGAGAGCATAAGGGCAGACATGGAATGTTGGAGTTTTCAGTTATAGGAAGAGGCCAGTGTCCTCAAGACTGAGATGACAGACTTCTTCCCACACTGCTCATCAGTCCTAGGTCCTCCCAGGTCTGTGTTCCTCAAAAAGGGGTCCATGGAACCTTACCTTGTTGGCCTCTGACAGTGGAAGGCTATTGCAGTCTCCTTCCATAAGCCCTGATTCTGGTCCTCTTGGTTGTGTTAATTGGCAGGTGACTTTCTCTCTCAGGGGCTCAGTAACATTCACAGAAAATGATTATGAGTCCACAATGAAGAATTCTTCATTCACAGTGGAGTGGAGTCTAACACTTGTAAGACTGAAAGCTTACAATTAAGAAAGCAAAGGTCCTTACCTCTCTGGGGTCTCCAAGAAAATCCAGTTTAAAAAGATTCTGTGAAGAACAAGTCAGAAGATGTGTTAAGAAGCCTTTCTTATATAATAACTGATCCTTTGAGCTGTGCCCCAAAGGAGTCTCTCCCTCCTGATTCCTACATGGGCTCCTATGGGCATGAGCACAGGACTAAGTAGGGACAGTGGCAGCGAGTGGACAGGCCCTGGGATCGAGAGTCAGGGTTGCTGGCACTCTGGAGAGGATGTCTGCTGGCTATGGCTGGGCTCCTCTTTATCCCTCCCACTTCTTGCTCCCTCTGGCAGTAACCTCCCTATTTGCCCCTGGGAAAATAATAGAACTAAGTGAAAGTGGTGGCAAGGTCTTGGTAGCCTTGAGGGGAAATGGACTAGAGATGGGATGGACCAAGAGGAGAGGACATGTCTTCCCCCTTGCTCCCTTTCACTCCATGAATTCAGGCATGTCTATATGACCTGTACCCGTCATGTTCTAAACAGAGAATAGTTCAAGGATGGATATATGATAGTGTCAGTCCAGTTCAGTGATTTCCAGCACATCTACTGCTCAGAATTTTGGAATAGTTCATTACTTTTAAAAATATTATTTATTTTTTTGAGAGAGAGAGAGAGAGGAAGAGGCAGATAGAGAGGGGAGGGACAGAGAGAGAAAGAGGAGAGAGAAAATGGACACTCCAGGGCCATCAGCCCCTACAAATGAGCTACAGATGTTTGCACCCCCTTGTGCATCTGGCTTATGTGGGTAATGGAGGATTGAACCTGGGTCCTTTGGCTTTGCAAGCCAGAGCCTTCACTACTAAGCCATATCTTCAGGCTGGAAACCTTCATTTCTAAGTAAACAGGACAAAAACTTTGCATGCTGTTGCCTTTGACTTCCCAAAGGGACAAAATTATTCAGAGAGATGCCAACAATGAAGGATGGTATGGCAGTCTGCATGTGATAGCTTGAATGTCTGCCCTCATAGACTCAGGTGTTGCATTAAAATTCACCTTACAAGGTAAGCACCTAACAGGCAGATTCTTGCTACAGGGAGTGTGTCACTGCCAGCGGATCTTGGAGTCCAGCCCTAAAGTGTGTTTGGGGGAAGATCTGAATTCTAGGCCAAAAGTATGCGAGAGCATTTTAAGTTCTGATGGTTCATGTTTGCTGCTTTTGGTGTTTACTGGCTCTTTGGTGGTTTCTCTCTGCTTGGATTTATAAAAGTGAGCCAACTTCATCTGCCATTGATGGAAAGACTGAAATAAATCACTTCCCCCATAAACTGTGTCTGATTAGATGTTTGTCTCAGCAACGTCTAGCTGGCTGTAACAGATGGCAAGCTGAGGTGTAGTAATGGAGTCTCATAACATCTCCACAGCATCTGGATCACACCCTGAGCCAGCCACTCCTAAACTTTTAAAAAAGATTTATTTATTTAAGTTTTTAATTTTATTTATTTTTATTCATTTATTAGAGACAGAGAGAGAGAGAGAGACAGAGAGAGACAGAGAGAGGCAGAGAGAGAGACAGAGAAAGAGAGAGAGAGAATGGATACACCAGGACCTCTAGCCACAGCAAATGAACTCCAGATACATGCATCACCTTGTGTGCCTGGTTTACATGAGTCCTGAGGAATTGAACTTTGGTCCCTTTGGCTTTGCAGGATAATGCCTTAACTGCTGAGCCATCCACCCAGCCCTTATTTATTTAGTTATGAGAGACAGAGAGAAAGAGAGAGAGAGAAAGAGAGAGAGAAAAAGAGATTTGGCATTCAATGGCCACTGCAAACAAATTCCAGATGCATGTGCCACCTTGTGCATCTGGCTTATGTGGGTCCTGGGGAATTGAAACCTGGGTCCTTTGGCTTTGCAGGCAAGCTCCTTAACTACTAAGCCATCTCTCCAACTCTACTCCCAAACTTTTCAATGACATGAAGATTCTCTTATAGCATATTCCTTTCTCTGTCCAAGGATCCTTGAGACAAATGCTGTTGTCTTGTATCAGAAATCTCTGACTCCTACAAGCTCACAGACACCCATGCCAAACCACCCCTTTCTTTACTGTACTCACCACAATTGCAATGATTACAACACTACCCTTTAGCTGTGGGGTCTCATCTATGTGGGGAATGAGTGCTAAAATCCCTCAATTATGGCTGGTGCCTCTACCAGGCAATGGTGTGCTGTGTGTGTGCACATGTGTGCAAGTAGATATGCACACACGCATGGGCACATGCTGTGAACAGTGGATATTAATTAAAATACTTCTTCAAGAGCACAGTACTGAAAGCCTGCCTTGGAGACTCAGCAGTATCCTAGACAAAGGGCCAGTGGCTCAGGTGACTCTGAACTCACAATCACACATCCACCACAGAGATAGTAGCTTTCATGACGCTGGGTGCTCTTTCTATGTATGTTTGTCCTGCTGTTTCCCTGTGATGGCAAACTCACATGGCCACCCATAAACCCTCAAATGTATTCACTTTCCTAAGAAGAATCCCAACTAAATAGATGGGGTGTTCGCTCTCCCCATACAACCTCTTTTAACCCAACAACTGCATGCTGTATCTCTCTTTGGATAGTTATTTATAAGCAGGAATAATTTTCAGTTTCTATTTTCATGGCTTTCCTTTTTGCCTTCCTTCTATATACTTTAGATGGATGGATGGACAGATGGATAGGCTGGGTAATACAAGTGCAATAGGTGAATTGGATGGACATATTGACAACAGATGAAAACCATCAGGCAGGTGAAGGATGGACCATTGATATGGAGGACTAGATGAAAGACTGTAGACACAGGCTGGCTGGATGGTTCATGGATGCTGGGCAGATTGAAAGTAGATGAATGAAGTTATGTCTAGGACACTGATGGAAGGATGTCAATGAATAGCATGGTTGGGAGGATAAATGGAGAGATAATAAATGAATGAGGAAGTGGATGACTATCCTAGAGTGCCATGTGAGGAAGTGATCACAATGTCTAGAAAACTGGGCTATTACTGTGTTAACATTTAGGTTCTATATCAACTAATAAATATTGCAACATTTTTCTAAAAAACAACTATGATTGAATAGCCTCAACTTTTAAGTTCAGGATGGTAGTTACTTATGGGAATATGGAATGTTTTATTCATTAAAATATATTTAAAAACAAGAAGGTTCAAAAACTGTATTTTGATAAATTTGGGAGGTTGTCATGCAATTTCTCACCATGCTAATATTGGACTACTTTCTAAGGCACTGTACAATAAGAAAGAAAAATGAAATTCCCAGTTTGGATCAGGAGGCTTATACTGCTCCTGAGAGGTGAAAAATGACCATATATTTGTCCTGAGCAAGAAGAAACCTGAAGGGATGAAGCCAGGGGCCAAGTACTCAAGGGGGAAGACCACAAGAGTGGGCACACCTACCAATTTCAGTGATGTCTCCAAGAGCTCGTCCTCTGTCTTCTGACGCAAGCAGTGAACCATGACAGCCGATGTTGTGGTTTTACACCCTGCAAGGGTAGCAATTAGCTGCAAGAGAACACAGGCAACCACAGAGGTCAACAGCAATGACTACATCCTCCATCAATGTAGGTAGTGTTTCTATCCTGCACCCAATTTCTTTATTGTTATTTTTGTTTGTTTGTTTGAAATGGAGTCTCAGGTGGGGCATGGTGGTGCATGCCTTTAATCCCAGCACTCAGAAGGCAGATGTAGGAGGATCGCTGTGAGTTTGAGGCCAGCATGGGACGACATAGTGAATTGTAGGTCAGCCTGGGCAAGAGCAAGACCCTACCTTGAAAAACAAAAACAAAAAAAGGGTATAATGAAATAGGGTTTCAGTATGTAGTCCTGGCTGGCCTGGACCTTGTTATACAGATAACTTGCAGGAATTCTTCTCATTCTTCTTGCACTTACACCCAACTTCTAAAATAACAGAGGTTTGACAAGAGTTCTCCAGATCAGAGGTTTAGCTGCTTAGTCCTACAGTGTTGCCTTTCTTACTAAGCAGAATAATGGCCTGGTTCCACAATCACCATCCAGGTTTCTGTTAGTTTACCCTTGCTAACATGCATACAACACCTATCCCCAGCTCTACAAAAAATAGACATGGCATTCATGTAATAGACGTTAAAGTGTCATCTGGTTTCAACCTCCTCTTACTACATACATAACCTCAGGTAAGCCACTGTATCTCTTTGTTTCTCAATTTCCCTACCTGTTAGATGAGGATACATCTATAAGAAGAAATAATACATGGGATGTGTTCAGGACTGTACCCAGTTTTCCCATATCAAAATTTGTACAGAGTTGTCTCAATAACATGACTCACATTCACGTCAGGGATTGCAGAATGTGGTTAGAGAGAGCCCTTAAAAGCTGCTGTTTCGGTTCAACCATTCTCACTTCAGGGATCTCGCAGCCAGGACACCCGTGGAGTACAGGGAAGATCAAGGGAGCTGTCCAGGCTGGCACCTACCTCAGCCAAAGGTCTGGAGTCTGTTGAGAACAGAGCAGCAGTAAGAGCCACACCACTCTCAGAAATGGCCCTGTGAAAGAGGTTCTTGGCCAGGGGAGACAACACCTGATAGGGAAGAAGAGAGGAGTAAGTTTATGCTCACACGATGGGAAAGTGGCTTCTCTGTTCTGGCCACTCACCTGGTTTACTTTGGTGCTCTGTGAACATGACAGCTCCTCACCTGTCCTGGCCTGTCTCCCAGAATTCTCTTGTGTCTGAGATTCCCCATGAGAACCTCAGTGGAATGGGACCATAGTCCATGGACAGTGTGAGGCAGTCACCTCAGGACAAGCAACATTCTTGGAAAGACAGGTTAGTAACACTGAGCCACAAATCCTTCTCTATCTCTTTTTCTCAGAATTTATCCTAGAAACAAGGATTGCATTGACCTATCAACTTTCTAAGAGGACTCATATTTTTTTAACAATAGAAATGGAAATAGCCCAAGATTCTAATATTATAAAATTGGGTAATAAATTCACTCTTACCATGAAATACTATGTCATCACAAAAAGCCAATATTACAGAAGTGTTTAATATTTAGGAAAATAGTTTTGTTATAGTACAATATATACAGGACAAGTTTTGTCAAATAATTAAAAATGCAATGTGAAAACATGATGAAGAGAAAGAGATAAAAGCGATTATGGATGGAATGATGGGTGCATGCATGATAAAGAGGAAAATAGATAAATAGATGGTATAAGTAGAGAGCTAAAATAAATTGTGGGGAAAATCTAGAGAAATAAGTAAAATTTTTCTCAGTGACAAGCCCTGGGTAGTTGGGTGATAGGTAACTATTCTTTGGGTTTATCTGTATTTTCCCTTTTTCTTTATTTGAAAACATTTTCCTTTCAGTATTTAAGTATTAAGCCAGTAGGTTTTAGAAATAAAGCTGATATCCTGATGAGTTCTGAGGCAGCTGAGGGTTTACTACCTTCTACAGCATCTCTCAGAGTCCTTCTAGCTCAGTTCTACACACCAGCAAGGCACTACTATCCTCAGACTATACCTGTCACCCACATCTGCCCTATCCCCCATTCCATCTTCTGTCCCTCCTTCCTCACACCCACCTTCCCAAGACAACCTGATTCATCCTGCTTCCCTTCCTCTTGTCCATGTAAAAGTCATCAGATCACCTCAGAGGAAGCCTCAGCCTGACCTTGAGTCTTGAGTCTCCTCACCATGTGGATCTGGCTTGAAGCCAAAGGTGGACACCTGCTCTGACTCATGTTCTCGTTTCTTCCTGTGCATGGTTTGTGCCCATGCTCTATCCCAGCAGAAGTAAGCGATGCCTGGTGTTGAGATGCTGAGGAAGGAGAGAGACCTCAGCCCAGTGAGGAGAGAAGCTGGAGATTTTTATGGCCCTCTTTTGGGAAATGGAATTCGAGGTTCCTAAGGGCCAAGAGGAGTTTGGTCTTTAGTGCCCCAACTTCTGAAACTGTGTGACAATGGTGTCTAAGGCTGGATTAGCTGGCTGGACTCCAGGAGGTCCTACCAGCAGCCACCTCAAGTCTAGGAACTGAGTTTGGTGCCAGGATCACTTACAAGAACAGAGACGCTTTCACCTCCTGCTGACTCCCCAAAGATGGTCACAGAGCCCGGGTTCCCTCCGAAGTTGACAATGTTGTCCTGCACCCAGCGCAGGGCTGCCACTTGATCCAAGTGGCCCCAGTTTCCCCGACAGTGTTCATCCCCTGTGCTGCAAGAGAACAAAGGGCACAGCCAGGTGTGGTGGTGCACACCTTTAATCCCAGCACTCACTCGGGAGGCAGAGGTAGGAGGATCGCTGTGAGTTCAAGGCCACCCTGAGACTCCATTGTGAATTCCAGGTCAGCCTGGACTAGAGTGAAACCCTACCTCGAAAAACCAAAATAATAATAATAATAATATAACAAACTGGGCATGGTGGCAGACACCTTTAATCCCAGCACTTGGGAGGCAGAGGTAGGAGGATCGTCGTGAGTTCAAGGCCACTCTGAGATGACATAGAGAATGCCAGGTCAGCCTGGGCTGCAGCAAGACCCTACCTTGAGAAACAAAGAAACAAAAAGAACACAGGGCAGGTATAGGCAGAGATGTCATGTCAATGCAGCTGAGGCACTCAAGTCCTTAGATGAGCTCCAGATTCTCAGGGGACCTTCCAGAATCAAGCTGGGCTCTGCATCCCTGACATAGGTGTTCACCTCTCATGCCTATAGCATGAATATACCAGCAAGAATATACTGTGGATCCACCATACCTCTAAATTTGGTCTAAGAGATATAGCACATCTAGGAACAAAAAATATATATATATCTGACTACATTCAGCTCACATTGCAAACCACACAGCAAATGATGAAAAGAGAATATAATGCCAGCTAGTAGAAAAAGAAAATCTGGTAGACAACATGACACATGTGAGGCTGTGGGGGTGGGGCTTTAAGCCTCATGACTGGGACTATCTGTGAGGTGGTGCCATTTGGTAGAGACCTGAATAAAATGAGCACTTGAGTCTCATAAGTATCCAAGTAAGGAATTTTTTTTTTGTCTAGGATAAACAGGAGGTGCAATGACCCCACGCTTGTCTATACAAACACGTGGGTGTAGCTGCTGTGAGGTAGGGGCAGAGAATGTGCTCTGGGCCATGGCAAAGACTCGTGTCATGATAAATAACATGAGAGCCTTGTGCTGAGGCTAATGGGACTTTTCTAAAGACACTCTGGGCACTGGCTAGAGCAGCCATCACATTAAAATAGCAAGTTTATAATGGCAAATGGTTACAGCAGTTACCCAGGCCAGAGGACAAAGGGCTTTAACTAGGGTTGTAACAAAGCGTCGTCACAGCTGCTATAGTTTGGGTGAGATTTGTCCCCCAACAGTTCAAGGCTGGAGTCCTGGTCTCTACAGTGGCAGTATTTAGCAGTGACAGAACCTGTAAAAGGTGAGATCAAATGAAGGTGATTAGGGCCATAGACTACACAGCCACCAAGAGGGACCTCTGTAGTTCTCATGGGAGCTTGGTTATTTCTCCAAAAGGTTCATTGTTATATATTTAGCCAAACCCCTCACTTCCTCCCTTGTCATGTGATAGCTCTTCATGTGGGGATCCATTTCTTCTACATGGAATTTCCCTGGCAAGGGTCCTCACTAGAGACCATAGGGTCATAGGTTGATGAAACCACCCAACCCTGGGCTTTCAGTCTCTGAAACTCCGCTAAGTAAATGCATTGACTTTATAATTACCGTGTATCAATATTTTATTAATGGAAAACAGAGCAATTCAGAGACAAACATGCAGAGAGGAGAATGCAGTACCTACCTGAAGAATCCCCAGATGCCCAGGCGGTACTGAATGGTCACCACCACCACGTTTTCATGGGCAGAGAGAGCCAGTCCATCGTAGGTTGATGCCCCACCCACCACCAGTCCACCTCCATGGATCCACACCATCACCTGGACAAAGACATAACCACACAGGTCATAGGTCACAGAATTGGAGAGACTGCAGAGGTTATCTGGTTTGGTCACTCATATCTGGGCTGTGACTCGGGAGGCCATCACCAAAACAATAGCAGTGCCCAGCAAGGCGGCAAAAGGTAGTCTCTCCTCCCCAACTCTCCCAGTAGGGGCTCATGGCATCATGCCACTCAATGCCCATCTCTCATGTCCTTCCAAGGCTTACCTTGAGAAGGTTGTCATGGGAACAGCAAAGGCCCAGGGTGTCCTGCTCTCCCCATAATCCCACTATCTCCTGCCTGGACCATTCAAGCAGCTGGACATAAGCAAGGAGCAGCCCTTGTATTTCAGCTTCATCTCATCCCAGCTACCTCTTCAGTAGTGAATTCAATGTCTCCCCTACCTGAGTGAAGAAGCACACACCGCCCTGATGGTGCCACTTCCTTATATGTCTCTTTTGCACACCCAAATCCTCCCATCTTGCTAAGCCCAACTTACCTCCATCTCCTCCCAGACATCTTTGGTCATTTGACTAAAATGCTCTAAGTACCTACTAGGACTCTGATAAGACTTGAGGATGCAAGGGGATACAATATCTCACAATTTATCCTTTTCGATTTAAATCGCACATAAAGCAGGGAATGAATGCAAATATATAAAACAATGTTGTAATTTACTACTAAATATCATAAAGTGCACTATGAATCAAGACCTTTACTTGTTCTAAGCAGTTAAAATAACTATGCATGTGGTAGGGAGTGATATTTTCCCATGTGACAGAGAAGAAACTGAAGTAACTTGCCTGCCGAGATCCCAAAGCAAGCAAAAGGTAATGGCAGGACTTGGCCCAGGTCCCCTAGCACTAGTGCCGTGCGCTTAGCTGCCCAAACCCACAGCCGGTGGACATAGCACAGCTGGGGCCGGAGTCAGACCTTCCTACAGCCACTGTGTGAGCTCAGCCAGGACGGAGGGACAGCTCGACAGACAATGGTGAACACTCTCACGTGATCATTGCTACTTGTGGAAACAGACTGAGAAGGTCAGTACTAGCTCAAATCTCTCATCTTCTCAAAGCCACATCCAAGATTTAGGACCAGTGTCAATAGATGTACAGTATTCTACCGCCAGAGCCCTGTATCTCTTTCTTCTTGGACCCCTCCAGAGAGGGCCTGAGTCCAGGTCATCTCAGCGAAGGCTGGGCCCAAGGGCTGGTGGGTGATAATGTGTGCAAAAGGTTATGATGTGTCTGTCCAGAGCAGATGTCAAAGTCCCTGGAGACAGGACTGTGTGAAAACAGCTCATGCTACTCCCTTTCCTGACCCTAAGCCTGACTTTGAATGGGGACACTGGGTCCACATTAGAAAGTGAACTAAAAGGTGGGCACAACTGAAATTTGTCCCCATTTCCTTGTGGCTACAAAGGGCACGGGGCACCAAAACTTGGCCCGGCGTTCACAACTTCCTCCCACTCCTCTGCTCCACACCAAGGGGATTCTGGGAAAATGGCTGGGTGTTGACCTATTCCAACCCAGGGATTACCTTCTGCACAATATTTTCCCCCACACTATGACCTGTAAGTGGCAGCCTGCCTCACCTCGGGCTCTTTGTTTGCATATGAAATGCTGACTCACTGGGTCACCAGGCTGTGCCAATGCAGTTTAAGAGGGAAATGAGCTGCTACAAAGTCCCAGAGTGTTGCTCAAGGCATGAAACATGTTTATGACATTTCCCCTATACTCCTCCATCCTCAACCCACTTGCCTTATCCTCCATTTCTAGTCTGTCTCACAGCACAGGCTTGAGATCAGGAAAGCTGAGCTCTCCCCACGCACGTGGTATGGGTACAAACATGCTTAGCTGCTCTGGGGATCAGACTCTTAATGTAGTTAACTAAAAGTAACCATTCTTTCCTTCCATCAGTGTGAGAGAACCTGGAAACATTAAGGTGCACATTTCAGGTGTACACCAACCCTCCCCCCCCCCACACACACACCAAGCTCTGACGTCCCATGGTGCCCCTCCCCTAGCTACTTTCCTCCCCTTCCATTTTCACAGCAGATGCAGATGCTGGAACTGACAGGTAGGACCAGGAGTCCCATGCTTACCGGCAGCCTGCTATTCTTTGTCAAGTCTGCAGGAGTGTAAATATTTAGGTAGAGACAGTCTTCAGAAAACTTGAGAGGAATGCTCTCCTTTCTGTTGGTAATCAGCTCAGAGAGCACTTGTCCACCCACAGCATCTTGGGAGCACCTGAGAAGGAAGAGAGCATGCCTGAGTTTCTTCCAGTGGGGAGCTGGGTATGTCACGTGGGGCCTGACCTTGCACGGGGAGATTTGAGCCTGTACATCCAGTTGGCTCTCACTTGATTTGAGTCATTGCTAGGAGTAAGAGGGTATCTATGGACAGGGGTCCTGGTGGGAACCCTGGGACTCTCTAGAGTTTCCCAACCACAGAGAGAGAAGGTTTTGGCATCTCTCCCCTTCCCCGGGCCTTTGGGGTGCTCTGGGCCAAGGAGACAGAGGTACTCATGTGCTGGCCTTCCCTGGAAGAAGACCCTCCCTTCACCACCTGCACAGGGCCCTGTCCTGTTCTGGACTTTACACAGTGGGCTGTGGGGTGACCATGTTGCTCCACCAGTAAACATAATCTGGTACTTGGAGACCATCAACAAGGAGGACTATCTCCAGTGGCAGATAGCCCATTGCAGGTCAGGGGTGCATCTTTATGGGACAGCCTCAGGAAAGCTGTGTCTAGTCCTGCCCTGGCCACAGGTGGCGGCTTTGGGTAAGTTCCTTTCCTACACCGGGCTGCAATCTTCCAGGGCTAGATGAGGTGAGAGCCATCTCTAAGAGCCTTGCAGCCCCGGTCTGTTAAGATTCAACCATCCTCCCATCCCAGCAATCACTAGTAGTATCCTGACAAGAGGTCTCAAAGGTCCAGTGCAGAGTGGAATTGGCAGTTACTGGGTCCTCCAAGAGTTCTAAACTCTGACTCAAGCTCTGGTTGTGTATGAGTTCACTTAAGACTCAGATCAGCCCCAGGTGTCCATTGTGATTCCCATTTTACAGATGAGGAAATGGAGGCACAGAGAACTTTGACAATGTCAGCTTGCCTAGGGACATGTAGTCAAGGAAATACATGCTTATATTTCAAGTACATTTCTTATAAGCCATGTTCTCAGAACTCAGTGCTCCTAGGAAGCAGGGACACTGTCCACAGAGTACAGAAGAGGGGACCAAGGCTTTCAGGTGGTCACACAAGTGGAATGGCAAAGATGACTTCCAATCCTAGGTAATTTTTCCTGCATTGCTAATGGAAATAGCACAATATTCATAAAAATAGTAACTCAAATGGCAAATGGGAACAAGAGTTCAACTCCACTAGTATTTAGAAAAATGCAAAAGAAAGGCCAAGAATGTGTTTACTACTGATAGACGATTTTGTTTATGCAATTCACACAAAAATCTTACCTAGTAAGCCAAAGCATTGGCATTGGACTACTGAACGGAGGCTTACTTGTTTCCGTGGAAGCAATGTTCACAGCTTAGATATTTCTGGAGACAAATTTAACCGAAGTTCATATTCTTTGACTTAGAAATGTCACTGCTTGGAACTCATCCTAAGCTCCCTACGACCGTGTGTGATGGTTGAGTTACAACAACTCATCATAGCGCTGTTTTTTAATCTCGAGAACATTAAAACCACTTAATGAACCCACATAAAGTTTTGGGTAAATAAATTACACTTTAATACTCAATTAAATGCAGCTAGTAAACATTAGCTGCTATATTTATGGCATGCAATGGTGTTGATGCTGTAAATATGCAAGGCATAAATATGCAAGGCAGTCATCCACACTATCCATAGTTATGATTGAGATTTTTTTTCTTAGGGAAAGACCAAGTTTATTTCTGTCATACAGATTTGAGAGGAAGTTTCATCATGGCATCACAGCTTCAGATCTTGTGATCAGCCATAATCGAGTTTTGAAGGAAGCAGCCAATAGAAGGCAAAACATGATCTCACATGTCAGCAACAACTCTCTCTGAGTAGCTGGATTGTGTATGATTTTTAATTTTTCTTACCTTTACTCATGTGTTTTCTACGTTTTATGAATTATATGTGATTACATTTGCAATCAGAATGTAAAAACAGCAAATATTATTCTTGGAAGAAAAGAATGGGATGGTAAGAAGAGAGCCAGGAAGATCCTGGGAACCCTTAGAAGTACCTTGCTGAGGAGGCAGGTACTGGCTTAGCTGACACCAGCATTTCAGCTTCTCTAGGGGTGACTGAGAGGCCACCTGGAATCTTTGGGCTTTTAAAAAATACAGCTGACGAGGGTGAGTGGGGTGTAGCACCTATTGCTCAGCTAGTGACTTGGGTAGCTAGACATACCTAACAGTGAGAACTTGAAAACTCAACCACATTGTACCCTTCACCCACACATCCTCACCCACATATACCAAATCAATACCAAAGTTCAACACAGGAGAATGCAACATCTTACTTCTCATCTCCCTCATACAATCAATTGCTTATTTCATTTATAAACATATCTTTATTTATTTATTTACTTAATGAGAGAGAGAGAGAATATGTGGGTGCACCAGGGCCTTCTGTCACTGCAAACAAACTCCAGACATATGCATAACTTTGTGCATCTGGGTTTATGTGGGTACTGGGTAATTGAACCCTGGTCATCAGACTTTGCAAGCAAGTGACTTTAAATGTGGAGCCATCTCTCCAGCCCCACAATTGCTTATTTCCAAAGCAGTTAGCATATTCTAATATAATATGTACTTCCTGTATTGATTAGCAATTTTTTGTTGTCTTTCTTCTATTAGAGCAAAAGCTTTATCAAGGAGGGGGCCTATTTTTGTTTCTTAATGGTTTCTTAGAACCTAAAATATGCCTGACTCACAACAGGTGCTCATTAAAGTATATGCTAAGTAAAGGGCTCTAGAATGGTATGGCAACCCTACCTGGAATGTCTTTGATTTTCTACAGTATTCTTAAGGATGACTGAACAAGTACAGCCAATCAGAGGATTGTCTTGACTCCTTACTGCCTCACTCTGAGTCAGATGTCCACTTAAAGAGGCCCAAGTCCACCCCGCCAGCTTACATAGGAGGGTAGGAGGTGGTGTTCTTCACGAAGCTCCATGGCTCTGGAGGCTGCGGTGGAGTAAACCTCAGGGATCCAAGAGGCGGCTTGGCAAAGGGGACACCCAGGAAAACGGCCACAGGCTGTGTGAATCCTTCTAAGCTGACATACTTCCCCAGGACTTGGCCATGCAAGGTGTTCACCACAGGTGGTGAGGACGGGTGTCCTGTTAGATGGACGTGGACAGGAAAGAACATGTCAGGTGGGTAAGGTCAGGCCTGGATTCCTAGTGGCATTTTGCCACTTTGTAGACATTGAATAAGTCACCTCAACACTTCTAGGTCTCATTTGCTTCTCACATAAAATAAGTGGGAAGAAACTGTCCTTATGCTGAGAGCTAATTGATTAAATAGCCCATACTGGAGGCAGAAAATCATTCAGCTTAAGTCATTGTATGAAGGAGAGGTGTGGAGAATGAGCAAGAACTTTCTTTTTTCTCTTAAAATCTTCTGGAAACATTTTTCCATTATGATGCTGGTTCTGAGAAGCATGCTGGGCGGAGAGAATGGACAAGAAGAGATGGACCGCTAGGCTCAAGAGGACTGATCTTGTCGTGGGAGTATCACAGATACACTTGGCTTAATGTTGAGATGAAAGAGATTGTATTTTGGGAGAAGGAAAAGGAAGGCTCTACATGAGTTATAGGTAAATGAAGCCTTCTGATTGCTCACATGGGAACTGTAGCTTAAGCATGGAGATGGGAGGCTAAGGGACGATGGAATGGGTAGGGATGATAAAGAGAATGAGAAACAGTACAGTGGCTTATAGACAGAACAATAAAGGGACTGGCTGCGAAGGGCCAGTAGCTTCTGAATGCCACCAAAAGTCCATGGAGAAGGATAATTCTGGAGGAGCAGGTGTACAACAGAGAAAGCATTGAATGCCTAGCCAAGGGGTTGAGTTTTATACAGTAGACAAGGGAACAGTTCAGTGGCAAAGGACACAATGAGGGTCTAGAATATTTTTAGCATGGTTCTGAGCCAGGTCATACAGAGGGAAGAGAGACTAGGTGTCAAGCTTCTGTCTGCCCTAGTGACTCCATTCTTGCAGAGCTGACAGTCTTCCCTCATCCCCTGCAGATTCTTCATCTGCTCTGCTTCTCCCCATCACAGGGCTCAAGCGATCCTTCTTTCAGTGGCAGGAGTGGACTTTCAGACACAGTCACCCCTGATGTCTTCTGTCACCTGACCCTGGTAACCTCAATGTCAGAATATCCCTCATAGGATACGATTCTATTATCTCAACCATTTTGAATATTTCAATATAGATAATAAATATACCAATATCTCCCTTAAAGAGTGTGGCCAAAAAAATAATAATAAATGAATAAAGTGAAGTCCCATATTTAATGTAACAGAAAACTAACCAATAGAATTGGAAACCTTTGTGGGAATGCAGGAGCGGTGTCCCATGGTATCAGTGGCTTCGGCCATGCTAGGGATGCTTCAGTGTTTATGCTGTTGAATTAAGTTATTCCAAACGACATCACTATGAGCTTTCTGCCAGAGTGTACAGATGGTCTCCAATTTTCAGTGCTAAGATTTATGTTGCAGGGCATGGGTTTATCAGAGCATGACCATGTCATAAATTTGGGACTATCTGGACCTCCAGAATGGCCAATAACCCTTGAAGCTTCTGATGGGACGGCTGGTTACCAGAGCATAGCATGCCTCGTGTTTCTAAGAGCAAATCTCATGCCTGTCTCCCTCTGTAGTTTTGCTGCTTGTTGTTAATGACGGCCCTATGCATCCCCTGGGAAGCATGGATACTGAGATGCCCACAAGTAGTAACACTCCAGGTTGCTTTTATTTGTTGAGAACTCTAAGGTTTCTGTTTTTAAAAATGGATCCCTTTAGTTGGGCGTGGTGGTGCATGCCTTAATCCCAACACTTGCACTTAGGAGGTAGAGATAGGAGGATTACCATGAGTTCAAGGCCACCCTGGGGCTACACAGTGAATTCCAGGTCAGCCTGGACTAGAGTGAAACCGTACCTTGAAAAACCAAAAACCAAAACAAAACAAAACAAAAAAATTGATCCCTTTTTATAATTAAGAGAAAATTTTAAGAACTTCATGTGGAGATGTGTTTGGGGAATTCTGAAGGAGAACTTAGTTCCTGCTCCGAGGTGGGAACCATGGAAGAGAAAGAAGATGGAAGAGCAGGTGTGTGGTGCTGGCTGCATGTGTGACAGGTGCACTGGAGAAGTCAGTGACATCCCCAGGTGAGCCGATGACACTGTATTGGGTGTCTCAACACTGGACAGAGTTGGTGAGAGGATAGTTGGACTCTTCCAACTGAAGATGAGGTACACGCCAGGGATGTGTGTGACTTCACTGCAGGGGACAGTGTGAGAGAAAAGAAAGATTGAAAGTACAAACACAGGGCCAGGCACAGCTAAGAGTGAGAACACTCACCAGAGTGGGGGCAGGAGAAGAAAGGGCACAGCATCGTGGAAGCCCAGGGACAAGGGGAAGAGGGGCTGGCAAGAGCACTAAGGTGTAGGAATACAACATCTGTTAGAAATTGGTTGGGGTAGCCTTGTGTGGTGGCACACGCCTTTAATCCTAGCACTTGGGAGACAAGAGGTAGGTGGATTGCTGTGAGTTCAAGGCCATCCTGAGACTAATTAGTGAATTCCAGGTCCACCTGGTCTAGAGTGAGACCCTACCTTGAAGAAAAAAAAAAAGAAGAAGAAATTGGTTGGGGTGGCCTGTTTTAGTTCACTGATGACCTTCTACCCAGAAATGAGCAAGAACCGGACTGGATGAAGTGTGAGGGAGAAACAAAAAGGGTACCAACAGCAGTTACCATTGTGTAATATGGACTGTGTGCCAGACATTCATTCCAAGCCTTTGGCTTTCATCATCCCCCAAAGAAGAATGGCGAGGTGACCATTAATCTACCCACTTAAATACAGATGAGCAAGCAGGATTTAGAAACAACTGATTTGGAACTCCTAAAGATGAGAATAGGGTGGTGCCAAGGTAACCAACAGTAAAGAAATACTCCATTTCAAATTTATGTCTTTTCTTCCTCTGCCTCTGTTCCAGGCCTCTTGTGTCACAAGGCGAGAGAGAAGATAAAACCCAGATGGGACCTTGGCTGCCTGGGTACTGATGGCTGAGCACTCAGTTGGATTCAGAGCCAGTGATAGACAAGGGCATAATTTTTTTTTTCTGATGATCTTAGGTGAGTATAAGTCTCTGTGAGCCTCAGTTTCCCTCTCCACAGCTGAGTGGAAAAAAGTGCTATTGTCAGATATATTTTAGAGATGGGGTCACTAGGCACTGCACAGTTAAATACCTTGGGCTGGGAAGATGGCTGAGTAGGTAAGAATGCTTGCTGCAAGCATGAGAGCCCGAGAGGGCCTAAGGCTGCCCCGTTTTGATTCTCCAGGACCCACACAAACAACATCTGGGCATGGCTACACACATATGTAATCCTAGTCCTATGGGCAGCAGAAACCGGTGGCTCACTGGGGCTTATGAAAACCACAGCTGCATGTTCAGAGTCTCTGTCTCAAGAAAACACATAGAAGAGTGATAGAGAAAAGATACCCGATGTTCTCCTCTGGCCTGTGTGCACTTGCAAGTGCATCTGTACATATATGTATGTATACCACACACACAGCACCACCACCACCATACCAAGCTACACTTGCCCTCCCCCTTATACACCATTAAGAAGCTTGCATAAGGACACAGCATGCTGGGAGTCATCCTTGACTCCTGAGTTTCTGTTTTTGCTATTCTCATCCACTCTCTGTGATCTGCCTGGACCCTGGCAAGCTGAGAAGTAAGTCCTCTTGCTGAGGTCTGCAGTTGCCCAGTCCTCCTGCATCTTATAGCCAGGGACTCAGGGTGCTCATCCTCCTTGGGGTCTCCATGAGGCTGAGATTGTCTGGGCTTGGTCAAGGACACACAACCACTGAGTAACTGGGAACTGTTTTGCCCTTGCACTGTATCTCCACCCATCTGTGCCCAGGACACAGATTTCTAAATGTGCACCCCTATATTTGTAATCCAGAAGAACTTACCCCAAGCTGTGCAAGCAACAAGAACAGCCCAGACCACAGCACACAGCCACATTGTGGAAAGACAAGAGCTCTGGGGTCCAGTGAGCTCTGGGGTCTACAGCTCCAAGAGAAAGCAATAGTTCTGCCTCAGAGCTCAGGGCCCGCCCCCTGAAATCTTGCAGGTCTAACCCAATTACATAAATCTCAGAAGAGAGAAAAGCTCTCTCCTCTTTCAACAAGCTCCCAGAGGAGTATCTGTGGAACCTCCAAGTCCCTCCCACTACGACTTTACCCTTTTTTTTTTTTTTTCATCTGAACAGTTAGTACCCAGCTCTCAGATTACAGGTTGGCCAGAAACTCATCCAACAGCTTGTTACATAAGGGTTTCTCCCAATAGCACTCTAACCTCAGAGCACCTTGAGCCTCCCAAAGGCAGGGACCAGCAGGCAGATCCCATCAGCAAGGATGAAGATTTGGCTTGGGGTCCTCACATCAAGCGATTGGAGTTGATTTTTCTCTGTGCTGATCTCCTTCCCCCTTGTGCTGGTATCCGGTTCATCAGGAAAACAGCCCCTTTGCTTGTTTCTCCAATTTTTTTTAGTTTCAGCCGGGGCCCTTTTGAGGTATGATGGGGTGGCTCTCTCCTTAGGATCTACATCTATCTGAAAAAGAGAAGCAGATTCTCCAACGGAGAGTAAGTTAGCACCAGGACAAATGAGATAACCCTTACTTTTTTTTTTTTATAGAGAATTTAATAGGTGTAGGCCCTCTTGTAGCCCACAATTGATGGTAGCTTGATATTGGAGAGTGGGCTTATGTTTGGATGTGGTTCTGACTTGTTTCCCAGCTCCAGCTATGGGTCCCATAACAGTGAGGGGATCAGTTAGCCAAATTGAGAGCAGTTGGTTCCCCACCATGGCTGTGTGCCACCACTGCACTTGTGTGGGCATCACAACAAGTTATTTGCTGCTAAGTAGGTTAGATCATGCGTTGCTTCGATAGATATTGGTCAATTTCCCCCAGTCGCCCATGAGCACCTCTGGCACTAGAACGCCTGACTCTGGGACTGACTCTCTCACTTCAAGCCATGCCATTCTAATTGCATGTCAATCATAAGGTGTCTTCAACCGTAGAGCTTATCAGTAGACTTTTGGTGGGTCATCAAGTACTCTGCAGAAACTGCATGTCTTTAGGAAACCTTTCAGTCTTCTGATCAAAGCTCATTGTGATGATACCCCATGCTGATCTGGGAGTTACAGTCTTTTTTGCCCACTTAAGAAACTGAGGAAAAAGTACAATCTAATTACAGGTTCAGAATAAAAGTAGAAGAGGGCAGAGAGGGAAAGTGAGATTAAGAGCCTTAAGTCTTACCACTCTCCAGTGTCTTGTGGATTCAGGTTCCTGTAAGGGCCTGGTGAAGATCCTTCACCAAGCTGGAAAATTTTAGAATATCTGACAGCTCCACAGCTGCTCAGCTGGGAGAAAAGGACACATTTTTCAGCTCCAGGGACTAGTATTTCCTAGAATTTGATGCTATCAAGTTTGGAAGCAATCTCACTTTTATCCAGACTCCTCCTGATGATGCCTAACTTATCTTTGTAGTATTCCTGCCATGAGGCCTGGACTGTGCTATGCACCTTCAGGGTCAAGGAACTCAGTGCCTTTCAGAGCAGGGAGCTTGAACTGGATGTTCTTATAGTAAATGAGCTCTTCTGATCATAGTCCTTGGTTCTCATTCTCTATCCATGAATTTTTTAAACATTTACTAAGATGTTTGGTACATTCCACAGGAATGTACCAAAGTGAGTCCTTGACTGCAAAACCTCCAAAATCTGCTATCTCCATCTCCGAGTAGCATTTTCAAGCCATGGGTTATACCTTTGTCCCTTTCCATATAGTACAGAGCTGTGAGTGCGTATGACTTGATTCCTAACTTAACGATGTGGATGGTTTCTGTTCTGTCCAAGTTCTACCTTGCCATCACCAGCAGCCTAGGAGCCTTGGAAGACAAAACATGCTTTTCTTATTACTGGTCTCTGCTGGACACTGGGATTTCCCAGGTGAACAGAGATGTACTTTGATTCTTTTTAATGAGTGAAGTCTATAAAACTTGCAGGGAGTGTGGGTATAAGCAAAAGGGCACTTTGTAAAATAATTGTATCAGTTTACAATGAGAATGTGATCACGCATTTTTGTGTGGCTGGAGACATAGGCACATGTATGAGCCCATGTGCTGCTCTGTGTGCTTGCCTGTGGCAGGATGCTCTAACCTGTGGTGGCTATAAGGGGACATCAGGTCCCATGCTCCATCATTCTTCTGCCCCTTCTTAATTGAGCTGGAGTCTCTTATGGATCCTGGAACTTGCCATTTTTCCACAAGGAAGGCCCCTATGATTTTCCCATCTCTGCTCCCCATGGGACTAGAGTTGCAGATGTGTGTGGCCATACACAGCTATTTATGTGGGCCCTGGGACTCGAACTGGAGTTGTCTCTAAGTCTCCTAGACCCTTATTTTTGTGTTAGTATTAGTTACCTCTTGGTGCTGGGGCAAAACATCTGACAAAAATCAGATGAAGGGAGAAAGGGTTCATTTTAGCTCACAGTTTCAGGTTACAGTCCATCATGGTGGGGAAGGCATGGTGGCAGGAGCTTTCAGCAGAGCTGGTCACATTCAGCCCGCAATGAAGAAGCAGAGAGCAATGAAGGCTTGTGCTCAGCCAGTTCTCTCCTTTTGATACAGTCTAAAACTCCATCCCATGAAATGTTACACAGTTAAGACAGGTCTTCCTGTCTCAATTAACCTAGTCAAGATAACCCCTCGCAAGAATGCCCAGAGGCTAACCTAATCTAGATAACCTGTCATGGATGGTTCTAGGTCTTATCAAATTGACAATAAAAGCCATCAATATACCACTGTGTGTGACCCTATTTGGGGGGAATATGATAGCACACATAAAATCTCACCTTAAAATTTAGTGCTCAGCAGGTGAAACCTCACGTTGCTCAGATCCTAACATACCCCAATCTCTAGGCATGCCTGTTAAGGTTAAAAAAAATAGGAGTCAGATATAATGTAAAGGTAGTAACATCAAGCACTTTTTTTTCCCATTCCAGTCAATAATCAGATGTCTGCAAGCCCAAGTGAAGAGTTGTGGGGGATTTTTTAATTTTTTTTAAAAAAATTTTGTTTATTTTTATTTATTTATTTGAAAGCAATGGACAGAGAGAGAGAAAGAGGCAGATAGACAGAGAGAGAATGAGCACACCAGGGCCTCTGGCCACTGCAAATGAACTCCAGACGCGTGCGTCCCCTTGTGCATCTGGCTAACGTGGGTCCTGGAGCATCGAGCCTTGAACTGGGCTCCTTAGGCTTCACAGGCAAGTGCTTAACAGCTAAGCCATCTCTCCAGCCCCAAGAGTTGTGTTTTTAACAAATGTGTCTTCAAGCCATTAAAGAGTAGAGACAGTCCACCATTATCATCACAACCTACATGACGAAGGCATTATACCAACAGCAAAGATAGAGAGAAATCAATAATATTCTTCCTAGCTGTATAATCGCTCAAATTAGTAGTTTTAATGTCAACGTAGAGGAACTCTAGCTAGATCATTTATTTAGGTTTTCACTCAGGAACACATCCATGGATACCCTGCCCAGAGCCTGGAAGAGTTTTGCAGTGTCTGACCACAAGCCAGTGACTATTGTTGAGGCAGCGATGCCTAACATGACTCTAGAAACTGGACACTATTTCTAGGTGCTCGTTTGTTTCTTTCTGACCAATATACCAACAGTATACTTGAGACAAACCTAAGCTCGGGTTATCCTCTCGTACTGAGATAGTGACACCACACCACCAGCAGACTCCTGGCAAATTTGGACCAAGGCCCCATTTAGTTATGAAATTATGGAAGCAAATAGAAGATCAAAGAAAATGTGTAGCCTTCTTGGAACTTTTTGAAAGTTAAGCACAAACTAATCATATTAGGAAGTATGGTGGAACATGGTCTTCTGGATATAACATAACTATTGCCTTCTTGAACTCTGAGCAGCTTTGATTACCCACTTGAGACATGCATATGACTGAGCCCAGCAATATTGTATCATGGTCGAGGAAGGAGCTCATGAGGCCTTGCTCCTTCCTGAGGATATGTAGGCCATTACAGGATTAGGGGACAAGGGCTTATGGAACTCTACTGCTACTGAGAATGTAGGTAGTTAGCTGTTGCTGGGATGGGGGGGGGAAGTATTGGAGAGGAGAGAGGAAAAAGAATGGGAGATAAAGTGGAGAAAGAAAGAGGAGAGTGAAGAAAAAGAAGAGAGGAGGGAAAAGAAAGGGAACAGTGGGCTGTAGAGATGGCTTAGCTGTTAAGGTGTTTGCAGTGGCTAAAGGCCCTAGTGTGCCCATTCTCTCTCTCTCTCTCTCTCTCTCTAATATCTTTCTCTCTCTCTCAAATAAATAAATAATAATTTAAACACAAAAGAAGGAGGACAGTGAGAGGAGAATGATTTTTTTTTTCCCCTGTGGTATAGCCATTCATAAGTTTCTCATACTTCAAGTGGCCCCTTGTAACAGCTTTATTGCTGAGAGAAAACACCTGACAAGAAGCAGCTTATGGGAAGAAAGGGTTTATTTCAGGTTTATAGTTTTGAGAGGAAGCTTCACAATGGCAGAGAAAGCAACATGACAAGAGGTAGTCCCAATAAGCTAGCTAGCACTTACAAGCTGGGATAATAAATGTCAAAGTCTGCTCCCGAGTGACACACTTCCTCCTGCAAGGCTCTACCTCCCAAATCACCCTCAGGAGGTATAGAGTGTTCAGAACACATGAGGCTATGAGGGGCATCTCTCCCAAAGTACCACAACCCTCACCCATGATCCCATAAGGAATCCCAATTAAACTCATTGTTTCACTAAACTAAACTTGGGTGGAATCATTTCTTTGTTTTTATCATGGGTGCCTTATCTTGGGTTAGTAGAAAGTTTGTTGACACCTTCCCAGGAAAAGTCCACACAACAGGAAGATGGAATAAATACCTGAAACTTCAATTCTCAGCCAAAACCCCAAACAACAAGCTGGAGGAGGTGTAGAAAACCATGCCCTTCCTTAGAGCTCAGAACTGAGCAGGCAATTATCGGTATGGGAGGGGACTCAAGGTTCTCAGCTGAAGAATGTAAGATATTTATTTTAAGGAAACTCAGTGAAATTGAAGAAAACACAGAGAAATATTGTGGTACTCTAAAAGAAAAACTTAACAGAGATAGAACCAACTCTAAAACTCATGCAGACATTCTTTTGCCCTCCAGGAATTAAGCTTTTATTTCATCAAAAGGCTTGTTAAATGTGAAGTTTTTATTGATTTTAGGGAGCTAATCTTTTGTAATTAGAATAACATCTTTATTTTAGAGTTTTTTTTATTAACTTCCATAAATGTAAACAATATACCATGATCATAATCCCCTCCCACCAGCTTCCTTTTCCCCCATCCCAAACCATCACTCCATTGAATCCCTTCTTTTCAACTAGTCTCTCTTCTATTTTGATGTCATCAATACTTCTCCTCCTATTATGCAGATCTTATATAAGTAGCATCAGCCACTGTGAGATCATGAATATCAAGGCCAATTTGTGTCTGGAAGACAGTATTGTAAGCACTCCTCCCCTCCCTTTGGCTCTTCTCTTCAACCATGGTCTTCTCCAATGGTCTCGGAGACACAGTAATTTTTATGACTATATTGTGTGATGTCTAGAATAAATTATGAAACAGCAGTAACAAAGAACAAAATACTAGTATCCTAAAACATAATACAAAGCAAGGGACTAAGTCAAGATCAGAAGTGACAAGAGAAGCATCTTGTGGGAAAGTGCCATTCTTCTTTAGGAGTTTCTTGGGCATTTTGCCACACCTGGGATAGACCTGTAGCCTTCTCATTGACGTCATCTTCCTACTAATATTTTTAGCATGCGATTGAAATGACATAAATCCATGCTTCTTAACTGAAATCCTTCTCTAGTGAGAATGTCAAACTATCAGCAAAGTACTTAGTAGAACCAACTCAGCAGTAGTTAACAGCTCTTATCCTCCTCTCTGTTGTTTTGCTATGTAGCCTTGAATTCATGATGCTTCTCTTGTTGCTCTTCCTCTTCCTCCTTTTTCTCCTCTTCCTCCTTCTTCTCTTTCTACTCAGAAATGGTAACAAGGTCTGTCTAAGAGATCTTTATAATATGAATATGTTTAATATGAAATATAATATGAAATCTTCTAGAGTTAAAGCCCCAGATCCTTTGCCTAAGAAGCTGCCAGGTGAAACATGTTTGTTTAATTTCACAGGATGATTAAATTGACAGTTAATAACTGGGAAGTGAATAGAAGCAAGTGAACTCCTGGTCATAATTCACACTTTTTAGGTCTCTTGGCTTTCATACCCACAGGTCTCTCATGCAGAACTTTTGAATTGAGATAAAACACATTTAGTGAAAATTAAAATATCATGTAGGTCATCAATAGCAGGATAGATCCAACATTAAAAAAAAACCTAATGTATTTAAAGGTAGGGGACTTGAAAATAAAATGTTGAGGGAGTAGAAAAAGAAAAAAAGAATGAAGAGGAATGAAGAGAGCTTCTGTTAATTTTGGGACAGTATTAGAAGAATAGGTATTTGGGTTATTGGGGATCAAGATAGAGTTGAGAATTTCAAAGAGGTAGAAAGCTTGTTGAAAGAAATAATAAGATAAAACTTCCCAAACCTTAAGGGCACAAGCATCTATCCAAATACAGGGTCCTCAGAAATCTTATGGGCCCAAAAGCAGTGCCATGAGATTTCCAGAGTACTGAAGAGCAATAACAATCCGCAGATAGTGCTGAATCAAGCCAAACTCTTCTTTAGAAATGAAGGTAGGGTAAAGGCATTCCCAGAGGAACAAAAGCCAAGACACTGTGTCTCCACCAAACTTGTTCTCCAAGAATTTCTAAAGTTATTCAAAAGGAAATAAAGGAGTGTTAATGAGTAAGAAGAAAGTGTGAATAGGCATAAAACTACTAAGATTAGTTACATAAACAAACCCAAAATGCTCCAGTGATATAAATGTGGTGTATAAATCATTTATATCTTTAATATGAAAGCATTAATATGAAAAACTAATTAGAATAATAACTAAATTATAGCAGTATGTAATGTAGAAAGACAGATTAGTATATCAAAACTTCAAAGTCTGGGGGAGACTAGAATACAACTGGGGAATTTTCTTTTGAGTATATTTCTGCTTTTCTTTTGCTTCTGTTCTGATCTTTATTATCACATTGTATCCTTATGAAATAGTTATAATCAAAAATATGTATTTACAAGTCTCATGATAAACACAAAAGCAAAATCCATGATGATGAACCAGAAATAATAAGCAAGGAATTGAAGCATATTACTTCTTGAGTAATTCACTTGACTACCAAAGATTTGCAAGAGAGAAAGGGAGAGAGAAGAGAGAGGTTAAAACAAAAATCCCTACAAAACAAGTTACATAATGACTTTTGTAAGACCTTACCTATTAATAATTACCTTGAATGTCAATTAATAAAATTCTCAAATTAAAAGACTTAGGGTAAACAAAATAAGACACAACTACATTTTTTTTCTAAGAAATTCACTTCACCTCTATGAACACACATAGGAAGTGAAGAGATGACATAGTGTATTACATGTGCATATAATCCCAAAGAAAATAGGAGTAATACTAATATCAACCAAAATAAATTTTAAATTAAAAACAGTAAAAAAAGAGACAAGATTATTATATATAGTGTTCAAGGCATCAATTCAGCAAGAGGAAATGACAATTTGCAATTTATATCTAACCAATATTAAGGAACCTAAATATACACAGCAAGTATTAATAGATTTTGGATAACAGACTCCAGTGCAAAAGTAGTTGGGACATTTAGCACCCTACTTTTACCAATGAGTTCATCATCCAGACAGAAAACCAATCAAGAAAGGCAGATTTAAATTTCATCCTATACCAAAGAGACCCAACAGAAATTGAGAGAACATTCCATCTAACAGCTGCTAAACACTTGTTTTTCTCATTGGTACATGGAGCAATTGCCAGGATAGTTCATATACAAAGCCACAAAAAATGCTTCAATATATCTACAAAAATTACATTGTATTAAGTATCTTTTCTGATCAGAATACAATAATGCTAGCAATCAATAATGAAAATTTTGGGAGCCAGACAACTAAACTAAACAATTTACTTAAAAATTTTCTTTCTTTATTTATTTTGAGAGAAATGCAGAAATAGACAGAGAGAAAGAGAGAGAGAGAGAGAGAGAGAGAGAGAGAGAGAGAGAATGGGCACACCAGGGCCTTAAGCCACTGCAAACGAACTACAGATTCATGAGCCCCCTTGTGCATCTGGCTTACATGTGTCCTAGAGAGTCGAACCTGGGTACTTTGGCTTTGTAGGCAAGCACCTTAACTACTAAGGCTTCTCTCCAGTCCAAGAATTTACTTTTTCAAACAATTTACTCTTAAATAATCAATGGATCAAGAAAAAAATCATGAAGGAAAATTCAAAAATACTTCAAGCAAGTGAAAATGAAGGTACAATATTAAAAAAAAACATATGAAATACAACAAAAGCAGTGCTGAGAAGGACATTCCATGTTCTTTGTAGCACTATTTACAATAACCAACTAATGAAAACAACCTAAACATCTAGCAGCTGAGGGACAATGGGTAAGGAAAACATAGTACATGTACCCGGCGGGATATTATTGAGATCTAAGAATGAATGCCCATCATTTGTGAGAACATGAGTAGAGCTGGACATCATTATGTTAAGTGAGATAAGTCAGGCCAAGAAAGCTCTCATCCATATGTGAAATCTAAAAAATGTGGATCCCACTGGAGGAGAGAGTAGAGTGGGTGGGGGAGCGGTGCTTAATTAATGGGAACGAAGTCACAGTCACATCAGAGCAGGAAGCTGTTGTGTACTCTTGCACAGGTGACTGTAGGTAGCAGGACTGTCAAACCCAGACAAAGGATTTGGAGAGTTATTACTATAAAGCAAAGGTGACAACTGTTTGAGAAGATATTTAATCTATTAAACATTACACAATGTACGTATGGATTGGTTGTACATTAACATGTACAACTTTTATGTTATTGTGTATCAGTTTAAAAAAATAACAGCTGGGCATGGTGGCATATGCCTTTAATCAGAGGCAGAGGTAGGAGGATTGTTTCGAGTTTGAGGCCAGCCTAAACTACAGAGTGAATTTCAGACCAGCCTTGGCTAGAATGAAACCCTACCTGGAAAAATAAATAAATAAACACACACACACACACACACACACACACATACACACACGACACGGGAGATTGCTCAGTGGAGAAAGCACTTGCCACTTAAACCTGAGTAGCTGAATGCAGTCCCAAACCCCATGTAAACAGCTGGAAACAGTGGCAGGCTTCTATAACCCCAGAACACACTGGTAGTGAAATGGGAGGCAGAGACAAAAAATAGAATTTGAAAACTTTGTTATAGGGAGGAGAGGAGAAAGATACATGAAGAAAAATAAAATTACAAATATAAAATAAGTTTCTTGTCTGCCAAGGAAGTTGGTTGGCTATTTTCAACCTATGGTAAACAGATCTTCCTTCAGTCATGTGTGCCTTAGAGACACTCCAGGCTGTGGGGCAGTCATTGTGTTTTCATTCCCTGTGAGTGGAGCTGATTCTAACACCTCTCAGCCAACCTGCTTGTCAGGACAACCTAGTCTGAGCAGCAATTGGCTCCAAGGTTATTTTCACTGTACACACCTTGGCTGAGCTGAAGCTGGTATATGCATCAGGGATTCTAACACATTTTGGTCTTGCGTGCTGTGGGGTAGAGGCAGGGAACCATGGATAGTATATGCTACAGGGTCACAACTACCCACAATATATGGGGGAATGAAGTGGTGGATCTGAACTGTACCTCAACTTCCACCTTCTGGTGACCTGAGACTTAGCTTCCAGTTTAGTCACATGGGACCTCTTGCTTGCCACCAGCTGTGGTCATACAGACATACCCTTGCATGTCACTGACTGGTTTCCTGCTGCATAGAACTCTAAGCAGTTTTGTTTCAGAAGCTTTCCCCATAGCCAACTTGACTCTCTAGGCTGACTTCCCTCCAGGGAATAGATCCCTGCTGTGGGTCCATGGAGATGGGAATGTGCAGGATCTTTGGATCTCAGAGAAGAAATCTCTGCTTCGTTCTTACATCTTATCTCTACTGAGAATGCTCACAGGTTCACATGAGATCTTCATATACTTATTTTAAGTTTCTATTCTATTAGATCTAACACCTGGATCGTTACTCAATCTAGCTCCATTTTGTTTCTTGCTAAGAAGGGTTTCTTGCATTTTTGTGGTTGCACTTTTGTATTTACTACTTGAAATAAACTGAAAAACATAGTATTTATGAGTAAATATAGGCATGCTTGTTATTCCTCTAAACTGAAATAGTTTCTTTCTGTCTTTCACACGTGTGTGTTGGGGGTGGGGGTGTGTATGTATGTTTGGAAGGGTTCAACATCACAGTACAGGATGTAAGGCTTGGGCTTGTGCAGTCAGTACCTTCTTGTTGCTAGAACAAAATATGTGAACAGAAGCAGCTTGTGATAGCGAAGGGTTTATTTCCACTTACAATCTTGAGGGGAACTTTCATCATGGTGGAGAAATCATGTCAGAACAGCCACCCAGGCGGGGTATTATATCTTGTCACAGCACTGGGAGGGAGCAGCAAGAGTGAACTAACCAATCCCAAGGCCCTCTCCCTGTGGCTTTCCTCCAGCAAGGCTCCACCTCCCAAAGGCTCCACCACCTAGAGACTAAGTAGATGTAATCACAGACACCTGGAGCTAAGGAGACATTTTACATTCAAACCACCGCACCTTGACTATCACAAGTGCACTACCTATAGGTAGTTCAAATCACACTGGTGTGACCTTGTATTTCACTTGTCCCAGGAGTTTGACTGAGGGTTGCTTTCTTAAGGATTTTTTTTTCTTAATGTCTTGTTTTACCCTCAGCTTTAGGCATGTCCTGTGCCCCTGCTCTGTACAGAGGCTGTCTCCCATGCCTTCAGTGTCTCCCATCAGACAACTGATTCTTGGTATCCAGTTTCTGCCTATTTGGATTCAGGCTGGGTTTCTGTAATTGTTAGGACAACCATGGGTCCCTGAATATGTAAATTTCTTGGGGATGTTGTCCATTTCCAGCAGTTAAAGACTGCTAATGGTTTCCACCTAGGACAATTTCCTATCACTTTCCCATAGGTACCAGTTCATTTATCTTCCTTTTCCTCATCCTCAGTTAAGTATCTACCTGGACCCCAAAGGAGAGGACAATTGTTGCATTTTCTTCATTAGAGAAATCAGGGGCTGGAGAGATGGCTTAGCGGTTAAGCGCTTGCCTGTCAAGCCTAAGGACCCCGGTTCGAGGCTCAATTCCCCAGGACCCACGTTAGCCAGATGCACAAGGGGGCGCATGCATCTGGAGTTCGTTTACAGAGGCTTGAAGCTCTGGCGTGCCCATCCTCTCTCTCTCTCTCTCTCTCTCTCTCTCTCTCTCTCTCTCTCTTTCTCTCTCTCCCTGCCTCCTTCTCTCTGTCACTCTCAAATAAATAAACAAAAAAAAAAAAAAAAGAAATCAGAATAAAAGTCTGAGCAGGGCTTAATGCCTACACTGCTAGCAATGAGCTTTCTAAGTCTTGCAATCTGCTCTTAGTTTTCCTCATGAGCTCCTGAGAGATACCCATGGAGAAGAATGCAATGAGTGTTACCTCCTTTTTGGATATGTAACTCCCATGGGGCATGCTAGATCCCACTTAACCTAATACTCTGAAAAGTTCTTTAGAGTCCTTAGATGTTTGGTGATATCATCAATTAAGGGTGGAAAATGACTCAAATTCCCTCCTCCTCACTACACTGGTCTTCATTTAGCTTCCTTTTGGTAATTATTTACCAAGTCATCCCCAGGACAGGCATCTTCCTAGGATGGTGACTCTCTTATGCCTCCTACCCTTTCTAAGGAGGATGGATTCATTTCTAGCTCAAGATATAGATCCTGAGCTGGAGAAATTGCTCGGTGGTTAAAGAGCCTGCCTGTGAAGCCTAATGACTCTGGTTTGATTCCCCAGTACCCATGTAAGCCAGATGCACAAAGTGGTGCACTTATCTTCTCTCTCTGTCTCTTTATATATCTCCCTCTCTCTGCTTAAAATAAATACACAAAATAAAATAAAGACAATAAAGACACAGACCCTGGTTTGGTTTACAAAATAATATTTATTCTTCAAATTGAGGCCATAAGTACAAATATTCTATCTCCCTGCCCAACTTCTCTGCCCACCCCATGACACAATCGCCTATGCTCCTCAATGATCAAACATCGGGCTAAAAACACTTTCTGTGACATAGTCCTGTCTTCTCTCTTCTGGTCTTCCAAAGCTGCACAGCCATCTGGTCACAGCTCAGTGTGTTGTGTGTGGAGTGGCTTCTTGGCTAGGAGCTCAGTCCAGAAAGTTACTTCCTCACTTTTCAGCCTTTGGGCTGGCTGGGTGGTGGCACCAATCTGTAGGTAGCCTTCCTTCTGGTCATACTCTGGCCAATGGGGCAGTCCCTCCCCATTGGGGTTCCTGGAAACATATTAAAATAGAATTCCTTAAAGCTTCTGGGTGGCCCACACATTTCCATTAGATTTATAGGGATCCCTAGCTTATCTCTACCCAAAGAACTGTGTACCACAAGAGATGGAGAACACCACTGTCATTATCAAAACACTGTGGTCACAGAATTGGAGTTGATCCCCACCCCTTCCCTAACAGTATTTCCATGCTCCCATCTTGCCCCCAACCAGGCTCCACATTTGTCACTAGCCTCACCCATTCCGAGCAAAGTTGGCCCAGAATTTCATCACCATCTTGCTGAGGTTGAGCTCCTCCTCTGAGGCACCCTCTGTGGGGAAGAAGAAGAAAAAGGTTTTGCTACTCAGGATGCGCTAGCAACATCAACATCACCTGGGAGCTTGTTAGAAATAGATTTCTGTTCCTTGATCTAGAGCTACTGAAGCAAACATCTTCATTGCACAAAGATTGTGGTTAATTGGTGGGCACTTCCAGCGTGAGAATGACTGCACTAGGAGTCAGCAATGGGCATGCAGCCCACTAATAAATTTGCTGGCTTTGTCGTCCATGCCACCTGCCAGTTCCTCCCTCCCCAAGGGTGGAGATGTCACAGCCCCAGGTTTCTCCTGAATCATAGGATTGTGTCTTTTCTTAACCTACCCCTCACATCTACATGTTCATAGAGTCTAAAAAATATAACAAATGGGGCTGGAGAGATTGCTTAGTGGTTAAGGCACTTGTCTGAAAATCAAAGGACACAGGTTCAACTCCCCAGGACCTACGTAAACCAGATGCACAAGGTGTGCATGCATCTGGTGTTTGTTTACAGCAGTTGGAGGCCCTTACACATCCACTATCTCTCCATGTGCCTCTTTCTCTCTCCCCCTCTCTCAAATAAATAAATAAATAAGCAATATTAAAAATATCAAAAGTGCAAAGGTCCAAAAATGCCACCTAACTGGGAGATGCCCAGAGTGTGTCTTGGATAGCCATGAGGTGGGTTAAGAGTCATAACAAATGCTGAGAGTTAAGGTATTGAAAACATTTGTGAAGTCTTTTTAAAATTTACATTCCTAACCATGCCACAGGTAAAATATGACTTTTTGACATATAGATAGATATGTATATAGACAGATACATATGACGTCCGAGTCATGGTTAAGAACAGCTCTGACCTCAGACCTCATCCTTATTCACATTTGAGATACTATTTTGAGTGGGAAAACAAGCAGCGACATTCTTATCTTGATGGAGCATTGCAGATGACCCACCTCTCTTACTGATGTCACGGGTCAGGATCCCGAAAATGAGTATGGCTGTAGCACATGAGCATATATCCCTCCCTCATGGTTATTTGGAGAAGGAGAAAGGTTGGTGACCTCACAATATAACACTTCATCAAGAAAGGAAGACAAAGAGAGGAGGAGAAAACTCATCCATGATGCAGGCTGTCTAACTCCAATCTCCCTGGCCAGCCCAAAACCATTACCTCTTAAAATTGGGGCACCAAAGACAGAGTACACTTCATCCCCATGGTCTCCTATCACCGTCTTGGGTCTCATGTCTGATGAGAAGCTTGGACAATACTGAAATTCGTACATGTAGGTAGGGGCTCCAGCATCTAGGGAGACATGGAATCACACAGTTCATGTTACCAGACAAATACCTGGATGGTACCAAGGCCTCTACCTGTGCACAAAACTCCTGGTTATCAGCATAGCATAAAGAGAATTTCAGGGAAGCTCCGTGCCTTGCTTGGAACTACATAACTAGTGAAAGAGGAAACTATGGTTGAGTCAGATGTTTATGTAATGGAAAAAAATGAATGACTATAATGCATCCAATAAACACATGGGATTGCTTTATTGATAGCATACTAGTGCTTGTTCATTTTAAGATCTATAACTCAGCAGCTATCCTCCATTCAGCCTCATTTTGATCATTGCAAGTGGTTTTTCTCACCACTCAGGAAGTGTGAACCATGCCCAAGACTTGTCTGAAAATTAGGGTGTCTAAAAACATATGCACCAATGGGATATTGGTCTCTTATGTCTGAGGCATACTAAGTTGGGGAAATAAAAATATTATGAAACTCACTCCCTCTAGACACACCTCACAGGAATCTCTACAGAGGTTTCATAAACTGACACTGAGGAATATGAAATAGGTGAAAGCACAAAAGTCAATGATATAAATACAGCAGAACAGTACTCAGATTACCCCAGGACCAAGATGAGAATGAGTAAGGAAATGCTGTTTCCATTACAAGGGATGGACAAGGTACTACCAAAAATAGAGCTAAAACAAACAATCAACTACAGCCAAATGGAGCTGTCATCACAAAGTGATATAAATTCTGAGATTAAATGAAGTATGGACTTGTGGGGTGCAATGTGGAGTTTTGATATATACCCAAAGGTATAGTTATTATCAACACCCAACACCAGAGCACACACATCTATAAAACAAAAACTAAAGTTCTAAAGGATACTGGATTACAGTATACTAACTCACTGCCAACAATGTCTCATCTAGATAAAAAAATTTCCAAAGAGACATTGGACTAGAACAATACTTCAAACAAAATGAATATAACATTAACATATGCAAAATTCCACCTAACACTAATAGAATTCACATTCTTTTCAAGTACTCATAGAATCTTTTCCCCAATAGACCTCATGTTAGGGCACATGACAAACATTAGCTAATTTAATAGGACTAAAATGATTCCAGTATCTCTTCTGGCCACAATGGAATGAAATTGAATGTCAATAGCAAGAGGAAGTTTGGAGAATTCACACATTTATGAAAATTAGACATCATGCTCCCAAGTACCTCATATGCAAATGAATAAAATAAATAAAAATTAACAATACATTGAAACAAATGGCACAGAAATATGGCTTATCAAAACTTATGAGATATAGCAAAAGCAGTTATATAAGGAAAGTTTATAGTATCATGGAAATAGAAGCAAAATCTCAAATGAACAATGCTTATACTGAAAAGAACCAGGAAGAATTAAATAAGCCCAAAGTTAGTAAAATAAAGCAAATGATAGAGATCTGATCAAAAGTGAGCTCTGAGACCAAAAGAAAGTATGAAAGATAAACAAGACCAAGAGATTCTTTAAAGATAAACAAAATTATTTTAAAAAGCCCTAACCTATAAATACTTCTGTTTATGTTCATATATTAATGATACTCTCAGTTTTAGTTAGTTTTGGAATAGAGACTGTTATAAACAATTTTATGTCCATTAAATTGGATCATTTAGGAGAAAAAGATAATTTTCCCACCCAATACAGTATTCTAGGAATGAATTAAGAAGAAACACAGAATATGAACAGATTATTAATGATGAAGTACCTTGAGACAATGATGAGACATCCCTCTTCAGTTAGTAGCCCAGAACCTGGTGGCCTCATGCATGAATTAATTACACCAAGAATTTAAAGAACTAATACTAGTCCATAAATTCTCCCTAAATTAAATTAAAGAAGTAGAAATTGTTCTATTTTTTTCCAATAAGGGCATTGCTTTGTTATTAAAATAATTCAGGGCGGGGAATTCAGTTCATTGGTAGAGTGCTTGCCTAGTATTTATGAAGCCCCAGATTCAATACCCAGCATCACATAAGCCAGGCATGGTAGTGTATGTCAACTAGCTTAGCACTAGGGAGTGAAGACAGGAGGGTCATCCTCACCTACTTAGGGTGTTTGAGGCAAATTTGGACTATCTGATACCCTATCTCAAAACACACACACACACACACACACACACACACACACACACACTTAAATATTTTAAAAATAAAATTATTAAATACATCTAAGATATAACAAGAAAATCACATCATTCCCTTCATGGCCATAGATTAACAGTGCTCAAAAAGTTGCTAGCAAATAAAATTCAACAACATATTGAAATTTTCATCAATCAGATCTAGCAGGATTTCTCTCTGGGGTGTAAAAGAATGGATCAGTAGATGCAAATCAACAAAGTGATACCTGGCATCACAGACTGAATGAAAAAAGCATGATCATCACATTAGGTGCATAAATGTGTTTCTTAAAATCCAACTTCCTGGGCTGGAGAGATGGTTTAGTGGTTAAGGTGCTTGCTGGCAAAGCCAAAGGACCTGGGTTCAATTCCTCAGTACACAGAAAGCCAGATGTACAAGGTGCCACGTGTGTCTGGAGTTTGTTTGCAGTGGCTAGAGGCCCTGGTGTGCCCATTCTCTCTATCTGCCTATTTTTCTCCTTCTCTCTCTCAAATAAATAAATAAATAAATAAATATTTTCAAATATCCCACTTCCTTATGTGATACAAATGTTTATCAAATTAGGGACAAAATCATATACCTCAACACAAAAAGATCTTACAGGAGAAGCCCAGGAAAAAAATTAAACTCAAGAATATAAACATGAACCTCACTCTTGTAAAATTTGGAGCAAACAGGAGTGAGCACTGTCACTTTATGTGTTACACAGGAGTGCTGGGAGTGTGCTAAAGCAATTCAGCAAGAGAAAGAAATAAGCATTCGAACAAAAGGCAGAGGTGAAACAGCCATGATGTGCTAAACACATGACTGTATAACAGAAACCTAACAGATCCCACCCTTCCAAAATGCTCAAAACTCAGAAATGAATAGAGTAAAATTAAAGGATACAAAATCAACACAGTAGCATTTCTATATAATAACAGTGAAACCCCCCAAAATTAAGAAAATAACCCATTTTCATAAACTACAAAATATAAAATACAAAGGAATAAATTTAACCTAAGCAGTTTATTTCCTGTTAAAAATGAAAAAACTAATGAAAGGAACTGAAAAAGATAGAACTTGATAATAATTAAAAAAAAACATTGTTTGGAAGGATTAAAATTGTTAAAATGCCCATATTACCCTGGTTCTACGTGATCCCTATCAAAATTCCAATGTCAGTCATCATAGAAATTTAAAAAATCCAAAATTCACTTGAAACTATGCACATACTTGCACCCCACACCCATGCACACACACACACGCACACACACACACACACAGGCACACACACTGAATCAAGGTAGTCATGAGCAGAAACAGCAAAGCTCAGGATATCACACACTATTTGCTTTCCAACTATGCTAAAAATCACATAAGATTTTTGTTTGGTTTTGGTTTTGGTTTCTCAAGGGAGGGTCTTGCTGTAGCAGCCCAGGTTGACCTGTAATTCACTACACTATGTAGTCATGGTGGCCTTGAACTCACAGTAATCCTCTTACCTCTGCCTTCAGAGTGCTGGGATTAAAGGCATGTGCCACCATGCCCAGCTTCCCAAAGAATTTTTTTTTTCTTTTTTTGGTTTTTCCAGGTAGGGTCTCACTCTAGCTCAGGTTGACCTGGAATTCACTATGTAGTCTCAGGGTGGCCTCGAACTCACAGTGATCCTCCTACCTCTGCCTCTCAAGTGCTGGGATTAAAGGCGTGCGCCACCATGCCCGGCCCAAAGGAATTTTTAAAACACAAAACCTGTAAAGATAAGGGAAGGAAGGAAGGAGGGAGGGAGGGAGGAAGAGAGAAAGGAAAGGAAGAAAGGAAGGAAGGAAGGAAGGAAGGAAGGAAGGAAGGAAGGAAGGAAGGAAGGGAGGGAGGGAGGGAGGGAGGGAGGGAGGAAGAGAGAAAGGAAAGGAAGAAAGGAAGGAAGGAAGGAAGGAAGGAAGGAAGGAAGGAAGGAAGGAAGGAAGGAAAAAGGAGAGAAGGATGAAGGAAGAAAAAGAAAACAGAGAAAAAAAAACATTGTCCAATAAGACACCATAGAGAGCCCAGAAATAACCACTGTCAATGTGTGCTTAAAAGGCAAAGCTGAGCTGGAGAAATGGCTCAGCAGGTAAAGGCGCTCTCTAGTAAAGCCTGAGGGCCTGGGTTCAGTTCCTCAGTACCCATGTAAAGCCAGAAGCACAAAGTGGGGCATGCCTCTGGAGTTTTGTTCACAATGGCAAGAGGGCCTGGTGAGCCCATTTCCTCTCTCATTCATATTCTCTCTCTCTTTTTAAAAGACTGTGGCAAAGCCTTCCATTTCCTGAGAGCAGTCTGTATGTGGTTCACCTTTCCTCTAGAACAAGCCAATTCTCTTTTACTACCACACACTCCCTATTTCTCATTAGGTTTTCACAAACATTCCAAGAGTACATGATGAGAAGAAGAAAGTCTCTTCAATAATCAGTGTTAGAAAAAAAAATGGTTTTCCACATTCAGAAGTATGAAACTGAAGCTGTATTACATATTATTTACCAAAATGACCTAGAAAATTTGAAAAGCTTAAAGGTATAATCAGAAAGTCTAAAACTAATAGAAGAAAATATAGAGGAAAATCCATAAGCCTTCAGTTGAGGGGCATGACTTTGGATTTGACCCCATAAATGGAGGCAACAAAGATGGAAAAATGGGGCCACATCAAACTAAAACCATATTCACAGCAAGGAACACAACTGACAGTCTGCAGAGACAAGCTAGTAGGGGGTATGTTTTCAAGCCACATGTGCTATGAGGGTTTGATATACAAGCTATGTAAGGACCACATACAATTCAATAGTGAGCAAACAAAACTAAAATAACTGAATGGGCAAGGATTCAGGAATCTGGAGCATACCTGTAGTCTGAGAACATAAGAGGCAGGGGCAGGAGAGTTCAGTTTGAGGGCAGCCTCAAACATAGTACATAGTAAGTTCAAGGCCAGCCCGGTCTAAATAGAAAAACTTTTCAAAAAGTAGGTAAGAGACATGGGTAGACATTTCTCACAAAGAGACATAAAAGGCAAGGTGGCACATGCCTTTAATCCCAACACTAGGAGGCAGAGGTAGGAGGATTGCTGTGAGTTCAAGGCCAGCCTGGGGACTACAGAGTGAGTTGCATATTAGTCTGGGCTTCAAAAGGCTGGAAGGCTTAGCCTAAGTGTTGCTGTGAGCTAAGACCGTCGAGCTCAATTCCGGGACCCACGTTACCAGCAAAGGGGCCACTTGAGTCGTTACAGGGCTGAAGCTCGGGCGTGATTCTCTTCTCTCTTCTTTCTCTCTTCTCTCTCTCTGCCCTTCTCTCTGTGCTCTCAAATAAAAAAAAAAAAAAATTTAAAAAAAAAAAAAAGAAAGAAAGCCAGGAAAAGAGAATACAGATACACTTAACTGTAACATTTGGGCTGGGGAGAAAGCTCAGTGGTTAAAGGCACTTGCTTGCAATGCCTGCCCCCCAGGCTTGATTCCCCAGTACCCACATAAAGCCAGATGCATAATGTAGTACATGCATGTGGAGTTCATTTTAAGCTGAAAGAAGCTCTGGCATATCCATGTTCTCTCCCTCTTTCTCAAGTAAGTAAATTTAAAAAAAGAGACATAAAAATGGAAAATGACTAAATAAAAACATGCTCACCAACACTAATCCTTAAGATAATACAAAATAAAATCACAATGAAATGTCACCTTTCTTAATCTAAATATATTTATCAAAAATAACAAAGTGTTGGCAAAGATGAGGAGAAAAGGAAATACTTTCACATCATTGGTGTGAATGTAAACCGTGAGGAAGATGACTCAGCAATGAAAGTAGGATTACCATGTGACCTAGCACTCCCATTCCTGGGCATTTACCCAAAAGATTTGAAACCAGTTTGATGAAGCACTGTGTACCCTCATGTTGAATTATCCTGTGCCCACCAATGCATGAATTCATTTAAACATGTGGTATAGTATTGAGGAACAATGAACTATTTGTCCTTTTATTTTTATTTATTTTTTTTTTTGTTTTTACTTATTTATTTGCAAGGAGAGAGAGAGAGAAAGAGAGAGAGGCAGAAGAGAGAATGGGCATGCCAGGGCCTCCAGCCGCTGCAAATGAACTCCAAATGCATGCGCCACTGTGTATCTGGATTCATGTGGGTACTGGGGAATCAAACCCAGTCTTTGGGTGTTGAAGGCAAGCACCTTAACTACTAGATGATTTTTCCAAGCCCTATGATTTGTCCTTTTAAACAGGAAGAAGTATTGCTAATTGTGACAAAATATAATGACAGGGATAACATTACACTATGTCAAGACCAGAAAGACAAATTCCACACATTACTACCATATGTGGAACCTACAACAATGGAACTTATAAAAGCAAAGAGTAAGATGATCACAGAGGCTGAGAGTGAGGACAAACACATCAGAGAGAAAAAAACATCCCTTTGATTAGTTTTTGACTTCTGTTGTCCAGTGTGATAAAGACCATTGGTCATTAAAAATTGATGAGGAGAAATTTCTAGTGTCATCCTTAGACAAATGTTAAGTATATTTTGAAGATGGATATGTTAACAAGTTTAGAGGAATTATTTTACATTATGTTCATAAATTGAAGTGTGACTTTATATCCCATAAATGTACACATACATAGTCTGTTATTGTAATAATAATTATATAATATTTAATTATTATTGTTATTATAATTCTCTCTTCCTCTTCTGATGTCTCTCTTTTATTGTACTATGTGGTTCCTGGCCGCCCTGGGGCCACTGCACATTGCTCTCCCAGGGGCGTCCAGACAACTGTGGAGCAGGGTCTTCAGCGGCCCTGAGTGCCACAGGAAGAAAAATTTGGAAGACACCTTCAGAGAACAGCTCATTTATTTGCCAGGGGAATGGGTTAATAAGCGTTTGTGAAAGAGCAGGAAGAGGTACGAGTCATAAGGGGATTGGTTAGTTCTAAGGTCCTGCTGATGCCTAATTAGCACGTAGTGATGTCACGGGTGAGCTGTGTGAAGGCTGTTGGCTGATACCTCATTAACATATAGGGACCTCCCAGCAAGTGGCAAGAGGTCACAAGGCTCTGGGGAAAGTGGAACCTAAGTCTTATCAGGAAGTCCAGGTGTCCAGGGCTGGGGTTGAACAGGGTCTAGGCTTGCTGTGACCTCCTGTAGCCAGGGCCCTTCACCATGCCTGGCAGCTTAGGCCTGGCTTTAACCCTCCGTGGCCTGGGGCCCTTACCTGTACCCGACAGTACTATGTTCTCCTTTCTTTGTTTTTCCTTACCAGCAGTTGCTCATAGGTGACTGCAATTCTGGAAAATGGGATAGTTGAAGGAGGCACTGTAACTAGTTTATATCATGTTTATGAACTTATGAATTAAAAGAAAAACCCCTTCCAGAACATAGAGAGAGTGTTTTGGACCACAGAATCATGGCCTGGCTTGTAGACTAAGTGAATGAAGGCTGACAGCAAAGAAGGGTCCCTTGAGGCTTCACAAGTAGCAACCATAGGGCTCACCTCCTCTAGCATAAGTTCATGAATCCTAACCTCACCCACATGTCCAGCCTTGGGTGTGCCATAGACCCCAGCCTTTCTCTCAGCTCATCCACACTGGCACACACTAAGGTGAACAAAAGCTATTCAAGGACATTAAAAATATCTACCATCCTTTTCCCACATATATCAAGACCCTGTTTCCCCAGAACCACTGTTAATACCTGGTTTAGAGTTAGCTCTAATCTTCCCAAACCCATGTAATATTCTAATACTTGGCTTCTAGTCACATATGCCCTATGTGCCACCATCTTGGTTTGGGCCTGACTTCCACCTCCTCCTTCTGTCACTCTTGGCCTAAGCGTTCTTTCGTCACCACAGACTACAGGCACAGACAGTCAAAGCACCACAGAAAACAACAACCCTTTAGAATAGCCTTAACCCATGACAAATGGTCTTCAGTGGATAAGTACCCAGTTTTCAAATGAAGCTTGAGACATTCTACCTGTTCCCCAGAAGCCCACGGCTCCAGCCACAGCGAATTTGTACTTGGCAGGGGATCATTCATTTTCCTCTTCCTCTTTTCTGTGTCACTTTCTCATCTCTGCACTAGTGCTTTCAAAGATCAACTCCACATTACCTACTTGCATAGAAATCTTTTCCTCTGAGACTGTCACTGACATGAATGAAGCAGGACAGTGCTCTTCGCCTGTCCTCAGTGTCTTCCACATTTGTGCATGTTGAGAGGTGGGCACGTCAGAGTACAAAAACTGAAGTCAGTGTCTCTCTCCCATCTACCCTCTGGGACTTACCTCTGTGGCCACGGGACACGATCACAGATGGGACACCAAACACCACATCCCCAATCAACTCCAGAAGCAGCTCTCTATTTTTCACTGGGTCATCTGAACCTCTTAAATACCTCTCAATGGCAACTGGAATCATTTTCTCAGGGACATTCTAAAATGGATGAAGAAAGTGAGCAGTGCTGTTTCTCCTCTCAGGTGAGAAGGCATCACTGATCAGGAGCCCTGTGTATGTCCCTTCTGGGGTCAATTAAGTGGGAAGTTCAGAAAAATGGGGACAGAGCCCTGGGCCCAGTCTTTTCTTGCCATAGAATTGACCTTTGTTGCAAGCCTTCAGCCCTCTTTGGTTTTCAACCGATTGCCATGATCCTCTAGGTGGAGGTACTTACGAGAATGTAAGAGGCCTTCTGCAAAAGGGATGTGACTGTCTTCTGGTCCAATTTTATTTCAGAGGGTGGGTAGTCTGTCATCTATTTAAGAAAACAGTTAAGTACTTGTGAATCTTCAAGAATTAACAGGATGAAACAAATAGGTCAACCAATTAAACCAATATAGAATGATATTTTTTAAAAAATATTTTATTTATTCGTTTACTTATGAGAGAGAGAAACAGGGAGATAAAGAGAGGAGAGAATGGGCACCCCAGGGCCTCCAGCCACTTCAAACAAACTGCAGACACATGTGTCACCTTATGCATCTGGCTTACGTGGGTACTGGGGAATCAAACCTGGGTCCTTTGGCTTTGCAGGCAAGCGCCTTAACCTCCAAGTCATCTCTCCAGCTCAGGAATGAAGATTTTTTTGTGGGGTCTTGATGGACATGGATCTTTGGTAAGTTTGGACATAATCAATGAAACAAATGAATTTATACAGAAACTCGAGGAGTGAAATAGAGCTACCTTAAATACCTGCATTGATGAGGCTAAGGGGCACAGTGACATTCCAAACTGGGAAGACACATATCCCCACAAACAGGACAGAGGGAGTCTAGTCAACTATTATGGCTGCATTGCTTGATGAGCTCGGGATCTCTGTAGTGAGAGCTTTAGAGCTTTCAGCATGTCCTAATTTGTTCAGAGACTAAATCTAATTCCAGAATGACTTCTAGTGACTTAAGACCTCATCCTAGTATGACTCCAGTCCCCCTCTAATGCCTGTTTAGGAAAGCTTGCTGCTTCCAACTGAAATTTTGCTTTGTTTCTGCAAAAGTTCACACTATGTAGACAGCCCCTGACACCTGTCTTACAGCAGTTGCTTTAGAAAGCTTACATTTATCACTCATTTGTCTGCCTTTTGAGATATATATCTGTCAACCAAGAACTGTCTCTTCAAAGTCCTGAGAACATTGTTTTATTTATTTATTTTGGATTTTTGTGACCTCTTTCAAATGTGAACATTTGGGGAGATGATTCTCATTCTATCTCCCAGTCTCAGGAGTCCTTACTTTGTGGGTAGCCTTATTGAGGTAGCCTTACTCTTCTTCTTCCTAAAATGAAGAGAAGCCTGTTTCTCCCAACAATGAGTTTCAACTAACTAGTCGGCATCTGACCACAAGGACTCACCTCTCCCTCTGCAGTGCTGGCCCTGAGCACAACTCAACCTTGAAACCTCTGCAAGCCTGGAGACGTTGTCCATGATTTGAGTTCAGGTCGTGTTTAACCTTTTCCCTGTTGCCATCCTTTTGCTAAAGGCAAAGTCTCCTGTTGCTTTAGCCAGTATCTGCATTTTTTTTTTTTTTTTAATCTTTAAAGAATAAAAGGTTTTCTTCCTTCTTAAAAGCTTATTGTAACTCAAGGAGAAGTGATGCTTTGAATCTTTCTAATGAGGAACGATGAGTGCATGTGTGGAGAGCTATGGTATTTATGGGTCCAAATCCATGAGGAACTCTATTCTACCCCATTCTGACTCTCCTGAACTCCCAGCCCCTCTGACTTATAGATACCTTCAGATTGCTCAAGTGCCCAGATCTGAGTTCTGCAAGCCCTCTCAGATTAGATATTTCAGGATTCTTAAATGTATGGCAAAAGAGTGAGTGGGCACGGGGGTGTCCATCCAAGATTAAAGTTGGCACAAGCAGAGAATGTTTCCATGGAAATTCATAAAAATGGAGACTGCCACCCTGGACACAAAGTGGGTCTTAGAGAAGAAAGAATTCATGGGAGCACAGGTTTGAGGGATGATGGGTGGGTGATGGAGATACGTCAATCTAAGGGGTCTGTTTATGCTCACCTTTGGCAGAATCCACCCAAACTCCTGCTTGTTGATCCCCACAATGTAAGGGACAGTGTTGAAATTCCTTTCAGCCAGAATCTCTTCTGGTGCCTTTGGCAGCAGTACTCCATCAATCACGGTTGGCACAAAGGGATGGCTCTGAGGAAGACAGCAGCACAACGTCTAGAATCCTCACACCTCCCTCCCTGTCTAAATATGCAGCCAGAATGTAGTACAGTCTCATGACTACGGGCAGTGGCCACAGAAATTTTGGATCCTACAAAAGAGGCTTAGTCTATGAGCCACAAAGGCCTAATGTTGTGTATCTGTGAGTATGTGAGTGAGAAGTTGACAGTGACAGGGAAGGGTCAGGGAGGCCCCTAACTCAAATTAAACATGTGTCATATATAATATATATTTTAACTTGTATCATGCTATATTATCTAAGATTAATTCTCACTTATTGTGGTGGTTTGATTCAGGTGTCCCCCATGAACTTAGGTATTCTGAATGCTAGGTTCCCAGCTGATGGAGATTTGGGAATTAACACCTCCAGGAGGCAGTGTGTTGTTGGGGGCGGGCTTATGGGTGTTATAGCCAGTGTCCCCTTGCCAGTGTTTGGCACACTCTCTGTTGCTGTTGTTCACCTGATGCTGGCCAGGAGGTGTTGTCCACCCTCTGCTCATGTCATCATTTTCCCCTGACATTGTGGACCTTTCCCTCGAGCCTGTAAACCAAAATAAACCTCCTTTTTCCCACAAGCTGCTCTTGGTTGGGTGATTTCTACGAGCAATGGGAACCTGAATGCAACACTTATACAAACTATTAGGTCTGTAAGTTTCCAGAAATGCTGCATTAGTGGATACTGAATTGTTATTGTAGAATTTGAGAGTTAGGTTCCCGGGGCCCTCTGGTCACAACACTGATTACACTTTTATACTGTGTGTGGGTTCCTCATTACGTTATGTAATATAGATTTCTTACAAGGAATTAGTATATGTAAGATGTGTTTATAATAAAACACTATAAATTTCTTCAGCTTCACAACCTTGCTATCTACTATGTTTTTTGTTGTTTTGTTTTCTTTCAAAGTAGGGTCTCACTCCAGCCCAGGCTGACCGGGAACTCACTTTGCAGTTTCAGGGTGGCCTCAAACTCACATCAGTCCTCCTACCTCTGCCTCCTGAGCGCTGGAATTAATGGCATGAACCGCCACACCTGGCTACAATGGTTTTTAAACTTATCATCTAATGAATCTCCTAAGTGAGCTGTTTTCCCATCTTCTCCACAGCTTTGTCACACACCACAGGTGTCACATGACCACACTCCAGAATGACCTCATCCACAGGTAGGGAAGTCTCCACTCTCTCTTCTGAATGTCCTATATTGTTGAATCATCAACAATGACCCAAGGACATCATAACTCTACCCAAAAGAAACTTCTCTGTCATACATTCCTAAAAGTGACCTAAAGATGCAATGTAATTGCCACCAAAATTCCAACAGTAATTTTCACAGAAATGGGAAAAAAATTGATCCTAAATTTCATATGGAAGCCCAAAAGATCTCAGGTAGCCAACGTAATCCTGACAAAAAGAAGAATGCTTAAAGGTGTCAACATACCTGATTTCAAGTTATGTTACGGAATCATAGTAAGGAAACCAGAATGGTTCTGGCACGATACAGATGTGTGGACCAATGGAATAGAAACAAGAGCCCAAGTTATGAGCCAGATGCCAAAAACATATAGCGGAGCCAAAAACATACATTGTAGCAAAGACTACCTCAGCAACAAGTGGTGCTCACGCACTTCAAGACCTAGGCATAGGCAAGGGATTTCTGAAAAGGACTCCAACTGCTCAGAATAATGGCGACAGCTGACAAATGGGATTTCATAAAATCTAAATGTTTCTGCAAGACTAGAGAGATGGCTCAGTGGTCAAGACATGTGCCTGCAAAGTCTAACAACCAGGGTTCAATTCCCCAGGACCCACATAAAGCCAGATGCACAAAAATGGTACATACATCTAGAGTTTGTTTGCAGTGGCAAAAGGTCCTGGCATGCTCATTCTCCCTCCACCCCCTCTCTGTAATACTACTTTTCTGTATTTCTGTGATATAACTTATAATCAATAAAAAATATATTTATAAAATCTTTAATCCCAGCACTCGGGAGGCATAGGTAGGAGGATCACTGTGAGTTCGAGGCCACCCTGAGACTCCATAGGGAATTCCAGGTGAGCCTGGGCTAGAGTGAGACCCTACCTCAAAAAGCCAAAACAAAACAAAACAAAATGTTCTGCAGAATAATGGAAATAACCAAATGAAGAAATAGCCTACAGAACAGGAGAAGTTCTTTGTTAATAATGTCTGACAAAGAATTAATATCTGTAACATACAAAAAAAACCCTAAACAACAAGAAATCAAACAACCCAATCAATAAATGGGGCTAATGAAACAATTTTCAAAAGATAAGTACAAATGACAATAAATACGTGAGAAAATATATAACATCCTCTGCCATCAGAGAAATGCAAATTAAAATTATTCTGATATTTCTTTCACCCAAATCTGCAGTATGTATGGCTATCATCAGGAAAATAAACAAAACTGATGAGGAAGCTGGGAAGCAGAAACAGCTATTTACTGCTGGTCAGAATGGAAATAAGTATGGAGGTTAAAAAAAAGAAACAAACTAAAATTAGAATTACCACGTGATACAACAATACCACACCTGGATATATACCCACAGCATTTAAGTCAATATGTCACAGAGACACTTGAAGATTGATATTTGTTACAGTACTATCCACAATACTTAAATTACAGGACCATTGTAGTTGCCTGTCAACAGAATAATGAATAAAGAAAATATGGTTCATATGCATAGTGAAACTTTATTCATTCATAAAAGACAAAATAATGTCATGTGCAAGACAATGGATGCAACTGGAGATTATCATTTTACGTAAATCAAGTCTGACTAGAAGGACAAATACCACATGTTTTTGTCTCATTGGTGGATCCTAGCTTTCATATACATGCATTAAATCATACACACAGAGAGACACACACAAAAATTAAAGTTAGGGGATTAAAGGGAAGGGGAGAGAAGAGAAAGGGGGGAGTAGTAAATATGGGGGAACATGGTCAAAGTGCATTACATACTTGTACATAATGTCTATGAAACCTGATATTGTGAACAGTGAATATATGCCAATAAAAAATAAATTTTTAACAGGATTGTGATGGTATATGTGGATTGTCAACTTGACAGGACCTAGAATCACCTGTGAGGACTTATGTAGACTAAATTAACCTCTGGGCATACCTGCGAGGAATTATCTTGATTAGATTAATTAATAGGGAAGATCCACCTTAACTATTGGGGGCATCATCCCATGGCTGGGATCTTGGACTATACTAAAAGGAGAGAGCTGGCTGAGCAGCAGCATCCATCGCTCTCTGCTTCCTCACTGAGGACTGAATGTGAGCAGCTGCCTCAAGCTCCTGCGGCCATGCCTGCCCCACCATGATGCACCGTAACCTGGAACTGGAACTGAAATAAACCCTTCCTCCCTTGAACTGATTTTTTGTCAGGCATTTTCTCCCAGCAATGAGAAGGTAATTAATACAGGGATAATGTGGGAACAAATATAAGTAAGGAGGTATTGAGCTCATCACTCAAAGTGCCACACTGAAGCTCCATTATGTGTTTGAAAGAAACAAAAGCTCTATGAGCTTCCCAGTGACAGACCATCACTGGTCCAAGGCAATAGGCTCAATTGATCATGGAAAGAGTTCACCCAAACTGGGAGCTGAAATACACCTTTTCTCTTTAAAAGTTGGTTACCTCAGGCATTTACTATAGTAATGGAAAGCTGATTAACAGAAACCAAGGTTATAAGCAATATCAGGCTTTTAGGAGGGTACTATGTCTACCTTGTATTCTGCATGGAGATGACAGTGTTGGGGCAAGAAACAGTACCTTCAGAAGAGACAGTAGCTGGGAATGGTGACACATGCCTTTAACCCCGATACTTAGAAGGCAGAGGTAAAAAGGATTGCTGTGAGTTTGAAGCCAGCCTAAACTACACAGTGAATTCCAGGCCAGCCTGGACTAGAGCAAGATCCTACCTCAAAAACAAACAAACAAACAAACAAACAAACACAATAGAATAAATGGTAAGGGCCAGAGTGGAGCAGTCCCCCTGAAGGAACACTGACATGGCCATTCAAGGCACAGTTATTGCTACTATCCACCCCTTGGGTATTAAGGCTACACTGTGAAGTCATGTTTATTACTTGCTTGGGTCCGAGAAGTCAGGGACATCCTGCCCTCATTTCTCTTCTTACAATTAACACAGTGCCCATCAGCAAGTTGTGTCAGCTATTCCTTCAAAAATAGTCACTCCAAGTACCATCCCAGTGCTCTAACCCTGCTGTAATCCACCAAGGTCCTTTGCCTATATAATTGCCATGCAGTGGTCTCCCAGCAGGGCTGTTATTTCCTGCCCTTCCCCTTCCCCCAGAGTCCGTTTCCACGCTGCACTTGAAGAGGCATTTGTAAAGTCATAATGCTCAGAGCCCACTGAACAGCCCCATTTCATGGTGGATCACAATCTAAGTCTAACCTTAGGCTGCCTCCCCTACTGCCTCCACGACCTGTTTAAAGTAAACCACTAGCAAGCTCTAGCCTATCTCCCAATTTATTCCTTAATTCTGATTAACAAATAAATCACATATATTATTTGTTCTTCAACTGCACTGTCTCTGCTATGACAGAAGTCTCCAAGAACAAAGAGGATCTTATCTACTTCACTGCCACATCTCAGCTGACCAATCAGATCCTGCAACAAGGACATGGAAAGTCCTTGTTTAAACATTGCTGAATGGCTCAAAGAATCTCATTTCACTGTCACAAGACATTTAAGGGAAGTGCTGGGATCTCCGGGGAAGGAGCAGGGAGATCAGAGCTGCGATGTCACTAGACACTCAACTGGCAGTGGAAGGGCAGGAGGGAGGAAATGGAGGGCACTGCTGGAGTTTCCTAGGGGCAGGAAGGAGGATGGTGTCCTGAAGACTGAGATCTCAGGCTTCTCCATGCTGAGCTTACCAGCCCTGAACCCCCCCCAGAGACCCTTAGCATGAGAGTGTATGGTTATAGTACAGTCTTCTACTACAGGGTCAATTTGGGAGCAGGAAATAAGAATGAGGAAAGGGAGCTAAACACAGAAGGCAGAGTTATTGACTGAAGTCGGGGGTAGGGCCAGTTCTTGCTTGAATCCTCTTGGTTGTGTTAACTGGCAAATGACTTCCTCTCTCCAGACCTCAGTAGTGTACACATGGGAATGATACGATCCCACAAAAGTAACCTCTTCACCCACAGTTAAGGAGAGTTCAGTACTGCTAAGGCTCAACACCTGTGATCCAGAAAGCAGAGGTCCTTACCTTTCTGGGGTCTCCATGGAGATCCAGCTTAAAAAGATTCTGTGAAGACAAAGGCAGACTGTGTGAAGAAGCTTTCCCTATACACGGGCTGATCCTTTGAGCTACCAGGTTCTCCCTCCATGTTCTTAAGTGGGGTTCTCTGGCATGGGCACAGTGTTGGGTAGCATGAAGAAGGGGAGGCAGCAGCGAGGGGAGGAAGCCCCAGGACCCAGAGTCAGGGTGGCTGGGATGCTGGAGAGAACATCCCTGTGCATTCCTCTTCATCCTTCCCCCATTTGTTCCCTCTGCTAATGACACCTTAATTTTCCTCTGGGGGAATAAGGAGGATGGCTGAGACAGTGAGGTGTGATGGCCTGAAGGAGATGGGGCTGAAGATAGTTTGGACTGGTAGTAGAAAACTCTCCCCCTCCACTCCCCTTTGTCAATCTTTTCCACTCTGACTTTGTGAGGTCAGACAACAAACATGTGTCCTGAGGTTCCCTCATCACTGAACATACAGGATTATAGTTCAATAATAATTCCAGGATGTTTCTCAGAGTTTACATCAAATATATGGTTAAAATTTTTTTGGAGTTTATTTCTAAATAGGTATCATGTAAACCTTGAGTAACATCACCTGAAAAGCCAACTAAACAAAAAGGAAAACTGAGGGATGGAGACTGGTAAATTAGAAATAACATCTTCACAGCATCTGGATCCAACTGTGTCCTAAGCCGTCTGCTCCTGAAAATTTCAGTTACCTGAAGAATCTGTTACAACACACTTCTGTTTCTGTTCAAGGGACTTTGAACAGAATGCTCTCATCTTGTGTTAGGAAGCTCTTATGTCAACAAAGCTTAGTGAAACCCAGCCTACCCACACTTCTCTCTGCTCTATATCCATCAAGTTTGCAGTGATTGCAACACTATGCTTAGCCTCCAGATCTGAATGTGGGAAGTGACCATTAGGATCCCTCCACTGTAGGTTTTCACCCCACCAGCAAGAGTGTTTCTCCTCTTCCGTATTCATCTGTTCTGTTCTCTTCTTTCTTACCCTTTTGCCTTCTCTTCCAATTTCTTCTCTCTTATCTCCTTTTGTTTCCTCATTTCTTATTTCTCTCTCTCCTTTCCTTTCCTTTCCTTTCCTTTCCTTTCTTTTCCTTTCCTCTCTTCTTCTCTCCTGTCCTCCCTTCACCTCCTCCCCACTCACTCGTCTCTCTCCTGGGGTCAGTGAATAATCATGAAATACTTCCATAAGAACACAGACTCTTGGGCTAGAGAGACTGCTTAGTGGTTAAGGTGCTTGCATGCAAAGCCTACTGGGCTAGGTTTGGTTCCCCAGTACCCACATAAAGGCAAATGCACAAAGTGGTATATGTATCTGGAGTTCATTTGCAGCAGCTGGAGGCCCTGGCATGGCCATTCTGTCTTTCTCTGCCTCTCTTTCTCTCTCTGTTCATAAATGAATAAATAAATAAAAAGGATAGAATTAAAAAAAAAAAGAAATTGAGCTGGGCATAGTGGCACATGATTTAAATCCCAGCACTCAGGAAGCAGAGGTAGGAAGATTGCTGAGAGTTCAAGGCCACTCTGAGACTACATAGTGAATTCCAGGTCAGCCTGGGCTAGAGTGAGACCCTGCCTCGGAAAAAAAAAAAAAAAAAAAAGATAAGAAAGAAAAGAACAAGAACAAGAACAAGAACAAGAACAAGAACTTGGACTCTCAGAAGTATGTCTCTAGATCCTAGGTTACCTAGGTTTTCCCAGAGATACCATGTGTTCCTGAGCTGGGTAATCCTGTGCTAGCTACATGGAGAATGATCAAGTAGTTTTCTATCCCTCCCCCCGGCATTCAAAATCATCTGAGCACCAGATGTTGAAGAACATACCCATAGTCCCTGTGACAAGGGTGCTTAGGTAAGAGTTTGAGGTCAGTCTGGACCACACAGTGAGACCCTGTCTCAGAAACCCAAACATGGAAAACAGAACATCTATGTCTTACCTCTTTTTTCTCTTTTCTTAAATTTTATTATTATTATTTTTTAGAGGAGTGGGAGAGATAGAGAGTTGGTGCACCAAGGCCTCAGCCACTGAAATTGAACTCCAGATGCTTCTGCCACCTAGTGAGCATGTGCCACCCTACGCTTGCATCACATACCTGGCTAACTTGTGGGATCTGGAGAGTCGAACATGGGTCCTTAGGCTTCGCAGACAAGTGCCTTAACCAGTACGCCATCTCTGCAGCCCCATGTCTTAACTCTTTGAAAACCTTAGTCACCTTATTTGAACTGATAAGTCAAGATGCGAGACCAAGGCCATACTGGACTCAATTCCTGAACATGCAGGAAGTACACAGGGCAGAACGCTGTTCATGGGGTCCAGAAGGGTGGATCGGTGAATCTGAACCAACGCAGTCTCAGAATATATAGAAAAACTGGGTGGTTATAATTTAGATAGCTAATAAACCAACTGTGATAATTAATGGTAATGGTATGTTTCAGAAAATCCTTGTGCTTAATATCTCTATTTTCAAATTTCAGGACAGTAGTTACTTGTGCCAATACAAAATTTTAGCTTTTTCAGAACTGGTTGAAAATAAGAACCACAGAATATCAAATTTTGAAATTACCATGGTATTATTATTCAACTTGCATCTTTTTTTTTTGACATTGAGGTTGTTTATTATGTTCTTTAAAAGGGAACATCTCAATGGGATTGGAAAGCTCTTCCTGAGGACTGAGACAATGTCCCAGATAATTTTTCCAGATAGGACAGCTGAAGCAATGAAGCCTAGGGCCAAGTACTCTGGGTGAGGCCATTAGAATGGACACACCTACCAATTTCAGGGTGGTCTCCAAGAGCTCATCCTCTGTCTTCCAGCGTAGGCAGTCAACCATGACAGCAGACGTGGTGGTTTTACACCCAGAAGTAATAGCAATTTGCTGCAAGAGATCATATACAACAGCAGAGGTTAAGAACAATGTCTTTTATCCACCATCAATATATACGATGGGGCTCTATCCATACTCAGTTTCAAACAATGGTGCAAGGTTGCCAAAAATAATCTAGACCATCAGGCTTTGGGTTCCGCAGTGTTGTCTCTATTACTAACTGAAATTGTGTCATGAGCCACTATTTGAGTCTCTGCTACCTTATAGCTTTTTAAATGGGCACAACACTGTCAGAGTGTATTGTGCCAAGAAAGGAAATGAGCAAAGCAGTCAAGAGCAAACGACCAGGAATTCCAGTGTCCTGTTCAGCCCCATCTCTCCCTCGTTCTGACCATTAGGCCTTTAGTTTCACCACCTGAAAAAACAAAGAGGGTGATGATTGCGACAATCCTATATGGAGAGCTAATATGCGTGATGTACTCAGGAGGGTACCTTTTTTCCTCCACACCAAAACATGGGCTGAATTACAAAGTGTCTGAATGACACAATTCACATGCAGGTATTCAGGACTTGCAGAATGTGGCTTAGTTGGGAACCCTAAGGCAGTCCTTCCTGATCAGCCATTCTCACTTCAGGAATTCCTTGAACATCTCAAATAAATTCCATGAGAAAGACCCTCCCGTGAAGAGCAGAGATAAGGGAAAGGGCAGTGTCCAGGGTGGAACCTACCTCAGCCAGGGGCCTGGTGTCCTTCTTGACCAGGCCAGCAGTGAGGGCCACACCACTCTCAGAAATGGCCCTGTGAAAGAGGTCCTTGGCCAGGGGAGACAATACCTGGAAGGAAAAAGAGAGAAGAGGAGACGTGTTGATGCTCATAGGAAGGGTCTAGACTAGAGAAATTCGTGTCACAATGTCCAATGTGACTATTACTGTGTGGTGGAATAGTGGATGACTTTCTTTCTTTGGATTATCTGTAGCTTTTTTTTTTAAAGAAGAATAAAATCATTTTCTCTAAATATTTAACTGCTTAACCAACATGTACTTGATATTACAGAGATACGACTGATCCTCTGACCAACTTTGAGGGAACTAGAGGGCCATTGAGGCTCCTTGCAACTTCTATAGTTTCTCTATGTTCTCTCCTCTCTATCTCCACACCAGCAAAATCTCTCATGGCCCCAGAGTATACCTATAACCCACATACCCTATACCATGCCACCCCACTGCAGTATTCATCCTTCCTACATCACATCTATCTCCCCCAGCCCACTGAGAGACGTCTGACCTCCCTGTTAGGCATGTACAAGCCTTAAGACCACCCCAGATGTCACCCCAGTATGTACTTAGGACTTGAGTCCTGTCAACATGTAGGTCTAGTTTGGAGCTAGCAATACTTATCAACTCATGTCTTCCCCTTTTGTTATTAGTAGTGATGTTAAAATAATCAGCAAAGAGGAAGAGAATTTAAGTAAGTAAGAATAGAAGGATTGTCTTAGAACAGTCAATTTCTGGGGTTTGTTATGACCCAAGACTGATCTCCAAGATTCCTGGGGGCCAACGAAAGTTTGGGCTTTAGCTCCCAACTATCTGATGTGGATCAATGAGTAGCATAAACCCAAACCCAGGTCTTGTAGGAAAAGTTGTCTGTGGCTGGATTGGCTGGTCTCTAAGAGGTCCCATCAGCAACCATAACAAGCCTGGACCTAGGGTCTGGTACCAGGATCACTTACAAGAACAGAGACACTTTCACCTCCTGCTGACTCTCCAAAGATGGTCACAGACCCTGGGTTCCCTCCGAAGTTGGCGATGTTGTCCTGGACCCAGCGCAATGCAGCCACCTGGTCCAAGTGACCCCAGTTCCCTCGACTGTGTTCATCCCCTGTGCTGCAAGAGAACAGGGTGAAGGTAGGGGCAGAGATGTGGTATCAGGTTCATAGGACCACAGATGGGCTGAAGGTTCTCAGTGAGCCCTCAGGAATCAAGTGGGGTTCTACCTCCCTGATCCAGGGGTGGTCACCGGCCTCTCATCCCTAAAGTGTGGTTCCATGTGGGGCTTTACACTCAGAATCGAGGAACCATTATGCATCCTAAGATCTAGAGCACATCTGAGAACAAGATAGACAAAATCCCGACTACACTCAGCTCATTCTTTAGACCATACACCAACCAATGAAAAGGAATAGAGTGTCAGGTAATAAAAGTGCTTCAAGGAAAAATCAAACTAGGCTACAAAAGATGCAAGGCTGAATCTGTGAGGTAGCATTTCAGGTTGTATGACTATGGACAGCCATGGAAATTGCTAGAGACAGGAATAAACCCAGTACATAGCTCTTATATGTATCGTAGAATGGTATTGCTGATCAAAGAACCAGCAGGTGCAAAAGACCCCATGACCCTGGGAATAAACTCATGTGAGATGCAGGTGCATCAACTGCTGTGGGCCTTGAGGTGGACTTCACTGTCATAAGTATTGTAGAACCCTCTGCAGACACACGACATGATTCAGTCATTGTCCCCGGGAGCCCTGGCAACTCTGGAAAACACATGGCTTACAAGCAGCTGTCCTGTCTGCCTGGAGTAGCAGAGAGACCCACACAGGTCTCGAGTGAGTGGGTGAGCGTAGCTGGGGAGTTAGTAAACAGGAGCGGTCCATTAATGAGTGGACTGAATGCATTGTGAAGGAACTTAGCAACAGTCCCCAAAGGGATGATATCGCTAGAGCTGGGTCCTAGCATCTTTGATTTGGCAGATGCTACATTTTGAATGTAGTTTGTGTCACAAGGATTCATGTGCTGGGGGCTTGATTCCTAATGTGTCAGGATTACGCAATGTTAGAACCTGCAGAAGGCCCAATGGGAGAACACTGCCCTTGGAAAGGATTCATGCTGAGCTCATGGCACCTCTGTTAGCAAGAAGAGAAAGACTCCTTCCTCCCTGCTCTCTGACTTCCTGTCTTACCATGTGTGGTAGTTGGAATGGGTGTCCCACAATAGATTTATTAAAGCTTATAATTTAGATCTCCAGCCACCTGGCTGGGGAGATGTAACTGTGAGCAGATCCTAGGACCAGGCCCTGAGGTGTGTTAGGGGGCAGATCTGGAATTCCAGTCTAAGGCATGCAGAGTGCTTGGCTCTGCCTGCGGCTCCTGGAATGTGCTTGCTTGTGCTGCTGCGGGTGGTGTTTCTCTCTGTGTGGACATGTGAATGGGGACCAGCTTCTTCTGCCGTTATGAAACTTCCCCTGGATCTGTAAGCTCCAAATGAACCTTTCCTCCTATAAACCGTGTCTGGTTGGGAAGTTCATCCCGGCAACCCGAGGCTGTCTACGCCACCATGTGATCTTGTCTGCATGCTGCACACTCGGTTCCTCTCTTCCATCATGTTGATCTCAACTAAGAACCCCTCGCCAGATCCAAAATAGATGAATCATCCCAATCTTGGATGTTCAGACTCCCAAATTCTGAGTTAAATAAATCTTTTTTTTGTTTGTTTGTTTGCTTATAATTGCCTAAGAACAGATGTTCTGGTAAATCATAAGAAAACAGACTTATAAAGGGGGTACTGTACAGAGAAGAGTACTCAGAACTCTACCTGAAGAATCCCCAGATGCCCAGGCGGTACTGAATGGTCACCACCACCACGTTTTCATGCGCAGAGAGAGCCAGTCCATCGTAGGTTGATGCCCCACCCAACACCAGTCCACCTCCGTGGATCCACACCATCACCTGGACAAGGAGGACACAGCCACACAGGTTACAGGAAGAAGACTGGGGAAGACGGCAGAGGTCGTTTGGTTTGGTCATCTACTTCTGGGCTGTGACTCAAGGAGGTCACCACCCAATCAATGCCCAGTGTCCAGCCAAGCTGCCAAAAGCAGTTTCTCTCCTTTCCCACACTGGTGGTGGGCCCCAGGATGTCATCCCACCCAGAATCCCTCGTCACTCTCTCTATAACCCTGTACCATGCCTTCCCAGGTCTTTGCAAACTGAAAGCATCACCATGGATACAAAGCCCAAGGCTGTCACATCCTCAACACTCTAGCCCCCCCCTCCCCTTGTGCGTAGACCACTCAAGCAGCTGAACATAATAAGGGGAAGCCTCTGTATTTCGCTTCATCTCTGTGTCTACTTTAATGTGCCTGTGTGACTATCTCCAGACCCACCCATACCCATGGTATCCTTTCCTCCTATGCCTCCCCTCTGTCTCCTCTGCACACCCAAGTCCTTCCCACCCTGCTAAGCCCCAGCTGACATCCACTTCCTCTAGTAACTTTTCAGTCATTTGACTGAAAGCCTTTTATCTGAGAGCTTGCTACCCACCAAGAACTGCGACAAGACTTGAGGCTGGCATAAGAAGGATGGGGGTGAACAACTCCTAACTCACGGCTCCTGGACTGAAAGAGCTCACATTTCAAATAAGAACTGAGAGTATAAAATAATAATAATATTGTGTACTATGGCTAACAAAGAAAAAAAGCTCAAAACACAGGGGCTGGAGAGATTGCTTAGTGGTTAATGCACTTGCCTGTGAAACCGAAGGACCCATGTTCAACTCTCCAGATACCATGTAAGGAGATGCACAAAAGTGAGGCAAGCTCAAGGTTGTACATGCCCACTAGACAGTGCAAATGTCTGAAGTTCAATTGCAGTAGCTGAGGCCCTGGCATGCCAATTCTCCCCCCCCCCCCCGTTTTGTTCTCTCCAAAATAGAAAAATAATAATGAAAAAAAAAACCTCACAATACAAACCAGGAAGCAAGTACAATTATAAACACTTTAAAGTGACTTTCCCATTAGGTAGGTACTTTTATTTCTCCATTTGACAAATGGGAAACTAAAGTACTTTTCCTACTTGAAATTTCAGAGCTAAGAAATAGTGGGGGCAGGACATGACCCAAGCTGTCTGGCTGCAGTGCCCACATTCTGAGCTGCCCAACCACTGCAGCCCATGGCCACAGCACAGTGAGATGGCTGTTGGGGCAAGAGTCAGACTCTCCTATGCCTCTGACAGCTGTGTCTGTGTTGCTGCTCTGGGAGTTCAGTCAGGACTGAGGGACACCTTAATAGTCAGTCGCTATTGAATCACACGTGATGCTCACCATTTGAGAAAGCAAGAAATAGCCCAAGTCTCTCATCTGTGTCTCTAACTGGAGGGTCTCTTGCCTCTAGGATCCCAGAGTCCCTGTTTCTTCCTACCCTTAGGGCCCCTGCCACCTCCAGGGAGTGACTGAGTCAGAGTGAAGGCTGAGCCCAAGGCCTGGTGGGCAATGGCATGCTTAAGAGGTTAGGGCAGATAGCAAGGTCATTAAAGGCAGAGCTGAGTGGGAATGCTCATATTACTCCTTCCCCTGACCCCACGTCTGACTGCATGTATGAGGATTCTGAGCACACAACAGATGAATAAACCAGTGGGTGACAGAGTGAGCTCTCCCCTTTAACCTGCTTAAAAAGCATGTGGAGAACCAACTTCTAGTCCCACATTCGCACACACGACTCCTGGGTTCCACGCCAGAGTGCTCCTGGGAGAGGGTGCATACTCCTACCCTAACCTGTTCTACCAGCAGACACTTCTTCACCCTCTGGCCTGCAACTGGCAGACTACCCCATGTCTGGCCCAGTATTCATAACACATGCTGGCTCACTGGGCCATTAGCCCATGCCAAAGATAACCAAGGAGAAAAATACAATTATTGGCAAAGGACAAGGAAAGTGCTTTAGTTGTCTAAGAACTCCTTCCCTCACAGACCACCATCGTGTGATAGTGAAAATTTTCTCTGCCCCTGAAAGTTACAACTCAGACGCCATAGGTAATAAGGCAACATTTATCTTCCATCACATATCTCCATGTAAGAACACAGATTTGAAGTCAGAACACCTGACTACCTCCTCACATGCTCCCTCTTCATGTGCCCTCTCTTCCCCATCTGAGTCTCTGTTTTTCTATGTATGAAAAAAGGCCTTGGGCTATCTGATTTTCTCAAACAATCCCTACAGCTCTCTTTCTAAGAAATTATTTTTAAGCTGCTCTAATGAATGTCGTAATTTCGCAATCTTAAAAATATTTTTAATATTTTGTTCATTTATTTGCAAGCAGAGGGAGGAAGGGAGGAAGGGAGAGAAAGAGACAGAGAGAGAGTGAGACAGAGCGAGAATGGGCATACCAGGGCCTCCAGCCACTGCAAATGAACTCCAGTTGCATGTGCCACCTTGTGCATCTGGCTTTATGTGGGCACTGGGAAATTGAACCTGGATCATCAGCTTTGCAAGCAAGCACCTTAACCACTGAGCCATCTCTCTAGCCCTCTTTTCTTATTTTTATTTATCCTGACAAGTCCATGCTGTCTATGATGCATTTCAATCACATTCATCTCTCTCTACCCTCGGCTTTCCCCTGTCAATATTTGCTAAATTTTCTCTTCTTCCCAACCAGTCTCCCTCACACTTTTATGTATTTTTATTAAGAGATTATTTCCTCCTCCTCCTCCTTCTTCTTCTTTGTTTGTTTTTCAAGGTAGGGTCTCAGTCTAGCTCAGGCTGACCTAGGATTCACTATGTAGTATCAGGGTGGCTTCGAACTCACTGCAATCCGCAATCCTCTTACCTCTGCCTCCTGAGTGCTGGGATTAAAGGCGTGTGCCACAACGCCCAGTTTAAACAGATTCTTAACACAGTAATTAATCACCAAGGGAGCCTGCTTCCCTCTGGGGCACTGGGCAGGGACATTAAGCATTGTTGATGCACGGTTAAGCACTCTTAAAGCCACTATTAATATTCTTATTGTATGCACTCCTTCTGATATTTCCTATAGATAAGTAAAGATGTTATGAAATGGCAAAATTTAACTGGTGCCCTGGCTGCCTTGAGCGGAGAACTGTCATGTGTCAATCAAGCAGCCAGTTGTAATACCTTTTTGCTAGACCCAGCCATTCTGAACCATCCATGGAGCCTTGAGGAAGCCATATGACTTTCACACTTGCTTGCCGCCTTAGCACAACCCTGGTTCCTGAAGATGCAGACCCAGCCATGACTACTACATATAACTTGTGCCAGACTTTGTCTGGAGGCATTTCCACAGAGGCCAGAAGAGAAGCACTTCCCTCAGTGGCCCTCAGAGGAACTGGGCGACTGGCTCAAACAAACAAGAAAAACAATGCTATGATTGGTGTAAACTCAAGCCTTAATTTTCATCTCTGCCTGAAAGTCTGCTGTCATTGGTGCAAATACTCCTTTTTTGTCGATATAAACAGAGAGCTTAAGCTGATGGAGGATAGAAGGCTATAAAGAGCCAAATAGAACAAACTACAGGTTCTGGAGAGGATTAAGGAAAAGGGTCTCAGGCACCCCAGGCTCTGAAGCCGTAGGAATAGCCACTGTCAAGGGTTGGAAGCTATTAGGCTAGCTATTGTGAAAGGCAGGGGAATCCTCACTTCTTCCATCTACATACAGACTGTGATATGTGTCACAGTGGACTAAGGGATCCAGTACCCCAAGATTACACAAGAGCTGTAACACTGCAGGGTACACTTGCTGCTCCCAGCAATCTGCTGCTGCCACGCTTTGCTGTCAGAAACAGAAGGCCACAAAAGCTACTGCTAAGGGCCTGCAAAGGAGAGCCTCTCCTCACCTACCCATGATTCCCAGAGTCAAAGCACCCCAGCCCGCCGACTGAAAACACCACAGGAAATCTTTCTGTTCCTTCTATCAATGAGAACAAACCTGAAAAAAAATTAAGATGCACATTCCAGAAGTAAGGCCAAATCCATCCAATGCCTACTCTCTTTAGGGGATATAGAAGAGAAATTTGTATTTCCTGTGGTGAGAGGAAGTTTTGTGCCTCTGAGTCAGTCCAGGCTTATGGCAACCCTGTCCCCAGCTGTCTACATCCCCAGTGTTGGAACTCACAAGTCTAGCCAAGTGATCCCCACACTTACCGGCAGCCTGCTGTTCTTTGTCAAGTCAGCAGGAGTGTAAATATTTAAATAAAGACAGTCTTCAGAAAACTTGAGAGGGATTTTCTCCTTTCTGTTGGTTAGCAGGTCATTGACTATCTGTCCTGCCACTGTGTCTTGGGAGCACCTGAGGGAGGAAAGAGCAGAGACAGAAGAGCGACACATAACCCAGGGCCCGACCTTGCGCTAGGAGGTTTGAGCCTGCAAATGGAGCTGGGATCACTGAATTGAGACACTGGAAGGGAAGCTACCTGAGGCTCGAAACCCTGATTCTCTTGAGTCTCCCACCCTGAAAACAGAGCACTTGACACCTCTCTTTTTCTTAGAGTTTTGGTCAGTCCTGGGGAGCAGTTCCTACATCACCAAGAGAGAGGAGCTTAGTGATCAGAAGAGCAGAAATTCAAAATGCCAAAAGAGAGGAAAAGTTCAAATTCACTAGTATCTGAACACAAAATAATAACCAAATTTACATATATTATTGTTATGATGACTTTATCATTATTTTGTTTTCTCTAATAGCCAAAGGAAATTCTTTTAATGAGCCCAAGCATTGGCAAGGGTCTGCTGATGTAGGTTTCCATATTTCCTTGAATGATGTACATGGTTGGACCATATCTGGGGGAAATTTTAAGAATAGGCTCAAACCCTTTGATTCAATAATGTCATCTCTTAGAAGTTATCCTAAAATAGTCATGGATGTGTGTAACAATTTAGTTACTACATTTTCATCATAATAGTGTTTATATAGTGAAATATACATATATAGATAGATATAGATATATTTATACCCCAAAATACAGATTAGGTAGATGATTTATAGTTCAATGCTTAATTTAATACTGCTGTTATAAGCCACACTATGATATTTAATGGCAGAGAGTGATGCTGGTGATATATTTGTAAGTGAGATAGGCAGTTATCCAAACCGTCTGTATCCACAATCCATTTTTAAAGAAGAAAGCATGCAACAGAAAAAAAGACTGGAAAAGGCTGGGCATGGTGGCACACACCTTTAATCCCAGCACTTGGGAGGCAAAGGTAGGAGGATTGCCACGAGTTCAAGGCCAGCCTGAGACTGCATAATGAATTCCAGGTCAGCCTGGGCTAGAGTGAAACCCTGCCTTGAAAAGTACTCCCCCCCCCAAAAAAAAAGACTGGAAAACATGACTTAAGACATTAACAGTGGTTCTCTCTAGATCATGGAATTTATGTGATTTTAGTTTTTATAACTTTGCTTCTAATTTCATAATTTTTCTATAAAATGTATTTGTTAGATGCATGATTAAAATATAAAAATGATGAAGAGAATTCTCAAAAGAAAATAAAGACCATGAAGAAGGCAGCCAGAAGTGGGATCCTAGGCATCCTCAGAAATGCCTTGCTGACTAGATCAGTAAATCCTAACTTGACACTTTCAGATGCCTGAGGTTCTCCAAGGTGGCTATAAGGCCATTTGGAACCTTTGTCCTTTTTCATTGCTGGGAAGTGTGACTGGACACGCAAACCATTGCTCTGCTGTGACTAGGTAGTTAGGCACACCTGAGAAGGGGAGCTTTCAAAGTGAGCCACATTATGCTGCTCCCCTGACACAATCCTATTCACTTCACCACTCCATCATGCCAAGGGTCAACACAGGGGACTACACAACATCTGCACATCTGATTCTTCTCACCTGATCAACTGCCCATTTACAAAATGTTCAGCATATTCTAATGTCTATGATTCATTCACTGACTTGTCTGTTTTTCGTAGTCTCTCCTCCCCATGCTTAACAGCTACATGAAGGTAGGACTCTTATGTTGTCTCTCCTCCCCATGCTTAACAGCTACATGAAGGTAGGACTCTTATGTTGTCTCTCCTCCCCATGCTTAACAGCTACATGAAGGTAGGACTCTTATCTTGTCTCTCCTCCCCATACTATAACCACTGAATGAAGGTGAGCTTATCTTGTCTGTCCTCTCAATACAATAACAGCTGCATGAACACATGAACGTGGGCCTCTTATCTTGTCTCTTCTCCCATGTTATAACAGCTGCACAAAGGTGAGACTCTTAGATTGTCTCTCCTCCCCATACTATAACAGCTGCATGAAGGTGGGACTCTTCTCTTATCTCTCCTCTCCATACTATAAAAGTGAGACTCTTAGCTTGGTTCATTAATGCATCCTTACACCTAGAGCATGTCTGAAACACAACAGATGCTCACTTAGTATGTAATGAAATCAGAGCTCTAGAAAGTTGTGACAGTTCTATAATGCTTCAAGATAGCATAGTGTTCATGAAGATTCCAGAAGAAAATTTAAGGCAATTACAGTATTGCTTTGACTCCTTCCTGCCTTATTCACAGACAGAAGTCTGAATTGAAAGAGCCCACCCACCAGCTTACATAGGAGGGTAGGAGGTGGTGTTCTTCACGAAGCTCCATGGCTCTGGAGGCTGCGGTGGAGTAAACCTCAGGGATCCAAGAGGAGGCTTGGCAAAGGGGATGCCCAGGAAAACAGCTACAGGCTGAGGGATTCCTTCTAAGCTGACGTAATTCCCCAGGACTTGGCCATGCACAGTATCCACCACGGGTGGTGAGGATGGGTGCCCTGATGGATATGGGGAAGAAATGAGACACATCACAGGAGGAAGGCCAGGCCTGGATTCCTAGTGAATTTTGCCCCTTCCTAAAATGTGGCCTTGAAAAACTCACCTCAACCCTCTAGGCCTCATGTAAGATAAAGACAAAGAAAGCTGTCCTTTTATCTCGTGGGGATCGCAGAAAGGCTAAACTGAAAGTGCAGACAGAAAATCACCTAGCCATAAATGAATGCATAAAGGGTACAGCTGAGAATGAACAAAACCTTTAGTGTCATTTTTAGAATCCTGTAGGCATATTTATCCATTAAGAATGTGGTGCTGGGCTGGAGAGATGGCTTAGCAGTTAAGGCACTTGCCTGCAAAGCCTATGGACACGATCAACTCTCCAGATCTCATGTAAGCCAGATGCATAAGGTGATGCAAGCACACAAGGTCACCCATGCACACAAAGTGGCACATGCATCTGGAGTTCAATTCTCTCTCTCTCTCTCTCTCTCTCTCTCTCGTTCTCTTTTAAAGAGAAAACAAAAAAGAATGTGGTGCTGAGCTGTGTGCTGGATGAGCAGATGAACAACACGAGGTAGCCCCTTGTCCCAAAAAAGTCTGACCTTGTAGGGAAAGGGCCACAGACAGACTTGACCTAATGCTGAGATGAAAGAGGCTATGACTTGGGAGAGGGACCAGAAAGAGGCTGCAGGAATTGGAAAAGAAAGTGGAGATCCCCAAAAAGTAGCGGTGTTGTGTAGCAGGTGGAAGGGTGAATAATGAAAGGTAGAAAGGGGGAGGAATAAAGTAAGAAGTGTATCAGTTTACATACAGCAAAACAGAAGACCTGGCTGGAACAGATGAGTAGCCTATGAATGCTACCAGGTAGAGTTCACAGGGACTTAAAGATAATTTAGGAGTGAGCAGGTGGAAATCAAGGAAGGCTTCAAAGTCCAGGCCAAGGGATTAGGTTTTAACCAGTGTGCAAATAAGCGGTACAGAATGTGGAGTGGGGGGCTGACTAGAGAGATAGCACAGTGGTTAAAGAGACTTGCTTGCAAAGCCTGATGGCCCAGGTTTGATTCCCCAGTACCCACATAAAGCCAGTTGCACAAAAATGACACATGTGCTTAGAGTTTGTTTGCAGTGGCAAGAGGCCCTAGCATGCCCATATTCCCTTTCTCATTCTCTCTCTTTGTAAATAAATAAATAAATAAATAAATATATTTTTCAATGTGAAGTAAAGGACACAGGTTCTAGCAGATTCTTTTATTGGCTCTGAACTGGGAATCAGCCTTCTCTCTGTGTCCCATTCTTGCAGAATACCCAGTCCTTCCTCATTTTGCTGAAGGTCTCTCACCTGTCCTGCTTCTATCTGCTGGGAAACATGAAAGAACCAACCTGATCCTCCTTCAAGAGGCAGAGGGGCTTTCATGTACTTCCCTGTGGCCACCTCATGTCTCCACTTGTTTGGTCAAAGGCTTCAATGTGTCAAAGCACCACTTAATGATTTCTTTCCTCTCATATTTTCAACTGCTTCCCTTTGGATATAGACAAAAACTGCCATCTCCCTCAATATAAGTAGTCAGAATGGAAAAGAAATTTGCAGGTTTTTGTTTAGTAGAATGGGCCACTTTATTGGAAGCTCATTGCGGGAAGTTGGTTCACTAAACACTATCTGAGTCGCACAGTATCAATAATAGGCCCCATGCTGTGCACACTTAGGATAGATTTTTACTGTTGCTCTTGCTTAGTATTATAAGTGCACTGCACTACCCATTGTCCCACAGAGCATGCTCTTGCTAGCTAATATAAAACACCAAATTTTGGAGGGGGACATGTACATATGATCCTTGTAGTGGTTTAAAAATAAAATGGATATGCCATGCTTTTTCCCACCACAATGAAACTTCTGGAATCTATAATCTTGAAATAAACCTTTTCCTCCCATAAGCTGCTTCTCTTCAGATGTTTGGTCCCAGGAACATGTAGTTAACAGCTATAATCCTTAACTTATGTTTTTCTTAACTTTTATTATTTATTTATTTATTTATTTGAGAGGGAGAGAGAAGGATAGAGAGAGAGAATGGGCATGCCAGGGCCTCTAGTCAGTGCAAACGAAATCCAGACATATGTGCCACCCTGTGCATATGGCTAACATGGGTCTTGGGAATTGAACCTGGATCCTTTGGCTTTGCAGGCAAGAGCCTTAACTGTTAAACCATGTCTCCAGCCCTCAGCTTATGTTTTGACTAAATAACATTTTGCTTATTTTTTTGTTACTTTAAGATTATTAGGGCATTAAGACACAATCCCATCATAAGTCTAGGAACTTGTTTTTATAGAAAATAGCTGTTAACACTAGAACCTCTTTTTGGAAAGTCCATTACAAAAGTATATCCATATCTCAAGCCGGGCGTGGTGGCGCACGCCTTTAATCCCAGCACTTGGGAGGCAGAGGTAGGAGGATCGCTGTGAGTTCAAGGCCACCCTGAGACTCCATAGTGAATTCCAGGTCAGCCTGAGCTTGAGTGAGACCCTACCTCAAAACACCAAAAAAAAAAAAAAAAAAGTATATCCATATCTCTTATGATTGAAATCGATTTCATGTTTGTTACCTTTCCCTGGTTGTTAATCATTACCAAATCACTGAGAGAGGAACTGCCTGGAAAACATGCATATGAAGGTGCTCTTGTGTGATGACAGGGCAGGTTGCTTTTTTCCTTCATGAATTTCAAGAGATGTGTTGTGGGCATAGACTACTTTTTACAATCAGGAGAAAATTTTTATGAAGAAATATGGAGACATTCATGAGGAAGGATGGCTTGATCTCTGCTTAGGTGGAGAGGCCACAGAAGAAAAACAAAACTGAATATCAGATTTCTGGATTCAGGAGCCACCAATAGACCAGGACATGATTCTCCAGATGATGCTGGGAGAGTACATGACCCTCTGAGTCTCAATTTCTCAATTAATTCATAAGATGGAACAGACATAGATTGAGATGTGATGCACAGACTGGTATTAACCATGAGTTTAGTTTGTATATCAGATTCTATGACACATGAGACCTTCCTGACCCTATGGGAACTGTCACTTCTAGTGTCCAAATGTCCAGATAATCAAGACTCACCACCAGATCCATCTTTCATACTTTGGGCCACCATAAATCCACCTTCCCTCACCACCTAGAACCATGTACCAGACAGCTAGGACAGAATCTGTGACTAATGTTCCTTGAAATATTTAAATCAATCCTCTGCCTGCTTAAACTGTTTCATCTGTTCCTTCAGAAAACACCCAAAAGAAGCACTTGCCCATGATCTACCCACTCTCTGCCTCCTCACTGACTCTAGTGACTTTCTTTTGCACACCCTCTACCCCAGGAATGAATCCCTTCTTTGGGAGCCATGAGTATCATATAATGTTTGCAGCAGCCAGCCACTCCTGATGTGTTCACCTGACTATATCTCTAGGTTTTGATTCATATGCTCCATTTTAAATCACCCACATTGTTTCTCCACCTCTTTCTCTCACCTCCTCCAGACAAGACACCACCCTAGGTGTGTTAGAAACAACCACCATTTCATCTCACTCTGCCCCATGAGGAAGTCACCTTTGTTTTAGTTACGAGTTCATCAAGTTCAATTCCTTGCCTGAGGATATGTGGTTTAGAAGTGCCAGCCAAGATTTGGAATCACACTGTACCTTCTAAATCAATGCTTCCATGTTCTGCTAAAGTACTTTCCATAATCTGCTGAGTTGTGAGCTAATAACTGTGGAGAAAAATAAACAGCTCTCCTAGTGTGACACATGGGTCAGCTCATTGCCCTCTTGTGCCTGTCATGTGATGCTGGCTCTCAAACGGTTTATATTCCCCTTGTCTCAGCATGTCCACTCCCTCCTATAGCTGGTCTGGGTCACTTCAATTTTAAGTCTAGAGAGTAGTCCTACCTTAGTTTTACCTCACATACATCTGTGCTCACCTCCACCCAGGACTAGGATTTTAAATGTGCCCTTCCCACTTTGTATTTTAAAACAACTCACCCCAAGTTGTGAGAGCTGCAAGAGACACCAGAACTACAGCGTAGAGACACATGGTGGAAGTACAGAGGCTTGGGGGCCGGTGAGTCCACCAGTCTGCAACAAAAGGGGTGCACAGGCCTCAGTGCTGGAGACCTGTCTGTAAATCCCTCCCACCCAACTGAATAATCTTGAAAGACGATAATCCTTCCTCTATTACCAAGAGCTCTCCTGGCTTCCTGAGGGATCTCTAAGCCACTCCCACACAGAGTTCACTCTGCTTTGCCTGATCATTTGTCTATTCAGAGTTCACCCTCTTTGATTTCAATAGCCTGGACTCTACTCTTAGATGGCAGATAGCCACAAACCAGTCAAACAACTTCTTACATAAGCCTTTAGTCCTGAAGCACTTCCATGTCGGGGCTCCCTGAGTTTCCCATAGGCAGCCAGCAGGAGGAGGGTTCAGGCAAGGCAAAGCTTCAGTCTGGGGTCCTCACAACAGGCTGGGAAAGCTTACAGCACCTCATAGTCCCACTCTTGCTCATGGGGGACATTAGGGCGCCCATGTCAGCTTCCTTGAGCTGGCATTTCTTAGGCCTTAGGCTTCCACATTTGGTAGCAAATTTCAACCAGCTTCTGTTCTGTAGAAATTATTTCTGCCAAGGGAACTAGCCTTGTGCCACACACTGCCATGGTCAGGGAACTTGCTACCTTTCAGAGCAAGGATTTGAGGATAGGATATCTTACAGTAAGTGAGCTACTTTTTTATTTTAGTTTTCTTTTTAGGTTAACATATAAAGTAATGGGTTTCACTACAGCACTTTATAATTTGTTCTTACTATCCTTCCCCATCTCCATTTCCTATTCTCCTACCCCGTTGGGCTGGTTACTTTCTTTCTCTCTTCTCCTTGTATGTCACATGAAAACTTCCAGTGCCATTTTTTGTAAAACTAGGAAAAAAAAATCCTAAAACTCATTATGAAAGCACAGAAGACCAGAATAGCTAAAGCACTCCTGAGTAGAAAGAATAATGTCGTGGTGTACCAGACAAATTTGGGGTTCCGGGGTGCTTCCTGTAACCCCAAGCACTGTGTTCATATCTGCAAATTAACCAGAGAATTGGCAATTTCATATTTAAGAGAATGATATTTAAGACATTACATTTTATTCAGGTATCACAGGGAAAAGGCTGAGGAAAGGAAGGGCAGGTGGGGAGAAGGGAGGTACACTGCACTGTCCAGAAGCCCATGTAAATGAACATGGATCTTAGATTAAAAAGACAAAAGCATAAAAAGTGATTTTTTTTTAAAGTGTGCTTCCAAAAAGATTAAAAGTGAAGAGAGCTGGACTGGAGAGATGGCTTAGTGGCTAAGGCATTGCCTGCAAAGCCAAAGGATCCAATTCAATTCTCCAGGACCCATATAAGCCAGATGCACAAGGGGACACATATGTCTGGAGCTCATTTGCAGTGGCTGGAGACCTTGACATGCCAGCTCTCTCTCTCTCTCTCTGCCTCTGCTTCTTTCTCTCTCTTAAATAAACAAGTTTTTTTAAAGTGAAGACAATAATAAAATGTGTCCCTTCCTACCAGGCAGCCGTACTGGAGTGGGAGAGAAAAATCTTACCAATGCAAAGACCAGAGAGCATTGCTTCCACAGTTCCAGATTCATGGGTCTCTGCATGGGTCAGAGAAGATATACTTTAGAATTTGCACCAGCACACCTGGACACACCTACACCAGGTGTTCCAGCCAATCAGCCTGGGCTTAGAGGAGGATCCACCCGCACCTGGACAGGGTGTATGCTCAAAAGTGGTCTAATTGGGTGAGATGGATAAATGCTAAATCCTGCAACTAAAGCAGGAGGCATGAGCTGAAATAGGTGAGGCCCGCTGGTCTAGGCATGATGAGGGTCTGACGTAAGATCATCCTAAGGTCCCTCCTCTTAAGGGCTGTCCTAATCCTGCCTAGTCTAAGAAACCATCTGCCTACTCTGGAACCCCTACCGTGGTATCACAATACTTGACCTCAAATTTTACCAATAAGCCACAGTGACAACGATGGTAGTCATACAAAGACAGGCATGTGGACCAATGGAATAGGCTAGAGGACCCAGAGACAACCCATATAGCCACTGAATTTTTGATAAATGTTTAAAAATAACCACATGTTCAAAAAAGAAGCCTCCTCAACAAATAGTGCCAGGAAGACTGGATATCTCATAGGGGAAAAATGAAATTAAACCCGTATCTCTCACTCTACACAAAAATCAATTTGAAGTATATCAAAGACCTTAATGTAAGACCTGAAACATTAAAATGGTTAGAGAAAACACTTCAAGACATAGACATAGGCAAGAATGTTCTGAAGAAGACTCCAGGAGCACAAGAAATTACACCAAGCATTGACAAATGGGCTAACATGAGATTAAAAGGTTCTTTACAGCTAGGGAAGCTATCACCATAGTGAAGAGACGCCTTGAAGAATGAGAGAAAGTTTTTGCCAATTACACATCTAAGAAGGAGTCAATATCTAGACTATCTAAGAAGGGTAAAAATTAAGCACCAAAAGACAATTAATAAATGGCATAATGAATTAAATGGTTCTCAAAAGAAGAAATAGCCAATAAATATGCAAATAGCTAATAAATATTTGAAATAGTGTTCAACAATCTTAGCCCACAGGGAAACACAAACTAAGACTACTTTGAGATTCCATCTTAATGGCTAATGTCAAGAAAATTAATTCTATCTTTCCAAAATTTTGGTAAGTAACCATCTATCCATTCATTCTTCAAACATTTACTCAAAAGCCTGGCCCTTGTTAACTGGTATAGATGATTTTAAGACATCGTCCTTCTTCCCAAGCAGCTTTCTTTGATGTGGATGTGGGGACATGAGGAGGGGTGCGGATTGCAATGCTTCATATTAAGAGGGTATAATTTACTGGGTGTACCTGTGTGCAAACTATAAGGAAGCTGCTCAGTCCTCTTTCATAAGATTCCTAAAATGATCTATAATAGGCAATTATTTCAAGGCAGTCTGGTACAGCTTGCTAAGCAAATGCTACATATTCACTCAAGGTAGTGATAGTGTGGTGGTTTGATTCAGGTGTCCCCATAAACTTAGGTATTCTGAATACTAGGTTCCTAACTGATGGAGATTTGGGAATTAATACCTCTTGAAAGCAGCATATTATTGGGGGTGGGCTTATAGGTATTATAGCCAGTTTGTCCTTGCCAGTGTTTGGCATACTCTCCTGTTGCTATTGTTCACTTTATGTTGGCCAGGGGGTGATGTCCACCCTCTACTCATATCACCGTTTCCCCCTGCCATCATGGAGCTTCCCCTAGAGTTAATAAGCCAAAATAAACCTCCTCCCCCAAACCTGCTCTTGTGTGGGTGGTTTCTGCCAGCAATGTGAACCTAATTGCAACAGATGGGACTCTTTGTGTACTGACATGGAAAGGCAGATATCATCTATTGTAAAGGGGGAAACATATGTTACAAAACTGTATGGTTGATATTTACCTTGACTTCTGGGTAGGATGGCAGAAGAGTTGCCATGCCAAAGCAGCCTAGGGAGGGAGGTAAGCAGAAAAACAGCAACATACACTCTTCTACCAAAAAGCGAAGGTGTATAAGGAATTATCAACCTCAGCAGAGAAGAAGAAGATACTCAGATCATCTAGCAAGCAGGAAACTGGCCAGAATCCTACTGAGGCACTGATGGCCCCAATCTGCATGCCCATCTGCCCAGCACAGAGCTGCAGGAGCAGAAATCAGGTTAAGGGCTTTTCCACTCATGCAAGCCTCCTAAAATACTCAAGATACCCAAAGGAGAAGATAGCAGGAACCAGCTGAGCAGCTGCTGAAGGAGAACATAAACGGGACCAGCTGAGCAGCTCCAGTACAACTCCAGGCATCCTGCTCAGCCTCCCACCCCCCAACGACTAGTGCTGCAAACCAGTGAAGAACTCATCCACCCCCAGGCCTCATGGCAATCAGCACAGCTGAACAGAACACCAGATCCAGTGACCCAAGCAGCCTAACCAAGTCCACAGCACAAGAGAGAGGGCTAGAGATGAGTAACCATCATTGGTGAGATTGGAAACCATTCCAAAAGGTAACAGGACCTATTTATGCAAAGCCAGTGGTACACAGACCTGCACCAGAATTATTAATCTCACCTTCCATGTCAGGGAAGGTTATGTGTTAGATTTGAATGATATAATCTTGGTTGGCTTTACCATTCTCAAATAAGCTGTATTTTGGTGTTGACTATTGTTAACTTTGACATTTCTGGAATTATAGGCCCTTCATCTTTTTCTTCTGTCATTTTTGGGGGCAGGGTCTGACTTGCACCCAGGCTGACCTGGAACCCATATCACATCAGAAACCTAAGCCTCACAGTTAACAGGATTAAGGATGTGGGGCAAAAATTTCTCTTAAGGGCTTTGGCTTTATTAGATTATCTGCTTGTTTTAATCCCCACTCTTACATAAATACTCTGTGCTGGTTTTGATTGAATTGTATATTGCTTAGTTGAATTTTAGAACTTGCCAATAATTTGCTCCACCCAGCCCACTAGAGTACTTGCAAAGCAGGCAAACTGAACACCTAGGGTCACTTCTGCTGCAACTCTGGGAGTATAAGACCACACCTAGCAATTTAAACTTCAACCCTGAAGATATATAATGTTGTATTTACATGATTAAGAATAGTGCAAATAATTAGAAAACCCAAGCATCAAATTAACTCAAGATACACTCTACATTATAATACAATAAACAGAAAAAAGTCTAGGCAATACAATTCCACCAAAAATTACAAATCCATCAGAAATGATTTTCAGTGAGACTGCTTTATATGAAATGCCTGACAAAGATTTTTAAAACATGACCGTATCTATACTCAAAGAAATCAAAGAAGCAAACAACCTCCTGAAGGACTATGAAGAGAACACAGGAAACCAACTTAATGAAATAAGGAGATCAATAAAAGACATGAGCATGGAAATAGAATTAATGAAGAAATGCCAATTAGAAATACTAGAAATGAAAAACAAAGTCAAATAGAGAACTTCCTATAGAAAGTCTCACCAGTAGAATGGATCAAGGACAGGATAGGATATCTAAACTAGAAGATGAGGTGACAGATCTCATACAGTCCAAGAAAGAGAAAGAAAAAGTAATAGGAAGCCATGAATGGGAATTTTAAGACATTTGGGACACTATGAAGAGATCAAACATAAGTAGAAGTGTGGGTGGAAAGAATGTCAGAACCACACATTGGGTCATGATACACAGAGATGTTGCCTCCTACCTGTAACTGATGGCTAAGCCCACAATGCATGACCCATGTTCCCCAACAAGGAGGATCCCTGAAGAGGGAGGAGGACAAGGAGGAGGCTAATAATGGTACCAACTTAACTGTATACACTGAGTACAACTAATTTAAAAAAAAAAAAGAATTTAGGGCATAGCAGAAGGAGAAGAATTTCATTCCAAAGGCATAGCAGATATTTTCAACAAAATCATAGAAGAAAACTTCCCCCAAATAGGGAAAGTGATGCCAATGCAGGTACAGGAAGCCTTTAGAATGCCGAATAGACAAAATCAGGAAAGAACTTCTCACCATCATATTATAATTAAACTACAAAACACACAAACCAAAGAAAATGTATTGAAAGCGGTTAGAGAGAAAAATCAAGTTACAGACAAAGACAAGCCTATCAGGATCACAGCAGATGACTCAACACAAACTTTAAAAACCAGAAGGGCTTAGAATGATGTCTTCCAAGTTCCGAAAGATAACAACTGTCAACCAAGATTACTTTATCCTGGAAAACTGTCAGTCCAAAAGACAGAGAAATAAGGACATTCCACAACAAAAACAGGCTAAAGGAATATATGAACACTAAACCAGCTCTACAGAAAAATACTTGAAAGCATTCCAATGCTGAAGAGAAAGGAAAGCATACACATAAGGAAACAAGAAAAAATAAACAATACTCAAATAATAGTTAATATAAGGAATAAAGGAAAAACTGAAAGAACTACAAACAAGAAGAATGGCAAAAATAAATGCATACCTTTCAACAATAACTCTTAATATCAATGGCATCAATGCCCCAACCAAAAGACATAGGTTTGTAGACTGGGTTAAAGCAGGATCCTTCCTTTTTTTTTTTTTTCTTCTTTTTGTTTATTTATTTATTTGAGAGCAACATAAAAAGAAAGAGGCAGAGAGAGAGAGAGAGAATGGGCACACCAGGGCCTCTAGCCACTGAAAACAAACTCCAGACGCATGCGCCCCCTTGTGCATCTGGCTAATGTGGGTCCTGGGGAACTGAGCCTTGAACTGGGGTCCTTAGGGTTCATGGGCAAGTGCTTAACTGCTAAGCCATCTCTTCAGCCCAGGATCCTTCTATTTGTTGCCCCAAGAAACCCAACTTTCCATAAAAGACAGACACTGACTTAGGGCAAAAGGTTGAAAAATGGTGTTTCAAGCAAATAGACCTAGAAAACAAGCAGCTGTAGCTACCCTAGTATCTGACAGGGTAGACTTCAAGCCAACATTAGTTAGGAAAGATAAAGAAGGTCACCTTACACTGATTAAAGGAACACTCCAACAAGAGGACGTGATGATCTTAACATGTATGCACCTAACATGGGGGCTCCCAAATTTCATTAAACACTATTAGAATCAAGGTCACAGATAACACCAAATACATTTGTAGTGGGTGGCTTTAACGCCCCACTCTTATCAATTGACAGGTCATTCCAGCAAAAAATGAACAGAGATGCATCTGGATTAAATGAGGTCATAGAAAAATGGACCTAACAGGTATCTACAGAACATTTCACCCAAATGCTGCAGAATGCACATTCTTTTCAACAGCACGTGGAACATTCTTTCAAATAGACCATATATAGGACACAAAGCAAATCTTAACAAATACAGGAAAATTGAAACAATTCCTTGCACTCTATCTGATCACAGTGGGATTAAACTACAAATCAACAGAAAAAAAAAAAGTTATAGAGCAGAACCAAAATCACGGAAACTAAACAATACACTACTAAGTGATGAATGGATCAATGAAGAAATTAAGAAAAATGTCAAAAACTCATAGAATCAAATGATAATGAGAACACAACATACCAAAACCTGTGGGACAAAATGAAGGCAGCCCTAAGAGGGAAATTTATAGTTTTAAGTGCCTATATTAAGAAATTAGAAAGCTCACAAGTAAACAACTTAATGCTTCACTTTAAGGCCATGGGAAAGGAAGAACAAGGCAAACCAAAAACCAATATATGACCAGTGTGGTGGCACACACCTTTAGTCCCAGCACTCAGGAGACAGAGGCAAGAGGATTGCTGTGAGTTCAAAGCCACCCTGAGACTACATAGTGAATTATAGGTCAGCCTGAGCTAGAGTGAGACCCTACCACAAAAAATAAAAACAGAAACAAAAAATCAGTAGATGGGAAGAAATAATAAATATTAAGGCAGAAATTAATGAAATAGAACCCCACCCCAAATACAAAGAATCAATGAAACAAAGAGTTGATTCTTTGAAAGGATAAACAAGATTAATAAACTCTTAGCAAATCTGACCAAAAGAAAGAGAGAAGAGACACAAATTAATAAAATTAGAGATGAAAAGTCACCATTGCAACACATAACAAGGAAATTCAGAGAATCATAAGGACATACTTGAAGAATATATGTTCAAAACAAGTTGGATGCTTTAGTTGAGTTTCCTATCAATGACTTGGATATGTCATAATTCCTAATTAATCGAAATGCAGGTCCTTGCAGCTGTAATTTGATTGCTGTTCCCAACCACTATGGAGGGATGGGAGGAGGACATTATACTGCTTTTGCCAAAAATAAAGATGATGGAAAATGGTACTGTTTTGATGACAGTAGTGTCTCCACTGCATCTGAAGACCAAACTGTGTCCAAAGCAGCATATGTACTCTTCTACCAGAGACAAGACACTTTCAGCGGAACTGGCTTTTTCCTCTCTTGACCAAGAAACTAAAGAAGCTTCGGCTGCCACTGGCATCCCCACAGGAAGTGATGAAGATAGCAATGACAATGACAATGACTTAGAGAATGAAAACTGTATGCACACTAATTAACAGAAGTCCAGGAGCCATAAGAGAGACTTTCCTGCTGGTGGTATCTATGGAGAGGAAGTCACCCTCCACATTAAAATAAAAGTCTGAGATGGGGAGTTTCAGATAACCAAATGGAAATCCTTTATCAGATTTTAACTTGTGCAGTACTTGCAGTGAAACACAGTGAAAACTTTAACAGAAATTGTCTCTTAATACATTTACAGTCTTGTATTTACAAGCTAAATATATAAGAAATCACAAATAAATCCCTTTTAAGTTTGCTGCTGTTCTTAGGTTTATATGACCTGCCAAAATTAATTGAAGATGAGATTAACCACTTAAATAACCTATAACAAGTGCGGAAAGCTAAGAAGTTATAAAATAAAAGAAAAAACCTCCCTCCCAACTAAAAAATGTCCAGGCCCAGATGTAGTCACTGGTGAATTTTACCAGACATTCACAGAAGAACTAACACCAATGCTTCTCAAACTTTTCTATAAAATAGAAAAGGAAGGAATACTACCAAATTCCTTCTAAGAAGACAGCATCACCCTGATACCAAAACCAGAGAAAGACAGAACAACAACACAAAAGAAAGTTACAGACCAATCTCCCTCATGAACATAGATGCAACAATTCTGAATAAAATATTGGCGAACAGAATACAATAATATATCAAAAAGATCATTTACTCCAACCAAGTAGGCTGTATCCCAAGATTCAGGGATGGTTCAACATATGCAAACTGATAAATGTAATACACTATATAAATGGACTGAAGGACAAAAATCACATGATCATCTCAATAGATGCAGAAAAGGCATTTGACAAAATCCAGCATCCCTTCATGGTAAAAGTCCTACAGAAACCTGAAATAGAAGGAACATATCTCAACATAATAAAGGCTATTTATGACAAACCTACAGCCAACATAATACTAATGGGGAAAATCTAGAAGTGTTTCCACTAAAATCAGGAAGAAGACAAGGATGTCCACTCCCCCCGCTTGTATTTAATATAGTACTGCAGGTCTTTGCTATAGCAATAAGGCAAGAGACACACATAAAAGGGATACATATTGGAAAGGAAGAGATCAAATCATCATTATTTGCAGATGATATGATTCTATACATAAAGGACCCCAAAGAATCTGCCAGCAAACTATTAGAGCAGATAAACACTTTCAGCAATGTAGCACAATACAAAATAAACACAGAGGAATCAGTAGCCTTCCTATATACTGACATTAAAGATGCTTAGAATGAAATGAGGGAATCACTTCCATTCACAATTGCCCCCTCCCCAAAATAAAGTACCTAGGAATAAACCTAACTGAGGAAGTGAAGGATCTCTATTTATTTGACAGAGAAAAAGGGAGACAGAGAGAGAGAGAGAGAGAATGAGAGAGAGGGAGAGAAAGAGAGAGAGAGAGAATGAGAGAGAGAGAGAGAGAGAGAATGAGCATGCCAGGGCCTCCAGCCACTGCAAATGAACTCCAGATGCTTGTTCCTCCTTGTGCATCTTGCTAATGTGGGTCCTGGGGAATCAAACCTGCATGCTTTGGCTTTGCAGGCAAATGCCTTAACCCCTAAGCCATCCCTCAACCTCTACAATGAGAACTTTAAAACACTCAATACAAATTGCAGAAGACACTAGGAAATGAAAAGACATCCCATGTTTTTGGATTGGGAGAATAAATATTGTGAAAATGTCAATCTTACCAAAAGCATTATACACATTTAATGCAATCCCCATCAAAATTCCAATGGCATTCTTAACAGAAATAAAAAAAAAAAACAATCCTAAAATTCATTTGGATGCCTAAAAACCTCAAATAGCCAGAAAAATTTTGAGCAACAAAAATAAGCCTGGCAATATCACCATATCTGATTTTAACCTATGGTACTGGCACAAAAGCAGGCACGTACATCACTGGAACAGAATAGAGGACTCAGATGTAAGTTTGGGTTACTACAACCATCTGACCTTTGACAAAAATGTCAAAACTACTCATTAGAAGCCTGGTGGTGGTGGTGCATGCCTTTAACTCCAGCACTTGGGAGGCAGAGGTAAAAGGATCACTGAGAGTTCAGGGCTACGCTAAGACTACATAGTGAATTCCAGGTCAGGCTGAGCTACAGTGAGACCCTACCTCAAAAAAAAAGTACTCATTGGAGAAAAGACAGCCTCATCAACAAATGATGAATGATGAAAATAGATCCTTATGTCTCTCCATGCTCAAGAATTAAGTCCAAATGAATCAAAGACCTTAGTACCATACCTGAAACTGCTACAGGAAAAAGTAGGGAAAACCCTTCAATATATTGGCATAGGCAACAACTTTCTGAATATAACCCCAGTGGCTCAGGAAATAAGACCACTAATGAACCACTGGGACCTCATGAAATTACAAAGCTTTTGTACAGCAAAGGGCACTGTGGGGCTGGAGAGATTGCTTAGTGGTTAAGGCACTTATCTCCAAAGCCAAAGGATCCAGGTTTGAATCCCCAGGACCCACATAAGCTAGATGCACAAGTGGCACATGCATCTGGAGTTCATTTGCAGTGGCTGGATGCCCTGCTGTGCCCACTCTTTCTCTCTTTTTGCCTCTTTCCCTCTCAAATAAATAAATAAATAAAATGTTTTTTTAAAAAAAAACACTGTGAATAGAGCAAAGAGGCAACATATAGAATGGGAGAAAACCTTTGCCAACTATACATCTGACAGAGGAGTAATATCCAGGGTATACAAAGAACTCAAAAAACTAAATTATAAGAAATCAAACAACCCAATTAAAACATAGGCTATGGAAATAAATAGAAAGTTCTCAAAGGAAGAAAACCAGATGGCTTATAAGCATCTAAAAGCATGTTCTTCATCCTTAGCCATCAATGAAATGCAAATTAAAACTACATTGAGATTCCATCTCACTCTTGTCAGAATGGTTATCATTAAGGAAACAAATGACAATAAATCCTGGTGAGTATGCAGAAAAAGAGGAACATTTCTACACTGTTGGTGAGAATGTAAGTTGGTACACTTACTGTGGAAATCAGTGTGGAGGTTCTTGAGACAGCTAAAAATAGAAAATAGATTTACCATATGACCCAGCTATACAACTCCTAGGCATATATCCAGAGGATTCATCTCACTACCTTAGAGACACTTGTATATCTGTGTTTATTGCCACTCTATTCACAATAGCTAGGAAATGGAATCAGTCTAGATGACCCTCAACTGGTGAGTAGATAATGAAGATGTGGAACATTTATACAGAGTTCTACTCAACGATGAAGAAAAAATTATGAAATTTGCATGGAAATGGATGGACCTGGAGAGGATTATACATAATGAGGTAACTCAGGCCCAGAAAGCCAATAGTCACATGTTCTCTTTCATAAGTGGATCCTAGCTACAAATGATTGACTTATATGTGAGTTGGAATAAAACTGGGTAGCAGAGGACAGTAAGCTAGAAAGGGGCTATAAGGGAGGCAGAAGAAGGGAGGACTTAGGGGGATGGTATTGTATATATGTAAGTAGATGAACTGATTACTGGGGGTGGAAAGGTCTAAGTGAGGTCAGGGGAAGAGATTGAGTAAAGAGGGTGGGGGAGGGCTAATCAAAATCTAAGAGGGCATGAATAAGCCGTATGGTAACCTACTTTTTTGGACAATGGCACACCAGAAGGCATAGATTGGTAATAGACAATTTTCAGTGCCAGGGATGGGATACCTTCCAGTGAGTTGTTCACCAGGGAGGTCTCTGATGCCTGCAAAACATTATAGGCCATTGTCAAGGCTCTTGGTTTCCCACCAGGAATAGATGGTAAGACCCTATTGCTGAAGACTCCACAGGCTTGGGCTGCAAGGTCACTGAGAACTCTTGCTAGAGCTGAGCTGAAAACCTCCTCTCTGTAGACCAGACGACAGAAAGCTGGAAATAGCTATGCTGCATGCAGCTCTATGGGAGAGAGAGAAGTTATCCATGGAGATAAACAACAGTGGACACTGCAAGCCTTAAGTTTGGCCACCCAGGCCAAATGAGCTAATGAGTGCAACAGTGGCATATGTTATTGAGGAAACTAACCACTCTCTAATTGGACTGGAAGCCCACTCCACAGGAGGGAATACATGCCTGATACTGAAAACCTGTGATGAGGGGAATCATGAGCCCTGGGGGTGTGATGCCTGCTGGGTTCTGGCTAGGTGCATATATTATGCTCACCAAACTACCTGGTAAGCACTTCTCTTAATGTTCATACCCATACATTAATGCTACTCTCACTTTTGGTCAGAGAAGCTTCTCTTCGCAGATGGTGGTGACCTCTGGGATGACTCAGAAGGCACCAAAGTGCTGAGAAAAAGTGACAGAGGAGTGCTCAGCACTGACACCTCTCTATCACACCTTTCAAGGCTCAGGGTCCATTGTGGAAGATGTGGCAGAAGAATGTAAGAGGAAGAATGTACGAGTAAGAGAAGGATGAATGATGGGAGGAAGAAGGCCTGGAGTTTCAATGGCTTCTTTTTGTTTGTGTTGTGCAGGTCAACTGTAGTGCTGACAAGCTTTTGGTATATGATTAAAGAGGTATCATAAGTTTTCCAAACCAGTTACTATGGTGACCACCCAACTCTGCTCTTGTGGTGAAAGCAGCCACAGGAGACACATGAGAAAGAGAGCATGGTTGTGTCTCAGTAAGACTCACTTTTAACTACAGACAGTGGGCAAGGCTGGCCTTGTTGGATGTAAGTACCAGGCCCAGCCCCAACCACGGAGCTTTGCCACCTTCATGCATGGTCTCTGAGGCGATAGTTCTTATTCCAAGCAGCTGCAAGATGGGGGAGTGGGGAGTGACTAGGAGGTTTACAGGGGAGGGCCTGAATGTGGCACAGCACACTCCCTCTACCATTCTGTTGCCGAGCACTTAGGCTCATGATCAATATAACCACAAGGCAGGCTGGGAAATGCGGTCTGCACCTGTGCTGAACAAACGGGGGACAGTTGAATGGGCTCCTAGCAATCCTGCCACAAATACTATCCCTTATATCTTATGTTGGGAATTATTTTTTGAATACACAACAAAATAAATACACAATGTTGTATTAATGATTTAAAATTCATCTGTGTGCCATCTAAATACTCCAGGAATACACGCACTACACTTGATAAAAACGCAGAGCTTCCATGTTGATCTGTATCACATCAGAAGCACATAATTTTGACAAAGTAGTTTACCTGGCCTGCTCTGACGTTTTCCTTCAGCTTTTGAGTGCAAAAGGAAAAGGGATGATTTAGAAAGACATGTAAAACTTCAGATGCTGAGACATTAGGTTGAAGTACAATCTGAAGACTGTTTGGGAAGCTCAAACTAAAGATCATATTAGAAACACCTGGGTTACAGAAAGACAAACACAGCATGTTCCCTCTCATATGCAGATCCTACCTTAGAACCACTGGGCCGCACGCGTGTGTGTGTGTGTGTGTGTGTGTGTGTGTAATATTGTGGGAGGGAAAGTGTGCAGATGCCAGAAAGGAGCTCAAGAGAGTTGGAGAAGAAGAGGCTTCAAGAGAGAAGTGTGGGAAAGGCAGCAGATCTTGAGTAAACTTGACAGTTGAGGAGGAATGCTAGGGGTGTGAGTGTGTAAGCAGGGTAGCCAAGCCTGGGAGACAGGGCAGGGGAAGAGGAAGACTCACCAAAACTAAGTCTATGTATTAATGAGAATTTTTTTGCACCTAGAAAAATTTACTGTACAGAAAAATTTACTGTACAGAATACTCAACACTTAATGCAAACACTGTTGTCTAAATCCAGTCTGTTACTTGCCAACATGGACAATATATTTCTTCAAACGTTAATGGGAACACAGACATATATGAGATTGAATAATGTTTCCATGGCTCAAGAATTTTTTTCAAAGGAAAGAAATAATGAATAGCCTCTGCTTTCTATAGGAAGGAGAAAAAATATAAAATAAAATTTATTTCAAAAGATAAATTTTTAAATGGCCACATCAATAAAATTATACTGAAAAATTAGAAATAGATACCTAGATGAATACAGTGACCCCCCAATATAGAAAAGAAATATTTTGTGTATTTTCTTACCCTATTTCCAGTGCCTATATACGTTAGTACCCAAAGCTGCCTGTGACATAGTAGTGGGCAGGAGAGATGGGGGAACAGAGAAAATGGGACATTAGCAGTGGCACATCGTGGAAGGCTTGGGCACCACATGGGAAGGCTACTTTGACCAGAAGGTGAAGAGACAGGATTTGGATGGCACGTTGTGAACTTTGTTCCTGACAATGAGAAGCCACTGAAAAGGGCATTCCTACAGGCAGACTCAGGCAGACGCAGGCAAGGGATTTGGAGAGACCAGCAAGGTCACTCTGAGAGACACCCTCCCAAGCAGTCATAGGGAGGATGGAAGATGACCTCTTCAGACATGGTTAAAAGGCCTCTGTGAGCAGACTCTTGGCTTTGGGGACTTGTACAATACTGAGCAAGAATAAGTGACTTATACTAGGGTACACTAAGGTTTGCCCTCATCCCAGGATCCACTGTGGCTGGTCCTATTTTACATGGAAGGTCACTGGGGTGATGAGCTCTCTATTACCACTCGTGGCAATCCTGATTGGCAGGGGAGGGCAGTTTACAACATTTCTGACATTCCCAAATTATTTTTTCTACTTCTAAATGATGATTTATGGGTGTGTGCCAGGACAGCGCCAGGACCAGGTACAGAGGTGAATGGGAAGGGTGAGCCCATGTACCATCCTGCGTCTTATCAGCCACAGGGGATTTCAAGAGCACATTCAGCTGCTCCCATGCAAAATCTTTTTGGGAGGTGCAGGGTCTCAGTATAGTGTTCAAGTTAGCATGACACCCTCAGGCTCAAATAATTCTGCCTCCTGGGAATCCCAAGCTTGGATGACAATCTTGTGTCACTGAATCCCGTCATTACAATTTACCAGATGAATAGCATGGACACAAAGGCATGCACATTCAAATGTCATTTGCAAATTGCACCTGTGCAATTGGCAAGGAATTTTACCACTGCCGTTTTACTAGTAGTACCAGGTATTGGTAACAGTGTGGAAAAACATGTGCTTTCTTAAAAAAAAAAAAAAACCTCTTAAAAATTCATTTTATTTGAGGGAGGGGAGGGGAGGGGGGAGGGAGAATGGGCAAATGGGCATGGCAGGGCCTTGAGTCACTGCAAACGAACTCCAGATGCATGTACCACCTTGTGCATCTGGCTTACTTGGGTCCTGGAGAATCAAACCTGGGTCCTTTGGCTTTGCAGGCAAGCACCTTAACCTCTAAGCCATCCCTCCAGCTCAGTGTGTGCTGTCTTGGAACCAATTTGTTAACGAATCTATCCTAACACTAAAAGTGGACATTTCCCTTGTCCCTGGCTACTTGCATTAATCATGTTTCCTTCTTTTTCTGTACTCTGATGCTTTGGCATCTGCATCCTTGCTGACCATGGAGGAATGGCCTCTCCCAGGCTTAGCCTGTTGCTAGACACAGAAAGCCACACTCTGTGAGCATTCCTCCATATACAATCTCACCAATGCAGCGACAACAAGCCCAGCCCCTCCTTTACTAAACTCTCACACTTTGGATGACTGGCGTATTATACCAGTCCCAGGTTCCACATATTCACCCCAAAGTCCACTGAAATTATTACACTGGTAATCTTGTGCTGCTCACCTGCATCTTGTCTTCCTTACAAAGGAAACCATGATTAAACCTCTTGTCCACACTCCCACCCCTGAATGACTTCAGCTCTTTCTCATGGGGGTTCCTCCAGACATGACCTGAGGTTCTTTATGTTGGGGTTTTCCTCCCATCCACACATGCTACCAGACTGGTCCCAGAGCCTCCCACATGCTGGGTGAGTGCTCTAAGCTATATCCTGAGTCTTTTCCCTACTTTTTTTGTACTTTCCTTTTGTTTTAAATTTTGAGACCTGCTCAGGCTGGCTTTGAACTCACTCTGTAGTCAAGGTAGGCCTTGAACTTGTGATCCTTCTGCCTTGGCCTCCAAGAAGCTGGGATTTCAAGTCTGTACCACCAAGCCTATCTACAAACTATCTTTTTAATGATAGTTATCTCCTGTCTACTGGCATTGCCAAACTTAAATAACAATGTGCTCCAGTGTGTTCTGAATGAGTTCACAGATGTTTGTATCAGATGTTTACCTCAGTGACATTAACAATACAACAGAACATGAAATGGTGTGAATGACTGGCAATAGTAAGTTGATAAATTTTTATTGATTATTCATACTATAGGATGCAAAATAGCTGTCAATAACATACAGCAATATTATTTTTAAAAAACTTTTTATTAAGAATTTTCCTCCATTCCACTGAACCCCTTCTTCTTTCCAACTAGTTCCTCTTCTATTTTGATCTATCACTCTTTATTTATTTTGCTGTCTTTTTTCACCCATATAGGAATGCTGATAGGCTCAATACTGTGCTGTTCTTGTGGTGGTAATAACACCTAACAGATGCTATGAGGTCATGAATGCAATGGTCACTTCATGTACACAGGATACTGTCCCAAGTGCTCATTCACGCTTAAAAAAAATATCAACGTTGGGCTGGAGGGATGGCTTACAGTTAAGGCACACCTACAGACCAAAGGATCCAGGTTTGATTCCCCAGAACCCACACGAGCCAGATGTACAAGGTGGCACATGCATCTGGAGTTCGTTTGCAGTGGCTAGAGACCCTGGCATGCCCATTCCCTTTCTCTCTCACTCTCCTTCTCTCTCTGCCTCTTTCTCTCTGTCAAAAAATAAATAATAATAATTTTTTAAAAAAAATCAACATTTATATGAAAAGAAAGGAACCAGATGCTTTAATTATCTCTTCAATTTTTTCTTAAAGGGGAGTAAAGTTAGTTATTAAAGGTGTAAACCCATATGGGCAAACAAATTGAGAGGAGATGATAGCATTTTGGAAACTGGAATTTCAAAAGCCACTGAGAATTTTAGAGCAAAGCAAAAGAAAGTCAATGAGTGGGAATGAGGAAGACCTCAAGGCAATGTGAATGTAAAATGGAGGTAGTAAGGGGTAGTTGGTACCTATACAATTTGGAGTGCAAGTACCTCCTATCTCTCAGAGCCATAAGAAGCCTGCCTATCTTCTGTGATGTCCTCCCTCAGTCCAAAGTTTCCTCTGTTCTCTGCACCCCCAGACCTAGAACCAAAATGACTCTGGGGACGCTGACCTCCTAATTACAACTCAGCATCAGCAGGTCCTGGGCAGAGGTCAACAGGATGTGGTTTCTGTCCGGGGATGTAAGGGTTAGAAGGAAGACATTTCTGAAGTTTTCTGATATGACTACTGGAGTGATAACACCTGATCTTCTTACTAATGATCTTGACCACGGACATGGTTTCTCTGTCCCTTACATTACCAACCAATTACCAGTGGTCCTCTTTTCTGCACTGGATGAGCTATTTAGGGAACTGTCCATCTGTAAATCGATTTTTGCTTGTAATACAGTAACCAACACTTGTGTAATCATGGAAAAGAGTCAACTGGCACAAGTACTGTTGAAAACCTCAACAAGTATTGACAGCAATATTAACTAGCTCTTACTCTGCTGGTAGGAGTGCAAGTTGATCCAACTACCTAGAATATTTTGGGGAGGTTTTACTAAAGTTTACATATGGAGGCCCTATGACCCAACAAATATTACTCTTATTATATTCAATAAAATTTGAATGCATGTAGTTATTAAAAGATGTGTTCTAGAATATTCATGACATTATTTATATCAACTTCCAATTAGAAATTTCCTTTAATAAACTGAATTATGCCCAATCTCCTCTCTCAAAATCTGGAGACTCAAGTTGAATACAACTTACTTGTAGCCAGCATATATATAGATGTAATTAAGGTTAAAGATATTTTGTCATAGCAGTCTGAGCAGATTAATGTACAATCCAAAGGGCCAGTAGCAGTATAGAGGATAAACTATGGCATATTCAAACAATGAATGACTTCTCAGTGCTGACCATGAACAAGTTACAACTGAATACAACACACATATAATGTTGAGGAGGAAAAGTCAAGCATAGGAGTGCATGATTTTGTTAGAAGAAAACAGAAAAATTGGAAAAATTAGCATATGTTGCTTCACTCAAGATGGTGGTTACTGGGATGGATAGATGGCTTAGTGGTTAAGGCACTTGCCTGTGAAGTCTAAGGACCCAGGTTTGGTTCTCCAGAGCTCACATAAGCCTGATGCATAAGGTGGCACATGCATCTGGAGTTTGTTTGCAGTGGCTCGAGGCCCTGACATGCCCATTCTCACTCTCTGTCTCTCAAAATAAGTTCATAAATAAAATATTTTTTTAAAAAGATAATTGGTTACTGTGGTGGATGGATGAGCAGTGATGTGCAGTGGGCAGGGCCTAGAACTGAGCTCAAGATGGCTTTTGTTAGGCTGACAATCTTTTGTTTTCATCTTCTTCTATTGTTAGAATTATTTATGAGTATTAATTGATCACATTCATGAGGCTCACTGACATTTTCATTCTTGAATATGTCATACATTAGTCATGTCTATCCCTCATCTCCCTCTCTTGCCCCTCCCTTTGATCTACTGCCTTCAGTCCCTCATACTCCCTTTTTATGTTTATATACATGTCTCCATATATGAAAATGAAAGATAATACTTCTCTTTCTATGACTGGCTTAACATGGTGTCTTCCAACGCCATCTCTTGAAACTAGAAGTATTTCATTCTGCTTGTGGTTAAATAACACCCCACTGTGCATGTGTCTCATATTTTATTTATTCATTCATGTGTTGATGGGCACTCCATTTTACCTCTTGTGAATAGTGCTAAAGCAAACATCCTATGGAGGTATTTCTTATGCATTTCCTTTGGATAAAAATGCAGGGATGGTATAACTGGATCATATGGCAGTTCTAGTTTAATTTTTGAGAACCCTCCATACTGATTTCCATAGTGGCCACACTAGTTTACAATACTCCAATCATAGGAATGGCAGCTCCAGCTGAATTTCCACAGGTATTGATGACTTGTGAGTTTACTTTTGTACTTTCTATCTTGTCCAGATGATCTACTAGTCCACTCTAATGCCAGTGCCGTGTTGTTTTTGAGATCACGGCTCCGTGGTGTAATTTGGAAACAGGTGCTGGTGTACTTCTAGCAGCGGTGTTTTCGTTCAGAATTCACTTGGCTATTCGGGATCGTCTGTATTTCTACATGAATTTTAGGATTTTATTTTTCTTTTTCTGTGAAGATTATCACTGGAATTTTAATGAGGATTGCATTAATCTGTAGACTGCTTTCAATAATACAGCCATTTTCACAATATTAATTCTACTGATCCATAAGTATTGAAGTCTTTCTATCTTCTAAGGTCTTCAAATTCTTTCATCAATATTTTAATGCTTAAATATAGAAGTCCTTTCACCTCCCAACTACTTAGACTCAGCAAACTACCAGGTTCTCTGACTCTGTACTGTGCTGAAAGGTATTCTTATACTACTCATCCTAGAATACCAATCATGTATGCATGTATGTAAACCAATCTCTCTCTCTCTCTCTCTCTCTCTCTCTCTCACACACACACACACACTGCATACACAAACACACACCATATATATATATATATATATATATATATATATATATATATATATATAATGGTCCCTGTTTGTTGAGAGAAGGCAGAATAATATAGGCCTGAAGCTCTTGTTCTCTGACTAACACTGCTCCAGATATAGGTGACTGATGGGGAGAGGCAGAGGTTGGAGTTCCAGCTCTGTCTCTGGGGCACTCCATCTAATCTTATCTACAATGGGTAATCTGACAAGGTTTGGGCACATCCAATGCAGACTCACTTATATGTGATATGAGAAAAAGTTGTGATTACTCCCCTGGGCTGCTACTATCAGTGTGTCTACCCAGGAGTTGAACCTCAGCTCCCTCTGACAGTATCTGCCTATGGTTAGGGACTTTTGTCTTAAGCTTAAAGTAACCACCAAGATTAAGCAGGATTGTATCATTGTGGAAACTAGGTATACTTCTCACCTGGGATGCTAGTGTAGCTCAGTGGTAGAGCATTCACCAGATGTGCATGAGGCCCTGGGCTTAAACCCAGTATTAAAGTAAGTAAAATTGAGAAATAAAAATAAATTGAAAAACTACTACAATTGCACCAATTGAAAAAAAGAAAAAGAAAAAGAACCCAGGAGAACTTTATAAAAAGAAAACTAAAAATTTAAATAATAAAAAATGTATACTTTAAAGAAAAGCAGTCATCCCAGGCCAGGAGTTCAGGTAGACAATGATGGACTGGCTGAGCAAAACTTCTCTGCAGTTTTTGTTAGGTTGTGTGCTCCTGGGACTGGGCATTGGTCAGGGCTCTCACCCCTTCATCCAGTCGTGGTACCCAGCTGTGAGTAGTGGCTGAAGCTGGTGGAAATTGTTCTCAGCTGAATTACATGCCAGAATGAGCCAACCCAGAATGCAGCCAGTAGTACCAAGCATAGATTCTCTCTGAAGTTTCTTAGATTATGCACCTTTGGGTTGGGCAAAGGCTGGAGCTACAGTAGATCCCTAGACATCTCTGGTGGCCAAAGAACTACAAAATTCTGTTCTGGAAGTGGGGGAGGGGTGTGAGAACCTCGTGTTCTGCTGCCTACAAGCCTAGAATCCTTGGTCCTGGCACATGCAGCTTGCTGCTTATAGCACCAGTCTATGGAAGCAAGATCTCTGGTCCATTGAATTTTAAAAAGTAATTAATTAATTAATTAATTATTTAATTTGTTTGTTTGTTTATTTGAGAAGCAGAAAGAGAGAGAGGCAGTGAGGGAGAATGGGAGCACCAAGACCTCTAGTAGCATGTATCACCTATTGCATCTGGCTTATATGAGTAGTGAGAAACTGAACCTGGGTCCTTAGGCTTCACAAGCAAGTGCCTTGTGGTAGTTTGAATGGATGTCCACTAATCAATTCAGGTTGATATATGATAGTCAGCTACATGGATAGATAAGTTAACCTTTTTTCACATCATCCCTGCTAGTGTTTGCATAGCTCACATGCTGGAGACTTGCTACCATGAGGCTTTGTTCAGCATTGGTGGACCTTTAAGAGGTAGGTATAGTGTGAGGTAAGTAGGTCATTGAGTGTACCATCTTCAGGAGAGATTAATATAGCCCTCACAAGGCCAGGATAAGTCTTGTATGAGAGGGTTTTATTATTTTTAAAAGTGTAAGCTGACTGTTGCCAGGTCTCTGGCTTTCTGTCCCAAGAATCTATTCTGAAAATGCCCCCACCATCGCAACACCATATACCATGAAGTCCTCACCAGAGACAAGCAAACACCTGTCCCACACTTTCAGCTCTCCAGAGCTGTGAGTTCAATCAACCTCTTTCCTTTACAAATTGCTGTAGCAATAGAAAGTGGACTGGTAAGGAGCTCAGGGTAATAAAAAGGAATTTTCCCCACAGGCGCAGGTATAAGAGTTTTCCTCTTCTATCCCCACGGTGTGTGACAGCAAACTTAGACATAAATGCTGACTCCCTTGCCACCTGCACATTCATGGCCAAGCTTCCAACACACTGTTCCTGGTGAGTCCCTTTTGTAAGTTCAGGATTGTTTGCCACTGATCCATTTAACTAAGCAAGTTTTGATCAAAGAATCCTCTGTATTTTCATCCAATCCCATGGTAAGTGTTCTCCTCTCCCTTTCCTTCCCAGGGAATAATGTTTCTCAGAAATCCACTACTATTCAGTTATTCGGAAATTACTGTACACACTTAACACTAATTATAGCAGAGCACAAGGGTTTTGAGAGAAGAGGTTCCATCAGAGCTGTGGGAAAGAAGGATCGTAATGAAGATGGGTCACCAGGGAAGCCGCAGTTAAGGCAGCTTCCCAAGCGCAAGCTCTGGTAGGACTCTACTCCCCTCTCTGGCTAGAGGAGACCAGGGAAGTAGTGACTTGCAGCTCAAGGCAGAGTCTGAGAGAGAAGAGAACTGGGCTTCGGAATTGAGCAAAGGTCCACAGACCAGAGGGCCAACAGAAGTACAAAAAACAGGGAGGGTCTTTGGGAATTTAGCCAGAAAGTGCAAAGATTAAAAAGAGAACACTCAAGGCCCAAACGTCTATCAGTGGTTCGAGTCTGTCCTGGCCATGGATTCTACCTTTTTTTTTTCTTTCCAAATGCTTCAGGGAAAAGGACAATACCTATAGCACTGGCTTCTAAGTTACCTATTTGCTAAGGTTTATATTCTGTCCAAGTTCCACAATACCTCATCACCTGCTGTCCCAAAGCCTGAGCATAAAGTAGTTTTTCCTGTTTTAGTGCTTCCACCTGCTGGACAATCAGGAAAAGGACATGATTTGTTCCTAAAATTGATTTTATGAAATGAGGTTGTGTTTGCGGAGGGGAAAGGAGGAGGGGTTTTCTATTGTGGTGTTTTCTGTTTTTAATCAAATTATTTTGCAGTAATTATGTCATCACATTTTTTACAATGACAGAAAACAAAAGTGACTGACATATAAGTGCAGAGGTGGTGATATGTAGGAAGCAATGGGGCTCCACCAGCTGATTCTAGGATTTGGAATCTAGTGTCCATTGACTCAGTGGTAGCACTCGGAACAGTTTCTCTAGTCCTGGTCTAGAATAACTCTTAGTGGGACTGCGTGTGTCCTCGGTCTTAGAAATAGAGTCTTCTCAGAGATCTTGCTTCTCAACACCAACCAAAATCCTCTGGGTTTTGAAACAAGGTCTCGTGTAACTCAAGCCAGCCTAAAATTCTATGTAGCTGAATCTGGACTTGAACTACTGTCTTCAGTGAAGATACTCAACAGTGGACACTGCAAGCCTTAAATTTGGCCAGCCAGGCCAAATGAGCCAACGGGTGCAACAGTGGCACGTCTGTCATGGAGGAAACCAACTGCCCTCTAATTGGACTGAAGGCCTGCTCCCTGGGAGGGAAAACATCCCCGATACTGAAAACCTATGACAGGGGTAGTCATGAGCCCTAGGGGTGTAACATCTGCTGCTATCTGGCTAAATGTATATACTATGAACATCAAACTGTCCAGTAAGTACTTCTCCTAATGTTCATACCCATATATTAATGCTATTCTCACTTTTGGTAGAGAACCTTCTCTTTTCAGATGGCAGTGACCTTGGGATGATCAGAAGGCATCATGGTGCTGGAAAGAAATGACAGAAGAGTGCTAAGCACTGCAATATCTCTATCACACCTTCCAAGGCTCAGGGTCCATTGTGGAAGAGGTGGCAGAAAGAATGTTAAGAGCCAAAGGAAGGATAGGACTCCTTACAACGTGCTCCTCCAGACACAAAATGGCCTAGATATCCATGACCTCACAGTGCCTGGCACTACCTACACAAGACCATCATAATAGGAGGAAAAGATCATGACATCAAAATAAAAGAGAGACTGATTGAGAGGGAGAGGGAATATGATGGAGAATGGAGTTTCAAAGGGGAAAGTGGGGGGAGGGAGGGCATTACCATGGGATATTGTTTACAATCATGGAAGTTGATAATAAAAAATAAATTTAAAAAGATTTCCCTAGGTCTAAGAATGTGGAGAACTCTATGCATCAATGAATAAAAGTTTTTGGAATAAAAAAAAAAAAGAATTGGGATTTCAGGCATGCATCACTGTGCTTGGTTTATGTAGTGCTGGGAATTTAACCTAAGTGCCTCTGCAAGCTAGATAAGAGCTCTACCATTGAGCTACATCTTCACCTTATTTCTGGCCCAGAACAGTTTCCTCACTATGGGGTGTACAATTTACAACTCTTCTTTCTGTCACCTTCAATAAGTCTTCACCAGGCACCAAGAAAAAAAAAAAAAACCTTTGCTGCTTTCCTCAATTGGATGTAGAATATTGTTCCTTTGTGAAGTGGAATCCATATGTTGCTTTGTGTTTGAGCCACAGAAACAAGCTTTATCTGGGTCTTGCTCCTTGTTCCCAGTCCTATTCATGAACACCTGACAGCCATCTGTGGAGAAGGGTCTGTGATGGTGCAAACTCTTCTTGGGCCTTTAGCACATTAGTAAATGTCTTCTCCTCATATAAATGCATACCCTCACCACACTCTATGGATGCTTCTCCCACTTGGAGGTGGAAGGTTAGCCCTTGTTCCCATCTGCTGTGGAAACTGTCTTCTATGCATAATATCCATTAGCATTTTAGTTAGAGCATCCTTGAAGACTATTCTCACAAGATCGGGTCAGTTGACATTCCATCATAGAAGGAAGGGGTGGAGAGGGTCAGTTGTCAGATCCTCATTCAAGATTCCAGCCACTCCTTCCTGCACCCCTCCCCCAACTCTACGCAATTCTGCATCAACCACCATTGGTCCTCGGAGGTACTGGGGTACATAGAGGGTGGAAAGTTAACTGAAGAGGCATGTCATCTGTGCAGCTGTGGGAAGTCATCGTCCATGCTAGGGGGAGACATTTCAGTGGCACCGCTGCTTTGTAAAGAAGCCTGTCAGAAAGTAATTACTTCTGAAAGTAAGCCAATAATACATTGCTTCTTCAGTGTGAAGCCTTGGGTGGAATCTTTGCTTGGTTCTGTCATCCATGCCCTGTCTGGGGTGAGTAGGTGTTTGTTTGTGTCACTCCAGGAAGTTAACACAACAATACCACATCTCTCCTCCAGTATACTAGTCTCCCTTTAGATTTCAGGGTAACTGTTCATCCAGCTGCCCATGGAAGTATCTCCTGAGGTTGATCTTTCTCTCTCTGTCTCTCTGTCTCTCTGTCTCTCCATCCTTCCCTCTCTGAGACATATGGATTAATCTTGAGCCAAAATATAGGCCCTGACTTGATTTCCAAAATTAAAGGTTTGTTGTTGTTGTTTTTTTAAAAAATACAAACAAGTTGAGACCACAAAGACAAATGCCTCCTCTTTCTTGCCTTTGTTCAATTCACCACACAGTTTTAGAGCCTCAACAGCAGGATGCCTTGTTTTCCTGGAAGAACCTTCTGTGGAATACCACTTTCTTGGTTCCGTGCTGTAAGCCTGGCAGGGCATCCCAACCAGAGCTCAATACATTCACTCTGGGGTGGCCTCTGTGCTGCTTCCTGGACCTTGAGCTGGTCCAGAAAACGACTCCTTGTCTTTCAACCTCCAGCCTGCCCAAGTTGTTACACTAATCTGAGATACCCTTCATGCTGGTCAAACTGTGGCCCATGGGCCAGCTCTGTTCCTGTGAACAGAAAAAAGAAAGAGCAGATGAACAAAAGGAAGACAGAACAAAAAAGGAAGAAAGGAAGAAAGGAAGGAAAGAAGATAGAGACTCACCAAAGCAGCTGTTTTGACCTCATATTATTTTGAGATTTTCAGGTATAGCCCTGGCTTATCTCTGCCAAGCATCCTGAAACTTTTCAAAGATGGGCACTTCTCTATCTTGGTCAGCTCATTTTAAAGAAACTCCTGTTATGGTTAAATGTCCTTTCAATGTTATGGTTACCTGTCCTTCAAATCTCATATAATAAAGGCTGATGCTCAGCCTGATGGCTCCCCTGGAAACTAGTGGAACTTTAAGAGGTGGAGCCAAATTGGAAGAAGTAGGTCATTGAAGGCATACCCTCAGACAGTGAGTTGGGATTTCATTCCTTTATCTCACCACCCACTGTCTTCCAAGGGGAGGAGTTCTTTTTCTACCAAGCGCTTGCTACTGACCATGATAGACCCCTCCTCAGAGGCTCAAAGCCAGAGGTCCAAGTGAGACTCGAGTCAAAACTAACCTTTCATCCTTTGCTGTATCGCTGGGATTTCATTGTAGCAATTGGAAGACAGCACACAAAACTGACACTGAGAAGTGGGATTACTGCTGTGACTACACCTGATTACGTGTTCCAGATTTCTACATAGTTTGTGCAGGGAATTTGGAAATGTCTCGGAAAGTGGGCTGGAGAGAGCCCTGAATGTTCTTAGCAGAGCCTATTGGGAATTCTGGTGGGTCCTAGCAGGAAAGAGGACAGTGAAAACGAGCTCAAATTGTCTCAGACGGGGATGGGGACTATTAGGAAATGGGCTGAAGGCCATTTGTGTCATATTCTGGCAGTGAACTTGACTACATTCTGTCCATGTCCTGAGATCGTATGAGGGCTGGACTTCAAGGATGATGGACTGTTTAACTGGTAGAAGAATTCCTAGGCAGCAGAGCATTCAGGCAGTAATTTCTTTGTGTGTGCTGATTTTAGGAAGGTTTACAGTGAGATTTAGAAGCAGAAGACACAGCAGGAAGATTTGAAAAATAGTCTTGCCAAAAAAAGAAGCATGTTTGGGTAGGGTTATGACACAGAGGTTAAGAGTGCTTGCTGTTTAAGCATGAGGAGCTCTTGGTCTAGAGATCACTAAGTTGGACTACTCCAGACCCATGTAAAACAGCTTGGTGTGGTCATGCCATATCTGTAATCCCAGTCCACATGGGGGCAGAAACTAGAGAATTTCTGGGGCTTGCTGATGGACAGCAGCTCCAGGTTGAGGAAGAGACCCCCTCTTAAGAAAATATGCAGTTGAGCAAATCTGGCTCCACAAACATGAACATAGTGCATGCATATATGCACATATGTATACACCACATAGCACACACACCACTCACACACATGCCACTCACATATTCCACACACACACACACACATACACAAAAGGAGCATGCTCCAAGTTCTGTATGAGGTGAGATGAGTATCGTAGTTTCCTGCACCAGATCTCAGGAGAAATTAACTTGAGGACTTCTAGGAAATCTGCAAGATTGCACTCATCACAGGCTTAAGAGTGTAAGTGTGTTAACTTTTTTCAAACAAATTGCTTTGGTAAGACAGGACTAGAGACCCATGTTTCCACATGATTGCATAAGAAAACTGATTCTCTGGCCTCTGTTTCCCCATGTTCAGACAGTCAGAGGAGGCCACAGCTGCTGTCCATTGAAGCCTGGCTGAAGCACAGACCATAGGGAGACCTTGGAATTATCTACACGAATATGCTGCCTTTGCAGGCATGCAGAATGCAAGAGTTATGGGGTCAAACCAGGCATGTTGGCACACACATTTAATCCCAGCACTCGAGGCAGAGGTAGGAGAATTGTTGCCAATTCAAGGCCTCCCTGAGAATACATAGTGAATCCCAGGTCAGTTTAGGCTAGAGTGAGACCTTATTTCAAAAACAAACAAACAAAACCCCAAAACAAAAAATCGAGTTATGGGGTCATAAAGACCTTCACCCAAGTATCAAGTAAAAAGTAGGTGAGGCCAACAAGTACATGGAAAGTTTGGAATGTCTGCTAACAATCCTAAGAGCATGATGCATGAAGTTCTGAGAGTGAAGCTAATATTACTATGGAAACCCTAGAAATGTCAAAACCTGCAATGTGTGCCTAGGAAAGCGTGAGCAGAACCAACCCAAGAGAGGCCATGGTGTCTGTAGGCAACAAGGCCATAAGGAAAAGTTCCCAAAACCCTTGGGGACCTACATCCACCAACAGATTCCTAGATAGTTGTACTATCTCAGAAAGTTTGCCACAGCTACAAATCTAATTAATCCAACTCTCACTATTAGAGAAAGCATTAGGGTTGTCTCGGGACAAGAGGTTGATCATTCCAACATTAGGAACCTCTCCTTCCCAATAGGTATGCTCCGTCAAACCCTAACCACCAAGTCTGGCCCAACACTGTTTCCAGCCTCACCTGTTCTGAGCAAAGTTGGTCTGTGTGTATGAGGACATTGAATGCACAATAAATTGATGAAGGAACGAGTGAATAAACCTTTGTCCCCAGGTTTTTATATGTTTTAAAGCATGTGGAGGGCCTTCTATGAACCCACAGTTGACAATCTCTTCTTGCAATCCTGGGCTCCATACCAGGGTGGGAGACTGGCAGGGTACTATCATCAGACCTCTTAAACACCAGGGATTGATACTTCCCAGAAGCTTCTTCTCATCACTTTGGACTATAAATGGCAAACTACTCCATCCCCCTCCCTTCATTTATATTTGAAATGTTGACTCGTGGAGTCATCATTGTGTGCCAAGGGCAATTACTGAGGGAAATGACCTACAATAAAATCTAAGATTATTGACAAAAGGCAAAAGAAAGTTCATCAGAGATTGCTCCAGGCTCCTCCTTTGTCACAGGACAGTGTGTGCTACCACCCACAATGAATGCTGTCCCAGGTAGCAATGAATAGAAAAAAGACATATTGGCTGCTATCCTCAGTCTGTGTCGAAGAGCATGAATTTAAAGATCAAAATCCCCCAGCTATGGCTTTACCTACTCACTGTGGGCCCTCACTTTCCCTAGCCAGCACCTCGGGTTCTCTTGATGTAAAGAATGACATGGATTGTTCAACAGTCTCCTTTCAGTTTCAATTTATTGAAAATTATATCTTAAACACTCTAGGAATCAAATTCTTAATCGACTAATGAAGATGACTGATCCTTGTCCATCTATTAATGTGAGAGAGCTTAGAAGAGAAGGGTGTACATCCCACATGAGCGAAAACCTCCACCAAAGTCTGATGTCACTGAGAAAGACAGAGGTAATGAAAACTTGCTTTTACAGAACAAGAGAACACATGTGACATGAAAGAGGAAAGGGATACTGAGGATCAAGGCTCCTATGGGGAGATGGAGGATCAGGAAGAAGAGTGGGGGGGAGGGTCAGCAAGAACAAACTATGTTTGAAAATGCCATAATGAAGCCTAACACTTCATATTCTAATTTTCAAAAGTTTAAAAAGAATATTATACCAAGAATTCCTCAGGTATATAGGAATCAGGCAATATACTTTTAAATAACACAAAAGGATAAGTGAAAAAAAATTATGAGTGAAAATTAGAAAATAAAAGGAAAAGAAACCTTTCATTTCCAGTAGTTAAAGAAAGGTCTGCTCTGGGCTCCTTAATCAGTGTTGTCCCATGGTTTCCTCCCCTCGCCCCTAACTTTATCCCCTTCCTTCCCAGTTGCACAGAAGATATGGGTGTTGGATCTCACAAGTAGGACAGGGTCCTCATGCTTACCTGCAGTCTGCTGCTCTTTGTCAAGTCCCCAGGAATGTAAATATTTAGGGAGAGACAGTCTGCAGAAAGTGTGAGGAGAACTGGAGAGATGGTTTAGTGGTTAAGGTGCTTGCCTGTGAAGCCTAAGAACTCATGTTTGACTCTCCAGGTCCCACATAAGCCAGACGCACAAGGTGATACAAGCATGCAAGGTCACACATATGCACAAGATGGTGCACACTTTTACAGATGAGGAATTTCAGGCATAGAGGTTAGACAATTCACACAATGAAGCATGACCAGGAAGATACAAGCAGCATTCCCAGACCCCTGTTCATTGAGGAGGCCAGGCATCACTGTCCCATCATACAGAAAGGGAAAGAGGCTCTCGCATGCCAGGAAGACACAACTGTACAGTGGCAAGAGAGGAGATGCAAGGATGACTTCCCCATCTCCATCCTGCAGAAGTTTGCTGAGATCATCAAGAACAAGGGATATATGCCTCATCAAAATATAACTTCAAAGTTCAAAATGGAGAAAGAATATAACCCCACTAGCATTTACATAATGGAAAATAAAGACTAAAATGATGATATTTATGTAATTATGATACTATTATTTTGCTTATTCAGTAAACAAAATGTTCTTTTAGTAAACAAGCGTTGTAAAGGGTCTGATGGATGGATGTTTTCATGTTTCTATGTAAGGAACATATATAGGTAGAAAATTATGGATAGGATTAAAAAAAAATTATAGTCTGACTCAGAATGTCAGCTCTCAGAATTTTTCCTAAGATATTCATGCTTGTATCTAAAGATACAACTACAATTTATAATGTTAAGAACATACATACAAAACTTTATGTCAGGTTGAAGAGATGGGTTGGCGGTAAAGGTACTTGCCTGCAAAACCTAACAACCTGAGTTCAATTCCCCAATTACCACCTAAAGCCAGATTCACAATGGCACATGCATCTGGAGTCTGTTTGCAGTGGCTGGAGGCTCTAGTATGCCCATTCTCATTCTCTCTCTCTCTCTCTCTCTCTCTCTCTTTTGTCTTTCTTTTTTTAAAATTTTGTTTGTTTATTTATTTATTTGAGAGCGACAGAGAGAAGGAGGCAGAGAGAGAGAGAGAATGGGCGCGCCAGAGCTTCCAGCCTCTGTAAATGAACTCCAGATGCATGCGCCCCCTTGTGCATCTGGTTAACGTGGGTCCTGGGGAATTGAGCCTCGAACCGGGGTCCTTAGGCTTCACAGGCAAGCGCTTAACCGCTAAGCCATCTCTCCAGCCCATCTCTTTCATCTTTCTCTGCTTATAAATAAATAAAAATATCTTAAAAACCTTAATGTCTCCAAATAAGATACTGGGTAAATAAATTTCAGTTAAATACCCAATTAAATATAACAATTAAACATTGCACACTTATACTTAATGACATGGAATGATGTGGCCATCATAAATATGCAAAGCAGTCATCCAATCTCCATATATTTATGATCCACTTTCGGCAACAGGGATTTAGGGGGAGGTATGCAGCAGATAAAAGCCCAGAAAACATGATCACAAGTGTGATCACAGTAATTCTGAGTAGTTGAAATGTACATGGTTTTAACTTCCTTGCCTTTGCTTCTCTCAAATTTTCTACATTATGCATGCCCTTCATTTGGAATATGAGTGTAAAAACAGCTAATATTAGTTTTGGAAGGAGGAAAGGAAAGTTCAGAAGAGAGCCAGAAGTGGGATAGTGGAAACCCCAAGAAATGTGTTACAGAGGAGATGTTGAAAGTGTCTGAAGTTCTCTGGTGGAGAATATGGGGACACCTGGATCCCTTGGTAACTGGGACACCCCAAACATTGCTCAGGTTGTGGATCCTCATTGTGCCCTTCACCCACACATTCCTGCCCATGCCACTCCCAAACAATGCCAGGGATAAGACAAGAGAATATACATGTGAGTAATATATTTCCCTCATCTTATTGAATGCATTTCCAAAACAACACATTCCAGAACAATATAGGATTGCCTTGTGATCTATGCACGTCACATTATTTCTCTCCTTCAGCCACAGTAGACGATCCATGAGCATGGGGATCTTTAATTTGATCCCTAATAAATTTCAAGAACCTAGAACATGCCTGGAACCCAGCAGGTCCCCAACACAGGTGTGAACAAAGGGCTATAGAAAAGCTGTTGACAGTTTTGGAATGTTCCAAGTCTCCTCAGTGTTCTTGCCAACTCCAGAAGAAGTATAGGCAACCACAGCATTGCTTTGACTCCTTCCTGTCTCACTCTGAGAGAGATGTCCCAGCTAAAATAGACCCAAGCCCACACTGGCATCTTACTTAGGAGGGTAGAAGGTGGTATTCTTCATGAAGCTGCCTGGCTTCATAGGCCGTGGCAGAGCAAATCTTGAGGATCAAAGATGGTGACACTGTGTAGAAAAGTGGACATAGTAGACTGGAGCATGAACAAGAATGTGCAGCTACGACCTGTATGACATAGAACATGCTCAGAGTGAGCACTTGCGGCACTATGTGCCTGGTGTGCATCCCAGTTCTTTCCCATTATTCCCCAAAAACACCTTCCTGGATAAGCATCATCAAAGCCATGGTATAGACAAGGAAACTGAAGGATTGTGAGTAGCCTGTATGGACTTCCTAAAAGTGGAAATGGGGTGACATTACCAGGGTAACCAGAAACAGAGTGATGTTCTACATCAAACTGCACTCCATTCCATGCCTCTTACAGTGTCACATCACCAGAGCCAGAGAGAAGAAAGGATTAGATTTTGCAATAAACTCCAGGCTCTGATGGCCAAGTCCTGCTGTGGATTCTGGCACTAGAAATAGACCTGGACGTGATTTCTAAGTGACCTTGAGTGAGTACATTGACAGGAGCCTCTTTCCTATGGCATACCATATATGTGTGCCAAGGCCTCTAGATGCATTCCCATAGTGGCCATGGATTTTGTTTTGTGTATCTGCTTCTATGATCTGGGAGGTACTTCTGGCCCTCAGGGAACTGCCACTCCCAGGTTCAATCACTCTGGAGCCCACATCTCAGCTATCTGCTTTATCTGGGCTTCAGAGCCTGGTCCACCCTCCCCTGTCCTACTCACCTAGCGCCAGGTAGGTACTTAGAGACTAGGGATTGTCCTTAGGTACCCTAAGCCCCTGAAAATAGCCCCATCTAGCAAAGCCTTATAACACTTTTCCCTGTCCCCTCTCTTCTTTCCAGGGAAGCCTATAACAAAGGCCCTTGCTTCATCTCCCCTGTGCCTTGCATGCCTGGCTGCCCCAGTGCTTCCCTGTCTGCCCACTCCACCTGTGTGCCCTCTCTTCATGGGAACTATGAGAAACAAACTTTTCAGTGGTCTGATTTCACCACATGTTGGCTTTTCCACTAATAGCTTGTTTTCAGTAAACAAGCTATACCTGTCCATCTCTTATACCTACTCTAGACCGAGGACCATCCTAAGTGCTGGGATATAACCATATATATTTTAAAAATATTTTTATTTATTTATAGTCAGAGAGAGAGAGGAAGAGAGAATGGGCATGCCAGGGCTTCCAACTACTGCAAACAAACTCCAGATGCATATGCCACTTTGTGCATCTGGCTTTATATGGGTACCGAGGAATTGAACCCAGGTCACTAGGCTTTGCAGGTGAGTGCCTTAACTGCTGAGCCATCTCTCCCGGCCTAAACATGTATTTTGTCCTCAGTGCAGCCCAATGAGGAAGATGGTATTGCAAAGTAAAATACCTTGCTTAAGGACCCCCCAGCTCCAGAGTAATGGGCAGGAATCCACTGCATAGGGGATTCCTCCCATGCACTTGGGGGACTCAGAATGTTGATCCTTCCCTTCTGTCTCTAGGGGGCTGGGCCTGGCTCAGTTTTAATGTTTCAAATCCAGAGACCAAACACCTCTGAGACTCTGAAGGTGCTTTCCCAATGCTTTGTGTGCAGCTCCACTCACTTGAGCTTAGGACAAAGAATTCCAGATGTGCACCCCAATATTTTTTATTCCAGAGAGAACCCACCCACTCTCATTCAATAGAGCACTGAAATTCTTATCTATAACAATAAGGAAAGAAAAAATGCACTGGAGGAGGTGCCAGGGGTCTCAACCATTTCCACTATAGTTGTGGGGTGGGGGAGCACAAGGGGCAGATCCCAACTACACTCCCCCACCACCACTCTGTTGAACTGAACTCAACAGCTGAATCACTGGAGACCCTAGCTTGATCACATGCTTTCCTGAGCTGTAGGATTTAAAGTGATGGTCACTTTTCCCTTATAGGTCAGACAGGCTTCTGCTGCATGGAGCTCTCAGTGGGTTTGTTCCAGAAGCTTTACTCCAGGGCAAAACTGGCTCTGATGGCAGACTCCATCCAGTGAGTAGTCCCTGCTGTGGGCTTGGGAGACGGGAAAATGTAGGACCTTTGGCTCGCAGAGTACCAATTGCTGCTTCTTTATTTTCTATCTTCTTTGTCTCTGTTGAGAACACTCACATGTTCATGTGACATTTTCATATTCTTAGTCTAAATTTTTAGTTCTAGATCTAAACTCCTGGATTATTACTCATTCAAACTCTTTTTTTTATTAGTTATGGACATACTTAGTATGTAAGCAGCACATGTTTGTGCCATGCTTTCCCTCATCCCTACCCTTTTTCCAAAGTGGCCCTCCTCGTTGGGGGTGCAAGTCATCTTCATGGGGATTGTGGGTCATTCATTGTGGAGTCAGCTGTCAGCTATGCCAGGCAATGTCTCTGTGTAAAATGTCCCAACTTGTGACTCTAACAATATTTCCACCCTCTCTTCCATGAATTTCCCTGAGCCATGTTGGGTGCATTTTAAGTCTACTTCAGTGATGGGCTCTTAGGAGTCTCTGGATCTCTGGTTTGGTAGGTGTTGAATGTCCTCAGTCTATTTCCTTCACCCTTGTGCTGATATCAGATTCACTAAGAAAGCAGCATTCTTGTTCATTTCCCCATTTCCTCTGTGGTTTCAGCAGGGGCCATGGTGAAGTGTGGAGGGTGGTTTCTCTCCTCAAGTCCTGCTCCCTTCTGAAAAAGAGAAGCAGATTCTCCAGCAGAGAGTAAAGTCAGCACAGGTTAAATGCCATGGCCATTATTAATTTAGAGAGAATATAATGGATGTAGGCCCTCTTGTAGCCAAAGATTAGTGGAAGCATGATATTGGAAAGCAAAATCATTATCTGGATATGATCCTGACTCCTTTCCCAGTTCCAGATATGGTTGCCTTTCCACTGAGTGGATCTGTTAGCCAATCCAAGAGCAGTTGGTTACCCACCATGGCTGTGTGCCACTATTTCACTATTGAGCATCATGTCAGGTTGTTTGCTTCTGAGTAGCTTAGACTTTGAGTTGCTCAGACAGATGTTGGCCACTTTCCTTCAGTAGGTTGTGTAGCACCTTCCAGCACTAGATGGGCTAACACTGGGGACTGGCTGTGTTCCACTTTCCAGCCAGATCTCTCCATGTTCCATACTGACAGAATATGGTGTCTTCAACAATAGGGTCTTACCATTAACCTCTGGTGGGTAATCAAGTGCTCTTATAGAAGTCTGTCTTGCTTTGGGAAACCTTGTAGGTCTCTGATCAACAGCTCATTGTAGGTGTTAACTGCATCCTGAGAGTTATAGGCCAGCACCAAGGGAAAAGAAAGAAGAAAAAGAGAGAGAAAGAAGACAAAAGGAAACAGGCAAAATTTAAGGGTAGGCTTCATCTCACCCCCTTCCAGACACTTCAATTCAGGTACTCCCCCTAAGGTCCTATTGAGGGTTCAACCTTTTAGTCTGTCTTCCAGGATATGAGATTCTATGGTACCAGTTCGATTTGAGTTCAGTTTTGTGTCACCCCCCACCCACTAGCACCCTCCCCTCAAGCCCTACCCTTCCTATTGTCCAGGCCTCGAGATGCCATTCAAGTATGTCAGTAACTTGGGCTGATCCAGGTTAGGAACCACAAATGAGTGAGACCATGTGTTTATTATCTTTCTGTGATTGTGTGAGTTCGCTGAGTATGATCTGTTCCAAGTTCAACTATTTTTCTACAAATTTCATTGTGTTATTTCTTCATTCTGCTGAGTTGAATTCCATCGTGTAGAATACCACATCTTGGTTATCCACTCATCCAGTGATGGGCACCTGGGTTGGTTCCAGTTCTTAGCTATTATGAATTGAACAGCTATAAACATGATTGAGCAAATATCTCTGAATTGTGATGTAGATCTTTTAGGGTCAATACCCAGAAAGGGGATAACAGGGTCCATTGGTAACTGTATATTCATTCTTTTCAGGGGTCTCCATATTAATTTCCATAGTGGTTGTACCAGCTTACATTCCCACCATCAATGAATGAGTGTTCCTATTTCTCCACATCCTCACCAACATTTGTATTTATTTATTTATTTATTTATTTATTTATTTATTTATTTATTTATTTAACAGAGAAAGAGGAAGAGAGGGAGAGAGAGAAAGAGAGAATGGGCATGCCAGGGGTTCTAGCCACTGCAAACAAACTCCAGATGTGTGTGTCCCCTTGTGCATATGGCTAACATGGGTCCTGGGGAATCAAACCTGGGTCATTTGGCTTTGCAGGCAAACACCTTAACCACTAAGCCATCCCTCCTGCCCTTCATTTGATTTGTTTTGTATTTTAATTTTTTAATTAGTTTTGTACTTAGTGAATACAGTCAAGTTGGTACCATTGTTAGGTTCATCCATGCCCCCCCTCCACCTGGCCCCTCCTTGTTGGGGTATATGGGTCACACATTGTGGGGTTAGCCGTCAGTTATGAGTAGGAGAAAATGTCTCTGTGCATCATGACCCAACGTGTGGCTCTGACATTCTTTCCGCCCCCTCTTCAGAAAATTTTCCTGAGTCATGTTAGGTTCATTTTAGGTCTGCCTCAGTGATGAGGTCTTGGGAGCCTCTGTGTCTCTGGATATCTGATTTGGTAGGAGTTGATTGTTCTGTGTGTTGATCTCCTTCACCCTTGTGCTGGTACCAGGTTCACCAAGAAAACAGCGCACTTACTTGTTTCGCCAATTATTCTTAGTTTCAGCTGGTGCCTTTTTGAGGTATGATGGGGTGGTTCTCTCCTTAGGCTCTGCGTCTATCTGAAAAAGAGAAGCAGATTCTCCAATGGAGAGTAAAGTTAGCACCAGATAAATGGGATAACCATTACTTTTTTAGAAATAATTTAATAGGTATAAGCCCTCTTACAGCCCATGATTGGTGTTATCCTGATAATGGAGAGAGGGCTCATTTTTGGATTTGGTTCTGACTTGTTTCCCAGCTCCAGCTGTGGGTTCCATTCCACTGAGCAGATCAGTTAGCCAAATCAAGAGCAGGTGGTTTCCAACCATGGCTGTGCACCACTATTGCACTTGTGTGAGCATCACAACAGGTTATTTGCTGCTAAATAAGTTAGACCATGAATTGATTGGACAGATATTGGTCATTTTCCCCCAGTCGCCCATGTAGCATCTTCTGGCACTAGAAGCACTAACTGTCTGGGGACTGACTCTCTTCCAGCTTCCAGCCATGTCACTCCATGATATGTGTCAACCGCATATGGTGTCTTCAGCAGTAGGGTCTTACCACTAACCTTTGATGGGTCATCAAGTACTCTGACAGAAATATGTTATTCTTTTAGGAAACCATGTAGGTCTCTCTGATCAAAAGCTCATTGTGGATGATAGCTACCTGGTGGTACTGGGAGTTACAGGTCGGTGCCCACAAAGAGAAGGAAGAAAAAGATAAGTAATATGAAAGAGTGAGAGAAAAGAGAGAGAGAGAGAGGAACAGTATAAGACTAAGGTCAGTCTTCATCGTACCTTCTCCAGGGCCTTGTGACTCAGGTGTTCCCTCTAAGGGCCTGGTAAATGTTCAACCATTTGGTCTGTCTTTTAGGATGCAGAATTTTATGGTACCATTGCCTTTGGGGTCCAGATTTGTGTCCCCCACCTCTCCCTTGCCCTCCTCTCCCTCCCCACCCACCCTATTGTACAGTCCTTGAGATGCTTGCTATGTATGTTGGCATCTTGGGTAGATTCAGTTTAGGTGCTGTAGATGAGTGAGACTATGCAAAAATTATCTTTCTGTGATCGGGTAAGTTCACTGAGAATGATCTATTCCAGGTTCGACCATTTTTCTTCAAATTTCATTGTGTTGTTTTTTCTTACTGCTGTGTAGAATTTGATATTTTGATGTTTTCTATCCTTATGGAGGTAAGGTGGAATTTCATAATGGCTTTAATTTGTATTTCCCTAATGGTTAGGGATGTTGAACATTTTAAGTATGTGTTAGCCATTTGTAATTCTTCCTCTGAGAACTCTCTATTTAGTTCTCTGCCCCACTTTTGGAGTAGGTTGCTTGATTATTTATTGTTTAGTTTTTTTGAGTTCTTTGTAGATTCTAGAAATTAGGCTTCTGTCAGTGGTATAGCTGGCAAAGATTTTCTCCATTCAGTGGGTAATCTATTGGCTCTGCTTATGGTATGTTTGTGCAAACACTTTTTAAGCTTCATGAGATCACATTGGTTGAGTGCTTGTTTAATTTCCTGGGCTACTGGGGTTTTGTTCAGGAAGTCTTTTCCCAGTCCTATATAGTGGAGAGTGCTTCTTATCTTTTCTTCCAGTAGTTGAAGAGTTTCAGGTCTTATATTGAGGTCTTTTATCCATTTGGACTTCATTTTTGTGTACAATGAGAGGAGTGGGTCTAGTTTTATTTTTCTATATGTGATTATCCAATTTGTCCAGCATAATTTATTAAAGATGCTGTCTTCTCTCCAGCTTATGTCATTGGGGCCTCTGTCAAAAATCAAGTAGCTGAAGTTATCAATTGCAAATAAGTTTTATACACAACACATGACATGACATTGGGCATTAGAAGCTGAAGTAAATAGTATTGATAAGTGAAAAAAGAGATACTTTTTATTCTGTTAAACTGTGTGTGTGTGTGTGTGTATGCACACACTTGCATTTGCACATTCTGCAGAAGTCAGATCAATCTAGTATAGGACAGAATGTTAGGGGCCCTGTGTTCTGTTTTTGCCCTGGAAGTCTTTAGCACACCACCTGCTTTCAACTCCTTCAGAGCTAACTTCTGCTGTGCTTGTTCCCGTGTGTTTCCATGAGGGCTGGTTTCTGAAGAGTTTTCCCAATGCCTTGTTTAACCCTCAGTTTTAGACACGTGCACTTAACATTCACAGAAGGTCTTTTACACTTGCTTCCTGGTATTAAAGTTAGCATTCAGGAGTGGCTTGTATTGTCCTGGTCTGTCCTCTAATACAAGGGAGTCTCATGCCCATCTGTATTGAACATGCAGATTTCTCTGTGACTTTGTCCCTCCCTAGCATTAAATGTCCACTAATGACTCTACGCAGGGTGGCTTCTTATCGCTCTATCACAGGCATAGATTTGAAACCTTTTCCTTTACTTAAGCCCCACTGGGTCTTCACCATGGCCCTGAAGGAGAGAACCATTGCTGAATTTTTCCAGTGGTTGAGAGACTTCATTCATCAGAGTGAAAGTCTGAAAAGGGCTTTGCATACATACCTAGGATGGGCTTCTAAGTCTTACAACCCACCCACTATTTTTCCATGTGCATCTAACAGATTTCCTGGAGAAAGTCTTGCAACAGCTGTAAACGCCTCTTGAGGTAGATGCCTGGAGATTGTGAACTCTCAAACTTGCTCTGTCTCCTGTAGCAAACAGCCTAGGAGTCATTCTCCTCATGTTTGATTACATCTCCCCACTGGAAGGAAGATGAGCTAAAGTTTATATCCCACTTTCCCTGCAATGTGCTTGTTTTCACTTATGTTTCAGGTTAACTATTCATTGGGCCATCCATATCCCATGATGGTGTTTCTCTAGCTGTCCTTTGATTTCTGGGGTAGTTGGATGCATCTTAAGCCCAAGACAGACACAAATCTAAGAAAGAACATTTATTTTCCAAACAGAGGTCATAGAATCAAAGATGCCCATCACACAATTCTGTCGTCTCCCCCATAAGGTCCACCTTCTAATGAGTAATGTTATTTTGTCCCCTCCGGTCTTCCAAGGCTAGCAGAGCCTTCCATTCACAGCTCAGTGTGTTGTTTCTGGAGTGGCTTCTTGGCAAGGAGTTCAGTCCACAAAGCCACTTCCTTGTCCTTCAGCCTCTGGGATGCCTGGGTGGTGGCATCAATCTGTAGGTACCCTTCCTTCTGGTCATACTCTGGCCAATGGGGCAGTCCCTCCCCATTAGGGTTCCTGCGAACAGATTAAAACAGAATTCTTCAAAGCTGCCATGTGATCCCAACATTCCTTGAGACTCACAGGGCTTCTTTAGCTTGTTGCTGCCAAGAGACCCATGAGCCTTAAGCGATGGGAAACAATGTTGTCCAAGAAATCTTGTACCGCAGGCAGTTGTAGTAACTCAAACTTTACATGTCACCCCTTCCAAATGGTTATACCCACAGCACCCCACCATGCCACCAACCCCACTCCATCTTTGCACCAGCCTCACCCATTCCGAGCAAAGTTGGCCCAGTATTTCATCACCATTTTGCTGAGGTTGAGCTCCTCTTTTGAGGAACCTCCTGTGAGGAATAAAAAAGGAGAAGAAAGAAAGAGAAAGAAAGAAAAACAGCCTTTATTACTTCGTATTTGGTTCATGCAAGCAGCATCACTTGGGAGATTGTGAGAAACGCAGACTTGGCCTTGCTCCACACCTACTAAGTCGAAACCTGTACTTTACCAAGATCTGGTTAGTTGATGTGCACTTTCTGGTTGAAAATAATTCATCTAGGACTTAGCAATGGCAATATAGTCCTTCCTGTGCCAGCTGCCTGTATTTTCCATAACTATCATGTCTGTCATTCTTTATGCACAGTGGAAATGCCACACCTTGGGCTTTCCTCTATATCACATTATTGCTGCCTGCTCTTGTCGCCTGAACATATTTTGCTGTCATGGAGTCTGAAAAATAAAACTGCAAAGATTCTAAAATGTCACCTATCTTGGAGATGCTGCTCAGAGACAAAGGTATCACAAATGGCCATGAGGTGGGCATGAGCTATGTGCAATTGCTAAGAGTGGAAGGTTTTTTTTAAATATCATATCATTAACTATGTAATAGCTTAACTGTATATAATTAACTGCAACATAGATGAAAATATGAGTTTAAGATATCTAGATAGGTAGATTTGTGGGCAGACTGATATGTGTGACATTGAAGGTTAACACCAATTCATATACCCTCATTTATGTTCTAATATATTATTTTGAATGGGATATCCGACAGTGGCATTTTTGTCTTCCAGTGAGGCATGGCAAGTGAAGCTCCTCTCTTACTACTGTCAGTGAGAGTGACTATGCTGGAGATACGAAAATATACATTGTCTTTCAAGTATGTTTGAGCAAGAGATAGGTTGGGGACAATCCAGTGTGGCTTACCTTCATCATACTGAATTGGGCCATAAGCCCGAGAGAGGAGGCAAAACTTACTTAAAGCCATAAAACCAAGACTGGAGTCCAGGTCTCCTAACTTCAAGCTCATACTCAGCAAGAAACCATTACCTCTTAAGAATGGGCCACCAAAGACAGAATCAATCTCATCCCCATGGTCTCCTTTCACAGTCATAGGTCTCTCATCTGATGAGATGCTTGGACGATGCTGAAACTCATACATGTAGGTGGGGGCTCCAGCATCTAGGAAGATATGGGTTCAGACATGGTTCAGGTCTCCAGGCACAGACTTGGATGACATCAGGTAGAGAAAACTCCTGGTTGCCATCACAGGAGAAAACAGAGTTTCAGGAAAGTTCCTTGTTTGAGTCTGATGTTTATTGGATTGAAAAATGCAGGATTAAGGTGAGATGGCTCATGCTTAACGATTCTAGCACTCGAGTGGCTGAGGTAAGGAGACTGCCACAAGTTCCGGGCTACTGTGAACTCACAGCAGATTTGTTTATTTTTGCCAAAGATTGAAGCTATCAATATTTCATCATAGATGGGAGGGGGGTGCTCCCTGAAACCCTGCACCTCCCAGAGTAGCTAGCAGCAGGTGATGATTGCTGGGAGAAAGGAGTCACGTCATTTAGTGGAGTAGCCACTGGTAGGTTGCCCGTTCTCTAGCAAATAACTTCCTACCCATGATTAAGCAATTGACTCTGGCTTAACTGAGTGGGTAAAACAAAGGGCATGGAAGTCGGAAGTGGATTAAATTAGAAGTGTTCTAGTGGGAGAGGGAGGAGAAGTAAGGGCAATTAAGGGAAGAGAAATCAAAATGCATTATATACATGTATGAAAGTGTCAAAAATAAAGGAATTATTGAAAAGTGTAACATTCCTAAATGCAATCAAAGTTAAGTTGTTACCAGCTCAAAATTGGCTATTATAAGTGTGAGATAGTCCATGTAAGCCTTATGGTAGCCAAAAATCAAAGCTTATTAGTAGAGGCATAAATAAAAGTAGAAAGCATTCAAAGCATACCACTATGGCATAGCATCAAACCAGAAGGAAATACAAGTAGAAGGAAACAAGATATTTACAAAATTCCCACAAAGAAACCCCAAAAAATAACATTAGTATGTCCTTGCTTATCATTAATTCCCTCCAAAATAAGTGATCATACCTCTTACAAAACGTTAGAGTGATTTAATTGATTAAATAAACAAAAACCAATTACAAATGTTGTCTAGAAGAGATTCTCTTTGTCTTTAAAGACATGCATAGGCTGAAAGTGAAGAAATAGAAATGCTTTACACATATGGGAACCAACAGAGAAAAGAGGTAGCTATAGTTATATCAGACAACATATTTTTTAGTCAAAAACTATAAAAATAGACAAAGATATAACATATCTCTAATGAGGTCAATTAATCAAGAATGAATAACACGAAGCAACCAAAATCAGAGCACTAAATATATATAACAAATGTTAACAGACTAAGTCCAACAGAAATTGTCATACAATAACAAAGTGAAATGTCTCTATCAACCTTCAAAAATGGACAGGTCATCCATATAGAAAATGTATATAGAGGGACTAGAGAGATTGCTTAGCAGTTAAGGCACTTGCCTGTAAAGCCTAAGGCTTAGATTCAATTCCCCAGTACCCACATAAGCCATATGCAAAGTGGCACATGCTTCTGGAGTTCATTTGCAGTGCCTAGAGGCCCTGGCATGCCCATTATCTCTGTCTCTCTTCTCTGTATCTCTCTCTCTATCTCTCTCCTTACAAGTAAATAAATATTAAAGGAAAGAAAATGTATATGGAAACGTCAGACTCCAGAAACACTTGGGATAAATGATCTTGCTAGAACTCGACAAAATGTTACACTCAATTCCAACAGAATACACAATCTCTTCACCAACAGCACATTCTCCAGAACAGATTTCATGTGAAGGTATGAAACAAACCTCACATAATTTAGCAGGACTAAAATTGTAGTAAATATCTTTTTTGACCACAATGGAATGAAACTAGAACTCAACCACAGGAAGAATTTTGAAACATTTTTAAAATTGTAGAAGTTAGACAACATATTCCTGAGAAACTAATACAACAGGTAAAAAGTTGAAAAGTACATTGAGACATACATAAAAGAAAACACAGCATACTAAAATCCATGGGATACAATTAAACAATTAAAGAGAAAAGTTAATAGCAACAAAAAACTATAGCTAAGGAGAAGAAAGAGCTTGTATCCATTACTTTCTCATTGCTGAGACACAATGTCTGAATAGGCATCTTAAGAAAGGAAAAGGGTTTAACTTGGCTTGTGCCTCCGCAGAGTAGAGCCTATCAGGAAGGGGAAGGCATGACAGGCTTGCGCAGGAAGTTGGCTTCATACTGTCACACCACAGAAAGGAAGCAGAGAGAGAGAGAGAACAGCATGTCGGACATGGTTATAACACCTCAACAGCCCCCACCTCAAATGACACACTGCCTTCAGCAAAGCTCTACTTCCTAAAGTTTCCACAACCTCCCAAAATAGCACCATTAGCTGGGGATTAAGTATTCAAACACATAAGTAAGTCTATGGGGGGGGGGACATCTTATATTCAAACCACCATAGAGTTCAAATAAGCAATCTAAAGTTCTATTGAGAGTAACTAGAAGAACAAACTCAGCCCTAAATTACCAAAGGAAGCAAGTAAGTATCAGATCAGAAATGACTTGCAAGAGTTTAAGATCATAGACCTGAATCAGGTCTTCTGATTCCCCACCACACTCCCCTCAGAACTCTCCAGCAGGCTACAGTGAGCAGCAGTGTGCTTCACAGAACATAGTGATTAGCCCTCATCTCTTTCCTGTGTCATTCATCTCCCTGATGGTGCTCTCTAGGTCCAGCTCTCAAATGGACTAATTGCATGTGCATCCTTTCCTCAGTGTCTGCTACTAGAAGAAACGAAACAGGTCAGAACCCAGGCCACATGGGATCAGACTTTGCAGGCTGACCATAAGGAGTTTTCACATCTGTCTATCCTGCGAGGTTGACAAATCAGAGATCAAATCTGGTGAATGTCTCCTTCCCATCTGACCTATGGAACTCACCTCTATGACTTCGAGATACGATCACAGATGGGATACCAAACATCACATCCCCAAACAACTCCAAGAGCAGGTATCTTTTGTGGGCTGGGTCATCTGTACCTTTTAGGTACTTCTCAGAGGCAGCCAGAAGTATATCCTCAGGAATGCCCTGAAATGGACAAAGAAAGTGACCACTACCATCATCTGAGGAGCAGTGTGGCTTCACTGATAATGAGCTCTGTACAAATACCTCCTGGGGTGAAGTGAGAGAACCAGAAATATGGGGACAGAACCTGGCCCTTTTTGCCATTGTGTTGGTTTATAGTTTGAGTGAATCTCAGAATTTCCTTATCAGCCATGAATCCCTTGGTACTTACAAATGTGGAAGAAAACTTCTTCAGGAGCAATGTTATCATCTTTTGGTCCATTTTTACTTCAGCAGGTGGAATGCCCATCATCTGATAAAGAAAATTGTTAAGCATTTGTAAAGCCTCAGGAATTAATTATAAGATCCAACAAGGGAAACCAACCAACCCAATGTTGAATGATGGACATTTATGGGTATTGGTCTTTAATGAATTTGATTTAAAAACAAAAATAAAAGGGATTTATATACACAAACTCAAGGAGCTGCTTTAAGTATCTGTTTATCAGGATAAGGCCTACAATGCTCATCATAAGCAATGAGGGAATATTTAGGCCTAAGTTGTATAGAAGTAGGGGTTAGTGGCAGGGGACACAGGTCATACTCCCACAGATTCTGGTGATTCAGGAAGCCAAAATCAACTACTATGGCTATGTTCTTTGATGACCTCTGCAATCCTTCTGTAGTGAGACCTTCAGAACTTTCAGCTACACTGGTCCAGTATATACCTTCATTCAGAAACTCAACCCTACTCCAGCATGGCTCTAACAGCCTAAGGCACATCCTAGAATAAATAACTGGATAAAAAGGAGAGAGCTGATGGAACAGTAGCATCCGTCATTCTGTTTCCATATTGTGGACTGAATGTGACCAGCTCACTTAAGTGCCTGCCATCATGTCATGCCTTGCCCACTGTAATGAACCACAACCTTCTACTGTGAGCCTAAATAAAACCCTTCCTTCCTTAAGTAACTTCTGGTCAGGTATTTGGCCATAGCAATGAGTAACCAATACATCATCTACTACTGAATAAAGCCTGCCCTGTTGTTCTAACTACTACCCATGGGATTACTTTTAATATTTAAAAAAGAAAAGTTCTTCTTCCCTTTGGAACCCAACCAGAGTCAGCCTTTTCTACAGCTTGGCCATGAGGCATGTGAGAGCATTGTGTGGATCCATGGAACCTATGAGTCAAGTCCAAGGGGAATGCTACTATGGGTTCCAGCTCTACTCTTCTAAACTCTCATCTCCTTCTCCTTCCTAGATGCCCACAAGTACTCCATCTGCACAATCATCATCATCTCTATAGGCCCTTCAAGCCAGGAATTTCAGGAATCATTAAGTAAAGGCAAAGAAAATTATGGGGTAGTCCCAGGGCTTCATGTCACAGGGAACAGTTGTGTCAACCTATAGAATGCTTCCATGAAACTACCCACTCTCAACAATGGGGATGCCTACCCTGAACTCAAAAGAGGGCATGGAGAAGACAGAACTCATGAGCACACAGGTTGGAGGGGCGATGGGTCGGTGATGGAGGTATATCCATCTAAGAAGTCTGTTTATGCTGACCTTCGGTATAATCCAGCCAAACTCGTGCTTGGTAATTCCCACTAGGAAGGGGACAGTGTTGAAATTCTTTTCAGCAAGAATCTCTCCCTGGTGCCTTTGGTAGCAGCACTCCATCAATCAGAGTTGGTATGTAGATATGATTCTAAGGAAGAGAACAGTACAAGGTCTAGCATGGCCTACATTTTTCACTTGGTCTATCTAAGAGTGCAACCAGAACAGACTTCCCCATGACTGTTGTCAGTGGCCATAGAAACTCAGGATCCTACAAACAGAGCTTGGTCTGTGAGTCACAAAAGCCTAACTTTGGGTATCTTGCAGTGATAAGTTGAGTGTCAGGTAAGGGAGGGGCAGGAAGCCTCTAATTCAAATTTAATGTGCTTGTATAATATATAATTTAAGTCATAGCATATTATCTAGATATTATTCTTACTATTCCTAATAGCTACATCTATAAAGTTACCATAATTATGGTATTAATTAATACTGAGTCACGATTGAAGGAGAATTGCAGAGTTAGGTTCCTGAGAGCCCTCTGGTCACAACATTGTTTTCACCCTTATATTGTGTGTGGATTCTGATTTACAGAAACATCGTGTAATATAGATTTCTTACAAGGAATTAGAATATTTAGGATTTATTTATAATTAAGCACCATCTTAGAAGAGTTTAAGATCTCCCAAACCTGGTGTAGCTTAATACTAATTTCTCCAGCTTCAGCTTTCCCATGCTTTCCACTATGATTTCTGAAGTAAAACACCTAAATCTGAATTGTAAATATGTGGCTCCACAGGCTCACCTGCATTCCCATCTGTTCAACAGCTTTGTCACACAATGTGGGTGTTATGGGGCCAGTCTCCAGAATGGTCTCACTCACAGAGAGGCAAATCTCTCTTCTTTTGAACCTACTCTGTTGTTTAATCATCCACACTGAGTTCATGGTCAAAGGCATTGTAACACAAGCCTGAAAGAAATTCTTCTATCTCATACTTTTCTGTGTGAGTGCTTCACAGCCTCCTGTGCTTGGTAACACTAGTTCATCCCTATGACTGACAGCATCTTAAGCAACAAAATCTCATAGAAAAGCAAACAATTGCCAAAATGTGACACTAATTACCCCAAAAGAAGACACTCATTAGTATGAAGTACCAAGCAAGAGGACATAGTATGGCTTCTTGGTCCTCAGATGGGAAACTCAGCATCCTGTGACCAAAACTTCTCACCACTATGCTCGTGAACTACAACTGAGCACAACAGTTCCACAAGTGTTGATTTGGGGTGACCAATGCATTTTAGCAACTATGCAAGTAAGTGATGTCACAAATGCAGAACCCATGATGAGTCAGGTCATCTATGGAGCTGCAGCTTCAGGGCTTTTATGTAACTTTGCCAGGTTTTCAGGTCATCACTGAAGGTGCCAAACTGAGGCTTCCTTCCTTGTTTGAGTGCCAAACCCTTCAACAGGCTGCCTGTGGTCTGGGTCTAGCTACTACTACTTTAGAAAAACCAGACAGTCTAGAGAAGGATCCCTGGGAGACAGCCAGAGGAGCAGCTCATCTGAAGGACGGTGCACACTGGCAACATAACACAGGTGCCTTTGCCATCCATAGTACTTTAGGAATGAATGCCATTGACGACTGAAGAAGAAATGGAAATTTTCAAACAGTGGGAAGCTAAAGGACAGAGTTGTCGCAATACAAGGCTAAACCCTGACCTTGGAGGAATAACCTAGAACAGGCTAAGAGAGGGTAGGTACCCAGTGAAGCACATCATGTAATACCTTACATATTTCTAGTACTGGGGTATGTTGTGGGCATATTCATGTGTGTTGTATTGTATTGTATGTAGGCCAGAGGACAACCTTGTGTGTCATCCTCAGATGCTGCCCACATCTTTTGAGATAGGGTCTCTCATTAGCCTGGAGCTTGACAAGTAGGCTAAGCTGGCTGGGCAATGAGGCGCAGCAATCCATCTGTCTCTACCTTCCCACTACTGGCATTATAAGTACATGCTACAACACCTGTTTGTTTGTCTGTTTGTTTGTTTGTTTGTTTGTTTTGTGTGGGGGGGTATGTGTGGTGTGTATGGTTTTTCGAGGTAGGGTCTCTCTCTAGCCCAGACTGAGCTGGAATTCACAACGTAGTCTCAGGGCAGCCTCAAACTCACAGCAATTCTCCTACCTCTGCCTCCTGAGTGCTGGATTAAAGGGGTGCACCACCATGCCCAGCTCACATCTGTTTTTTATTAAATTTTCTATACTCATGCCTGCTCCCCTCACCATCTCCACTCCGAACTCACTGGCCTCCTGCAGCAGGCCTTTGCAGCTGCTCTTCCCTCTGCCTGGAACAGTCTTTCTCCAGGTTTCTTGACAGCTGCCTTCTTTCCTCTAGAGCTTGATTTAGATACCACCAGCTCCTCAATCGTGCCCTATGGCTCTGCTGTTTACATTCAGACCAATGGATAACTCTGCTCCCATTTTCCACTTGCCTTTTCACCTCAACTCTGACCATGATCAGACATCTCCCCCACCACCACCAAGGAATGGAATTCTCCATGAGGGCCAGACATTTTATCTGTTTCAGTGCTGAGCTCCTAAAGCACATTTTGCCATATTGTAAGTGCTCCTTTAAGGTTTGCTGAGTGCTTGGAATGTTCTTATAAGACTTTAACAGAAGCTCATGGATCTCTAAGGTGAGAGTAGAGAAGACAAGCTTAGAGATGCTGCATGGCTAATGTCACCAGGTTCACTGCTGGGAGGTGGGAGGGCAGGAGGGAGGAGATAGCTCGTTGATGCTTCCTGGGTGAGGGAGGGAGGCTGGAGTCTTTGGGAGTGAGAGTTCAGGGCTCCTCCCTCCATAACCGATCATCCCAGGAGAGTTGTTCTCCTCCATAAAGGTTCTCCAGACCCCTTGACAATCATCTCAGCCTCCCAACAGTGGGCAATCCTAGTGCAGCCTACTTTCAAGATGTCATTTTTGGGACATAAAATGTAAATGAGAAGGGGATACAGATTTGTTGGATGGGAACACTGAACTGCAGTCTTGATGGGTTAACTTTCTAATCCTTAGCAGTGTACACACAAGGAATGACTATGATTCCACAAAGGAGAATTCTTCCCATCATAGTCAATTGTGGTCTAGCACTGTTTAGATCACAGACCTCAAAAGATCCTTACCGTTTTGTTGTCTTCATGTAAATTAAGCCTAAAATAATTCTGCAAAGACAAAAACAGAGATGGCAGAGGTGATGGATGGGTCATTGCTATTGGAGGACTAAATGAAAAAAAAAACATATATGTTGGTTGTATAATGCATGGATAATGAACAAGTTGAAAATAGATAAATGAGTTGTAAATGGACTGATATTGATTGATGAAACAATTTTAATGAATTGAATGGATGGATAGATGAGTGGCTAGATGAATAGTTGATAGAGAATGAATCAGCACAGACATAGCTATCCTTATATTCTAGCTGAAGCATAGTCTTAGAAAATCTAAAATATTGGGTGGGCTATGATGTTATAATTTTGACAGATTCTAAATCAAGATAAATTGTGATACTTTTATGTCAAATTAATATCCTCATTTCAATATGATAATGACCTGTAGAAGTACAAAATGTTTAATTTCTTAAAATTCATTTTAATAGAAGGATAGTAAAATATTCAATTTTCAAATAGCTTGGAGAACATAATGTAATTTTTCATCATATTTTTATTGAACATTTTTGAAGTCTGCCATATTAATAAAGAAAACATGAGATTCCAAGTTGATATCAGAAGGTTGACATTAACCAAGTTCACAGATTGATACTCACTGGAATGGAAACACCTACCAATTTCAAGGTAGTCTCTAAGAGCTCGTCCTCTGTCTTCCGACGCATGCAGTCAACCATGACAGCAGATGTGGTGGTTTTGCACCCAGCAATGGCAGCAATTTTCTGCAAGAGATCATGGGCAATAGCAGAGGACAAGAGCAATGTCTATGTCCTCCATCAATGTAGACAGGAGCTTCTATCCCAAGCCTAGTTTCTAAGGATAGCAGAGGATTGCTGAAATGCTCTAGACCAGCAGGTATGGGTGCTAGGTCCCTCAGAGGGTTGCCTCCATCATTACATATGAATCTGTTAACTCTTAACTTTTAAAATACATACACTGTTGTCAAACCATATTGTCTCAAGAAAGGGCACGTGTGAAGGGGTAAAGAGCAAGAAATCCAGAATCGCCCTATTTGACTCAGCTCTATGTTCCTCACTCATTGGACAGCTGTGTTCAGCTACCATAGATGAGGGTAACAATTGTAACTGTCATATACGTCAGGCTAATATACATGACATGCTCAGGAGGGTACCTGATCTTCCACACCAAAATTTGTGCAGAATCACCATGTGCCCACATAACAAGATTCACACAGACACTTCAGAGCTTGAAGAGGGCAGCTTAGATGGAGCCCTGAAGCATCCTTGCGGGAACTCCTTGGGCACTTTAGCTGAATCTCATAGGAAGAAAGATCCCCGAGAATCTCAGAAGAGCAGGAGGAAGGGCATGGGAGCTGTTCAGGGTGGGACCTACCTCAGCTCTGTGCCTGATACCACTCCCAACCAGACCAGGAGTAAGGGCCACACCACTCTGAGCAATGGCTCTGTGGAAGAGGTTCTTGGCCAGCGGAGACAACACCTGGAGGGGAGAGGAGAGGAGGAAAGCTTATGCTCATGGGAGAGGCCAGTGGCTCACTTGTCCTTTAAGTCTCCCTCTCCAAGTTCCTATGCCCTGCCCAATCATCAGGGGACTGTGGTACTCGGGGAATATGGCAGTTTCCCACTTCCTCAGGAAGTGTTTGATGATCAAAACTTCTTGGAAGAGAGTCCAGCAATTCCTAGCCACAAATCACAAATTCTATTTCAGCATCTCCATTACTTATCCTAAGAAAAATGACCATTAAAAAGGGGGACTAATGATATAGCTCAGTGGTAGAATAGTTGTGAGGAAGCTGCACAAAAGAAAGATGAAAAAGAAAGAAAGAGAGAAAGAAAAAAAGGAAGGAAGAAGAAAGAGAGAGAGAGGAAGAAAGAAAGAAAGAAAGAAAGAAAGAAAGAAAGAAAGAAGGAAAGAAAGAAAGAAAGAAAGGAAGGAAGGATGGAAGAAAGAAGGCCAGCCAGCTGGGCGTGGTGGTGCATGCCTTTAATCCCAGCACTCAGGAGGCAGAGGTGGGAGGATCATTGTGAGTTCGAGGCCACTCTGAGACTACATAGTGGATTCCAGGTCAGCCTGAACCAGAGTGGGACCCTATCTCGAAAAAAAAGAAAGGAAGGAAGGAAGAAAGAAAGGAAGGAAGGAAGGGCAAGTGATAAAGGGAAAAGGGAAAGCAGGAAAGGGCATAGATGAAAAGAAGGAGTGATGAGGGAATAAAGAAGCAAAGTGGAAAATAAAAAGGAAAAGTGAAATGATCACAGAGGTGCACAAAGATATGTAAGAAATATCATACTATTTACAATGAAAATTGCCTTAGTTTGATTTTAATATTATGATGTTGTATAATTACATAAACTTTTCAGTCTTACAATGGAATACCATGACATTTTAAAATATAATGTAGATAGATAATAAATGGATAGATGGGTGGGTGGATAGATAGATGAAGAGATGAATGGATGTGTGGGTGGATTGATGGAGACACAGAGAGAGACTTAAAAATACAAGAGAAATACATGACCAAACATCTACCATGACAGTCACTGGATAATGAGGTTGTAGACGCCATTTTTCTTCTTTGGGTTTATTTGTATTTTTCCTATGCTCTACTTAAAATATATAAAAACACTTTTCCTCTGAGTGTTCAACTATGAAACCAATATATTTGACAAACACTGCAACTGGATGGGTCTTGTGCTCAACTCTGTGTGAATTGTGGAGTTTCTTATAGCTCCCCGAAATAGCTATAGTTTCTGTTAGAGTGCCCCAAGTCCCATTTCACTTATCAGCAAGACATTTACATCTCCATGTGTCTGTGCCCTGCCTGTCTGTCTTTACCCATCTCATTTTGATCCATCCTTCCTCTCACTCACCTCCCTAAGCAGATCCCGTATCTAAGCTCAAGAGTTGGTGTCCCTCCTTCTTGAACATGGACAAGCTGCCAGAGCCTCTCAGAGAAAAAACCTGCTGCTGTCGTCATGCAAGTCTGCTAACATGTAGCTCTGCCTTGGAGCCAAACAATTGTACCTTATCCAACTCATGCTCTTGCCTCATTTTATTGGTTTATAACCAGCAATATTTCCCAAGAGCAGTAAGATAGTGTAAAATCAGGATGTATGTAGTTAACATAATGTAAAATTGCTAGCAAAGAGAAAGGGCACTCAACCAAAGGAGAAGACCAGGATATCACTGTCCCAGGATGTAGCTGGAGATCTTTTATGGCCCTGGGACATACACTTAAATATTGAGCTTCCTGAGGGCCAAAGAGAAGTTGGTCCTTAGCTCTTCACCATTTGATGATATGTAGTGAAAATTTTAGTCCAGGGAAAATCCTATGGATGCACAGGATGGTCTCCAAGAGGTCCCATGAGCAGCCACATCAAGCCTGGCTGTCAGGCCCCAGGATCACTTACAAGAATAGAGACACTTTGACCTCCTGATGATTCTCCAAAGATGGTCACAGAGCCCGGGTTTCCTCCAAAGTTGGCAATGTTGTCCTGGACCCAGTGTAGTGCAGCCACCTGGTCCAAATGAGCCCAGTTCCCTCGACTGTGTTCATCTTCTGTGCTGTAAGAGAACAGAAGAGGGTAGAGATATGATAGCAGGACTCTCACAATCAGAGATGGGCTAGGGGACCCTCAGCAAAGTGTCCAGAAACAGGCTGGGCTCTGCATCCCTGACCCAAGTCCCCATCTGCCTCTCATCACTAAAAAAATCATTCCACATGGGACTTCACAGTCATCCTTCCAGCAAGGATCCACCATGCAAATCTATTCAAAAATTCAAATCTATTCTAAGAGCTAGAGCACATCTGAGAACAGACCAATCTCTGACTGCTTTCCACTCACACAGCAGACTGCAGATGAAAATGTCATGCCAGCTAATGAGAAAATAAAAACATATAAAGAAAGGTATGGGGGGCTAGGGACACTGCTTTACAGGCAGTGTGCTTTCCTTCTGTCCACAAGGCACAAGACTCCAAAAGGAAAACAAAGGCAAGGGTTGGGTCATGGGGATGTGCCCCACACTTCGTGGCCAAGGAAGGCCTCTTTGAGGCAGTGGCATTAAGTAGAAACCTGAATAAAATGAGCATGTGGTCTCCAAAGTATCCAAAGAAGAGGAGTGCAGTTAGGAGAAGCATCAGCTGCAAAGGCCCCTGAGTTATGGGAATGAAAGTGTGAATGTAGCTAGTATGAGATGCACATGGAGTAGTTGCCATGGGGCAAGGACTTCATTGCTATAGGTACTGTGAAACCCTCTGCCCAAGCATGGCAGGACTTACTGTCTCTTAGAGCACTCTAACCACTGTGGAGAACATGTGGCTTAAAAGTTGCAGGGAGAATTTGATAGATGTAGCCTCTCTTTAGGGAACTTTGTGGAAGAGGGGATAGAAAGACTGTAAGAGCCACAGATTGGGACATCATGCTCAGAGGCATTGCCTCCCTCAACAACTGACTGCTGCTCCCACAATGCATAACCCACAAACCCATGGGGAACTCCTGCATTCCTGTTAGGAGGGGCCCCAGTGGAAGGGGGCAGGAGTGAGGATAAGGACAGTACCAACTCATGATGTATCCATACTAAGTATGTCCATAATTAATAAATAAAGAACAAATGTGGGGGGAAGGTTGCAGAGGAGAAGCTAAATGGCTGGGGAAATGGCTCAGTGTGGGGGGCGCGGGGGGTGAGAGCACTTGCATAAGCATGAGAGTCTGAGAGGGCCTAGACCTCCTGAATTCAATTTCCCAGGATCCACATAAACAGCTGGGCATGGCCACAAACATCTGTAACCCCAGTCTGAGGGGAGTGGAGATAAGAGAATCAATGATCATTGGAGCTCCCAAAACCAACAGCTCTGCAGTCAGAGAAAGACCCATGTCAAGGTAATGCATGCACGAGTGACAGAAGAAGAACACCCAACATGCTCCTCCGGCCTCCTTGCGCCTGCACACACATCTGCACATACAGGTACACACACCACAATACACATACTACGCACACACAAAAGTAGTTTTACATGAACAAGTGGTTATAACAGTAATCCATCCAGTGCGTGAACCTAAGTCTTTGATTTGAGTGGAAGAAACAGTCAGACTGTATGTTTTAAAAAGTGAAGGAAAGAGGATGTGATGCCTTATTGGATGTGGGGATATAGAAGAAGTGGAGTCAAGGCTGCCCATAAGACCTTTGCAATGAGCAACTGGGAAAATGGACCCGCAAGCACCTACGTGGGGGCCTGTGGGAAACAGATGAAGACATTTGTTGTGATTGGAGCATTGGTGGGTGCCAAGGGCTCAGTCTGTCCTTGTGAAGTGGGAGGCTCCCTGTACATATCCAGGGGAAACCAGGAAAGGTACCAAAGAGGAGCACCTAGTTCAAAGGAGAGACGGGAGATACCAATGGACAGCTAGGAAAGTGCTTGGATCCCTAGGACGCCAGTGGACACACAGAGGGAGACACATAACAGCCTGAGGACATAGAGGTGGTCAGGGAAGGGCTGACCAGGAGCGGTCCTGTAGTTGGGAGATAGTCTGGGCTGAGGAGAAGGGAGCATCGCGAAGAGACAGGAGTAGCCACTGTGACGGTGCAGTGAGGTGCATGAGGTTGGGACAAGCACTGTGGCGGGGCTTGTAATTGGTCTAGGACAGCCTGGTAGTGTGACGAGCTGAAAACTTGGCTGCAGAAGCACTGAGTGAGCTCCCTCCATGAGACTGCCCCTTCCTGCCTTCCTCATGATTCAAATGCTGTGTGCTGCACACTAACTGCTGTTCCAGGAATGTTGTGGGCTGGGCAGCCCAGGTGAAAAAGAGTGCCCCCAGTAACATGAAGACTGGGCCTTGCCAGGCAGTGAGGAGGATGGCAATGCAATAGGAACTCCAAGCAGAAACCTCAGAAGCAAGTGGACAAGTGTGGCCAAATGATGAGGAGACTGGTGGGGTCCAGTAATGAAAGGAGGCATCATGGAGTTTGTTTGTTTGTTGGTTTGTTTGTTTAACATACAGAGAGAAAGAATGAGTGAGATGCAGGTAGAGAAAGATAGAATGAGCACACCAGGGCCTCCAGGCACTGCAAACAAACCTCACACACATGCACCACCTTGTGCATCCAGCTTTACTTGGGAACTGGGGAATTGAATCTGGGTCCTTAGGCTTCTCAGGCAAGTGTCTTAACTGCTAAGCCATCTCTCCAGTCCATCATGAAGGACGTTAGCAAACAGCCCCATGAGGGATGACATCACTAATGTTCAGCATCTTTGACTTCACAGTTTCAATGGTCTGAATGTGATTCGCACCATGGGGTTCATGTCTGGGGCCTTGGTACCTAATGTTGCACCACTGTGCATTGATAGGACATGTATAAGGACAGAACCAGTGGAAGGTGATTAGCTCATTGTTCACACTGCACTTCCAAGGGATCTTTGTAGTGCTCATGGGGATCAGGTGACTTCGTGCAAAAGTGAGTTGTCATCAAAAGAGCAAGAGCAGTCCCTCCCTTCTCTCTGGCTTCCTGTCTTGCCATGTGTTCTCCTCTTTATCCTGCAGATGCCACCATGATGAATTGCAGCCAGATGAAATGACCCAGTCTTGGACTTTCAGCCAATCAGACTCTGAGCTAAACAGATCTATGTTCCTCAGAAATACCCGCCTTCAGGTATGTTATAAAACAGACCAATTTAGGGGATATAATACTGAGGGGAGGGCCTAGCACCTTACCTGAAGGCTCCCCAGATGCCTAAGCGGTACTGAATGACCACTACCACCACGTTTTCATGGGCAGAGAGGGCCAGTCCATTATAAGCTATCGCCCCGCCCTCCACCAGTCCACCTCCATGGATCCACACCATCACCTGTACAGCAAGGAGAGAACCACACTGGTCATAAGAAGCAGCACTGGGAAGGAACTCAGAAGTCATCTGGTCTTGTTGCCTTGGCTGGGCCCTGACTCAACAAGCCCACCACCTGTCTGCTGGGTTGCAAATAGTAAACTCTTTCCTCCCCAGCTCTCAAGTCTAAGGCTCTGGAACTCATCACAGTCAACATCCCCTGCTCCTCTCCACACACCCCTGTTTCCTGTCTTCCCAAGGCTGTTGTGACTCAGCATCCTCACGGGAACCGCAAAGGCCAGGGATGTCTGGTTTTGTCTCCCAAACACTTGGCCTTCCCCATGCCTAGACTATTCAAACAGCAGGATAGAATCAAGAGGCCATGTTTGTATTTTAGTCTCATCTCAACTTTAATGTGCATGAGTGATCATGTCAAGACCCACATTTGGCCCCGATAGTGCCCCTTCCTCCTGTGCCCCCCCCACTACCTCCTCTGCATAACCAAATCCTCCCTACCTTGTTAAGCCCAGCTGACATCCACTTCCTCCAGGAAGTCTTTAGTCATTTGACTAATGTTATCTGAAAGCCACCAGGGACTTGAGGTGAGAGGAAATGAACAACACCTAATTCATTGCACCTAGACTTAAAGAGCTCATAGAATTTAGAGATGAGAAAGTTACACTACACACCAGTCCTAATAAAAATAAGAGAGCATAAACACTTCAGCAAGAACTGTTCCAGGACTTTAAAATAATCTATCCATAATGTCGATACTAATAATGTCCAACTTGAGAGAAAAGAAAAGCTGAGGCACCACTGTCTGAGATCCCACATCTAAAAAGTAGTGAAAGAAGGCAGGATTTGACCCATAGTCTGGTCCCAGAACACATCCTGAGCTGCACAGTCTCTGCAGCCCATGGCTACAGCCCAGTGAGCCAGCTGTCGGGGCAGGAGTTGGACTAGTGTGTCAATGTTACTGCTGTGTGAGCCGTCAGGACTGAAGGACTGCTTGACAGTCACCATTGAGCACTCTCATGTGTTGATTATCATTTGAGGAAACAGGGTGATAAGGTAAGAATTTGATAGATCTTTTACCCAGCCAAAGGCAGATGCAGGATTTAAGACCAGACTCTGTGGCTCTCGAACCTGTGTCCACAGCTAGACAGGTTCCTGCCCCCAGGCTCCCAGAGCTCCTGGGAGTCCTGCAACCTCCAGAAATGGACTTAGCTAATGCCATCTCAAAGTAAAGACTGAACCCAAGGGCTGGTGGACAACAATGTGCTGATGAGGTTATGCTGTGTCTGTGAAGGGAAGATAACAAGGTCCTTGAGGCCAGGCTGTGTGGGAATAGTTAACATGTGTCCTTTTTTTTTTTTTTTTTTTTTTTTTACTGATCTTGAGTCTGACTGCATATGGGGACAGTGAATCCTCGAGGTGAATGAATGAGTGGAAGTGAGTGAAATGTGCTCCCCATTCTTATGCATGGTAAAGTGTGTGCAGGACCAAACAGCATTCCCAAGATTTCCGCCTCCTCCCTAATTTCTGAGTCCCATGTCCAGGGTGTTCCTGAGATGCTGGCTGGGTGCAAACACCCCGTCTCATTCAAGGACCAGCTCGGTTCTTTTTACATCAGCAGGCCCTCTGCAACCCTGAGACCTATGATTGGCAGCCTGCCCCATCTTAAACTCTTTATGTATATGGGAGATGCAGACTCATTGGGTCATCATGTGTACCAAAGGCAATTAGCATGGTAAACGAGCTGCAATAAAATCACAGATCATTGGCAAAGAGCAAAGGAAAGTGCTTATGAACCCAGAGTCCTCCATCCATACCACCATTATGGGGCAGTGAAATTTTTCACAGGTGGTGTGGGTAGAAAACAGGAACATCCACCATTTCCAGTCTCTGTCTAAAAGCACAGGTATGAAGATCAGAAGACCATGTTCTTGTAAAGCCATCCCTTCTGGATGAGGCGCAGGGTCTCTACTTGCAGAGAAAGGTGTGAGTTCTTTGATTTCCTCTAAGATTCCTTCCCATTCTAACTTCATTGAAATTTTCTCTTTGCTGCTCTGGGGAGATGCCATTCTGACTCTAGTAACTGAAAGTAATCATTCTTTCTTTTGATCAGTGGGAGAGAACCTGGAAACATTAAGATGCACGTTCCGCATGTACACCAGTCTCTCCCCAGGTCTGATGTCTCTGGGGAACAATGACATAAGGAGGACTTGCATTTCCTGGGGTGAATGAAAGCCAAGTCCCTGATTCAGTGCTTTTCCATAGTGCCCCTCACCCTGCTGTTCCTCCCCTTCCAGTTACCCAGAAGATCCTGCACACTGGAACGCGCAGGCAGGACCAGGGGTCCCATACTTACCGGCAGCCTGCTGTTCTTTGTCAAGTCTGCAGGAGTGTAAATATTTAGGTAGAGACAGTCTTCAGAAAACTGGAGAGCAATGCTCTCCTTACTGTTGGTAAACATCTCTGCCATCAGCTTTCCCCTCTCCACATCTTGGGAGCACCTGGGGGAGAGAGAGAACACCTGAGATCCCATGAGAAGGAAGCCAAATGCGTCACCAGGGACCAACACTGCCCAGGACAACATTGCATCACAACATAGGTGTGAGCCTTTGAGTGGAGCTGTTACAGTGGGTAAGGGTGTGGCTGGGGTCCTGTTGGGAACCCTAGGACTGCCTGGAGTCTTCCAACCTGGCAAAGAGAGAAGGACATGGCATTTCTCCTCTTCCTCCAGCCTTTGGGATGCTCAAGACCAAGAAGAGGAGGTGGTCGTATGCTGGCCATCTCTGGGAGAGGACACTGGTACACTACCGGCACCAGGCCCTGTCCTCTGCTGGGCTCTGCGCAGTGGACAGTGGGATGAGCATGCTCCTCCCACTGATAAGATAAACTTGCTCAGCTTTTCAGGAGACGTTCATTCATCAGAAGAACCACCTTCAGTGACAGATACCTTTGTGGGACAACCTCAGTCATTCTAATCCTGCCTCAGCTCAATTAGGTGCCTGTTGATCTTAGGTGAATTCCTTTCCTGCTCCCGGCTCTAGTCTTCCAGGACCAAGTGATACGAGAGCTGTCCCTAACGGCCTTGCATCCTTTGCCTGGTAAGGTTCTATCATCCCGACAATCACTTCTGGCTGCTCTGACAAGAGGTCTCAAAGGTCCAGTGCAGAGTGGAATTGGGAGTTACTGAGGCCTCCCACACTGTCAGGCAGTGATTTAAGTTCTCCTTAGGAACTACCTCATTTAAGTTTCATAGCCATTTTCATCCCCAGTTTACAGATGAGAAACCAAAGGCACAGGGAGGTTTGGGAGCATGCCCAAGGTCACATCACCAGCGTGATGCAGTATTTATATTCCCAAATAAATTGTAACCAACATTATTGGATCTCAATGGACAGAAAAGGCGGTCACATTGCCTCAGCATGTGGAAGAAGAAACAAGGGAGGCCAAGCTGTAAGCTGCATAACGGAGCTAGCAAAGCTGATCTGCTTTCCTGTCCTGGGGACTTTCTCTGCGTCACCAAGAGTAAAAGGTATAATACTCAGAAAAGTAGTAATTCAAATTTCCAAAGAGGGGGAATGTTCATCTTTACTACTAGTATCCAGATAAGTGCAAACTAAGCATCAAAATGATATTAATTATTATAATGATATTAATTATCATAATTATCATGTGATATGACTCAAGTGCCAAAAATTATGCTGTTTATAAGCTAAGTATTGGCAAGAGCTTCTGATATTTCCATTGAAGGAATGGTCATAAGTGGACTGTTTCTGGAAGGAAATTTAACAAAAAGTTCATGGCCGTTGTTGATTTCTTTGGACTTATCCTAAAATAGTCATTTTACGTGTAATGTGTAATGATTTAGCTACAAGATACTGATGACAGCATTATTTGGAATGTCGAGAACATAAAAAAATTCCTTAATGACACCAAGTTAAAGGCTAAGTAAATGCGTTCCAGTCTGATGCTAAATTTAGTGCTGCTGTTAAATGTCAGACCATGATATTTAATGGCAGAAAGTGATGTTGACAATATAAGTGAGCCAGACAGCCATCCAAGCTGTCTGCATGGATGATCCATTTCAAAGGAGAAGCCATACAACAGATAAAAGAACCCAAAACAAGACTGATATTTTAACAGCAATTCTCTCTGGGTAGGGGGAAACTTTAGTGTTCTTACTTTTGCTTATGTGTATTTCTGAACTTTTCTATAATATGTATGTATTACATTTGGAACAAGAATATAAAAGCAGCAAATATTGCTTTTATAAGAAAAAAAAGAAGGCACTCAGAAATTGGATTTTGAAAGTCCTCACATGTTCCTTGCTGAAGAGATGAATAATGTATGAACTCCATTTATAGGTGTCTGGGGTTCTCTAGGGATAACTAGGTAAGGCCATCTGGAACCTTTGGCCTTTTTTAATCAGCTGGCCAGGGTGATTGGGACACACTAACCATTGCACAGCTTGAGACTAGGTGATCAGAGAGACCTGGGAGTGAAAATAATCCCCTGATGTAATTTTCATCTTCACCCATCCTTATGCACCCTACTCCATGACCACATCAGGCTTGAATACAGGAGAGTGGATAGCACCAGAGCATCTCTTTTTCCTCACTCAGCATGTCTTCAGATACTACATAGTTCATTTGTTGACTGCCAGGCTTTTCGTTTTCTCTCCCCTGCTGGAACACAACTTCACGATGACAGGAGTCTTAGTTTGTTCACTAATGCATCCTCATGCCTAGAATTTGCCTGGGTTGCATCAGGTACTCAAAGTATATGTACTAAACAAGAAATCTGTGGCAGTTTGGGAATGTTTCTAAAGGAATCTTGATTCCAGATCAAAGTATAGCCAATCAAAGGATTGTTTTGACTCCTTCTTGATTTCCACGAGACAGACAGCCCCACTGAAAGAGACCCAAGCCCACCTAACGTCTTACATAGGAGGGTAGGTGGTGGTGTTCTTCACGAAGATCCATGGCTCTGGAGGCTGCGGTGAAGCAAATCTCAGGGATCCAAGAGGGGGTTTAGCAAAGGGGACACCCAGGAAAACGGCCACAGGCTGAGGGAGTCCTGAGCTGACGTACTTCCCCAAGACTTTGCCATGCACAGTGTTTACCACAGGTGGTGAGGACGGATGTCCTGCAGGACATAATAAAGACACATCAGAAAGGAAATGTCAGAGCAGGGTTCCTAAGGTTTGCTACTTTCTAGGCAGATGACTTTGAACAAGTCACCTCAACACTCTAGGCCTCCATTTCTCTTCATGTCAAATACAGATGAGGGAATCCATCCTTCCTAACTCAAAGGGAAGATGGAAGGAGCAAATTGGAACTGGAAGCAGAAAAATATCCATGCCAAACTCATTACAAAAGGAAAACTGCTGAAAGTTGGCAAGACATTTGCTTTCCTTCTAGAAGCCCCTGGGAGCCTTCATCCATTATGGTCTGGTGCAGTGTTGATGCTGGATGAGAGAGGATGATCTTATAGGGCTTATAGGTCTTATAAGGCTGAGGTGAAAGAGGCTGTGTTCCCGGAGAGGTTACAGAATGCTCTAGATACCTAGATATCTATCTGTGATACTTGGTCTCGATAGCCAGTTCCATAATAAGGACAAGGTAGATTGTTGCTGCTGTGGCTGATCATATATGATATCGCATGAACATTTAAGGGGCATGTGTATATATTCAATCCACAAGTTATGCTTTCACTTCAAGACATTTGACATGGTTTTCTTGTACTTTAAGATCATTAGGCTGTCTTTTCTCCAATGAGTATTTTTGGCATTTTTATTGAATATCAGTTGGCTCTCACTACCCGGACTTATATTTGGGTCCTCTATCCTGTTCCATTGATCTACATGTCTGCTTTTGTGCCAGTACCATGCTGTTTTTGTTATTATGGCTTTGTAGTATAGGTTAAAATCAGGTATGGTGATACCACCAGCCTTATTTTTGTTGCTCAGTATTGTTTTAGATATTCGAGATTTTTTGTGATTCCAAATGAATTTTTGGATTTTTTTTTTCTATTTCCGTGAAAAATGCCATTGGAATTTTAGTGGGCATTGCATTAAATGTGTAGATTGCTTGTGGTAAGATTGCCATTTTCACAATATTGATTCTTTCGATCCAGGAACGAAGGATGTTTTTCTTTTCTTATTTTTTTTTTTTTGGTTATTTTTATTTATTTATTTGAGAGTGACAGTCAGAGAGAGAAAGAAGCAGAGAGAGAGAGAGAGAGAGAGAGAGAGAGAATGGGCACACCAGGGCCTCCAGCCACTGCAAATGAACTCCAGATGCATGCACCACCTGTGTATCTGGCTTACATGGGTCCTGGGGAACCAAGCCTTGAACCAGGGTCCTTAGGCTTCACAGGCAAGCGCTTAACTGCTAAGCCATCTCTCCAGCCCCAAGGGATGTTTTTCCATTTCCTAGTGTCTTCTGCAATTTCTCACTTGAGTGTTTTAAAGCTTTCATTGTAGAGATCCTTCACTTCCTTGGTTAGGTTTATTCCAAGGTACTTTATTTTTCTGATGCAATTGTGAATGGGAGTGATGCTCTGATTTCATCCTCTGTGTGTTTATTGTTAGTATATAGGAAAGCTACTGATTTCTGTGTATTTATTTTGTGTCCTGATACATGGCTATGGTGTTTACCAGCTCTAACAGTTTGCTGGTAGAGTGTTTAGGGTCCTTTATGTACAGAATCATGTCATCTGCAAATAATGATAACTTGATCTCTTCTTTTCCAATTTGTATCCCTTTTATGTGTGTCTCTTGCCTTATTACTATGGCTAAGACTTCCAGTACTATATTAAATAAAAGTGGGGACAGTGGACACCCTTGTCTTGTTCCTGATTTTAGTGGAAAAGCTTCCATATTTTCTCCATTTAGTAATATGTTGGCTGTAGGCTTGTCATAAATAGCCTTTATTATGTTGAGATATGTTCCTTCTATTCCCAGTCTCTGCAAAACTTTTATCATGAAGGGTTGTTGGATTTTGTCAAATGCTTTCTCTGCATCTAATGAGATGATCATGTGATTTTTGTCCTTCAGTCCATTTATATAATGTATTACATTTATTGATTTGCATATGTTGAACCATCCCTGTATCCCTGGGATAAAGCCTGCTTGGTCAGGGTGAATGATCTTTCTGATATATTCTTGTATTCTGTTTGCAGCAAATGGTGCTGGGAAAACTGCATATGTATCTGTAGAAGGATGAAAATAGATTCTTCTCTCTCTCCATGCACAAGAATTAAGTCCAAATGAATTAAAGACCTGAACGTCTGAAACTGCTAGAGGAAAAAGTAGGAGAACCCTTCAACATAGTGGTCCTGGCAAAGACTTCCTGAATATAGCCCCAATTGCTCAGGCAATAAAACCACAGATTAACCACTGGGACCTCATGAAATTACAAAGATTTCATATGACAAAGGACACTGTTTATAATCATGGAAGTTGTTAATGAAAAAATTTTGAAAAAAAGAAAAAGATCATTAGGGTGTCCGGATATGACATCATAAGTCTAAGGACAGCTTAATGAGTTCAAGGTTAGCCTAGGCTCACAGTGAAACATAAAAATAAAAAGACAAGGAGAAGGAGTGGGAGAAGGAAAAGAGCGAGTGTAGAGAAAGAAGACAAGGCAAATGAAGATGAAGATGAAGATGAAAATCCATAGCAGGTTGAGGAAAAGAATGAGTAAGAGAGCAGAGGAGGAAGAGGAGGAGCAGGAGGATAAGCAGCCATCACTGTATGTGGTCACCTCATCATGTCACTACCACAAGGAGGTAAGGGGTCGGTAGAGTCATCATGTGACGGTGAGAATACACACCATGGATACATGTGCAATCCAGTGAAGGAGCCAGTGTCAGAGAAGAAAAAGATACAAAGATAAAAAGACACTGTGGTATCAGGAGAAGGGCATGGCACCATGAACTCCAGGGAGAAAGGAAGGTGGAATTTCTCAAAAGTAATGAGTGTTTCAAAGAAGTGAGATAGGTAAGGTCTGATTAGAAATCATTAGATGTATTCCATGTTAACTCAATGATCAACTTTCACCCAGGTGCCCATAGTAAAACATGGCTGGATATAATGGGACGAAGAAACAGAATATTGCCAATAGCTGATAACAATGACATTTTTTTTTTGAAATGCACATATAATAAACACCTCCTACGAGTTTCTTTATCTTTCTAATAAGCCTCGCTCTGTAACTGTACATGTGCCCACTTAACAGATGAGTGACCAGGATTAAGAAAAAGCTTGGGGGCTGGAGAGATGGTTTAGCAGTTAAGGTGTTTGCCTGTGAAGCCAAAGGACCCAGGTTTGATTCCCCAGGACTCATGTAAGCCAGATGCACAAGGGGCACATGCGTCTGGAGTTTGGTTGCAGTAGCTAAAGGCCCTGGCATGCCCATTCTCTCTCTCTCTCTCTCTCTTCCTGCCTGTCTCTCTTCTCTCTCTCTCTCTCTACTTGAAAGTAAATTAATTAATTAATTTTAAAAAAAGAACAGCTTGACAGGGTAACCATCAGCAACCAGTCCAGATACAGGTTCTTTTTTACTCTTATTTATTATACTCAGCTCCTGACCTTTCACATCCCATAGCCAGAGAAAAGGAAAAATCCAGGCAGGATAAGGTTGTCAGGTGTCTGAGCACTGTGTGATATTAGTATAGTACTCATGTACTATAACTTCTAACTTTCTAACTTCTCAATTAATTGACAAGATGATATAGATGTATGTTGAGACCCAATGTATAGCCTTGTGTTAACCATGAATTTAATTTGTGTATCTGATGTCCTGACACATGAGACCTTTATGACCCTGTGAGAACTGTTACTTCCAGCACCCACCCAATCCAACATTTTCACCCCCAACCAACCTCTTCTATCCAAATCTGAGAACACTGACCACCACCTGCCCATATAACCACCTGTGCACCAGACAACTAGGACAGCCCCTGTGCTCAACAATACCTTGACATTCGAACAAACCATATTGTCCACTGTTTCACTTCTTCCTTCAGAATGGACCCAAAAGAAGCCCTTGTCACAAGCTTGCCTCCCCCATGTCACCTACCTATCCCTGGTGCCATTCCTCTGCCCCTGTCCAGTGGTGTGTCCCTCCTGTTAATAATCATGAGTAACAATGTAGCTTTTAATGGCTATAAGTCCCTGGTGTGTTGACCTTACTATATCTCCAACTTTCAATTAATGTACTCCATTTCAAATCAATGCCTTTGTTATCCATCTGTTTTCCACACCTTTCAGCGACCACCTTATGTACTTTATTTATTTGAGAGAAATATAGACAGAGAGAAAGGGAATGACAGGGCCTTCAGCCACTGTAAACAAACTCCAGACATATGCACCACCTTGGGCATCTAGCTTACATGAGTCCTGGGGAGTCGAACCTGGGTCATTTGGCTTAGCAGGCAAATATCTTAACTGCTAACACAGCTCTATCTCCCCCTAAGTACGTTAGAAGCAACAACACACTTAATCTTCCCCATTGTCCAACGAAGTAGGAAAATTGAGCTCTCCTATTTCTTTCTGTTCAAACCACTAGGTTAACTACACATGTCATGTGCTGCTGTGTCTCAAAGCATTTGTCCTTCCCCAGGATCAGTGTGGGGCTACCCCACAGCCAAATCCAAGTCTAAATAAAGAATGCCACTACAAACATGGATCTGTCTTGACTTTCTTGATGCATATCTCTCCCTCCCTCTTCCCAGATTAAGTATTTTTAAATGTGTCCCCCAATATTTATATATCCAAAGGACTTACCCCAAGCCACACAAGCTGCTAGAGACACCAAGAACAGAGCATAAACGTGCATTGTGGAAGGCCAGAGGTTTGTCTTCTAGTCAAATCTTCACCTTTGGTTTATAATGAAGGCAGATACTGTTAGTCCCACCCCAAGGACTGCCCACACTTCTCAGTTGTAAAATCCCAAATGACAGAATCCCCCCTCCGTCTTCTAAAGAGGTCCCAGAGCTTGCCATGGGATCTCAAAGCCATGCCTTCCCAGAGTTTATTTTGCTTTATCTGAACATTCACCCATACAGACTTTGCCCTCTTATCTGAACTCAACTCTCAGATTACAGGTGGCCTGGAACTGTACCAACAACTTCTGACATTTCACTCAGTAGCACTCTCAACCACAGCTCCTGTGAGTTTCCCAGAGGCAAGGCAGCAGGGAGACACTTTCAGACTGTGTAAAGCTTCAATCTGGGGTTCTCAGAACAAGCTGGAAAAAAATTTTTAGAACCCTCACACTTCCACTACTGATCATCAGGGATAGTAGGGCCCATAGGTCAGCTTGCCTGGGCTGGTTTTTCCCAGAGTGAAATTAGCTTTGCCATATTCCTGCCAAATGGTCCTGCCTCATGTCACACACATAGCAGAAGACAAGCAACCCACCTTTCAGAGCAGATATTTAGATACAGAAATGGTTTTATGTTGTTGCTGTTTTGTTTTTGTTTTTGGTTTTTCGAGGTAGTGTCTCACTCTAGCCCAGGCTGACCAGGAATTCACTCTGTAGTCTCAGGTGGCCTTGAATTCACAGCAATCCTCCTACCTCTGCCTCCCAAATGCTAAGTGATGGGATTAAAGGCATGCACCACCACGTCCAGCTTTTTAAGAAAATGTTTTTAATTCATTTTAGGAGAGAGGGGAGGAGAGACAGAGAAAGAGGCAGATTGAGACAATTGGTGTACCAGGGCTTTTGGCCACTGCAAACAAGCTCAAAGCTCATGCACCACCTTGTGTGTCTGGCTTATGTGGGTAACAGGGAATTGAACCTGTGTCCTTAGGCTTCACAGGCAAGTGACTTAACCCCTGAGCCATCTATCCAATCTCAGAAATGTTCTTATAATAAATGAACTCCATGTCTCCAGAATCATGTCTCTAATCATCTGCCTACCCATGGATTCCAGCATGCCTCAAACATTTATCAACATGCCAGGCCCTTGATAGGTGCTTTGCATGCCAAGATGATTCCAAGACATGGTCCCTCTTCTCAAGAAACTCTCTGAATAGTAGGCAATCCAGATGAGAGGACTGGGAGAGTGGAGGACACTTGAAAGCTACAATTAGAGGGATACAGCATGCTGCGGGCACCTGAGAAAGTGTTTGCAAAGTACTGGGGCCACACAGACACTGCCCAGTCCTCTTTCATAGGGTTGGTACATGCTCTACAGAAGAGATTGGTTTGAATAGAGTCTGATACAGCTGCCGATGCAAATGCTGCACATTCTGTCAAGGTAGCTGTGGTGGCTGGATTATACAGTGTCCCCCACAGACTCATGCATTTGCATACTTAATCCCCAGTTGGTGGTGCTGTTTAGGAAGGTTCTGCAACCTTTAGGAGGTGGAGCCTTGCTGAAGGAAGTGTGTCACTGGAGTTAGGTCTTGAGGTACTTTTAGCCTGGTCCCACTTCTTACTCTCTCTCAACTTTTTCGCTACTGGTAGGAGGACATGATACCAGTTTCCTCTTCCTGCCATGCCTTCTCCACCACAATAGACTCTACCTTCAAAAGCTGTAAGCTAAAATAAACTTTTTCTCTAAGGTCTTCTCCTTGGATATTTGGTCCCATCAAGGAAAATGAAACTGATACAGTAGTGACGTACATCTCCAGGTACTGATGCGAAAGTACAGATGTGATCTACTGTGAGGGGGAAAGGTAAGTAATAAAACTATGGTGTCTGCTTTGGGACACAGTTTGACAGTTTCTCATAAAGTTAAACATAGATTTGACATGTGACACATAGAAATTCCAGTTCTAGGAATATACTCAAGATAATTGAAAGCATAAGTCATACCCCCCAAAAAAAACCATGTACACAAATAGCTCCATTATTCATAATGGCCAAAAGTAGAAATAGTTCAAGTGTCCAAGAACTTATGAACGAGTCAGTGAAGACTAGTCTATCTACCCCATGGAATGCTGTTTGTCAGACAAGAAGGTGATAATGTAGATGCAATCATCTGAAAATATGCTAAATGAAAATGGCCAGTTGGGTTTATGATTCTAGTTGTATGAAATTTCCAGAATAAGAAGATCCATAAAGCCAAAAAATGATTACAGGTTGCTCAAGGCTAGGGGAAAGTGTGATGGGGAAATGAAGAAAGAATACTAATGGGAACAAGGGCTGTTTCATTTTTTTTTTTTAATTTGGTGGTTTTGCTTTATAGGAGTAGTAAAATGAGCTAGGGAAATATGGTGGTGCTGTACATTATTCTACACGTACTTTTAGTACACTATAAACTGCTGAGCTGCGAGCTATAAGAGCATATTCTAATGAGTTACAGTTTAATCAAACGGACACTTTTAAACACAGTTATGTACAATGTGATCACATTTTAATAAAAATATGCAGATTCATTTGCATAGCAAACACTGTGGATGCTTTAAAATTTAATTAGTATTGAAACACCCATGTCTTGGCTGTAAGATTGTGTTTTTATTCATTGACATTTTCTGCTTGTATCCACCCTTACATCCATTTGCAAATATTTCTTGAGAGCTTAGTATGACAAACCCTGTGCTCAGTGTTTTGTGTGCAGGACACCAGTGTTGAGAATACACCCATGTCCATATTAGTGGATGATTCCTGAGACTCATTGTGACTGAGGATCTGGCCCAATATATGAGGAAGAGCTGAAGATTGAACCAAACTGTGTGACCATAGAGCCATACTCTAACCACCGTGCTGTGGTGTCAAATGTTTCAGAGGAATCAATTTTGTGGGTATGCTACACACACTCATGACTGAACTTTGGGGGAGCTGGGGTGGATCATCTCTTCTGGAGTCTTCTCTACCACCCCCATCAAAGTGCCCACCCAAGCCTGTCTTCTGCCCACACCAGGCTTCCAGGAGGGACAGGTATAGGATTTGGGGTGGTGGTAACAGGGAGCAGGTAGTTGGAAACGGAAGCCCTGTAGTAAAAAGAAAGGCCATAGGTGGGTGACAGAGGAGCACTCAAACTTCCTGTTCTCTGTTCATCAGCATAGACTTCTTGCTGCTCAGACACGAGTCACGTGGCCCAGTCATCCTGGTATTTATCTGGGGTCCTGAGGTTAGTTATTGCCCATAGGGTAGGAGTGATGACAGGAAGTGGGCTGTCTCCAGGCAAGTGTAACGCATTTTTCCCTACAGCCAGATGGAGGCAACATCTATCTGGTTTGAGAGAAAAAAAAATGAGGTTTCATCGTGTCAGGAGCCCAAGTCCCTGAGTTGTACATGGATAACATCTGCTCTGTGATCTACAACAGTGTTTTGGACTTTCTGTGAGTGAGAGCTAAATGTCATTGCTTGAGCCATTTACATTTGTGGCAGGCATCCCCAACAAATATAGACAGACTGGACAAATGTATAGTCAGTGCCATGCGGACTTCACATCAGTTTGGTCTCTAGTTCTTCCCCTCAGCAGATGTGCAAAAACACAGCCTCATTCATAAAACTCAGAATGAGAATGGTATCATGGATACTGTCAGTGGCTGGCTGTCCTGATGCCACAGCGCTCCAGTGCTCTTGAGTGACTTCCTGCTTCCAGGGGCTTCTCCCCATACGAGGGACTTTCCTGGAGTGGAGCAAAACCACTCCAATGATGGCAGGCCAGAATGAATCCAATTCGCCACCCACCGAGCAACAATCACTCAATGACTGAAGGAGTTGGTATGTAAATAGTCCACCCCCACCTCTCTCCTGGACTAACTGTGAAAACACACATTCTTCTCCATTTTAACCTGTGATGGACTCAGGTCACCCACAGAGTAAACTGTTAACATATTTAACCCTTCACTGGTAGCTTTCCCTTCTCTACCTGTCATTCACACCCCCACCCACTATTCCTTGCATCTCCCAAAATAAACTTCTTCTACTTGAATCCCTATGTCAGGTTGTCTTTGGGGAAAAAAGAAAGAAAGAAAGACATAGGATCTACAGCTCCTTAGTCAAATCACCCATGTAATCTGCTGTGGGTGCCCGTTCTTGTCCAGATCAGACCAATATCAACATCAAGCAGGGCCGGGCAACTAACACCAACAACATACCAGGATCCCTGAGACACTCAGGGGTTCTTCCACAAGACCACCAGTTTTGCCTGCACCGAAATTTCTGCAGACCTCATATTCAAAAGGGGATGTCCATGAGCCCTTGTAGTAGCCCTACTAAGTGACAGCATTAGAATCAGTTCCCAGGGGTGATCTGCTCTTACCAAGACCAACCTGGGCGGGGGTTCCTTCCTTACTTTTATTAGGATGGAAATTTGGTCTTAAAGGACACCCTCAAAAAACAGTGCCCCATCTCTCACCCACATGGGATGATCTGGATGGTCTTCCCAATTAGAGAGAAAGTCTTTTTCCAATTACTTAGCAGCCACACACACACACACACACACGCACACACACACTCCTGCTTGCTCTGGCCAGATGGCCTTTGAAACATGGCAAGCTGCCCTGGAACTCAGCCCATCAAGCCTTTCTTAAAAACAATAACAGATAGAAAACAGCTACCACAACAGCTAGGAGTGGATTATTCCCCCATCTACTGTTGAACCAAAGGCCCCTTTGGGACCCAGCCAACTTCACAAGTAGAAGCAGCAACACCTACTTTGCCTTCACCGAAGCCAGAGGTTGTTCCTCTGTCACGATGACGTCAGCAGAAATGAACAGTTCAGCTGGATTCAGCTATGCTTCACACCAGGTCTCAGAGCTGCTCCAAAAGTCCAATTCCTGTGTGTCACTTCATCAGTAGGCAACGCAGCTCTATCTGTTTACACATTAGTTTATTGAGGTCATTGCTTTCCTCTAAGGTTTCCTGTGTAGAACTATGTGACCTGAGGAGCAAATCCCAAGAAATGACCTGAAGCCCTGAGCCAAGACTGGAAGTCCTCCCCATAGTTATTAATGTTTTCAACATTTTAATGGAGTACACATATAAAGATAGACTTTTAGACATGAACAACTTAGGTCCTACTGGATCCTATGCACAGCTTTGCCTACAGTCCTGGGGATAAGCAGGGGTAGATTGTGTGGAGAATACATCTCTGGGAAGACAGAAGTCTGGGAACCCACAGTATGCCATTGCAGACACTTACTGGAAAGGGGGAACAGAGACAGTGGCTCTGGATGGCTTGCTATCTTATTTACCACTCACCATGGCTTGACACTCATTGATTCTAGAATATTATATATCCCAATGCAGATCAGACATTGTTATATTACTGGAATCTCCATTTTTCTCGTATGAAGTCACATTTTTGTCATCATGTGAGTTGCCAGACTCCAAATGGAGTCAGCTGGGTCAAACTCCAGCAAAAATACATGATCAGGAGGTTTTTAAGGAAGGAGGGATTACTTTCCCTGATAATAAGGACTACCTCAAAAGAGTCAAATATAACCACAATCTGACAGAAATGCCATCACAGCATGCAAACAACACATACACAAGTGGTTCATGGTAGGCTTGGGCACTGCACGGGCAGGACTGGAAGGCAAAGAGACAGGATTTGGACAGCACACTGTGAGCAGACTCTGCCCACTGACAGAGTTAGTTATGGGAATGGGAAACTGAAGCTGCTGAAAGACTTAGGCCTGAGAACTAGAGGGTGTTCCTGAAAGCGGACTCTGGCAGAAGCAAGCAAGGGATTTTGGGGGGGCAGCCAGGCCACTCTGAGAAGCATGCTCCCAAACTCTCACTGGTGGAAGAGAAGATGAGCAATCCTCTTCAGACATAGTTAAGTCCTCTGCGTGCAGAATCGTGGCTCTGAGGCTTGTGCAAGACTGATCAAGAACAAATGACTTCTGCTTCTCAATAAGCTATTGTGCCGAATCCCAGGGCTCCACTGTGGGTGGTCCTCTTCTCACACTGGAAGGTGATAGGCTGACAAAAATCTCTACAACCCCTCATGGGCTGAATGGCAGGAGACTGCAACTTGTAACATTTCTGACATTCCCAAATTATTTGTCTATTCTGTTCCCAATGGACCTGTGAATGCAGGCCAGGAGTGCATTAGGGGTCAGTACTGGGTGGATGAGAAAGATGAATCCAAGCACTGCCCTGCTTCAGCCTATCAACATCAAGCTACTGATAGAAATAATTTTTGTTTTTTGAAACAAAATCTCACCATGTAGTTGACCTTGAAATCTTGAGCTCAAACGACCCTCTCATGTCAGCCTTCAGAGTGGCCAGGATAACAGAAAAAGAGAAAGAGAGAGAGAGAGAGAGTCAGTGGACAGGGTCAACAGTGTCACTTTAGAGCTGGAGAGATGACTTAGTGGTTAAGGCACTGCCTGTGAATCCTAAGGTCCCATGTTTGATTCTCCAAATCCCACATAAGCCAGACACACAAAGGTGATGCAAGCTCGCACATGCCCACTAGGTGGCAATAGCGTCAGGCGTTCAATTTCAGTGGCTGAGGCCTTGGTACATCAATTCTCTCCCCACTCACTATCTCTAAAAAAAGTCACTTTAAACAATGGATGTACACTGACACATGCAAATTGAAACTGGATACTCAAATTGCACCTGGCAATTGGAAAAGATTTTTGCCACTGCTATTTTACAAGTAGTGGCAAATACTAGCAACAATGTAGAAAAAAACACACTTAAAAGGGATATTTCTTTGACCTGACTCCTTGAATTAATCATGTTCTTTATTTTCTCTATTCTGATGCCTTGATATATGGCTTTTTCGTAACCATGAAAAGAGCAGAGCACTTCCCAGAGTTATCTTATTCCTAGATATAAGAAACCACTCGCCAGTGAGCATCCCTTCATATACAAACTCACCAATCCAGAGCCTACAGCCCCAACCATCTTTTTTTAACAAGCTCTCACACTCTGGACCACTAACCACCTGACCTAATCACTTTAAGGCCAGGTATGATCCTGGACAGCCCCTGTGCCCCAGAGCCCCTGGAAATTATTCAAACTAGCCAATACATGTTTACCCTCCTGCTTCTCTTCCTGCCTATGGAAACTATATTAAAGTTTCAGCTTTTTGGAGTGCCCGCGAGCCATGGCTAAAAGCTAGTTGAAATGCCTCCCCTTTGGATGATATGTTGGAGTGAGCTTATGCAGAAGGCAGGCAGCACCAGGCATAGGATCTCTCTGCAGCTTCATAAACAGTACAGCTGGGGTAAAGGCTGGAGCCCTAGGAGGTCCCAAGGCACCTCTGAGTGAGGAAGGATGGGTTGCAATGGAGCCGCAAAGGTCTATGCTGGGAATAAGATTATAAGAAATCTGTGGTCTGCTGCCCACAATCATGACATCTTGGCACAATCCTTCAGTCGTTGAACCAGCATAAAGCTGCACTCAACTTGCTATGCCCCTCATCTTAGAAAGCAAGTTTCTCTGACCCACTGATTCTAGAGACACCCCCCTTCTGTGTCATAGCTCAAAACCCCTATGGCATAGAAATCTCAGGAGGCTGTGTCAGTCATTTCTTCATACCAAGGCTTCTCGAGAGGCAGCCACCCACTAAGGTAAAGCAGTGACATGTCCATGGAGTCCCAGGATGGGAGTATGCAGGGGTTCTGAACCCCAGAGCAGTACAAGCTCAGACAGTGGACGGAGCTCAAGATGGTTCCTGGTTGCAGCACTCTAATAGTCTGCTGAGTGTGGTAGAGAACTCCTCCTCCTCTAAAGCCAGACTGTTGTGCAAACCCTGAGTCTCTTACCTCTTCAGGCCGAGTGTCTGCAAAGCAATGGCTCTACACCAATAGATCTGTCTGGGACTGTTGTGTGGCAAATTCCTCCGCATTGAAAGCGATAAACGACTATTGCCTGCTTTTATCAAAAGCAGCTGGGACAACTTACAAGAGTGCCTTGAAATCAGGCCTGTTGACATTCTCCCATAGAAGGAATGGTGTGGGGAAGGGAGATCATCAGACCCCCACTTGAGATCTCAGGAATCCTCTGTGCCAGCTATATACAATGATGCACAGGTCTTGTGGCCTCAGGGGGAGATAGAGTATATAGGGGATAAAAGATCAAGGGACACTGAGCAACTTGAAGCAGCCATAGGGAGGTTGTCATCTGTGCTGAGATGACAGTTTTCAGTGGTCCGCCTGCTTTGGGGTCTCCATGCTCTGTAAGTAAGCCCTCACCCTGAAGCCGAGGGAAGAGCATCTACAGGGGCATGTTTGTGTCTCCCCAGGGGAAAAGTTTCCCATGACAGGAACTCTTTCACCTGTGGCCTGCTGAGAGAGACTCTCCTCTGCTTCCCTGGACGTGGTCCCAAGAGATAGGCACAGAGAAAATTTGTTTCTCTTTCCACACTGTTATATCAGGACTCTGGATTCCAAGTGCTCACCATCTCTCTGCCATCCTTCTAGAACTTTCTGATGGCCATCTGCATCAGCATGGAGCTACATACACACTGGTATGGTCTGTTCGTGGAGGAGCAGGTGAATGCCGGGTGCCACTATCCAGTCATTGTGCCCCATATCTCCCACTCTGTCTTTCTTGAGCTAGATGCTAATTGTACAAATTTAGTTTATAAAAATTCATCAAAACAATATTCATATATTATATATGTATATATCTACATATACACTTTTTGTTTTGTCGTGTTTTCAAGGCAGGGTCTCACTCTAGCTCAGGCTGACCTGAAACTCGCTCTGTAGCCCCAGGTTGACCTTGAACTCACAATGATCCTGCTACCTCAGCCTCCCGGGTGCTGGGACTAAAGGTGTGCACCACCATACCTGGCTCTGTATATACACTTTCCTATATATGTACTCTTTAGTAAAATCTTTAAAGTTTGTACCAGGCACTAAGGACTTATTACCTAATAAAGTGGACAGGATTGATAAAGATAAAATTACTTTGGGCCCTATAAATTGTAATTATAGGATAGGTAAGATATAAATGATTAAATGCAACAGTTACTTAAATTGGGACCCTATTGTATGCATTAACAGAAATCCAGTTTAGACATACCTAAAAGCACTTATCGGCTAAATTGCCTCCCACACATGAAATATCCAGGAGGAAAGTAGAGGTTCAGATATAACTATGCAAAGGTATATACATTGAGGCAGGCTAGAGAGTAACACAAGCTCACGTCTGATCATGCCATTCTTCTATGGGCTTTGAGTGAGCTCCCCAGACGGTCATGTGCTGGAGGCTTGTTCCCAGTGTAGTTTTGTGTGAGAGGTAGATCTCCTATGAAGTAATTAGGTCACTGAGGATAAATTAGGTCCACTGGATAAATTAATATAATTCTAACATGACCAAGCTAGTTCCTTTAAGAGTGTGTTGTTTAAAAGATAATAATAATAATAATAATAATGTGAGCCTAGTCACTTCCAGGTATTTTACTTCCTGTTCTGCCATGTGATCTCTTCTGAGCATGCCTCCACCATTACAAAATCATTTGCACAAAGTCCTCACCAGAGCCAATCCTGTGTCTGTACCATGCTCTTGAGCCTCCAGGACTGAGTTCAATGAACCTCTTTACTTTATAAAAACACCAACCTTAGGTATACTGTTACAGCAACAGAAACTGGACTAATCTGAACACCCTGTTTGGGGGAAAAAAAGAAGTGTTTCCTGCTGGCTAAGATATAGAGGTTGCCCCCCTTGGTCCTCAAGGATGCTGAAGTAAGCATATCAACATAAACCATGCTGTCACCTGTGCTAGCCCTCGCCACCCTGCCCATTCATAGCCAAGCTTTAACTGTACTGCTACTGGCCAGTCTCCTTCCCACCCATCTCTATGTCCAGGATTGAGTTCCTACCATGCCTGGAACCAAGAGAACAGCTCATGAATCAACCCCCACCCCACCCCGCCACTCACTTTGCAGTGTCAGGAGTTGAATCTATGGCCTAATGCATGCTAAGCAAGCACTCTACTGAAGGAATGACACTCAAACCGCCCCTTGTATATTAACACAATCAAGTGGCCAAGACAGGGTTTGCACTCCAAATATTTTCCTTTCCTTTCCCGGGGGACAAAAAAGAGGTGCATGCTGGGCACACGTCTTAGCAGAGCATGAGTGTTGTGAGTGAATGGACTCCATTTCAGCTGTGAGAAGAGACTCACCTTGAAGATGGATCTCCTGGGTCAGCAGCACCTGGTGTGGTGGTTTGAATAGAATAGATGGCCCCCAATATATTCAGTTGTTTATTTGTTTGTAGTTTGCATCTTTAGCCACCTGGCTGGAGGCAGTGCCATTGTGTGAATCTTAAGGTGTGGTGGTGGGTTTCAGATTTCAATCTAAAGATATGCAAAGTGTGCCTAGCTGGAGTTCCTGAAGTGTGCTGTGCTGTGCTGTGGTTTTGGCTTTTAGGCTTGTACTGCTCTCTCTCTCTGCTTGGGCCTGTGAAAGCAGGCCAGTTTCTTCTGCTTCTCTGGAACTTCCCCTGGATCTGTAAGCTTCAATAAATCCCTTCCTCCATAACTGTGCCTGGTCTGGAAGTTCATCTCAGCGAACCTGAAGCTGTCTGCTACACCTGGTAAGGCAGCTTCCCAGGTACAAGGCCAGAGTGTGACTCCCACTCTGTCCTCCTCTGCCTGTGTGGGAAGGATGCAAAGGGTAACTTGAAGCTCACGCCAGAAACTGAGAGGAGAATTGAACCTTGGAACTGAGCAAAAGGGCTACTCACCAAGGGACTTCAGGAGAACATAAGGGACTGTAAACCCTAGGAGGAAGGACTCTTCTGGTTTGTCTGAGGCTCTTTAGAAACTTGAGCGGAATGTACAAACTAGGGCTGGAGAGATGGCTTAGTGGTTAAGGCGTTTGCCTGCAAAGCCAAAGAACCTTGTTTCAATTCCCCAGGACCCACATAAGCCAGATGCACAAGGTGGCACATGCATCTAGAGTTCATTTGCAGTGGCTGAAAACCCTGGTGTGCCCATTTTCTCTCTCTCTCTCTCTCTCCCTGTGTCTTTCTCTCTCTCAAATAAATAAATAAAATATTATTTAAAAGGATGTTCAAACTAAAAGTATAACCCATGGGAGTATGACCAATATGCAATATGTTAAAAGGAAGGAAGAAAGAAAAGAGGGAGGAAGGGAAAAGGAAGGCAGGAAATGGGGGGGAGCGAGGGAGGGAGGGAGTAATTACAGGCTCCAACTTCTATTTGTTCTATCTATAGGTATTGCCTTTCAGGTCATAGATTATATACTTTTCTCTTTCCAAATGTTAACACAGAAAAAGGACAATGTACACAGTATTGGCTTCTAACTTAGAACTGGTCGGCCTGACTGTAAAGCACATTCTCCCTGCTATAGTGCTGCCATCTGTTGGACACTGGGGATTTGTCCCTAAACATTTTGTTTTCAATGAGTAGTGTAAAAAGTGTTGGAGGGTGAGATTTTATTGAAAATAAAAATCTTCATTTTACAATACTAATGTGAGGGCTGGAGATATACTAGTGGCAGAGTACTTGCCTAGCAGGTACAAGGCCTTAGGTTCAATTCCCAGTGCCAGCACCTCCAAATACTAAGGTGATTAAAGTTTTGCTTTTGCAATGATGGAAAGAGAGGTAACTGTTATATCTTATTACCTGAGGTTGCTGGTGCTATGAAGTGATGTAGATCATGATGCAAATGAAGTTTTAGAATATAAGGACATTAATTTTAAAGGAACCTGGTCTTTGATCTAATTCATCATCTGTAAAATGAATAATACTGAAAAGTGGGGGCTCAGTGAGGAGATGGCTCAGTGGATAACAGCACTTGCCATGCCATCATGAGAGGCTGAGAGGTCCCGAGACCCCAGATTCTGTCTGATTCCCCAGAACTCATGTAAACAGCTGTGCATGTCTGTAACCCTAGTCCTGGGAGTGTGTGGGGAAAGAGTAGACAGCAAAGACCTGAGAATTTCTGGAACTCACTGGACAGCCAGAGAAACTGCAGGTCGAGGTTGAGTGAGAGACTCCACCTCAAGGAAAAATCCCGAAAGAGTGATAGAGGAGGACACCTGGCATTCTCCTCTGGCATCTGCATGCATACACATGGGGCATGTACATCTGTACACGCATGTGCACATACTACACACACCACATACACACGATGTGTACACCAGACAATGCACCAAAAAGTAAAAGAGGAATTGGGGAGCAGGGTTCCTTAGGAAGTCCAAGGATGGCAGGCTTGGAAATGCAAAATGCCTAGGCCCACTCCAACTCTGAAATGAGCTTTTCCAGGTTTTTGGGTCTCCTTGTTGAGTATTTTTAAGGCATGTCTCCCTCTCAGGCATGCTCCAAGACCACTGCCCCTAGTCAGTGCTGTAATGTATTATGGGGGTCTGTTGGTGATTGTGCCCTCATGGAGAAATATTCAAAAAGACACAAAGATATATGTAGCAAGCAAAATTTATTTACATGCATGAGAGTGTGGTCAATTGAAGGAAGGATAGGCCCACAAAGTCTGGCATGTCACCCTGTTATCTATTCTGCCCACTTTCGTCTAGTTATCCTTGATCTGTCTCCTTATTGGTGGGCAAGAAAAAAAAAAAAAAACACGTACCTCACCTCCTGCACGCATATGCTTGGAACCAGCTTGAAGTAGAAATGGTTCACTTCTTTACAAGATTGCTCAAGGCCATATGATTGATCTCAGGACTGCCTGCATTAGGCCTATCTTCCACTGGTCAGTTCTGTCCCTGCACACAGAATACCAGGACCTGTGGTGGGATGAGAGGTCGTACTGCTTACCAAACACTGAAGACAGACACTATGGAGAGAAACTAAGTTTATGAAAATCCACTCTGAGAAAGATAATGGAAATGTTCAAATGTCTATTTTGTGTGTGGGGGGGGGTCAAGAGGTGAAGGGCCTTTATGGAAGAAAAAAATAACAGAGACAAGGGGCAGGAAATGCACCCCAGATGTCAAGTTCACTTCTCATTGTCTCCCTGGAGTGGCTTCTCCACTGCCTTCTTGGTCCAAAAAGCCACATCCTTGTCTTTCTTTCAGCCCTTGGGCTGCCTGGGTGGTGGTACCAATCTGCAGGTACCCTTCCTTCTGGTCATACTCTGGCCATTTGGGCAAGCTCTCCCCATTGGGATTCCTGGGAGAAGAAACAAACTTAATTGTTCCTAACTATTGTGTGAACCCCACATTTCTCTGAGAATTTCAGGGATAGCTGGCTATGCATAGTGGAGCCATACAGCTCTGGAGATGGGGAGTTTTCCATCTCCTGGGGCATGCCGACCACTGTCAGAAAGTTCTCTTGCTAGGTCACTATGGTTGTAGAGTTGGGAATTTAGTCACCCAAGCTTCAGAAGCCAGCACTAGCCAGTGGGTATCCTAACAGCACCCTGCCTCACCCACCACCCCTGCTCCATCACTACCACCAGCCTCACCCATTTTGAGCAAAGTTGCACCAGAATTTCATGATCATCTCGCTGAGCTTGGCCTCCTCCTCTGAGGCGCCCTCTGTGGGAAGAAGGGAGAAGCCTTTCACTACTCATGGTGCAGTTCACAGGCCCACAGCGGGGCTATCACAGGAGCTTTCAGAGACGCGGTCTTCACCCTTACTCCACACACTCAGTCAGAATCGACACTGGAGGAAGGTCCTGACTAAGTGCTGGGCACTTTCAGCTGGACCACCTAGGACTCCAAAGTGAGCATGCAGTCCTCGCATTAGCTGGATGGCTTTGGATCCATGATCACCTGCTCACAGTGTTGAAATGCCACAACCCAGGATTTTCTCTGCCTCATAGAATTGCTGGCTGTTGGGTGTTTTCTAAGTCTCCTACACTCAGAAACATGTTCACAGTCTGAAAGATATCAGAAAAGCAAAGGCCCTAAGGTGTCACCCAGCTGGGAGACAGAGACACTGGGATGTCATGACAGCCACAATGTAGGCCACGGATCCCATACAATTGCTGAGAGTTAAGATATTGAAGACATTTGTAAAATATTGGCTTCAAACTGGTACCATGTTAGCCATACCATAAATAAAAATATGAGTTTTGGATAGATGGATACATGACACTTAATTCAAGGTCAGCACCAATCCTAACTTTCCCCCTTGCATACATTCATTCTGATGGGCTCTTGTGAGCAGAAAAGTAAACAACTGCATTCACCTCCTCCAACAAGACCATTTGGGTGAGCCAGCCACTGGCTTACTGATGCCACAAGACAGGATTCCAAAAGTGACTCCAGCTGGCAGTACATAAATATGATCTCCATTCATTCCTGTTAGAACAGGAGAAAGGCTGAGGGTTTCCCAGTGTGGCTCAGCCATGTTCATGGGAATCATGACACTAATGGCAGGGAGGGAAGGACAATCTTGCTTATTGTCACTAAACTGAGCCTGAAATCCAGGCCTCCTAACTTCAAGCTCATAACCAACAAAGAGCCTTACCTTTTATAAATTGGGCACCAAATACTGAGAAGATCTCATGCCCATGGTCTCCCATCACCATCCTGGGTTTCAGGTCGGATGAGAAGCTTGGGTAATACTGAAATTCATGTATATAGTGAGGACTCCTGCATCTGAGAAGACATAGATTCATGCACGATTCTTGTTAAAAGACACACACCTGGATTGTATCAAGGTCTACAGACCCAAAGGAACCTCTGGCATCTTGTAGAGGAGATAAAGTTCATTAAAGCCCAGAGATGTGTTTAGGACACCATACCTGCATGAGGTGGAATTGCGATTTGAGCCAGATGTTTGTTGAATAAGGATTTGAATGGATGCAATGCACAGGTAAATGCACTGGATGCCTCTCACTGGTTCCAAGAAATTCTCCAACCTTAGTGTCTTCCAGTCAGTGTGATTTTGAATATTTCTACTGTTTTGCCTACCCACCCAGAGAAAACTGAAGAAAACTGAAGCTAGTTTATCTGATAATAAGAACATTTAAATACAAATGTATGCAGAAATGGAATAACCTGTCTCTTGTGTTTCAAGAAACCACAAAACTCAGGGTTTGAATTTCTGTCACTAAACATATCCTGGTTCTTTCTTGGCCCAGAGAGTGTTAAGACTTTCTGTTGGTAAGGTTGTGACAAGACAGAGACATGTCAAGAGAAGGAGAACTTCTCTCTCCTGACCTCTCCTCTTCTCTCTTCTGCCTTCCTCCTTCATCACTAAAGATGTCCTGCCCAAGTCCTAAAAGATGCCACTTTTCCTACTAACTGGATCATTAGAGTCTGTTCCTTCTGGATTAATCATGAACCCCCAGCCTAGGGACACCAGCAGATGACACTGGGCACAATGTCTATAGGAGAAATAAGTCACTCTGGAAGGGGAAAGATCAGGTGAAATTTTATAACTTTTTCCCTGGTGGATGTTGTAAAAAATATTTTAAAATGCAAGAATAATAAAACAGCATGCACAATCCCACCTCTCAGAGATGTCTTCTATACCTTAGCACATATTATTTTCATGTATATAAATATATATGAAATAACATTGCATGTTATTATTAATAAAATCATTTCTTTATACCATCAAATAGTGATCCTCAAAGTTATTTAACAATATGTTATCCAAACATGAGGCTGCAGAACAGTAAATGAATCACCTCCATCAGCCTGTATCACTACATCCTTGATTCATCAAGAAGTGTTCTTGCAGGAGCTACATGGGCGACTGGGGTAAAATGACCAATATCTGTCCAAGCAACTCATGGTCTAACCTACTTAGCAGCAAATAACCTGTTGTGATGCCCACACAAGTGCAATAGTGGCACACAGCCATGGTGGGGAACCAACTGCTCTTAATTTGGCTAACTGATCCCCTCAGTGGTACAGGACCCATAGCTGGAGCTAGGAAACAAGTCAGAACCATATCCAAACATAAGCCCACTCTCCAATATCAAGCGACCATCAATCATGGGCTACAAGAGGGCCTACACATATTAAATTCTCTATATAAAAAAAAGTAAGGGTTATCTCATTTGTCCTGGTGCCAACTTACTCTCCGTTGGAGAATCTGCTTCTCTTTTTCAGATAGATGTAGATCCTAAGGAGAGAGCCACCCATCATACCTCAAAAGGGCCCTGGCTGAAACTAAGAAAAATTGGCGAAACAAGCAAGGGTGCTATTTTCCTGATGAACAGGATACAAGCAGAAGGGGGAAGGAGATCAACACAGAGAAAAATCAACTCCTACCAAATCAGAGAGCCACAGCCTCAGAGGCCCCCAACACCTCATCACTGAAGCAGTCCAAAAATGAACCCAACATGGCTCAGGGAAATTTTGCGGAAGAGGGGGCGGAAAGAATGTCAGAGCCACATGTTGGGTCATGATATGCAGAGACATCTAGCTTACCCATAACTGTGGGCTAACTCCACAATGCATGACCCGTATACCTCAACAAGGAGGGGCCAAGGGGAGGGGGTAGGTCACAGATGAGCCTAAAATGGTACCAAACTGACTGTATTTGCTGAATACAAAGCTGATTAATAAAAAAATTATTTAAGAAAAGAAATGTTCTTGCAAAGAAGAAAGGCCACCATAGCTCTGAAGTCCACTTGTTATGCAGATGCATCAAGAACTTGTTGAAAGGACAATTCAACTTAGCCTTTACTTACCCATCATTTTGGAAGGGAAATCAGAAACCATCTACACAGAGGAGAACTTTTGAAAGTGAGAATTTATTTTAGATGGCATCTTCCCTAAGTATGTTTCATAAGATTTTCTTAAAAGCACTGAGCTTTATGCAACTTTTGTATGTACACTACAAGGCTTCATAGCAGAGAAGGGCATATGTTCAGAAAATAAAAATCAGGCACAAGAAAAGCAGAGACCAAGCAGTCACAGAATAGGAGCAGCAGAAGAAAGGAGCGAGGCCCCGGAAAGCATAGTTCAGGAGGTTGTGGCAAAAAACTTTCCAAATTAATACAGATACCAAGCCCTAGGTACAGGAATGGCAGAGCTCTCAAATTAATCTCACTTAAGGCATAAAATAATCAAATATAAGAGCTTGAAGACAAAGGAAAAATTCAATACCACTGAGAAATAAGAAACACTATATGCAAAGGTGCAGATTTCTTAGCAAAGACTTTGCATTCCAAAAGAGAGTAGATGAAAATGTGCTAAAGGGAAGGAAGGGGAAAAGTCTGACCTAGAATATTGTGATAGAGAAAGCTGAATTCAAGAAAGAAAAGAGAAATAACAGCTTTCTCTGACAAACAAAAGCTTATGAAAGTTACCACCTCTGTCAGTACACAGGAATTAGTAAGGGCAGCTCTTCAAACTGCAACAAAAACTAACCAGTGATTGACATGAACCACACAAAAAGGCAACTGTGATATAAATTTTATTTTAATAGTCATACTCAAAGTACCATAGACCATAATGATAATGCATAAGGTAATTTATTCCCATAATGAAGTTAAAAGCAAAATTAGTCCTAACAAACTTAACTAAAATAAACCCCCAGCTAGATCTAAAATAAATTGTCATTACAACAGAGTGTAATTTCTCACATGAAAAACATAAATTCTGTGAAAAGGGAGTGGATAGAAATTTTATTTCTGCAATGCAAAAGTGGTTTAATATACATGTAGCAATAAATGTACCATATATAGCACACTACAGACTGAAGGAAAGAAAACAAAATTATCTCACTAGATGCATAAAAAAGCATTTGATAAAACAATGTTTCCTTTCACGATTAAATTTTTTATCAAATTATGGATAGAAGGAATGTACCTCAATACAATTAAGATCATATAGAAGAATACAGAGATAAGACTAATTCAATGGGGAAACACTAAAAGTTCTATAAAATTAAGAACTGGACAAGGATGACCACTCTCAGTGCTCCTACTCAACAGTGTCAGAAGTCCTTGCCAGAGCAATTTGGTAAGTAAAAGAAAGACTAAAGCATCCAAACCACACAAAACAAGAAAGACAACTATGAAATCACCACTGCTTGTGGATACCTCAATTCTGCATCAAGCAGAACACTCCCCACTGTTTAGAAATACCAAACAAATATGGTGAAATTGCAACACACAAAAATTAATAGTATTTCTCACACAAAAATTAATAGTATTTCTATATACTGGCAATGAACTATCCAAAAGGGAAATCAACAAAACTAGCTACACAGGAGGAAACTAAAGCACATCCTTTTTGTAGGGAAAAGCTGTAAGACATTGATGAAACAAATTGAAGATTAAATATTCACATGTCCAAACTTGAGAAATCCCCAGCTAGATCTAAAATAAGTTGTCATTACAACAGAGTGTAATTTCTCACATGAAAAACATAAATTCTGTGAAAAGGGAGTGGGTAGAAATCCCCAGCAAGATCTCATATGCTTGCCTATTCCTACTTACAATCTAACTCTTACTTCCCCAAAGAAGTAAGGTGAATCCAATGTTAAGATAGGTGATTGGGGGCTGAAGGGATGGCTTAGCCATTAAGGCATTTGACTGCCAAGCCAAAGGACCCAGGTTCGATTCCCCAGGACCCACGTTAGCCAGCTGCACAAGGGGGCACACGCGTCTGGAGTTTGTTTGCAGTGGCTGGAGGCCCTGGCGTGCCCATTCTCTATCTCTCTCCATCTTTCTCTGTCAAATAAATAAATAAAAATAAACTATTTTTTTTTAAAAGATAGATGATTGGCAAAGAGAAAGAGAACTTCATTTGGGCATGTCACTGTTACATGCTGAACTGAATATTCTCTTTTTTTTTTTTTCAAGGTAGGGTCTCACTCTGGCCCATGTTGACCTGGAATTCACTAGGTAATCTCAGGGTGGCCTCGAACTGATGGTGATCTTCCTACCTCTGCTTCCCGAGTGCTGGGATTAAATATTCTTATGGCCCCAGTACATACAGCTGAGTTCTGAGCTCCAGGAGCCAAGGAAGCCTTGGTTCTCAGATCACTACTATCCAATGCTGCATGATGAATAAAGTCAGCCACGAAAGCAAAGCTGTCCATGGCTGGACTCTCTGGTCTCTTAGACACCCCATCAGCAGCCACCTCAAGTCTAGGAACTGAGCTTGGTGCCAGGATTACTTACAAGAACAAAGGTGCTTTCACCTCCTGCTGACTCCCCAAAGATGGTCACAGAGCCTGGGTTCCCGCTGAAGTTGGCAATGTTGTCCTGGACCAAGTGCAGTGCAGCCACCTGGTCCAAGTGACCCAGTTCCCCTGACTGTGTTCATCCCCTGTGCTGCAAGAGAACAGGGTGAAGGTAGAGGCAGAGAGGCCATGTCAGGTTCATAGGACCACAGATGGACTGACAGGTAGCTCTCTGGAGTCAGGCAGGGATCTACCTCCCTGACACAGGGAGGGCACTTGTCTCTCATCCCTATAGCATTGTTCCATGTGGGGCTTTCCATTCAGTTCCCAGCAACTATGTACGGAGGAATCATCAGGTCGCCAACATTACTCTAAGAGCTAGAGAACATCTGAGAACAAAACAGACAAAATATCTGACTGTATTCTGCTCGCACCGCAGACTAGAATCAGACAGATAACAAGTGAATATAACATAACATAAGCTAGTGGAAAATTTAAATTTGGCAAAGAAAAGGGCAGAGGTGGGTGCATGGGGTGTATTTTCAGATCTCCTGACTACAGAGGATACCTCTGAGGCAGTGATATTTGTAGAGACGTGAATAAAGTGAATACAGAAGGAAGAGGATGGCAGTGATGTGCACAGGTCTCAGGGCCACGGAAGCGGAAGTGTGAGAGGGGCTGCTATGAAACGAGGTGGAGCAGGTGCCATGGGCCTCGGCAAAGACTTCTGCCATTGTAAGTCATATGGAAGTGGTTTTCAGGGGCATGTCATCACCCAATCAGTGTTTCACAGAGTATTCTGGCCACTATGTGGAGGAGCTATCATATAGAAGAAGCGAGTTTAATTAAAAAGGAATAACGCCTGGTTATAACACTGCAATAACCCGGAGACTTAGGGCTTTGGTGAGTGGATGGAGAGAGTAAATGCAAATCAGCTGAATTCTGAGCACATTGTAATTGAAGCAAGAGGGTTTGCTGCCTGAGGAGGGGTGTGGGACAAAGAGGAGCCCTGGGTGTCCACAAGACCTTTGTGCTGAGCAAATGGGAGATGGACTCCCACAAAGCCATGCGTCGGGAAGGGGGACTGTGGGAAACAGACAAATGTCTTTGCTGGTGTTGGGGTGTTAGTGAGGATCAAGGGCTAAGTCTGTCCTTGTGAAGTAGGTATCCTGCAGAGGAGGTGAAGAAGAGCACCTGGAGTTCAAAGGAAAGGTGGGGAATACAAATAGGGCACAGGGCAAAGTGGGGGGAGAGAAGGAATTACCATGGGTTATTGTCTATAACTATGGAAGTTGTCAATTTAAAAAATAAAAGGAGCTGAGAAAGTACTGCTGGGATCCCTGGGGTATTAGTGGACAAGAGGGACACACAGAAAATTGAGGATAGGGATGAGGAGGACCAGGGAAGGGTTGAAAAGAAGCAGCCACGGAGGTGGGAGGTTGCCAGGGCAGAAGGGAAGGAAACATCTCAAAGAGACAGGAACGCTGTCTATGGCTGGGGGCAGTAAGCCATGCGAGGTGGGGAGAGCACTGGTGGAGGCTTCTAGAACAGCCTGGTGTTATGGTTACCTGAAAATTTGCTTGCAGAAGTACTGACTGAGCGCCCTCCATGGGTCTTTCTTTTCCTTCCTTTCCTGTGAGAAGATGTGCCACACTCAACTGCTGTGACACGTGGGGACCAGTAATGAAAGGACTGGATGCAATATGAAGGTACTTAGCAAAGGACTCCACGAGAGGTGATATCACAGAGCTGGGCCCAGACGTCTTTGACTTGGCAGCTGTGGTGTGTGCCACGAGATTCATGCCCAAAGACTTTATGCCACGGTATGGCAAACTTAAGCAGTGATGAATCCTGTAAAGGGTGATCCCAGATCAAGGTGACTAGATCAGTGGGGCATTGCACTTGGAAGAGATCATTATTTTGCTCCCGTGAGAGAAAGTTCCTATTCAAATAGCAATGCTCCCCCCACTCTCTGGCCAGGTGATCTATTCTGTGTGCTGATGATTCATATTTCTGCTTATCCACCATACTGTGGTGCAGATCAAGGGCCCTCACTAAACACCAATTCTATGAGGCCATTTGACCTGGGACTTTTCATCACCCAGAATGAAGAGCTGAATATTCCTCTTTTCCCATAGTTGTCTAGCCATATGTCCAGTTATATGGCTACATCAATAGACAACTGACTATTACATGAGCAAAAGAGTCCAATACCTTACCTGAAGAATCCCCAGATGGCCAGGCAGTAATGAATGGCCACCACCACCACATTTTCATGGGCAGCGATAGCCAGTCCATCGTAAGCCGATGACCCGCCCACCACCAGAGGTCCTCCATGGATCCACACCATCACCTGCAGGAAACAACAGCACTGGTCATAAGAAATAGGATTAGGAAGGATGTCAGGGCAGCATTTGATTTGGTTGTCCTGAATCAAGGACGCCACTACCCAAAGTCCACCAGAACCCAGAAAGTATGAAACTCTCCTCGCTGGTGCCCAGTCTACCACCGCTCAGTGTCTCCTGGGATTGCCTGCCTTTCGCCTCCATCTCAAGTAATGTTCTTCAAATTGAGAACCTCATAGGAATAGGAGAGATCAGGATCTTCCCCAGTCCTCATCCCTGCATCCTTCATCCAGCTCAATTTATGCTTCACCTCAGTTAACTGCTTAGTGGTCCATTAAATGTTCCTCTGCGTGGATGACTACCTCAATATCCATATATGCCTAGATGGTGTCCATCCTACTGCACCTCTGCCTTCACTGCACACCTAAATCCTTCCCACCATCCTAAGCTCAGCTCACATCCACCTCCTCTAGGAAGTCTTCAATAACTGAGAGCCTACTGGCTACCAGGAACAGGGGCTGTGCTAAAAATTGAGGAAGTGAAAGAATTCAATTTTTAACTCATTGTTCTTGAATCTACAGTGTGCATGAAACAGGAAAAAAATGACTTAAAATAATATTGTAACAACATTGTTCACTCTTAAAAAAAAAAAAGGATGGAGAGATGACTTAGAGGTTAAGGTTGCCTGTAAAGCTCAAGAACCCAGGTTCGATTCCCCATACCCACATAAGCCAGATGCTCATGGTGGTACCTGCATCTGGAGTTGGTTTACAGTGGCTACAGACCATGGTACACCAATTCTCTCTCTCTCTCTCTCTCTCTCTCTCTCTCTCTCTCTCTGGTGTGTGTGTGTGTGTGTGTGTGTGTGTGTGTGTGTGTCTCGAATAAATAAATAAATAAAATAAATAAAAACATAATGTGAGCTCTACACAAACAACTGTTCTCCAAGCATTTAGAAATAATTTTCTCATACACTGCCAGGGTCATGTCATCCCAGGGCTCTGCAACCTTAAGAAGTCATGAGAGCAAAGACCAAGTCTGTCGGGTTCTCCCCAACATGCCCACCAGAAGTTAAGTACTAAACTTTACCATGTGACAGATGGTAAAACTTAGGCATTTATCATCCTTGATATCCTAAAGCTAGCAAGAGGTAGATGTAGGAAGGACTTGGCTCTGACAACCTGGCCCCAGTGTCCACGTGCTGAGCTGCCCAATCCTGCAGACCCTGGCCACAGCACAGTGGACTGGCTGGTGGGGCATAAGTCAAATTCTTCCACAGCTCTGACAAGAGATGCTCTGTGAGCTCAGTCAGGACTGACGGACAGCACAGATCCATGGTCACCACTGAACACTCACATGGGACAGTTCCCATTTGTGGAAACAATCAAGAACGTGATAAATGGCTAGGCTTTTTGACCATTCAAAGGCAGATGCAGGATTTAAGCCCACGCCTTGTAGCTCTACGGCTGTGTTATAGCTGGGGAGTCTCCTGTCTGCAGATTTCCCGAGTCCTTGTTGCTCCTCCTCCTGGTTTCCCTGCCACCTCTAATGAGGGACTGAGTCAACATATCTCAGAGTGAAGGTTGAGCCTAAGGGCTGGGGGCGAGTGATATGCTGAAGAGATTAGGCTGAGGGTAGATTGACAAGGTCCTTGTTGGCAAGGTTGTGTGGGAATGGCTAATATTCCTCCTTTTCCTGACTCCAAGTCTGACTGTGTATATGGAAGATGAATGTGGAACATGTAAGACCGAACACTAATCCAAAATTCACCATCTCCCCCTTCCCTGACTCCTAGGCTTCCTGGGTATTCCCAAGAGACAGGTTGGGTCCTGACACCCCAGCCTTTTCCACCCCAAGGATCATCTTCTATTCTGGCAGCCTCTTTGCCCCCTTGTGACCTAACAATAAGCTCCATCTCCAGCTCCTACAACTTGTTTGGGAAATGCTGACTCACTGGGTCATCAGCATGTGTACGAGGCAGTTAGGAATTGTTAAATCACAAATACTTGGCTAAAGGCAACAAACTGAAAGTGCTTTTGGGATTGTCTCACTGTATCCCACACGCCTCAGTCATGGGACAGTGACTGTTTACACATGTGATAGCAGCATGCTGGGGAATGGCCACACACTTGTTCCAACTCCTAGTCCATGACAATGACATTTGTATGAAGACCACACAATCCAAGCTTTTGTTCTGTTATCACGGAATGTTTGACTTTCCCTTTCCCAACCTTTGCCTCGGTTTCTCTGTCTGCAACATAAAGGCTTCTTTTTCCTCTAAGATTCTCTAGCTCTAACTTATTGAAAATTATGTCTTAGCTGCTCTGGGGTTCAGATTATTAATCTAGTAAAGACTATAATTATTCTGTCCTTTTATTAAAATACTTTGGTTACTTATTTACAAGCAGAGAGATACAGAGAGAAAGAGAGAATGTGTGCATCAGGGCCTCTAGCCACCACAAACGAACTCCAGATGCATGTGGCACTTTGAGTATCTGGCTTTATGTGGGTACTGGTGAGTCATTAGGCTTTGCAGGCAAGTGCTTTAACTGCTGAGCCATCTCTCCAGCCTGAATATTATTTTTAGGAAAAAAGGCAAGACAACAAGTGAGACCCTGGAGATCCTCACAGGTACCTGGCTGAGGAGATTGGTAATATATGAACTGACCTTTGTAGGTGTCTGTTTTTATTTTTTTTTAATGTTTTTGTGGGTGCCTTTTAAGATATCTGGAGCCTTTGGCTTTTTTGACTCACCTCACTAGGGTGACTAGGGCACACCAACCACTGCTCAGCTTTTGACTTGGTAGCTAGACGCACCCAGGAATAAGAAGGTTCTGAGGCATGCTCCATCATGTTGTTCACCCACACCAAAGTTTAAGACAGGAGAAGAGATACAATGTTACTTCTCAGGATGGAGGGATTGCTTAGTGGTTAAGACGCTGGCCTGAAAAGCCAAAGAACCCAGGTTCAATTCCCCAGGACCCATGCACAAGATGGCACATGTATCTGGAGTTTGTTTACAGTGGTTGTAGACCCTGGCAAGCCCATTATTTCCCTCTCTCTCTCTCTCTTTCTCTTTCTCTCTCTCTCTCTCTCTCTTCCCCTTACTCTCTCAAATAAATAAAAAAGAAGAGCTTACAAAAACTTCTCAACTCCCTCACTCGCCAGCTGCTTATTTTCTAGCATATTGTAACATATTACATAAATCATTCATGAATTTGCTCTTTGCTTATTGACCACAGGCATCATTAAGATAGAAGCAGCATTGTTTTCTTTGCCCATGGGCTAATGCACTTAGAACATGCCTGGTTCATAACAGGTGGTCAGTAAATGTGCTAAATGAAAGGCTCTAGAAAACTGCGACTGTCTTGGAATGTTTCAAATTTCTACAGTGTCTTTGAAGATTCCACAACAAAGTATAGTCAATTGCCTTGACTCCTTCCTGCATCACTCTGAGACAGACATCTCTGCTGAAAGAGGCCCAAGCCCACCTGCCCGCATATATAAGAGGGTAGGAGGTGGTGTTCTTCACGAAGCTCCATGGCTATGGAGGCTGTGGTGAGGCAAAACTCAGGGATCCAAGAGGAGGCTTGGCAAAGGGGATGCCCAGGAAAACAGCCACAGGCTGTGTGAATCCTTCTAAGCTGATGTAATTCCCCAGGACTTGGCCATGCACAGTGTCCACCATGGGTGATAAGGACAGGTGCCCTGCTGGACAAGATAAGATGAGGACACATTGTAGTGGAATGGTGGATTCCCCATGGGTTTTTCTATTTTCTAGGCATGTGACCTTGAACAAGTCACCACAACCTTCTAGGCCTTTGTTACTTCTCATGTAAAACAAGGATGAAGAAAACTGTTCTTCCTAACTCAAAGGATGGAAGGAGTGAACTTGAACTGGAAGTAGAAAAGCATCCAGCTAAAACTTCATGCAAGTTCTGGAAATGATCAAGCATTAGCTTCCCTTTTAGAAGCTTATGGAAACATTCATCTTCTAAGATCCTGGTGCAGAGCTGCAGGCTGGGTGAGGGGAGGAACTAGAAGCAGCCCCTTGTCTCTGAAGGGACCACCGACATGCTTGATCTAATGCTGAGATGAAGGAGGAGGTTGTGTCCTGGGAGAGGAGACAAAGGAGCTAGAAGAGGGAGTGAAGCCTTCTGATTTGTCATAGAAGGGCTAAGACTTGCATCAGGGGGAAAAGTGAATGCAGTAATATGGAAGGGGAGCATATAAAACAGAAAGGAGCTATTGTGCAAAGGCCTTGAGACAAACAGTAAAACACAGGGCTTGGCTGGGAAGGGCAAGTGACCTATGAATGGCACCAAGTAGAGTCCACGGGGAGAGCAAGGCGATCCTAAATGAGCAAGTGAATGCTAGGAACGCCAGCTTCAGGAATTGGGTTTTATTTAGTGGACAATTAAGCTTCATAAATGGTGCTGGAGAAGTTTATAGACCCTTCCTCTGAGTGGCTTGCTGGTCAAGGGGTGTGATTGCTGCTTAGGCTGTGTGAACCTTCCTCTGTTGGCTCTGGGCTCCACCATCTAAAGAGCAGAGATGGGACATCAGGCTTCTGTCTGTCCCATTGGCTGCATTCTTATGGAGCAGACTTTCCTCCCTGCAGCTACTTATCTGTTCCAGTTTTACCTACTGTGAGACCCCAAAGAATCAACTTGATCCTGACATCTTCTTTTGTCTGGCTTCAGTAACCTCAAGGTATCTGAGCATCCTTCATAGGAAATGACAACCTGTCATCCCAGTTGCTTCCCATTTGGTTACAGATAGTATGACAACATCTCCCTTCAAGTCTGTGGTCAGAAAAGAAAAGAGTAATCTACATTTGGCATACCAGAATAATAGTCCCATGACGTTAGAAACTCTTTTTGGAAAACCAGGTTCAGAAACAGCATCGAAGTCTCATGGCAACAATAGTCAGCTTCATGCTGTGACATTTAGGTTGTGGTTGCTCATTATACATTTCATGGTCAGGAACTTTCAGAGAGATATATCCAGATGGTTTCCAACATATGAAACTTTGCCTCACAATTTTTCAAACTTTAAGATTGTAGGATTACCAGGACATAATCCCACACTGTCTAAAAACACCTTTATTTAATAAAGGAAAATAACCATTAATACTAGAAAGACTTCATGGAAAGTGAGAGTATAAACCAATGTCTCTATCTCATGTGGTTAGGAGAAAATCTCCTACTGGCTTCCTTTTGCCATTTTTTAGTAATTATTACCAATAACACCATGATGCACTTCCTGAGAAGCATGGGTACTAGAATGTCCGTGTTTGGCAGCATTGTAGGCTGCTTTTTTTTGAGTATGAATTCCATAATTTTAGCACTGAAGATGGATCCATTTTATACTTAGGAGAAAAATTTTATGAAGAAACAAGAAGATGTGTATGAGGAATTAGGACTTGCTCCTGCTCTGATGTGTGAACAACAGAAGAGAAAGAAAACTAAAGAGCAGGTATGTGATAGTGGCTCCATGCTAGACAAGCATGGTTGGGATGTCAGTGACAGACCCTGATAAGATGTGACTATATATGGGCATCTCAACCCTGGAATAAGGTCAGTGAGTGTCTGGAAGAGTCTTTCACCTGAAGGTAAGGCACACAGCACAGATGTGTGTGACTTTATTTCCAGGGACAATGTGAGATGAAAGGAGAGATTGAAATTAAAACCCAGGGACAGGCACAGATGAGAGAACACCCACCAGCGTGGTGGCAGGGGGAAGGAAGGTCACAGTCCTGTAGAAGCCGGTGGAGGTAGGGAGGAGGGCCAAGAGTGCTTCAAAAGGATGAAACAAGAGAAGTCTGAGATGAAATCATTATAAGTAACCTGTGTTAGGCCAGGAACCTTCCATCCATCCAGACACAAACACTTCCTGTCTGTAAGATGGGGTCCACGAAAAGCAACAAGAAAAAGCATGTACATCTAACTTCTTATGTAAGACCTTCTCAATTCTAGAACTTTCGCCTCAGTGCATGGTAAACTTCCCAAAGTCAAGGTAGCAGCAGGCAGATGTCTTGAGGCCTGGTAGAGCTTAGGTCTGAAGTTTATAGAACAAGGTGGAATTTTTTAGAGTAACAGCCCCAGGATTGCTCAGCAGGGTTATGAAGACATATCTTCAGCTTTTTTTTTTTAAGTTTTTGTTTATTTATTTATTTGAGAGTAACAGACACAGAGAGAGAAAGAGACAGATAGAGAGAGAGAATGGGTGTGTCAGGGCCTCCAGGCACTGCATGCGCCCCCTTGTGCATCTGGCTAACGTCGGTCCTGGGGAATCGAGCCTCGAACTGGGGTCCTTAGCCTTCACAGGCAAGCACTTAACTGCTAAGCCATCTCTCCAGCCCACATCTTTAGCATTTGTGGTTTGGTATTCCTCAGAGTTTGGAAGCTATCTTACACTTCACTCAGGCCCGTACTGTTATGATTTAGTTATGAAGTATCTCCCCCACCCCACCCCCCGGTGGTGGTTTGATTCAGGTGTCCTCCATAAAATTAGGTATTCTGAACGCTAGGTTCCCAGCTTATGGAGATTTGGTAATTAACACCTCCCAGAGGCAGTGTATTGTTGGGAGCAGGCTTATGGGTGTTATAGCCAGTTTCCCCCTGACAGTGTTTGGCATACTCTCCTGCTATTGTTGTCCACCTGATGTTGGCCAGTAGGTGATGTCCACCCTCTGCTCATCTCATCATCTTCCCCTGCCATCATGGAACTTCCCCTCGAGTCTGTGAGCCAAAATAAACCCTTTTTTCCCCCAAAAGTTGCTCCTGGCTTGGAACTCCGTCATGATGGTGGTGTCAGGAAGCTCAGGCATTGCGTGTGACATGGTAGCATCAGAGCCAAGGAAGCAGCCCTGCGGGGAGGGTGCCTGGGTGGTCGGAGGCGATGGCAGGAGGAGGCTGGAGCAGCTGGGCAGAAGGGCGTCCTGCAGTAGCGGGCGGGCTTGGTGGGGGGCCTTGAGCCAGGGTTGGGGGACACAGGAAAAGTGCTGCTATAAGAGGTGGTCAATCGCTGAGTGCTCAAGTTCTACTTCCATGGGGAGCTGCGGGCCTTTTGGGGTAGCTGATATGGGGACTTCAGGCATATCCGGGACATCACACAGGCTTTGCTTGTCAGACCCTTGGGAAAGGAGCATAGGGTTTCCCGGTTGCTGCGGGTTAGGCAGTGTCTGTCGGCGCAATGAAGAAGGGGACCGTTCAGACTGTTCCTGTGATGTGGAGGCAGAGCTCACGCCACTGGAATCTGCTATCAAAGTGCTGGAGATGATGAAAACAGAATGTGCAGGCACAGAAGCAATGGTCGGATCTAGTAGAAAACTGGCCAAGGAGGCTGCTGTAATTATTTGTAGCAAAAACAAAGAATTTGAAAAGCCTTCAAAAAATTTGAAAAAATATATGTCCAAGGACCCCACAACTCAGAAGCTGAGAAACGATCTCCTGAACCTTATCAGAGAAAAGAATTTGGCCCATCCCGTTATCCAGAACTTTTCCTATGAGACCTTCCAGATGCTGCGCTTCTTGGAAAGCCACCTGGAGGACACAGAGCCTGACCTCCTGACAATGGCCAAAAGGGCTTTGAACACTGAGTCTATTCCTTCAAGTACAGTGAAGGAAGATAAACTGCCACCACAGAGCCTGTGGAAAGGCCATTCAGAAAGCCTCCAAGGCAGCTACAGAAAATTCCAGCCACCATTGGTATTCGGACCCCGAAGGCAGCTTTCAAAGCTCTGTCCACTGCACAAGATCCAGAGGCTGCCTTTGCAAACTGAACCAGAAAGATCTGGTACTTCGTAAAGTAGCCTCCCCTTCACCAGCCCTCAAAACCAAGAAACCCCAGAGAGATGAAAGTGATAATGTAACTCCTGCTGAGGATGAGGGCAGCTCAGAACTACAGCCCAAGAACAAGCGCATGACAATAAGCAGATTGGTTTTGGAGGAGGACAGCCAGTGTGATGAACCCAGTCTAGGTCTCTACTCCTCTCAGGAGGCCATGTCAGCTTCAGCATCCAAGCCCACAGCTCTCAACCAACCTCATTCAGAGGAGAATTCCAAAATATCAAAAGGCAAGTGGAACAACTCGAATGGAGTTGAAGGAAAGGAGACTTAGACTGAAGAGGACTAACTGTGTCACGTTCAGGGAGAACTAAATGAAGATAATACAACCAACACGACAAAAAAGCAGAGGTGGACTATAGAAGAGAGTGAGTGGGTGAAGGCTGGTGTTCAGAAATACAGTGAAGGAAACTGGGTTGCCATATCTAAAAATTACCTCTTTGTTAACGGAACAGCTGTGATGAGTAAGGACCGGACCTCTGGCGGACCATGAAAAAACTTGGCATGAACTGAAGCAGGCTCTCATTTCCACAAGATTCACAGGAGCATGTTTCTTACCAATAGTCCTGACCGTCTGCTATTTCTCTCAGAAGCTGGACTACGTCCTTCGGAGTGGGGGAGCTCCCACGTCCCTTACTCGTTATTGGAGATCATGGAACTAAGAAGCAAGCCAGGTCCACGCCATGTCCTTGGCAGAGAGGTCAGGCACACAGCTTGTACAGTGCCAGTGTCACTAGTGTTTTCCTTCTGTAGTGGCTTGCTTAAATTTAAATCCCCAGTAATCTGTAGAGCCTTCTCCCAGGAAATGGAGTCTGTAAGGAGCCACTTTATGGACCCATAACCTGTTAAGACCAGCAATGAGAGCATGGTCTGGGATGAATCTCTTCCTTGTCAAGTTTTGGCCTTCTGGCATAAATGTCGATGAACTTCATATGTTATGAGCCCAGGTTGATGAGAGCCCAGTCCTTGTTGATCAGATTCGTCTAAAAACTGATGAGCCACTTGTGCTATTGACCCTAGACCTGACTGCCTTGGCATTTGCTCTTAATGTGCTGAGCTGTGTCAGCAGGTTTCTCCTCCACACTTCTCATGTGGTTGAACCATGTGTTTTTGGTGAAATGGTGATTGTAGATAAGCTTACTCCCCTGTCATCTTCCCCCTCTCTTCTCAGATCCCTTCCTCATGATAAACTTTTAAAGCCTACAAAAAGAATCCTGATTGAATATAAATGTTTAATCCCATTCTTCATGGATTGGTTGCTTCCACCTAATCATGCTATGTTAGTGTCCTGCTCTAGGATTTGGCATTCCCTTCTCCTTTTGTACAATGTGCTTGCTGTCTCTCAGACATCTTTGAGGACTTCTTTTTGGCAGAAAAAATCAGTAAAATGTTTTCTATAATCCTAAAAAAAAAAAAAAGCTACTCTTGGTCAGGTGATTTCTGCCAGCAATGTGAACCAAACTACAACCGCCCCCGCCCCTCCCCCCCCCCCCCGCCAAATCATTCATGTACTAAGTGCCTGGTTCCCACTCTGGACCCTATTAAGAGGTGAATGAATCATGAAGGCTCTAATCTATGCAGTGTATTAATCCACTGCCGAGTTCATAGCTGAATGTGCGACCAGGAGGTGGAACCTAGGGGGAGGAAGTAAGTCATTTGATTTACTTGGTTATTTAAATATTTTATTTTTTATTTTTATTTATTTATTTGACACAGAAAGAGGGAGACAATGGGTGTTCCAGGGCCTCCAGCCACTGCTAATGAACTCCAGATGCATGTGCCACCTTGTATATCTGGCTTACATGGGTCCTGGGGAATCGAACCTGGGTCCTTTGGCTTTGCAGGCAAATGCCTTAACCACTAAGCCATCTCTCCAGCCATACTTGGTTATTTAAGAGCCAGAGAGGAGAAAGAGAAAAAAAGCACACCATGGCCTCCTGTCAGTACAAACAAACTCCAGACACATGTGCCACTTTGTGCATCTGATTTTACACAGGTACTAGGATATAAAACCCTGGCCAGTAGGCTTTCTCAGCAAATGCCTTTAACCACTGAACCTTTTCCCCAGCCCCATGAGCATGCCTTTCAAGGGGTTTATCTACTTCCTGGCCCTGACCCTCCCCCTTTCTTCTTTCCCTCTTTCTCTCTCTCTCTCCTAGCCTATCTCCCTCTTTACTTTTTATTTGAAGCTTGGCAATATATCAGCATACTGTATATATTATTATCATTATTATTATATTGTTCATTTTCTTTAAACCGATCAATTCCTTTCTAACTTAATATACCCTGTTCAAAGGAGCATTTGTATCATTTCTATACATAATAAACCTGTATTACTTGCAGCAAATTAAAGATAAGCATCGAAAAAGTGTCAATGTATTTTCAAAAAGTAAATAATGATAAAAGCTAAATAAGGAAATAGAAGTAACAACACTCTGAGTTTACAAAAGTACACGCCCTAAAATAAGTCACTCAGTGTGGAAAATGAACTATGGACAGTTACCTGTGATATAAAGACTGAAACAAACAGGTCTAATATCATGAGCATCAAGTAGGAGACAGGCATTGCAGTGGTCAGGGGTCATCCCTACCACCATCTCCTTGAGTGTCAGGCAACTTCTTCTGCTGATATTCAGATCTTAGGACAGACTTTGTATGGTATACCTTCCAGACGTTTATGTTGTACTGTAAATAAGTGATCAGATTCCCATATCAGCCTATGTGCCCCCATTGTCTAGGACTCTAATTCCAGTGATCTCTCTATTGGTTTTGCTATACCTAAATGCCACTAAACCTGTATTTGAAATAATATTATCTATGTATAATTCTGATTGAGCTCTACCAAAGGTTTCAGCTGAAAAGAATCTTGTAGAGACCCAAATTCAAACGAGGATGCTCATTAGCACTCATGCTGGCCACTTTGGGAAGGGAAGGGAAGCCTATGGAGATGCTAGGACTTTGTGGTCTCCTTTTACAGAGCTCCATTTACACGGTGGTCTGCATCTTGCCTTATCCAGAAATAAACATTAATCATAAAGATCACTCAGATAAAAGCTCTCCTGGAGCTGGAGAGATGGCTCAGTGGCCAAGGCACTAGCCTGCAAAGCCTTATAATCCTAGTTTGATTCCCCAATACCAATATAATGGCAGGTGCACAAAGTGGCACATGCATCTGGAGTTTGTTTGCAGTGGCAGGAGGCCCTGGGGTGCCCATTCTCATATTCTTTCTCGTGCTCTTTGTCCCTCCCTCCTTCTCTCTCTCTCCCCATCTCTCACTCTCTGCTTGTAGATAAATAAATAAAAATTTGTTTTAGGGCTAGAGGGATGGCTTAGTGGTTGAGCGGTTGTGAAGCCTAAGGACCCCAGTTCAAGGCTTGATTCCCACATAAGCCAGATGCACAAGGGGGCACATGCTTGTCAGTGGTACACCCCTGTTTATGTGTTGTTTGACTGAAGTATTGCTTTTCCCCCTAAAGCCTTCTGTATGGAAATAAAAGGCCTGGACAGTAAACTCCTAGGAAATGGCATGGAGTCAAGAAATTGGGAAAGACATGGCAGCATAGGTATCTGTGGAGGCTCTAAATTTACCCCCCCAACCCTCCCCACATCCATTAATTCAATCAACAAATGCACATGTTAGAACAGGCTTTAGACAAGAGCAAGCCATGTCCCACTGTCCTTTCACAAACTTGCCTGCTAGTCTTGGAATTTAATCAATGGTATAAAACATTGAAAGGACAAAAGTCTAGAAATCTAGCAAGTGCCATTTGGGAAGACATTATGCAGAGAAAGGTGGCTCTGGATGAGGCATGCACCCGTGTACCATTTGTTGTGGCTCACTCATTAAACCTAGAATTCTGTGACATCAGCCAATGCAGCAGACTAATATAAACATGATTCATCACATCTCTCTCTCTCAAGCTGGATGTGGTGGCTCATGCCTGTCATCCTAGCACCCAGGAAGCTGAGGTAGAAGCATCCCTGTGAGTTTGAGGCCAGCCTGGGCTACAGAGGAGACACTACCTCAAAATAAAGCCTCCTCTTCTTTCCCTCCCATCCTCTTTTCAATCTCTTTTGATTTAAAGTTTGACACCATATCAGCGTTCTATCTGAATTGTCACTTAGAGTTTTCTTTAACTTCCATTAACGCTTTTGACTTGAACACATTCACTCAAAACAGAAATTTTACATCATTCTTATAAATGAAAGACCTGCATTACTGGCAACAAATTAAAGGTATGCCTGGAATCTATGTCACTATTTCTTAAAGTTAAATCATGACAAAATAAAAAGTAAATAAGGGGATGGAGAATTCCAACAACCCAAGTTCAATTCTCCAGCATCTACTTAAAGCCAGATGCACCTGGAGTCTGCTGGAGGCCCTGGTGCACCCATTCTTTCTGTTTGCCTCTCTCCCATTTCTCTTTGCTTACAAACAAATAAATTTCAATTTTTTAAGTAAATAGGGAAATTTAGATAAGCAATAACATACCTGCTTTACAAAGTTTCCTGGGAAGGGAACATCAATAGTCCCTCAATAATAAGGACAGTGAGAGCCTAAGAAGAGCTAGAGAGAAAAGAACTTCCAGCATTCAGCTAGGAAGTTCTATTAACACCTGGCAGCTAAGAGAAAAGCAGAAGGGCACCTGTGGCTAAGGCCCTGCCCCTGGAGTACAGCCTGAAAAGATGCAAAGAAAAGCTTTGCTCAGCATAGACCATCGTTCTCCATCTTTATTGGCTATGTCAGGCACCTTGGCTAGGAGGAAATTCTTTTAAGTTAATATTCTTTCCTTTTCTTCTTAGTTTAAATTTCTTACTCTTTTTATTCATTTATACTTATGGCTTTGCACTCATAGATTGGGTGGGAGCTTCTCCTATTATTCCTCATAATAATAATGATAATAATAATAATAATAATAATAATAGAAATAGTTTGCAGTAAACCCATAGTCAATGGCATACTTAATAAGGGGAAACTGATTTTCCATAATATCAGTAGCAAGGAAAAAGGGTCCAGTCTCATTGATCTTGTTTAATATAGTATAGAAATTTTATCCTAAGAACTTAGGAGACAGAAAGAAACAAAAGGCATATGAATAGAAAATGAACAAGTCAAATAACCCTTATCAGCAGATAAAGTGATAGAAAAACCTGACTACACCACTGAAAGACTGATTAAGGGGCTGAAGAGATGACTTAGAGTTCAAAGGTGCTTGCTGATAAAACCTGACAGCCTAGGTTCAATTCTCCAGTACCCATGTAAAGCTAGATGCACAAAGTGGCACATCCATCTGGAGTTTGTTTACAGTGACAAGTGGCTCTGGCACTCCCATTCTCCTCTCTCTCTCTCTCTGTCTCTCTCCTTGCAAATAGACAAGTAAAAATGAAAACATTAAAAAACACTGATTAACAAATTCAGTAGAGTAGCAGGATAGAAAGAAAATCAACATAAAATTTTAGTAGTTTTTCTATACACTAATAATGAATTCATTGAGAAAGAAACCAAAACAGTAATCACGAACTCAATAAACCCCAAAAATATGTAGGAATAAAATTCAAATGTATGTGAGATACCACTAGAATGAACAGTATATAGAAACAAAAAAGACCCCAGACAGTGAAAGGAATCTTTAGCCAAAAGACCCAAAGCCAGAGAAATCACACCTGATTTCACAATATAAATACAATAGAGCCATTGTAACAAGACAGCATAATATTGACATAAAAATAGGCAGACAGACAGACAGACAAATGAAATTGAGTAGAGGACCCAGAAAAGTTTTCACACATCAATGCCCACCTGATTTCAGCAAAGGTGCTAAAAACAAGCAATGGGAAAATGCAGGAAAATGGATATTCACGTGTGAAGATGTAAGCCTGACCACTATCTCTTACCTGTAGATAAAACAACTCAAACTGGACCAAAGACCTTCATGTACAACCCAATATTCTGTAATTACTGGAGGAAAACATCATGGAAAATTCTACAACTATTGGCTTAGGCAATGATTGTCCTGGATAAGATTCCAATAGCACTGGAAATTAAGGTAAAAATCAGTAAAGGGAGATTAGGTCATGCCACAAAGCTTTTCGATAGCAAAGAAAATATGGAACCAACAGTAAAGACACAGCCTACAGAATGAGAGAAAAATCCTTGTTAGCCAATCATTAACAGGAGATCAATATCCAGAATGTATAAGAACTAAATGAGGGGCTGGAGAGATGGCTTAGTGGTTAAGGCATTTGCCTACAAAGCCAAAGGATCCCGGTTCCTCTCTCCAGGACCTATGTAAGCCAGATGCACAAGGGGGCACGTGTATCTGGAGTTTGTTTGCAGTGGCTGGTGGCCCTGGCATACCCATTCTCTCTCTCCCTCTCTCTTTCTCCCTCCTCCCCCCTCTCTCTCTCATAAATAAATAATATTTTTAAAAAAGAATAAAATGAGCTGGGTATGGTGGTACAGGCTTGCAATCTCAGCACTCAAGAGGCTGAGACAAGAGGGCAGTGACTTGGAGACCAGCCTAAGCTACACAATGACACAATCAAGTGGAAACATAGGTTTTTAGGTTTTTCCTCACTCTGCCCTTTCCTGGGAACAAATGAAACATGCATTTCTAAATTCTAAACACGAATTTTAGCAAAGAGTTGTGACCAAATGGTCTCATCTCAGCTGTGGGAAAGACTAGGTTCATAGGAAGAGAGGTTGTCTGAGACACCACCAGGTAGGGAACCTCTCCGCGCACACATCCCCATGCAAGGCTGAGCACAATTCCTGCTTTCTCCTCACCTCTGGGAAAGGATAGAGGTGGCCACCTGCTGTGGAGGCGAGGCTGAGAGAGGGGAGAGCTGGGCTTCTGACTTGGGCAAAGGATCCAGATTCCAAAGCTGTGCATCCAGAAGACTAGAAGGAGCAGGGAACCCTGGGAGGATGGACTCCTCCTTATCTGAGGCTCTTTAGGAACTTGACCAGGAAGTACAAAGACTAAAATCACTGCAGGCCCAACCTCTGTGGGTCTAATTTTCAGTTGGCCTTGCAGGTAATGGTTTATACCACTTCCTCTTTCCAAATGATACATAGGAAATGATAAACATATATATTACTGGTTTCTAGTTTAGCCATTGACAATTTTTGTTGTTCTCTGTCCCAGTTCTACAGTATCTGAGCCTCAGGAGTCCTGGAGTCTTCCCATGAGAGAAGCATGTTTTCCTGTGTTGAGGTGCTGCCATCTGCTGGACACTGAGCAATTCACAGGCTAGTCTGACAGACCCTGTCTGAAACACCAAAAATTTAAAAGAAAAACAAAAACAACAAAAAAAAAGGAATAATATCCATGTTGTCTAGGATAGCAAAGAACTCTTTGGAGATAGTCTAACATCTTGGAAAGTACATACCTCAGTGGTTTTAATCAAAATGTTTTAGGTTCCTACAAACTGATGTCCAGGTCCTATCCAAGAAGTCTGTATTTCCATTGGTCTCAGAGTGACTGGCGATGAGATACTGGGATATCCCTCCAAACATTTCTTCTACTTATACTCCTGATATGGAAGCGTAAGTTAGAGGGGAAAAAAGAGATGCTAAATGTCATTTACGTATCAACATTGAACCCACAAAGCATCTGCTGGCATGTGAATAGGAAGGAGGGCAGAGAGCTTTGTATCTGGGTGACGTAGAAATGTGCTAAACCTAATAAGACACCTGCCAAAATTAGAAGCACACTTAAGGATGTTGGGACCCTGAACCATATACAAGAGATGTGTGCAACATCATTTAATATCACAGTATTTTTAATGAATGTTCTTCACTAGCTGGTAGTTTCTTCACACATCAGTATAAGAATGAGCCTCTGCGACTGAAAAAACAATTAAATCTCCAGCCCACTTGAAGGTTGCTTTGCCTCTTTCTAGAGCCATAAACTGGCCCACAAACCTTTTATCCACTCTTCACAACATCACCTAAGCCAGAGACCACCGGGCAGCCTTGGGCAATCTGCTCAGAGAGCTTGGCAGAAAGAAACCTGTTCTAGGGACACATGACAGTTTCCTGGAAGATGTCTGCCAATGGGTTGAGGAAGGAATACCTTCTCATATGCACCAAAGTTGTATGTGATCTGGTTATCACATGGGGATACAACTAGATTGTTTTCTAAGCGGTTTGAAATATGGATTTTAACATACTGTTTCTTAATAAAAATTATCCCAAAACTAATTCCAATACATTTCTTTTACATGTGGGCTGAACCAAACACTTCTGGGGATCAGATTCAGCCTGTGAGTTGGAGATCTCTGAGCCAGACAAATTTGAAGTAACTGGCATCTCAGAACCCTCTTACTCTATGTCCCTCCTGTATACTCCTGAAGCAAACATAACAAAATGAATCACAGTGGTGAAATGTATAATATAATATGGATCGCATGGACATAAAAAAGCAAGAAGACATCCTCTGAATGATGGTGTGTAAAGCACTCTCCTCACCTGTCATGTGGCTAAGTTTAGTTCATCCCTTTCTTCATGGAGATGTGAGATCTGAGACAGTCTGCTAAGACTTCAATCTAAACCAGATTCACTCAGTGCTTTCTTAAAACACTGCTTTCCCTTAAGTCATGTTTGCAAAACACATAAGATGTTCAGGTATGTGCATGACTTCTGATGTCTGCTTGCTTGCTGTATGCAGAGGTCATGTTTCTCTTTGCCACTGGCCCCTGGCAAAGGGCGTGTCTGGCATATAGAATGCATTCGATGTAGCCTTAATGAATGGAGGACTGCCCTTCACCTCACCAAAGTGTTCTCTTTTATTCTTGGTGTCTTTAGTCCGACCTGTGCTGCATGGTTTTCAGCCTCTATGTCCTTGACCTTGGACGATGTCTGCTTTCTCCTACTGAGCAGGACGCTGTCCGGCATGTCCTCTTTTCCTACATATCTCTCTAAAATTCACCTCAAATGCCAGAGGTGTCTAGGATATTTATACTTGGCCTGTGGCTAAAGCTCCCCTGGATTGGGGTCCAGAAACCCACACCTTAGGCGATAGACACAGATACTTTCTCTAACAGAAAGTCTACTTTATCTCAAATGCTGGGGCACCAGGAGGTTCATCAGTACAGCATTAAATGTCTGTTCCATGTGTATGATTTGCATTCTGATTTTATTACATATGAGTAACAAGATCATCATTATGACAACTAATGGGCCAGCCCTCCTTCAGACTCATTAGGACACTGTATTGCCTCCCAAGTCAAATTGAATTGTTTGATGTTGACAAGAATTTCATGAGGATCAGTCCTAAGTCTATCCAACATCAGCTGAAGCAGATCACCCCACAGGAAGCAGCTAAACTGAGAATGAGGGCAATGACTGAGAAAGAAACTTAGAAAAGCAGGAAAATTAAAGTCACACAAAGATGGCCTCTAAGGAGCAACGGAGAGAATGAAAGGCAAAAGCAGGGAAAGGAGGATTGCAAGGGAAGCAGGCCTAAGCAGGGCGTCAAAAGTCTACAAGGTCAGAGGGAGGATATCTGTCCAAAACCCCACTCTCTGCTCTTTCAGCTTCTGCCCAACACTGATGTTCAGATTCAGCATCAGGTACGGCTCCTTCCAGTTGTACACTGGCCACTGAGGAACACCTTCCCCATTAGGATTCCTGGAAGCGAGAGAAGACGGGAGAGGTGAGATGGATCATCCTCGTGTATGTGACCTGGGGGAGGCCTGCAAGCTCACTTACCCTCTCCGAGCAAAGTTAGCCCAGTATTTCATCATCTTCTTGCTGAGCAGCTTCTCCTCTGCTGTGGCTTCTTCTGCAGGAGATGAACACAAACGCAGATGCTCACAGGGATTCGCCGGCACCCCAAGCGGGATCCTGTCCATAAGCCCACCCCTTTCTGACTCCTTAAGTCTTTGCACTGGTTTTGTATGCTGTACAGCTGAGACATGCAGCAACTGTGCTTTGACCAAGAAATACAGGCTTCAAAAATGCAGGTGAGCATGTCTTTCCTGTCTGCCCCCACTCTTCCAGCCATGCCCATGAGGCTCCATTGTCTGTGGAGGCACAGACATCCTTCTCTCTCCTTCTCCTTCCTTCTTTTCCTCTCTTCCTATCTCCTTCATCCTCTTCTTCTCTCCTCTCTTTTACCTTCTCCTCCTCCTCCTCCAAAGATTGTTCCTAGAATGCTCCTATAGGTACCAAATCCAAGGATGCTAAACTCCTTATATAAAATGCTGTCATTTGTGTCATTTTTGCATATAATCAATCCAAATACTCACTTATACTTTAAATCATCCCTGCATTGCTTACAACGCCTAGCAGTGTAAATGTCATGTAAATAGCTATCAGGCTGCACTTCTTAGGGAATGATGATAACAAAAAAAAAAATCTGCACCTCTACAGTACAACTATAATTTTCCTAAATACTTTCAATCTGCAGTTAGTTAAACCACAGACATGAGGGGACAACTGCAGTGTTTTTCTTTATGTGAAAAGGTAATACCTGATTAATGCACAAAATCTAAAATTTAAGATGAGTATCTAATATCTAATCAAAATAAGTGTTACTGTTTTTTTTGTTTTGTTTTTTAGAGGTAGTGCCTTGCTCTAGCCCAGGATGACCTGGAATTTACTACGTAGTCTCAGAGTAGCCTCAACCTCATAGTGATCCTTCTACCTCTGCCTCCCAAATGCTAGGACATAAGTGTCACTCTTATCACTGCCCTGAAAACACCTAGCCACTAAACTCTGAGGCAAGAACTGCCACCACCTTCACAAGCATCTTAAGGAAGAGAGGCTGTAGCTGCACATGGATGTAAGCGGACCTCCCACACATGTGGATATCCATAGGCATGTGTTCTGAAATTGTATGTAGAATTGTATTATCATCATCCATGAAGTTACCAATTGTTGTTCTATAAAATCATAATATTTACATTTAAATATATTTATATTCCTTTATGCTTAATCATATTTAAATATATATTAAACATGGCCCCAGTAGTCTACTAATGGATCTTTACATTGTTTCTCACCTTTTCTTGGGTAAAGCAGTATATTAGTGCACACATACATTTTTACACATGTGGAAATGTAATTACACCAAAAAAATCATTCAATTAGAATTACCAAGCCAAAGACTACACACATTTTAGTGTTCATAGGATCTTCTACTAATGTATGAAATTGTCTGCTTCCCACACTTATTGGAATACATTGGCCATAATATATTGTTCTTTCCAACCTTGATGGATTAAAGAAACAGATTCACCAGCCAACAGTGATCTGAAATTCTCTTATAATTGAGATTGAAAATTGAAAGAGTTCTCATATTTTAAAAGTCACTCTTGTTTCCTTTTCCATAAACTAGTTATTCTGTCCAGTCTTTCATCAGATTGCTCTTTTCACCCTGACTTTAGGAAGTCAGTTTGGAGAATCCATGTGTCATCCCAGTGCACAGCTCACTGCTAAATCTCTATAGTCACATCTGCTGAGCATTTGCTGTTTGCTTTATGCCAATTGTCTCATTTCTTCCATATGTGAACTTTCCTTAAGGTAGTTTTGTTATTATCTCTGAGAACAAATGAATACAATAACGACTAAGCCACAGCCCACAAGCACTCTACATTGGCGGCTCTATCTTGTTGAGATGGCAGTGTAAATTAGTTAGGAGCCTCCATTTTTAAAACTTTACTTATTTATTTATTTATTTATTTACTTATTTATTTGAGAGGGAGAATGCCAGGGCCTCTAGATGCATGTGCCACATTGTGTATCTCACTTAAGTTGGTACTGGGAAATGGAACCTGGGTCCTTAGGCTTCGCAGGCAAGCACCTTAACCTCTAAGCCATCTCTAGCCCAAGAATCTCCATTTTTAAAGGTTCTTTCTTTTATTTTTGCTCTGTGTGTATGAGTGTGTGTGTGTGTGTGTGTGTGTGTGTGTGTGTGTGTGCGTTCACCTATACATTCATGTATAGAAGCCAGAGTGTCCTCCTCTATGACTCTTCTGCCTTATTTCCTTAGCTCACCGTGTTTTTGGCTAGGCTGGCTCAGCCTAACAATCCTCCCGCCTCTGCCTGCTTCAATGCTATGGTTATAGGTGTGTGTGGCCACACCTAGCTTTTTGCATGGATCCTGGGGATCAGACTTAGTTCCTCATGCTTTCATAGCAAGTGCTCTTATCCATTGGGCCACCTCCCCAGCCCCCAGAATGTTTTCAAGTAGATATCTTAGTTCTAACATTTTAGCTATTCGGTCTATAATTTGCCTGTAATATTTTCTGTTGGCTTGTTACTTTGGGCACCAAACATGTCATAAATTTAGAAATAAATCAACTAAAATCACTAATAACCATTTTCTAGCTCACCTGGGTCCAGAAATATCAAGCTGGAAGTGTAAATATCTATATGTCCCCTTCTTTTAAAAGCCTTGGTGGACTCAGGGAGTTTTGGGAAAGACAAAGAGGATGAAATTTCCTCAAAAAAATCAGATTATTTGAGTGTTGTCCCCAAACACCTATCCCTGAAGGCTTTAGATCAAAGTGAAGCACCCATATGGCAACTGTTTACAGCTCTTCTTCAACTTGGTTTCTAGAAATCCAAGTGGGGACATTTTCTAGAGGCATGATATGTCTGCCTGTAAACCAGAGATGATTAGATCCCAAGCGGCTCCTGCATAGTGCTGGGGTGGACAGGCGCTCTATGTCAGCAGTCGGTGGTGGGGTGGGCAGGCGCTCTATGTCAGCAGTCGGTGGTGGGGTGGGCAGGCGCTCTATGTCAGCAGTCGGTGGTGGGGTGGGCAGGCGCTCTAAGTAAGCTATGGGTGGTGGGATGGGTAGGCGCGCTATGTCATCAGTGGAGAGTTGATTCTTCTCTCCTTCTCATTCCTTCTTCCACATCCCTGCAATAGCAGGAGCCCCTCCAGACAGTTCCTTACCAAACATGACAATGTCACCAGTCAGGAAAGCGGCTCCAAAGACAAAGCGGATTTCATCTGTGTGGTCAGCTTTGACAAAGCTTGGCCTTGAGTGGTTAAAGCACTGGGGCCGGTGCTGGAACTCATAGAAGTAGACAGGTGCACCTGCATCTGATGAAAAGCCAAGAGAGGCGAGGTGTGTGTGCAGGTGGAACTGGGGGGCTGGCCCTGCATCTTTACCTGTCAATTCTAGATTTATAGATCTAGGGTTGGAACAGCTCAGTGACAAAAGGACACATCAGTCAGCCTCCTTTCCCTCTTCCTCAGCTGAATTAACCCCTAGTGACCAAAACCTCACAACCCTGGGGGTATTCTAAGAAAGCAATAGTTCTACTCCCCAAAAATGCTATTCAAATTAAGCTAAGATCTACCTTTTTGTGACTTCCATTCATTGACCCTGGTTCCAATGTCTGGAGGCAAACAGAATAAAGCTAATTCCCTGCTTCCAAGACAATCCACACACATGCACCCTGCACTCCACCTCTGTGGTGGTTTGATTCAGGGTCCCCATAAACTTAGTTGTTCTGAATGCTAAGTTCCCAGTTGATGGTGATTGGTGAATTAATGCCTCTTGGATGGAGTGTATTATTGGGAGTGGGCTTTTGGGTGTTATAGCCAGTTTCCCCAAGCCAGTGTTTGGCACACTGTCCTATTGCTGTTGTCCATCTGATGTTGGTGAGGAGGTGATGTCCACCTTCTGCTCATGCCATCATTTTCCCTGCCATCATGGAGCTTCCCCCCTTGAGCCTGTAAGCCAAAATAAACCTAATTTTTCCCACAAGCTGCTCTTGGTTGGGTGATTTCTACCAGCAATGCAAACCTGACTGCAACAGTAAAGTGGTACCGAGAGTGGGATTGCAGCTAGACACCTGACTATGTGGCTTTGGCCTTTTGGAGCTGATTTTCAAGAGGAATGTGGAAGGATTTGAAGCCTTGGCCTAAGAGATGCCTTGCAGTGCTGCAAGTACAGCTTGATGGACTATTCTGATCAGAGCTGCAAGACCTGATTGCACTAAGAACTATGGGCTGTGAGGTTTGGCTTATGAGGGTCAGAAAGAGCTTTGCTTGCACTGGGCTAGCAGTTTGTATGAGAAGCTTGCTTTTATGCCCATGTCCTGAGAAGTTCTGCAGGGTTGCTTTGCATAGAAATGAGCTGGTGTGAGCAGAGGGATATGGCACAGGAAGAAAAATCTTTGGGCGAACTGTTGCCCATTCAGCTGCAATTGAGAGATTACAACCTTTGAGACTGGCTAGCTGACCTGCATTGGAACAGGAAAAATGTAGACTTTTTTGAAGCGGCCTGAGTGCTCAAGAAGTGTCCTGTTCTTCAAAGTCTGCTTTATTCCCCCATGGTTTAACAAATTGGCACCCTACTGGGTATTGTGGAGTATAAGAAATGCAGGAAATAGAGGGTCATTGAGTTTGCAACACGGTCTTGTGTTTTGGAAATGGCCATGGGCAGTGTGAAGCAGGTTTGCTAGATGCCTGTATGGAGACCCCATGGAACCGTGGATTGCAGTGCAGACCCAATGGAGATGCTGAGACCATGAGATGGCTGCTAAGGAAAACTGCCGGCCCTGAAGACATTTTCCAGGACTGTGAGTAGCTTAGCTGGAGGGGCAGAATTGGAATTCCAAAGACTTGTTGCTGGTTAGAATTAGTGGAGTTGGAGATTTGTCACTGACTAGAGTTGTTGGACTTGGAGCTACAGAGTTTGGTGTTTGCCCTGTTTAAATCATGGATTTCTTGAATAGTTCTTTGCTATGCTCAATGCCATCTTTTGCAGTGTGAATGTTTATTCTGTGCCATTATGGGTTGGGGGGGATTTTTTGCTATTATGGCTAAGTTAAAAGACCTTGGACTATGGGGATATTTGAACATCACTGCGATTGATAAAAACTATGGGCACTTTTAAAGTTGGACTGAATGCATTGCATTTTACATCATGGATGTTTATCAGTTTACGGGGGCCAGGGGTGGAATGTGGTGGTTTGATTCAGGTGTCCCCCATAAACTTAGGCGTTCTGAATGCTAGGTTTCCAGTGATGGAGATTTGAGAATTAACACCTCCTGGATGGAGTGTATTGTTGGGGTCAGGCTTATGGGTGCTTTAGCCAATTTCCCCAAGCCAATGCTTGGTTCATTCTTCTATTGCTGTTGTCCATCTGATGTTGGTGAGGAGGTGATGTCTGCCTTCTGCTCATGCCATCATTTTCCCTACCGTCACTGAGCTTCCCCCTCGTGCCTGTAAGCCAAAATAAGCCTCTTTTTTCCCACAAGCTGCTATTGGTTGGGTGATTTCTACTAGCAATGCAAACTTGACTGCAATAACCTCTCTCCTCCCAAAGACTGTTGCTCTGTAATGTTCCCACACACATAACTGGGACCACAGGCATGAGCGCACACAGGCACTCATTGTCATGCGTACATATAAACACACACTGATATCAGTTTACCCTCTTACTGGCTCAGTTGTACTTCCAGAAAACAGGATCCCACAATTACACTTGCCTTGTACTTATTATCTCCACTTCCTCTCCTCTTATTCTCTGTTTCTCTCTCTCTCTTTCTGTCTCTCTCTCCTCTCTCTCTTTCCATATATATATATATATATATATATATATATATATATATATATGTATATATATAGATAAACATATTTAAAAATATTTTTATTTGTTTATTTGTAAGAAGAGAGGGAATAGGCATACCATGGCCTCCAGCCACTGCAAATGAACACCAGATGCATGCACTACTTTGCACGTCTGGCTTTATGTGGGTACTGGGGAATTGAGCCCAGGTCATCAGGCTTTGCAGGCAAATCCTTTAACTTCTGAGCCATCTCTCCAACCCAAAAGCCCATATTTTTAAGTGTAGAGTTTGAGAAGCTTCTGCAAAAGCATACATAGTCATGTGCCCACACATTTCCACCAACCCCAAAACATCTTGTTCAATGTCACTTGCCTGAGACACAAGCAGTGTTCTTATTCTGTACCACAGATTAATTTCACCTGTCCCCAAACTCCACATAAATGAGATATCACCACTTTCTATCATGCACTCAGCAGCTTCTTTTGCTCAACATAATGCTTTTAAGATTTATGCATGTCTGCCCATCAATACCTGAGTGCTTTGCCATTGCACGAACATGCCGCAATGCGTTCATCCATTCATTTGATGACAGGCATGTGTGTTGTTAGGAGTTTTCAGTTATTATGAGTAAAGTAGCTATGAATATACATGAACAAGTCTTTTGGGGGAAGGGGGTTAGCTTTTTTTTTTTTTTTTTTAGCCCATGCTGACCTGGAATTCACTCTGTAGTCTCAGGGTGGCCTCAAACTCACAGTGATTCTCCTACCTCTGCCTCCCAAGTGCTGGAATTAAAGGTGTGCACCAACCACACCTGGCTCCACAAGTCTTGTGTAGGGACATATACCTTCTCTCCTCTTCAGAGAATACCAAACACAGATTTTTAAGTATAGAAGTTTCCAAAATATATATGTGGTTCAAAGTAAGTATTCAGAATGGCTAAATGATGGGGTAGATGCATTTAACTTTGTAAGAAATTGACAGTTTTCCAGGGTAATTGTATCAGCTTATTTACCATCAGAAGTATCTAAGAATTCTGACTACTTCACATCCTTAGCCATTCTGCTTGGCATGGCTTGTGTGTATGATTTTAGCCACTTTAGCAGATGGAATTAGTCCCCTCATTTTGGGTTTGTTTTGCATTCCCCTGATGTTAAACCATGCTGAGCAGTTTTTTGTGGTATGATTTTAGCATATTTTTAAGATAAAAATTTAATTTCTACATATTTTTGAGTTTCCATATTTCCTTTTGTTGATTTTTTTTTTAATTTTACCCAAATGTGGTCATAGTTCCCTCCTTTTCAATTCACTGAGATTTCTTCAATGACCTAACGTGGAGGATGTTTCATGTGGACTTCAGAAAAACACGAAATCAGAAGTTGTTGGATGCAATGCTCTTATATGTCTGTGAAGTTCAGCTAACTTTCAATATTATTCAAGTCTTCTGTTTCCTTCCTTTTACACAGTTATTCTACATTGAAAGTGAAGTGTTAAGTCTCAGGCTACTGATATAAATAATCCCTTCATGCTTTTTCATATATTTTGTGGTTCTGTTTCCAGGTACATATAGACTTAGAATGATGATATGTTCTTGGTGAAGTTGCTCTTAACCTTTCATAATGTCCTTCCCTAGATCTTGCTTCAATGATTTGTCTTAAGATTCATTTTGTCTGATTTTTACAGCCAGTTAGTGTTTACATGGAATAACCTTTTCATTCTTTCACCTTCGACCAGTTTGTGTCATTGGTTCTAGTAGGAGTCGCTGATGAGTACTATGCATCCTATCTTCTTTACTCCCTGCTGCAATATCTGCCTTTTGAGAGATGACTCCACTTACATGTAATTTGACTATTGATAAAGAAGGAGTTCTGATCATTTTTAAGTGTGCTGTTTAGTGGAATTAAATTCGTATCATTGTGCAACTATTTTTAACTATACATCTCCAGATTGTCTTCTGTCGAAAAAAAATAACTTCTCAGTCCTTGAAGTACCCCCTGGCACCAAGATTGCACTTTCTGTCCTTAGGAATATGGCTATTTTTAGATCCTTCTATAAGTGCAAACCATATAGTATTCACCAATGTCACTTGGGTTGTTCTACTTTCTGGTTATCATGAATAATGGTGCTATGGACATGAGTGTATCAATATCTATTCAAGTCCCTGACTTTGGTTCTTTTAGATGTTGAACAGATGTGGGGTTGCTGAATCATATGGATAAGTCTATGTGTAATTCTTTTTTAAAAACTTTATTGTATTTATTTGAGAGAGAGAGAGAGAGACAGAGAGGGAGAATGGGTGCACCAGGGCCTTCAGCCACTGCAAACAAACTACAGATGCATGTACCACCTTGTGCATCTGCCTTATGTGGGTCCTGGGGAATGGAACCTGGGTCCTTTAGCTTTATAGGCAAGTGCCCTAGCACCGAAAGCCATCTCCCCAGCCATGTAATTCTTTTGAAGAGTTGCCATATTATTTTCTGCAGTGGCTGCACCATTTTACACGACCTCCCACATGATGCAAGAGATGCAGCTTCTCCATATCATCACCAGCATCTATTTTCTGTAGTAGTTTTTAAATGTTTCATGTATTTGTGAGGAGAGAAAGAGAGTATGAATATAGGTGTGCCAGATCCTCTTGCTACTGCCAATGAATTCCAGATCCATGGACTACTTTATGCATCTGGCTTTATGTGGGTACTGAGGAATTGAATCCAGGCTGGTAGGGTTTGCAAGCAAGTGCATTTAACCTCTGAGCTTGCTCTCCAGCCATTGTAGTTGTTTGTTTTTATAATAGCTACTATATACATGCATATATATGTGATATGTATGTGTGTGCATGAGCAAAGTGCTACCTAGTTATAATGTTGATTTGTGTTTCCTTAATGATTAGAGATGTTAGGCATCTTTCATGTGCTTTTCAGACATTTTTACTTGATAATTTTAGTTTGCTTATAAAATAATGAGTTTCATTATGAACTTCTCATACATACATATTGATTGATTCACCCTCCCACACTGTCCTCCCCCTTTCCTCCTGAACTTATAACAATCTAGTTCAAATTAATAGGGATTTAGTTTTGGTATCATGAAAAACTCTCCACAGTGCTAGAAAGAAGGAAACTGCTTGCAAAGTCTGCTGGTCTGGGTCCAACTCCCCAGCACCTGTGTAAAAGCTACATGCAAAAATGTTGCATGCATCTATGATCCCAGGGCACCTATGACAATGGGTGGCAGACACAGGAGAATCAGAAATTCATGGGCCAGCTCATCTGACATTCATTTACAGCAGCAAGATACCCTGTCTCAAAGAAGGTGGAGCACAGACACTTCAAAATTGTCGTCTGACCTCCACACATGTGCTGAGGCATGCACACTCCTACACACACACACACACACACACACACACACACATACACACATAAGGTTTAAAAACTTTTCTACATTGTTAACATAAAAAACTGTATCTTTAGATATTGTGTGTTGATAACAGATTTATGATTGCTTTTTGCAACTGTCTTTTACTTCATGTATAAAAAAAGGAGAATCAAACAACAATATATAAGTAATGACTTTTATATTTGCTTACATAATTTCACCAGTATTATTTATCCCTTCATATAGATTTTAAAGCTTTCTACTGTCCTGTTTTAGCTTAAAGCCCTACAAAAGCTCCCTTTAGCATTTCTTGTCAGGAAGGGTTACTAACTACAAGCTCAGTTTTTATTTAACTTGGAATGTAAAATGTATATATAGTTCAATTGTAAAGGATAGTTTTACCAGATAGGGAATTTTTGGTTGTCTCTGTAGTAGAAGCTGTAAGATTTATATCTTACTTAAAAGTTCAACTGTTGACTACAAATCCCTGATTTGTTTCTGGCAATATTGGCTCCAACTGCCCTTTCTTATTTATTTACCACTTGCATGGGGGATCATTTTCCAAAGTTCTCTACTTACCCATTTTTGCTGTCATCATTAAGTTAAATCATTTTACCTATGTATAATTTTCACTCATTCATTTGGCTTTACAATTCATCTCAAATTAATTTTTGTATATGATGTGATTTATCAGTTATAGTTCACTTTTTCCCCATACATGTATATAGTTATTCCAGCTCAATTTTTTTTTGTTTGTTTGTTTTTTGAGGTAGGGTTTCACTCTAGCCCAGGCTGACCTGGAATTCACTATGTAGTCTCAGGGTGGCCTAGAACTCATGGTGATCCTCGTACCTGTGCCTCCCGAATGCTGGGATTAAAGGCATGCACTACCATACCCAGCTCCAGCTCAACTTTTTTTTATTAGTTATGTATATAGTGTGTATACAGCCATGATGGTACCATCATTAGCCTTTTCCCTGTTGCAAGGTACAGAAGAGGTGGCCAGTTGGTAGACAACATGGATCCTGGGGACCACCAGCCTCACTGGACTGTGTCTTTGGAAGACTCCCTTCAGGGACTTACCTCTGTGGTGTCGAGCAGTGACTATCCCAGGAACCACAAAGAGCACATCTCCAAACATGTCCAGTAAATTGTCTCGGATATCACTCAGGGAGACCTTGTCCTGGAAGTATTCATTATCCACAATGGGCAAATTTTCACTGGGGACATGCTGTACAGAGGTGGAAGAAAGAATGTAAGAGTCAAAGGAAAGGTAAGACTGCTTACCATGCAATCTTCCAGATGCAAAGTGACCTTGATATTCATGACCTCACAGTGCCTGACACTACCTACACAAGACCTTCATAATAGAAGGAAAAGATGATGACATCAGAACAAAATAAAGAGTAATTGGAAGGGGCAGGGGATTTGATGGAGGGTAGATTTGAGAAGGGGGAAATGGGAGTTGGGGAGGGAATTATCATGGTTTATTGTCTATATTATGGAAGCTGTCAATAATTTAAAAAAAAAAAACACCACATGAAAGCCAACTTAACAAGAAACAATGATGGCCAGCATTTTAAGTAAACACTAGTCAGTGCAGGCAAAATTTCAAATTCTTTCTGTGTGGCATGTCACTGAACCCACATGGCAATCACTTCCCTTTTCTCTATTATCAGCCCTTGGGGTATATTTTTCACTCCTTCCAGATATTATAATAGCTATGTAGGTCCTCTCCTGGAGTAGCCAATCCCACAACTGTTCTCTTCATCCCTCTCCTTCCAGTTGGTCCTCATGGTTTCTTCTCAGCATCCCCCACCTTTACATCTCCAAAATTCTTCTCCCTGCAGAGCAACCTGCCTCCTCCTGTGTGCACCACAATCCTTGGACTTGCTCCATTCTGGGACATGTGTATACATCATACCCCATGCCTAAGGAAGTCCTGAAGTATGTGGGATTTTGTATATATCATTTCATGGATCAATAAAGGAAATGAAGTTGGCACTGGGTACATGCTAAAGATGGAAGGAAGGAGGAGGAAAGAAGTAAAGAATTTATATTCACAACCCAGTGTTGAGCATACGACCTAATATTGCTATGTTTGTGCATTGAATGAGTAAGTAATTGATAAATGAATAGATGATCAAGTGATTGAATCATGAATGAGTAGGTGAGTAGATGGCTGCTAATGCTGGAACTTATGCCTGGTGTATTATGTCCTGTGTATTTCAGAATTCACATATTTTCAGATTATGGGAAGATAATATAGTATGTATGCTGGCAATGTGCAAAATACCTGTGGAGTGGGAGGTCTAGTCTAGCATCTATATTAATCTGTCCACAGATACACATGAACAGTGGGATAAGTAACATAAATGAATGTGTAGAAACAAAAAAGCTTAGTAGCCACAGATTATTTGATGTCTAATTTGGTTGATGTAAGAGTTACCAAAAACAAAACAAAAAACAGAAAAAAAAAACTTTGTATTTTTGGATTTCTTTATACTTAGGAATTGTCAATAAGGGATTGTGGATCTATAGTTAGTAAAGGCCTATTGAAGTGCTTGGCTACTTAATTACTGTGGAATGTCTATACCCCAGCTCCTATCCCTGAATGGGGCCCAGGAATGCTCGCTAAATGAGTAAGACTCTGGAGAGTAACAGCACCTAAGCTTACTTACCAGGTACTTGTGTACCAAGTTAAGAGCAAAAGACTTGTTGATGCCAGTGACAATCTGAGGAACGTCCTCCTGTGGAGAGAAGCGGGGTGTCCTCTGTGAGCCATGTGGGTGTCAGAAAGCAAAGCAGTCTTTCTATGGGACTGGGCATGTGACTGCCAGAGAAAGGTGGGGAAATCAGGCACACTCTCACCCTCATTCAGGTGGTCGCAGGGAGTAGCAGCTTCAGTGAGTTAGTCAAGCAGTAAATGCCTCCTCACACTTGCTCAAAGGCTGCCATTCCTTGTCATACTTGTGGTCTTATGAAGCCCAAGTAGCCACCTGTTATTGTCTTGATCAAAGCCATACATGAAGTGCTAACTCCCATACATTGAAACATGACTGTATTGGGCTAAAAGGTCTTTAAACCAATGATTATGGTTCAATTGGGGCCATTAGAAGTTTCCTTAGGAGAAACTCAGACACAGAGAAACAAATACACAAGAATAGACCACACAAGACACGGCAGAAGATATAGAAGCCAGGTGAGGAGTTTGAGGCATGAGGAGTTGAATAGCAGGTGTGTCAGGGTGGAGATTAAAATCCAGGTCCTCTGGGTGTACCAAGCATGTCTTCTCAAACCCACTCTCACTGGTTTCTATGCCTGGCTGCCAAAGTCATTAGAAGGATAGCACTGGCTTCTTGTGAACCTGGTGTTAAAATCAAGTTGTGGCCAGTACTGGTTAGCTGAAGCTACCATAAAAAAAGAAAAATGCATCTCACAGTTCTGGGGTTTAGAGGTTGTCACAGCTGAAAGTGGCAAGTGGGTAGTAGTAATACAATCAGAGTGATACTTGTTACATAGAAAGACTGTCATGCACTTAGCTGTTAGATGATCATTTCCTGGCAATATTACAACTTGAAGCCATGAAGGGGAGAACTACAATTCACTGGTCAGATGAATATCCTAATTTCTAAACATACCTGGTATCCAGGAATCTGAGGGACCCTCCAGAGGCATTGAAGTTACCCACAAAACACATTTTAAGGATTAACATCCTTCTGTGCATGCTAAGGAATTTGGGTTTGCTTTTGGTCTCCAACATAACACTTTGCAAAATAGTAAATCTTTTAAAAGGTTGAACCTAGTGGAAAGTAGGTACCACCCTTGGAATGGATTCATGTTGTTCTCCCAGGACCTGATTAGTTCTCAAGAAAATGAGTTACTATAAGGTAGGGCCACTTCTACCTGCTGGGCCACTTCTACATGTGACCATTTCCCTTTCTGTTTCTAGGCATGTTGTGACATGGGCAGGGAAGCCCTCTCAAAAGGCTGGCACATACAATTTGTGCTTTAATCTGCCATAATCATGAGCCAAATAAACCTCTTTAATTCATATTTTCCAGCACTTGGGGTTATGTTACAGAAACACAAAACAGACAAGTACACCCTATTTCAGTCAGAGGGAAGATTCTTATTGTATGGCAATGGGTACCAGCTCTTATAACACTAGATATTATCTGTGGAATTGCCAGTTGTGGAAGCAAAGAGCTGCCTCACTGTTGAGGGAGGAGCAGAACAGACAGCTAGAAGTCTTACCATGACCAGCAAGTAGCCACACTCTTGGTTATTGACTCCAATGATACAAGGAATGTTTTTAAAATTTTTTTGAGACAATAGTTTTAGAGGGTCATTAGAATAGAAATAGCCATCAACCACTCGAGTGAACGAATTTGTTTTCTGTAAAAATAAATAAATAAATAAATGGAAATAAAAGTCAGTAGCATTTCTCCTTACAACATCTGCTGTCCAAAATCCCAGCCAAGCTAAATTAATACAGTTGATCAGCAATCAAAATGCATCAACAAGCCGGGTATGGTGACGCACGCCTTTAATCCGAGCACTTGGGACGCAGTGGTAGGAGGATCACCATGAGTTCAAGGCCACCTTGAGGCTACATAGTGAATTCTAGGTCAGCCTGGGCTAGAGTGAGACCCTACCTGGATAAAAAAGAAAGAAAGAAAGAAAAGAAAAGAAAAGGAACATTTAAAAAAATGCATCAACAAAGGAAATCTACAGCACTATTGACCCAGCATAATGCCTCAGTTCCTGGCCAGCCCTGCCACTGACTTGGGCAAAAGGCTAAGCTTTTCTGTGCCTTGATTTTTTTTAAGTCTGCTAAATGAAAATAATAATAATAATATCTTCTAAAAAGAAATAATGGCCTAACATAGTGGTTCTCAAAGTGGGCCATAGGCCAGCAACATCAACACCATCTGGAAGCTTGTTACCTATGTAATTCTCCCATCCAAGTTATGGTGGTTTGAATGTGAATGTATGTTCTTCATAGACTCAGGTATTTTTTTATTAACTCCCTACTTAGTCTTTAGTAGACAGACCCTTGCTGGAGGTGGTGTGTCACTGGGGCCACATAAGCCTCTGCAGAAGGTTTACTTGAATCTTGTTCCCAGCCCTATTCAGTGTGTGTAGAGAGGCAGCTTGAGCTCTGGCTGTTTGGTTCTCTGTAGGCTGTGCATGTATGATGGACTGAGCCAGCTTCCTCTGCCATGATAAAGCTTCCCCTAGAATCAGTAAGCCTGAAATAAACCCTTTCTTCCCATAAGCTGCTTCTGGTCAGGTGTTTGTTCCAGCAATGAGAAGGTAACTGTGACATAAGTACTAACCAGGCCTGACCCTGATTATCTTTAGAGATTGGACAAGGTAAGGCACGTTCTGGGTGGCATGGCCATACACAGCTATGCAATTCTCAGGCCCCATTCCATGCATAGTAAACATGAAGCCCTAGAAGTGCAGCCCAGAAAACTGGTGTCAGAAAGTCCTCCAAGGGTATCTAATGCATGTTCAAGTTTGAGAACCACTGGACAAGTCCCATGGCCAAAACGAGTGAGTGGCCAGGATGATAGGGCTTGGTGTGATGACATCCTGAGATGTGTTTCTCAAAGCAGTATGCATGGACATGGCTGGATATTCTTGTTCTAAGAAAATACCATTGGCTCTGATCATATTTTTTAGGTTTTTGTTTTGAAAATTGAGTAGAAGGGATTAAACTAGGCTCAGTACAACAATGGGTCAATATTACTCACCCCTGCACTCTCGCATGCACATATTCAAAGCACATCAAATAATTAACAAATGTGTGAGTCAAACCAATAATGATCTTGTTCATTCAAGGACTAAGGAAGATTGTCAAGACTGGAAGGCACACCAAATATCTTCCAATACAATTAATCATCACCAATGGAAGTTTGCCAGGGACCAGCCAGATCTCACCTAAATTACACTTAAATAAAGAGGTGGGCATCTCATGGCTTTCTAAGAGAGCCAAGTTCTTGACAGACAACTTAGATTATATAAAGTTGTTAGATCAAGCCCAAATACTTCAAAATAAAACTTACAGCTTTTGATCTTACCTTTAGCTTCTGAGGGCATGTGGAGCAAGTGTGACCCCTCTTCCCCAGGGATAGATATGTCTTCCATCCCTCTCCCATCATGCTCCATAAATCACTTGTAAGATTCCCAACCCCATGTCATTCTTTACTGCTCTTGCCATGAAACCCCAACCCCCTGCCCCTCTCTTTTCAAGTCCCAAATCAAAGTCAAAGGATAATATTTTTCATTCAGTGAATTACTGTACATCACAAATCCCCCTCTCAACTCACCTGGCTGAGGTTCAACAAGTCCTCAGCTGATTTGGCCCTCAGGCACTTCAGCAGGGCATCGGAGTTAGATACGTCACTGACTTGACAGACATTGGCAATTACCTGCAACTATTTGAGAGAAGGTGCTCAGGATATAGTGCTGAAAGCATCCAGAGAGAGAGGAGGGCTGGACAAGGGCCTCCGACCAGCCATAGGTGGTCCTTGGAGGTGAAGCCCGGCCTGCTGTCTGGCCCTCTCTAGCCCCATGAAGTTACACTGAGGACAGATTAGCACTGTATTATCCTGGCTCTCTAATGAATATCAGATTTAGGAGTGGGGAACTGTTTGATTCCTGGCCACAGATAGACCAGTCCAGTGAGGTTGGCTTCACTGGCCCTGACTCTGGAACACCAAATGGAGCAGAATTCCCCAAGGACAAGTGGCAGCAAGCTCTTGGATCGTCTTGGCCTGACTCTGACTCAATGCTCAGTTCGTCCACTCTACGCAAGCTCTAACCTTCTGCACAGCCAGGAACCCCTAGAAATCTTTATTCTATCTCCAGGTTAGGAGGTGCTATCTCCACTGATGAAGCCACAGATCCTACCAGAGGACCAGGAAATCTGTGAGCACCTAATACACGTTCTGTGGATGAATAAATAAATGCACAAGCTGAAAGTATCTTCAATGTTCTCTCTGTATTTGGGGTATTTTTATAAGTGTATGACTTTAATTTTCTATGTGCTATTTATGAAAATGTACTAAATAAAGCCCAGTGTGGTGGCACATGATTGTAGTCCTTACTCCTCTAGAAGTAGAGCCAGTAGAATCACGTCAGCACAAGAATTTGAGACCAGCCTGGGACAACATTGAGATTCCATCTCAAAATAAATAAATAATAAATGTCCAACTATAATGATTAATATGCAAGGGATGGAAAATATCAAGAACATATTCACCACCTCACCCTTCCCAAACCCCATGCCACATACATCATTGGTAACAACATTATTTCTCATTGTGCTGGAAACAGCCTCAGAACCTTTCTCAGTATAGCATTCTAGAGTAGCCACTCCCTGTGGAGTAGGCACAGAAGGAGAACTAGACATATAACATGGATTGAGTTATGTCCCATGCCAAGGATAATGGAACAGAGATAAGAACTATGACATACATGCATACAGCTCAGGTCCAACAGTGCAGATGGACCCACTTCCTGTTGAACTGGCCTCACATAGAGGACCAAGAATTGCTCTTGGGTCAGCATGACAGTCCTTGGGCATGGTCAGTAAGTAAAGCCTAGCCTGTGGAGAGAAGGTGGTAAACTGTGGGCTCCTGACAATTAAAGAGGTATGAAGAGTGTACCTACATCACTTTTTAGCTCTTCCTCAAAAGTTCTCAAGCAAGGGTTGATGGCCACTCCACTCTGCATGATAGCTCTGTGGAACAAGCCCCTGCTCATGGGGGACAGAACCTGGGGAGAAAATGCAGGAGACTTAGCAAAGATTATTCCAAAATCCCACCTACCATATACACATCTCTTCCCAGGAAGTCTTCTTCACCATCTTAGGCTTAGTGCAGGGGGAGCTCTGGTTTAAAGGTACAGAGACAAGTTGTGAAAATTTATTTAATCTCACTGAAACTATTTCTTCATGAACTTTTTATTTGTATTATCTTTTTCTATGTTTAAAAGAGGTAACTGTTTATGTACCCTAAGCTGACCTCCAACTCTCAATCTTCCTTCCTCGCCACTCACCCCAAGTACCATTGTGCCCAGCTTCATGAATATTTGTTAATATTTATTTATTTATTTGCAAGGAGAGGGAGAGAAACAGAGAGAAAGAGAGACATGAAATGGACTCGCCAGGACCTCTTGCAACTGCAGATGAACTCGAGATGCATGCCCCACTTTATGCATCTGGCTTTGCATGGGTACTGGGGAATCAAACCTGAGCTGTCAGACTTTACCAACAAGTGCCTTACCTGCTGAGCCATTGCTCCAGCTCCAGCTTCACGAACTTTTTACTCAAATATTTCAATATATGATTTCCAGTTCCTTCACTCCCTAGCTGGATCACCACTACTAGGATAAAAACTGTACTTCTATAATAGAAAAATTAATGAGTAGAGAAAAGAATGAATATAAAAGTCTCCACTCAGTGCCTGGTCAAACTTCATCATGAAGGGTTTCTTATCATATATGTAAAGTGGGTTAGTCAGTTCTTAGAAGATAATGTCAAAAAATGAGAATATCTTGAATATTGTCAAGTGCTACACAGTAGAAGATTTCCTAACCCAACATCATGTGATTAACATGCTACTTTAAGTCTAGTAAATGCTGATCACTCACAGCCACTGGGCCATATTCTAGTATATTCACACATCTGTCCTCATTAATCTCTTGCCGAAAGTCAAGTTTTTTGGCTTCTGAATGCTATTGTTGCATAGGTTTTATTACTTGTATTAATTATTCATTATTGTATTATATTATTAATTGTTATAGTTTATTAATTATCCAGTCAATGAGAGCTCATGGACTATGTGTGTAGAAAGAAAAAAGTATACGCAGGGAAAAACTGACGAAAACAAGTGGCTAAAAATTTCTGTCAAACTTGGTATTAACAAGAGTAAAATATTTTTTAAAAAACTCATGATCTTATGAGAGTATAAAGCTAAGTTGCTGCAAACAACTTTGCAAATATAACTAAGTTGGTACTCACTGCAAAAATTCAGAAATTGTGATCAAGAGCAGTGGGTTCTGCACAGAAGGGTTCCGGTCAGAGCTGGACTTGGTACACAAGTTCTAAAATGATGACACCTCAACCAGGGAAGAGTGCACATTTTATGCTTTAAATTCAAATACAATGCTTCTATGAATCTTTAATCATTTCACACTTTAGCCAGGTTTTCTTAGTAAACAATGTTATAGCTTGGGTGTCCCATAAGTGTCCAGTGCTAAAATCCTATTCTCCAGGATGGCAATTTTGGAAGAGGGTATTGAAACTCATATAGGGTGGAGGCTGGTAGATGATCCTTCTCTTGGAAAAGATGAAGGCCATCCTCAAGAGAGGGATGTCATAAAGGAAAGAAGCCCATCTCTTTGCCACTCCTTCTGCTTTCTGGTTTGAGATATAATGCTCTTCCTTCATGGGCTCACAACATATGACACTGTCTGTCACTCCCACCCACCCCCCAAAAAATTGACTGATACAAAGAAGTGATTTCAAGTCGAAATAGTTGGATATGATACCTTCAAATTTCCAATTGAACAAGTTTCCTCAAATTATTTACTCATAGCCAGGCATGGTGGTACATGCCTTTAATCCCAGCACTGGGATTAAAGGAGGCAGAGATAGGAGGATTGCCATGAGTTTGAGGCCACCCTGAGACTCCATAGTGAATTCCGGGTCAGCCTGGGTTAGAGTGAGACCCTACCTTGACAAAAAAAAATTATTTGCTCATGACATGATCTTAGGTGACTCATCTAAACTCTCAGTGACAGCTGTCTTATCTATGAAATGAGACTACACCCCAAAACTCACCACATATCTATAAGGCAAGATATATAGATATGTGTGTTCAACACAAGGGTATCAATCAAATGTAAGCAACTTAGTATCCTCACTCTTGTAACTTCCCCAACCACAGATCATGAGGTCACAAAGCAGAAAACTCACCAGGCTAGAAACGCTTACGGCTCCCGCTGATTCGCCAAAGATGGTCACAGAGGCAGGGTTCCCACCAAAGAACTTGATGTTCTCCTGAACCCAGAATAAGGCAGCCATCTGGTCCTTGAAGCCCCAGTTCCCTGAGGCATGCTTGTTCTGTGTGCTGGGGTTAAGCAGCAAGGCAAGAACTCTTAGTTGACCAATGTCTGTGTCCTGCAGACCAAGAGTTCTTGGCAGAGCCTATGGTCAGGTGTCTCAATTGATTTATCATTTGCTGCTGGGAAGCCCCAGCCTCACTTCAACTCTTCCCTGAGTGAGCTTCCTGGGACACTGCTTGGAGCAGGGTACTCCCAGGACTTTCAGTCTTTAAAGGATAAAGTTCAAATTCCTTGAATGGTCTGGCATCCAAGGCCTTGCTTAATCCAGTCTATCCCTACCTTTCAAATCTATACAACCTGTTTCTTTGTCTTCCAAGCTATACTGCTGGACTACATCCCCCTACCTCCTTTGCAGCGGGCTGTGGTCATGTAGTTGAGTTCTGCCCAATGTTATGTGAACAACGGTGATGAGTGTCATGTTCAGGCTGATCCAGGAAAGCCTCACCCAGGTGGTCCTCTATGCTCTTTCTCCATATGCTGGCCAGATGCAGATATCAAGGACTAAAAATCCCCATCAGAGTCACAGATGGCAGGATCTCAGACTGCCATGTGCAAGGATGTCTGTCCATCAGGAACATACACTTAGATGCTCCTTGATCAAGAAGATCTTTATTGTTTCAAGCCACTAAGTTTTGGCTGCTCCTGCTACACCGCCTAATTAGGGCCTGATTTGTGTATACTACTTGAGGCTCATTCCTCCTGACATAGATTGGCCCTTGGGGGTCCAGGATATCAGTCACATTGGAAGACTCACCTGAAGAAGCCAAATATTCCAAGCCGGTACTGGATGGATACAACCAACACATTCTCATAGGCAACAAGGGCAGATCCATCAAACATGGAGGCTGCACCTGTCTGGAAGCTACCTCCTGGGATCCATACCATGACCTGAAGGAAGAGAGCAACTCTGCTTATCTAGATTACCTTCGTGGGGCAAATATCTCACTTTCCTGTATAAGTAGGCTTTTATTTCTTGCCTTAGGAAGAAGGTCAAGGGTTAAACATGTAGACTCTGAGACATGACTAAGTGATTTGAAGTGCTGATGAACATGGGCAGGCTACTCGACCTCTCTGAAGATGAGTTTTTTCTCATATAGAAGTTGTGAAGAATGAAAACATCTCACTTAGAAGATTCACATGAGATCTCAACAAAATTCTGCACCAAAAGCTCAAAGAAGAACAGCTCTATCTTAGTTCAGGTGATCAGAGAGGATTAACTAAATCCCATTGAGCCTGTGACCCGCCAGAAGATGGAGACCATTATAAGCCATACATAAAAGCAAACGTAGCCCAAGATGTTTGAATATAAGTCTCTCCCCCCACCCCATCTTCAGAGAGTAAAGAGGCAAGAAAAAAAATGAAGGGAAGCATTTACACTTTATTTTGTCTAGAAAACTTAGTAGCAATGTCATAAAACATTATTCAAGTGGGTTCCATCACTATTTACATACTTCATAATAACTCCCTTCTATTCTTTCAAGTTCATATAAGAGACTTCAACCCTTGGGTCAGGAAAAGAACAGGAAGCCACAGAAGAAGAGGCATTGGCTTTGTACAACATGGAGCAAGTCCTGCTTGCACTTCCTATACCTCATCGGGAGTGCATCCAGTCATCCTTCCATGCTGGGTTAACATGGGAGTTAAACAATGTAATGCCCAGCGATGTGATGCACATAGGAAGCACTCAACAAATGTTGGAATAACACCATAGAGGGATTCCCAATTGCAGGAACTTGAGGGAGAGAAAATGTTGAGGGTGCTGAGAAAGTATGGGTTAAGAAAAAAACAAAAAGACCATAGGCTTGGAGAGGTGGCTCAGTGGGTAAAGCATGAGCCACTCAAGTTGGAGTGCCCACGTTTGGTCCCCAGACTCCATGTGAAAAGTCGGACACACTGGCAGGCTTCTGTAATCCCACCCAGCTAACACTGACAGCAAAGTGGAAGGTATAGACAGGAGAAATTTCTAGAAGCTCATTGCAAACTCAGCAAAGAACAGAATACTGAGAATCCACAGGGAGAAACACTGTCTCACATGAGGTGGACCTGCAGGGGCCAATCCTAAAGTTGTCCTCTAACCATGGCATGCACACACACACACACACACACACATGAATAATAAAAATAAATTTAAAAAATATAGAATAAGGCCTTCCCTCATTTCTATAGGATTCTACTTTTTTAGACAAAATACTTAACATTATTATATACTATCTTAATTAAATAAGAAAATTTGGGCTGGAGAGATGGCTTAGCAGTTAAGTGCTTGCCTGTGAAGCCTAAGTACCCCAGTTTGAGGCTCACGTTAGCCAGGACCCACGTTAGCCAGATGCACAAGGGGGCTCATGTGTCTGGAGTTCAGTTGCAGTGGCTGGAGGCCCTTGCATGCCCATTCTCTCTCTCTCTCTCTCCCTCTTTCTCTCTCTGTCTGTCGCTCTCAAATAAATAAATAAAAATGATTTAAAAAAATAAGAAAAGTTGAATGATGCAATTATACTCTTTGACAACGTTCTCAAACTCAAAAAGAAAAAAAAATCAGTCCTTTTAAGGTGTGTCTTTTCTGAAGTTTTACAAGCCATTCAATGCCTCACGGATTGAAAAGACAAAATCAAACAAAAATGGAAGGTCAAGTCACTACAATTAAAATATTAAACAGAAAACATAAGGACCCATGTAAGTCAGATGCACAAGGTGGTGCATGCACCTGGAGTTTGTTTGCAATGGCTGGAAGCCCTGGCATGCCCATTCTCCCTCTCTCTCTCTCTCTCTCTCTCTCTCATAAATAAAATATTTTTTTAATGAAGCTAGCAGGCTTGAGGGATGGCTTAGCGGTTAAGGCATTAGCCTGCAAAGTCAAAGGACCCAGGTTCAATGCTCCAGGGCCCACATTAGCCAGATGCACAAGGGGGTGCCCACATCTGGAGTTTGTTTGCAGTGGCTGGAGGCCCTGGAGCACCCATTCTCTCCCTCCCTCTTTCTCTGTCAAATAAATAAATAAATTAAATATTTTTTAAATGAAGCTACCTTTATGACTTTTTCAAATTATTTATTGGTAAGCAGAACAAGAGAGAGGAAGAGAAAGAGAACAGGCACACCAGGGCTTCTAGCCACTGCAATCAAACGTCAGACGCATGTGTCATTTTGTTTATCTGGCTTTACATGGGTACTGTGGAACTGAACCCAGTTGTCAGACTTTGTAGGCAAATGCACCAAGCACTGAGCCATCTCTTCAGACCTTTATGACTTTTTTTAATATAAAATTGAAAATACATATTTTTAATATTGTTATTTATTTATTTGAGAGAGAGAGAAAGAATGTGTATGCCGGGACCTCCAGCTGCTGCAAATGATTTCCAGACACATGCACCACCATGTGCATCTGGCTTACCTTTATGACTTTTTAAAACAGGTTACTGTTCTGATTACATTTCTTTTTTACCAAACAGGAGGCTACATGCAATTCCAGACATCCAGAATGTCCTGCTAGAGCCCAGTGGAGCCCCAAAGGCAGCAAAAAGCCTTACCGGGAGCTTGGATCCATCCTTAGCATGGACTGGTGCATAAATGTTAAGGTACAGGCAGTCTTCCGACACAGAAAATTTAGGGAACTGCACCTTGAGCATTTTTTGATATGCGATGATCCACTCTGTGTTCTGGAAGCACCTTGGTAAAACCGAGAGAGGAACTTCCTCAGTTGCCATGCGCAAACCTGCTGGAAGGGGCAAGTGGCAAGGCCTAGCCACTGCCTCAGAGCCAAGAAGTACATGGAAGCTACGGGTCCAGACTGATGCCCGCCAGCGCTCCTGCCTTCCAAAACTAACAATTGCTTTTTTGGACCTAGCTCCTGAATAGGAAAATACATTTTGCAAAATAAGCACACCAGTAATCCAGAACACATTTCCCCAATCTTTAGCAGACCCCTGAGTTGCGTATCAAAGGCTTAACTTCCAGGGTCCCCTCTTCCTCAGCCACAGAAGCAAAGGGACGCTTCCAAGAACTGACTGTGGATGACCGCAGGGAGACTCCTACATTCTGGCTTTGTGCATGCCTCCTTCTCCCTGGACTGCTCTCCCCCTCCACCTTCCTCCTTCTTCCTGACCCCCTCCCCCCCCACACCACATATCTGCTGACTCACATTCTTTCTTTCAGATTCAGCCCAAGGGTCACTTCCTCCAAGAAGCCTTCTGAGATCTCTCCATTAGACCCCCTTTTTTGAAACAACCATAGAACATATGACCTGCCCCTAGAACTTGGAGCTTGTATCTGAACATTACCACCTTCCCCAACTCAACTGTGAGCAGCTGAACAGCCTAAAACCCTGTACCCTACAGAACTTGACACGTTGAGATCGGGACTGAGCTATGCTTGATCATAGCCACAAGGCTGAAAACTGATTTCATTGAGATTGTATGCGTGGACCTTTATACCAGACTTAAGTGCTCATCATATGAATCACTTTCTTGTTTTAAATTTTTATGTATTTGAGAGAGAGGGAGAGAGGCAGATAGAGAATGGGTATACCAGGGCCTTCTGCCACTGCAAACAAACTCCAGGTGCATGTGCCACCTTGTACATTTGGTTTATGTAGGTACTAGGAACTGAACCTGGATCCTTAGGCTTCCCAGGCAAGTGCCTTAACTGCTAAACCATCTCTCCAGCCCATGAATTACTTTCTTTATCCACTAGTGAACACTTGGGCGATAGGAAGCCATCACTGAAATCTCCCCCCTCGCAGGTGCTATGCCTCTGGACCTGTTCTTGGGATGCCCATTGAAATTTAAGCATGACTGCTTTCAGCACAGTCATCTGTGGGAAGAGTGACTCTCTGTGCTTCCTTGACAACCTTCTCTAACCCCAAGGTTACACCATATTTTTAATTATGTACTTAAAATTAATATTTTAATCAACTATTATTCCCCTACTACAAGTGTACATGCTTGTTGAGGAAAGCTGTGACAACAGACCTTAACTTACAATAGTCACAGGATTTTTCAACCTTATATGGCGGTGCAGAAATGAGATGCATTCGAATTCCAAGCATTGAACTTTCTCTGGGTTAGCTGCATGAGAGCTGGCGATGCTCTTAAGATGCTGAGTAGTGTCAGTGAGTGGCAGCTCTCAGGCAGCCACATTGTCACAGGGGTCATAAACATGAACTCTATGAATGAGCAATGATGTTCAGTTGGACAAATGTAGTAAATACATTATCAATTTACAATGGGCTTATGAAGGACATAATCCCACTTATAACTGAGGTGTACCTTTTAATCCATTGTGAAAATTCCAAGGCCTAGGGTACCCAATCATGGAGTTGGTTTTGGATAAATATTCGTTACACAAATGAGTGAATGAATAAACTAGCACATGACTTTTGTCTTAATACCTCCAGCCCACATAAGTACCACACGAGATCATCTTGTCTGGTATAGGGATTTCCTGGGACCAAGGCATTCTCCTTCAGCATAGACTCTAATGTCATGTGACCCAACCTAAGGACTTCACAAAGCTTGAAGCATTTTAAAATTCTAAAGTTCTTATTTCCCTTGCCCACCCATAAGTCCCTCTCACTCTTCCACAAACGATCTGGTCACTGGTTACACATTGGCCTTGAAACTCTGCACTGGATGGGGACAGCTTTCTTTTCCCAGCTCCATGTCACAGGGGTACCTGTGATGGTTAATCCTCATTGTCACCTTGGCTGGATTTAAAATCACCTAGGAGATGAATATCTGGGTGTGCCTGTAAGAGGGTTTCCAGAGAGATTCGACTGAGGTGGGGCAGTCCCAGTCTGAAAATGAGTGTCACCGTCCCATGGGTTGAGGTCTTGGACTGAATCAGAAGAAAGGAAGGAACTCCAGCATTCCCTGCTCACCACCTCCTGACCTACCCAGATGTGAGGAGCCCCAGCACATTCTCCTGCCACCATGAGTCCTGCCAAGGCTTCACTACCATGGTGGACTAGACAACCTCTGAAACCCTGTTAAAATCCTGAATAAATCATTCTTCCCTTAAGCTGTTATTGTTAAACATTTGCTTACAGGGACTAGGAAAATAAGTAATACAGTGCCCATGCTACATTCCACAGGTGCTGTGGGTCAGGTTTTACACTAGGCACAGTTTTGACTATGGAAACTATTGTGATTTTGGGGGGGGGGGATTCCAGGTAGGGTCTCACTCTAACCCAGACTGACCTGGAAATCACTCTGTAATCTCTGGGTGGCCCTGACCTCATGCTGATCCTCTTGCCTACCAAGTGCTGAGATTAAAGGCATGTGCCCACTGTGCCTGGCTACTATAATGATATTTCCCTCTGAAGCCCTACCCCAGACTAACTCCTGAGTGAGGGATCATAAAGAAATGACAAGACAGTCCCATCTCACTGGAATACTCAAGGAGCCCAGCCTAGCAGTTCCTAAACCTGCTGGCTGCACAGAATCCTGGGCCCCTCAAGAGCTTCTGATTCAGGAAGTTAAGAAGGGAGCCAGAGGACACACACACATATTGAACAATGAGTCCAGCAACTGTGGCAACCAGCTAGTTTTGGAGCCCTGAGATACTAAAACACTTGCCTAGACCTGTGTTTCTCCCCACCTCCATGTGCATCCCTCCTCTTCTTTGCCTCTGAGTAGCACAGCCTTCATTGGCCCTTATCAAATCCACCCCCAAAATCCAGAGTAAGAGATCACCCACGGAACCCATCCTGGTCTTACAGTGCAGGGTAGGTGGTGGCATCTCGCACATCCTCCCAGGGTATTGCAGGTTGTGGGCTAGCAAATCGTAGGGGTCCCACAGGAGGTGCAGCAAAGGGGATCCCAAGGAACACGTTCACACATGTGGAACTTCCCTGCACAGTGGTCTGTTTCCCCTTGACCCATCCCAGCATGGTATTCCTGTGTGGTGCTTCAGTTGCAGTCCCTGAGGAAAGAATGAGGAACTGGCTACAAGGAGACAGGGAATCAACTCTCCTAGAGCTCTCCTTGGGGGCCTCTTTTATTCCACTCAAAAGCTGGGGGTCCTCTCTGGGGATCTTCATCCTGCTCTTGCTTCAGGACTGTCTTGGAAGTCACCGCTGCCAGGACATCTGATTTAGTTTCTTCAGAGCCCACCACCAAGCCATAGAATTTGAGGAGATGTTTCTCCTCTGCCACATGGAAGCTTTCCCCGTCTCTGGGGCTCTGTAGATGCCAGTATCCCATCAAATCTACTGTCTAGAGATTTTCACATTTTATCATTCCCATCCCTGCTGCATAGCTGATGAAAGTCCACTGGATACTTAATAATTTTAGTCTAGAAGTACCCTAAGTGATAACATCGGTAGAAGTGTAGTTTGTATGGGTTAGGTAGAGATTTTGGATACACATGAAAATTAATTTACATTAATGAAAATATAAAATGTTCTCATTCAAACACCTTCTGAAACCAGCTTCTCTACTTGAGGAGGTTTGAAGATGGTATTATGTGGGTGACTAGGCACACACAAATATCTGGGGTTTTGCACCAAACATGAAGTGTTGAGAAGGAAACTGCCCAGTTACTGACTTAGCAGGACCCAGGAGTCTTAGTACTGCCTGATCTGTTGTGGTTTCACTTGTGCAAGTCTTGTTTCCACAGCCAAGTCCACAGACACATCGGCTTCATTTCACACATCTCCCCAGTGCCCAGGACAGAGCCTTTCCTTGCAGATTATGAACAACCCAAGGGCAGAACCAGGCCTTTCATACTCTATCTATACCTGACAGGGCTCTAGTCCAAATTGAGTATTGGAGCCCTAAAGGTCTACACAACCCTCTGTGGGTCCCTGAGGTCATCTGGTAATAGTTATATTTCCACTATTAGAAAATTCTGCCACTGTCCCACTGCCTGACAGCCCTTGTCTCCCATCCGGCATCTCACCCCTGATGATCGTTTCAAAGATCCAGATGGTCCAGATGAGACCTTGGCCCCGGTGTGCTCCATCCCCACTCATCTGGCTGGCCCACCAGAACTTCCTGGACACCCACAGCTGACGCTGGCCTCAGAGAGCTTCGGTCAGGCTCCAGAAAGAGCTTCCTATGAGTCTGTAAATACTGAACAGGCAGTAGGAGCACAAAGGAATAAAAGAAAAAAAAAAACAGCATCAAACCAAGATTTTCAGAGAATTGACCAACAAGACTTCTCAATGTGGGAGAAGGGAGTAAGAAATGAAGAGCAACAGGCAGATCAAGAGGGATGGGCTGCATTCTTCAGCCATAGAAACTCAATTAATCTTTTCAATTGGCACCACTTCCTTGGACCTTGATGTTCCCATCAGGAGCACAGCCCAGTGGCCCTGAGAAACAAGGTTCTCTATGCTTTCCCAGATTGCTCTGTTGATACCCTGAGGGAGAAAACTAAAATGAGAGCTAAGATCTCAATCTAAGATTTGGCTAGAAACATGCACCAATACACCCAGATAACAAACAGAGGAGCTTAAATCCCACTTCTGTCTTCTAAGAAGGGGCCTTGATGGCATGAAGACATAGGGCAGTTACTTGAGATAGACCACTCTGGATGTGGGCAAAAAAAAAGAATACTGTGGTGATACACTTGGGTCACTGGGCAGTACTTCCCTCACCGCATGCGGGTCCAGAGATGAACCACCTTGGATCTTCCTTCTTGTAACATGCTTCTTCAAACTCTTCAAACATCATGTTAAACCAAACATTTTAACTTGTTTTTCACTCATTCTTATTAGGTACCCTCTTGCCATAGCAAATAAATATCTCACTGCATCTTCATCATGGCAACCCTATCATGCAACCATCACGACATGCCACTATGGCACTATAATACCATCATGCCCCTGTCATTATATCCACAGCACACCAGTCTTCACCACATCTTTATCACTGTAATCCCATCATGCTCCTATCACTTCATTCTTCACCACATCTTTATCACTGTAATCCCATCATGTTCCTATCACTTCATTCTTCACCACATCTTTATCACTGTAATCCTATCATGTTCCTATCACTACATTCTTCACCACATCTTTATCACTGTAATCCTATCATGTTACTATCACTTCATTCTTCACCACATCTTTATCACTGTAATCCCATCATGTTCCTATCACTTCATTCTTCATCACATCTTTATCACTGTAACCCCATCATGTTCCTATCACTTCATTCTTCACCACATCTTTATCACTGTAATCCCATCATGCACCTATCATTTCATTCTTCACCACATCTTTATCACTGTAATCCCATCATGCACCTATCATTTCATTCTTCACCACATCTTTATCACTGTAATCCCATCATGCACCTATCATTTCATTCTTCACCACATCTTTATCACTGTAATCCCATCATGCACCTATCATTTCATTCTTCACCACATCTTTATCACTGTAATCCCATCATGCACCTATCATTTCATTCTTCAACACATCTTTATCACTGTAATCCCATCATGCACCTATCACTATACCCCCATAACAGCATCCCAACACTTTTTTCAATGTTTGTTCATTACATGTTCCTTTTTGATAATATTTTCCTTAACTCTTCACTTGATAAAATTTACTTATCTTATCTTATCCCATGACACCATTTCTTCTGTGGAGACCTCTTATTCTTACACTTTGTTTTCTATCTGTGCATTTTTTGATGCCTCTATTGTTTTATTTACAATAAACTGCCCTTGTTCTGTGGCTGGTTTGCATGATGGCAATGGTGATGATCATGATGATGAAAATGACAGTAATAATTATGAAATTTTGCATCCCAGTTGCAATCTCAGCTCACTTATGATATAAGTCATAGATGCATGGGATAGCTTTGTGCAGGACTAGTCCCACCATTTTGTCTGAAGCATGTATAGACCATTTAGTCTTCTAGTTTATGCCCCAGGTCCTTCTGTGTATCACAAAAGCTCATTCTGACTTTGCTCAAGTGAGATGAATTGTAGATCATTCACCTCCCCAAGAGTCTCCCTCAACAAAAGGATCTTCAGAAGGCTTAGGGAGCATTTCCAAAGAGGTTGTTGAAAGGATACGAGCCAGAGGATAGGGAGGTGTGCTTTAGAATACTGTCTTCTAGATATAAAGTGATGACTGCATTTTTATTGACAACTTCCATAATTATAGACAATAAACCATGGTAATTCCCACTCCCTCCCACCTTCCCATTTGCAACTATACTCTCCATCATATCCCCTCTCCCTCTCAATCAGTCTCTCTTATTTTTTATGTCATCATCTTTTTCTCCTATTATGATGGTCTTCTGTAGGTAATGTCAGGCCCTGTGAGGTCAGGGATATTCAGGCCACTTTGTGTCTGAAAGAATGCATTTTAAGGAATCCTACCCTACCTCTTCTGCAATTGACCCTAGGCCTTGGAAGTGTGATAGGGATGTTTCAGTGCTGAGCACTCCTGTGTCACTTCTTCTCAGCACCATGGTGCCTTCTGAGTCATCCCAAGGTCACTGCCATCTGAAAAGAGAAGCTTCTCTAACTAAAAGTGAGAGTAGCATTAATATATGGGTATTAACATTAAAAGAAGTACTTACCAGACAGTTTGGTAAGCATAATATATACACTTAGCCAGACACCAGCAGGTGTTACACCCCTAGGACTCATGACCTCCCCTGCCACACGTTTTCAGTATCAGGAACGTATTCCCTCCCATGGAGCACACCTCCATTCCAATTAGAAAACAGTTGGTTTCCTCCATAACAGACATGCCACTATTGCACCCATTGGCTGATTTGGCCTGGTTGGCCAAATTTAAGGCTTACAGTGTCCACTGTTGTTTATCTCCACTGGTAAATTCACTCTCTCCCATGGAGATGCATGCAGCATAGCTTTTTATAGCTTTCTGTCAGCTGGTCTACATGGAGGAGGTTTTCAGCTCAACTCCAGCTGGATTTCTCAGTGACCTTGCAGCCCTAGCATGTGTAGTCTTTAGCAAGAGGGTCTTACCATCTATTCCTGGTGGGAAGCCAAGAGCTTCAGCAATGGCCTATAATGTTTTGGGGAAAAGGGGCATCAGGGACCTCCCTGGCCAACAACTCACTGGAAGGTATCCCATCCCTGGCACTGAAAATGAATCACTAGTAGATGGAGGGGCAGCATGTAGAGGTGTGATAACTCTAATGCCTCTAGGCAGGTTAAGCATGAGATGTAAGCAGAAGTCCATGATATCCACTTGTTCTGCCACATTAACTGGAAGCAGCCAGCCTCAAAGATCAGTGGAATAGTCTGCTAAGAAAATCAGCTAGTGTATAAAGTTGGTAAGAGCACTTCACAGAGCTGGAATGTTGAAAATGATTCAGTTCAGTAGCCTCCCATTATCCATACTGAGTATATCCCAATACCCACAGTGGGTTTCTGAAACCACAGGGCACCCCAAACTCTATACAATTGATAGTATTGTCCTATAAATGCATACCTATGATAAAGTTTAACTTGCAAAATAGGCACAGAGATTAGCCATGAAAACCAATACTAAAATAAAATGATTATCACAAAATAGATTGTAATATATTATTTAAAAGTAATGATTCTTTATTTCTTAAATTTTCTATGTAATATTTTTAGAATGACTACAGGTAACTAAAACCATAAAATACAATATCTTAGAAAGGGGAACATCTTGTATGTACTGTACAATGTGTAAGGCATGTTGCTTGAACCAAGAGTTTGAATAGTCAGTTCATAGAACCAAGGGATGGAAAAAATATTGAGCCCTATCACCACCACTTCTGGAGATTCATTTGCAGAGTATAGGCCCCATGATCACTAAGGCTGTCAGGAATATTGAATCTTGTTTTCTCGGAATGGAGGAATGCTTCCACCCGTTAACATAGCTGAGCCCTTTACAAAGCAAAGATAGCACTAACCTTGAAATGACAATTACTGTCTCAATACCTTGGGATCCTGACACCACTGGACCAGGCAGCATAGAAAAGAGTTACTATATTCCTACATTACCATAAAAAACAGTACCTTTAAAAAGCAGTCCATTCAGCATGTCACACCAAATCTAAGTCCTTCAAGGGTTCAGATCCATCAAAAGTGAGGCAGGGTGATCCTACCAGGTAGACTTGCATTCATGACCTGTTGCAGCAGTGGATGCTTCTCTTTTTCTTTTAACTCTCCATATTGTCTTTTATGGAGACTATAGATGATACCACCTCAAAGATTCTGTAATGGTATAAACATAATGTGAGGGATAAGCAGATCTAAGGAGAGCAAAAGATAGTCTATAAGAGTTGTTTCTGTTATTTCATATCAATTCCCCTGCTCACCTCTGATTTCCACTGCAGTTTTGGAAGGTACTCACGGGAGTGCATGCTAACTTCATATTGGTAAGTACCAACTCAGGAATATTCCACATAGTTTTCCCTGATGTTGGAAAAATGTGACTCATTAATAAATCAGGCATGTAACATTGAATCTTCACAGAATGCTATAGAATTGATTCTTTTGTTAGTCTATGTATGCATAAGAAAATTAAGACACAGTAAGGTTTAAGTGGAGAGCACACAGATAGTAAAGGGGACAGCTGACCTTCAAATAGGAATTGGTCTGATTAGAATGTCAACCTTAATGCCACTTAGCCTCTCTCACCAGGTTTATCTGTTATTTTTCTTATTCCTGTGACAAAAGTAACTTAAGGAGGGAGGGGTTTATTCTGGCCCACACACTGAGGGTATTGTCTATCATATCAGGGAAGGCATGGCAGCAGAGGTGTGAGGAAGTTGGTCATATCACCTCCACAGTCCGGAAGCAGAGAGAGATGAATGCTGGTGCGTCACTTGTTTTCCCCATTTTATTCAGTCTGGGACCCAAGGCCATGGAACGGTGTTACCCACATTCAGGGCGTGTCTTCCACCTCAGTTAAACTTTTCTGGGAATACCTTCATAGACAAACCAAGACGTTTGTCTCCTAAGTGATTCCAAACCTCATCAAGTTCATACTCAAGATTATCACACCAGATTGTGAACTACATGAGAGCTAGAATATTTTGATTCATTTAATACCCCAGTGACCATCTCCAAGTCTGACAGAGCAGGATTTTAGTCAATGTTGAATTTAAAACTGTGAATGTAGAGACTGGAGAGATGGTTCCATGGGTAAGAGTGCTTGATGTGCAAGCATAAGGACCTGAGTTCAATTCCCAGCACCTACAGAAAAAGCCAGGCATGGTCATACAAGCCTGTATTGCCTGCACTGTTGGGGTGGAAATAGGAGGATTTCTAGGGTTCTGTGGTCAGCCAGTCTAACAAAGAAACAGTGTGGTTTCTTCCAGTGTCAGTGAGAGACTATGTCTCAAGGAAATCAGAAAGGTAATAAGGTAGGACATTTAATGTCTTCCTCCGATTTCCACATACATGCACAACAGGCATATACATCTGCATGTGTTCATGTGCACATGCACACACACACACACACACACACACACAAATTGTGAATGTGCTTTTCTCACCAATTCAATAGTTAGAGTTTTATGCAAGGTCTGGAATAACCCAGCAAAATATTCAATCCTGAAACCTTCTAGAACTGGGTATTGGTGGGTTTAACAATACAGGATGGGGATGGAGGGATGGCTTAGCAGTTAAGGTGCTTGCTTGCAAAGCCAAAGGGCCAGGTTTAATTCCCCAGGACCTATGTAAGCCAGCTGTACAAGGTGGTGCATGCATCTAGAGTTCTTTTGCAGTGGCTGAAGACTCTGGTGTTCCCATTCTCCCTCTCTTTCTATCTGCCTCTTTCTCTCTCTCTTTCCCTATCTCTCAAATAAATAAAATATTTTTTAATATTAACTAAGTAAATAAATAGAATATAAGATGGACCAAAGAGGATTTCCCCCCTTTCTACTCCTATGCACCATTTATACAACATTTCACCAGATGTGTAGGTTATTTCTCCATAATCAATTCAAAGGGAAACCAAGTGGATATCCTCTAACACAATTCAACTCTACCTACCTGAAGGCAGCATCACATCCCACTGGTTGAGGGCTCAGACCCACAAGACTGTATCCCACTTCAAACTGACCTGGTTTACTCATTTTAGGGAGGTTAGGGGGTCTCATTATGTAAATGTGACTGATTAAACCATTGATCCTTGGTTGCTGATCAATTTAACATTCAAGCCCTCTCCACTCCCCAGAAGTTGGGGGAACTAAAAACTTCAACCTTCTAGCCACATGACTGGGATATTCAGGAGTTACCATCTCCCAGTCATCTTATTTTCATGAAAAGAGAGTCATTGCTCTGGGGAATTCCAACTGTTTTAGGAGCTATGTGTCTAAGTCTGTGGAGATCCTGCAAACACCCAAGATTGATTTCCTCTCTATATTCCATCAAGTTTAGAATGATTAAAAGCTATGAAAAGTAAAAACTGGCAAAAAAAGCTGGACATGGTGGAGCACGCCTTTAATCCCAGCACTTGGGATGAAGAGGTAGGAGGATTGCTGTGAGTTCGAGGCTACCGTGAGACTACATAGTGAATTCCAGGTCAGCCTGGGCTAGAGTGAGACCCTGACTCAACAAACAAAAAACAACAACAACAACAAAAAAAAAAAAACTGGCAAAAGAAAGTCAGAAAACTTTTACAGCATTCCAAGATAGTCTGAAAAAAATCCTGGACATACTGATCACAGGAAATATTCAGTTTAGAAAAAAGAAAGATAGATCATCTCACCTCAATTTTCAAGGGATATCTAAGCATGCTTGACATATGAATTCAATAATTGTTATCATTTTATTGGTTGTGGAATTTTCATTTTGTTGTTTGATGGGGAAACATGGAAGAGAATCTTGAGAAAGCATTTAAAGATCAATTAATGTCCATATCATAGGAATCTTTCAGATAAAAATGATAAATATTTATTATGATGGTTAATCATGAGTTCACTTGATTGGATTGATAAATGCCTGGGAGATTAATAAAGCACACCTCTTTGGATAATGGTGATGGAATTTGCAGAAACACAGTTAAATCATGAGGCCTATAACCTAAATGAATGAAAGGTAGGAAGTATAGTTAATTGGAGGTAGTATATCATTGGGGGTGTGTCCTTGGATACTATTGTTTGCCCTGGCCCCTTCTTGTACTCTTCTCCTCCTCTGCTTCCTAGACAAAGTGGGGTGAATTGCTCTATTCTGCCATGCCTCCCTGCCATTATGGGCTAACACCTTCAAAACTGTGAGCTAAAACTAACCATCTATTAAGTTGTTTCTGTCAGGTCATAGCAATGAAAAAGTAACTAACATGCTTTCAACGGTTTCAGTGAGACTTGTATAACCTTCATTCCAAGACCCCTCAAGGACTTTATGAACAAAACTAAATATAGTTGTGTTTTTGAAACATACGCAAAAATCCCTTAATATATTAGCAATTCAAATCTGGCAATATGTAAAAGAATATATCACAACTAACTGAGGCTTATTTATACTGTTTTGGACCCAAGTCTATCTACTCACTGTACAAAAGCCAACACTTAGGTAAGGAAATTATTCTAGTTAAAGGCCAGTCCTAAAAATATGAGAGGGGAAGCAATCTTCCTCCAAACAAAAACATTAGATTTGGAGACATAAAAGGTCTTTATAGGATGGAAATGAGGAGGAGGGACAGTGGCAGAAAGACTGTGGGCTGAGTCATGTACCCAAACTCAGGTCAACAACTGTCTCTGACATCAGGGAATATTTTTGTTTCCCTTTTCTCCTGGAACATTGTTGCAATGATACTGACTATGTCCTAGGCCAGTCCCTGTAATTTTTTTAGATGAACATTTTATTTCCCTTCAAGTTAAATATTGTTCCATGTTTAATGAGAGAAAAGAATTAACAAAGTACTTGGCCCACATCTTGATGCTATCTGAAGACCATCATGTATCCTAGATTCTGTAAATCTACAGAAAAGTTATTTAAAAGTTTTACAACTCATATCTTTTTTTCCTTTTCCCATCACTATCTTATCTTTAAATTAATCATTCAAATACAAAAAAAAAAAAACAAGTTATGCCAGATAATCGGGGGTAGTGGCACCAAAAAATAGTAGTTTTAATTCATTAGGCATCTTTAGTCATAGATGTCACCAATAGCCAGATTAGTGGTAGATAAATGATACGTTCTTCAGATATAAATGATTTTTTTCATTTATTTATTTATTTATTTGAGAGCGACAGACAGAGAGAGAAAGAGGCAGATAGAGAGAGAGAGAGAGAGAGAGAGAGAGAGAGAGAGAGAGAATGGGCACACCAGGGCCTCCAGCCACTGTAAATGAACTCCAGACATGTGTGCACACTTGTGCATCTGGCTAACATGGGTCCTGGGGAATTGAGCCTTGAACCGGGATCCTTAGGCTTCACAGGCAAATGCTTAACCACTAAGCCATCTCTCCAGCCCAGAAATAAATGATTTTTAAAGTTAACTAAAAGCAAATAAAATTAGAGAATTTATTTAGATTTTCCCTTGGTAACAAGATTGGCTTAATATTGAAAAGTCAACTAGTATGGCTTAACCACATTACAAATCACTCTGGCCTAATATCAACAACTTAAGCAGTCATTATTCTGTTTTTTCTAAGATTGAAGTAAAACTTTTGAGCTATAGTTCTGTTTATGAAGGCCCTAATGAAGTTTTCCCTTTTGTTAAAACATAAAAGATAATTAAAAATACTGCTATAGGAAGAAGTAAACCCTGGAAACGCACACACACAAGCACACACATCAAAGAACCATGGACATAGAGAAGCCCAATTGAATTAACTTCCATCAACGGAAGAAACTGTTCCTAAATTAATGTGAGTAAATATATATAAGGACAGCACTGTCTTTAGATGTTGCCAGGTGGGGGGTCACAAACAGGTAGAGGAGGCATCTAACAAGGCAGGGGTGTTTCTCGGGGACAAGGAGAAGCCATCAAAGCTTCTTAAGCTAGTGGTGGTTTATTTAGCCCAGCAGATTGAAATCTGGAAAAGGACCAAGTTCAGGCTTTCTGCTCTCTGACTGCCAATTCTCTTTCTTAGAAGATTTGTTGAGCAAGAAGTAGCACTAAGAAGTTGGGAGAGATGCTGGGAAGCAAAGAAAGCTCATGTATGCACAGTGCTGCAAACGGAAGTCCCACAGAGGAAGAAACTCCATTTCACCTTTTCAGACACTTAAAACCAGAGATCAACTAGAAACAAATTGATCAGAATGGCCCTATTTACAATATCTAGGATAAAATAAGAAAACATATGAATCATACAGAAATAAGAAGAGTTGACCTATAACCAAAAGATAAGCTAGATAAGGTCATAGATACCAGCAGTTCCCGTTGGTATTAGCAGATAAGAACTTTACAGTGACTGTTATAAACACAGTAAAGAGTTTAGAGGGGGCTTGACAAAGTGACTAAGATGATAGAAATTTTCAGTCAAAACTGAAAACTACACAAACCAAATGGAAATTCAAAAGCCAAAAAATATAACATATGAATTAAATGACGGGTTACATAGATTTAACAATAAACTCACTAAGCTTGAAAATGGGCTGGCAAACTTGAAAACAGGCAATAGCAAGTATCCTACCTGAAGCACAAAGTAGAAGAAAAAGAAAGGGAAACAAAATACCACAAACAGCACACAGCATGATACATAATGATCAAACATATGTACAATTAGAATCTGGAAGGAGCCAGACATAGTGTTGCATGCCTGTTATCTTTGAAGGTATAGGTAGGGGAATTTTGAGTTTGAGATTAGCCTGAGCTACATAAGGAGACCCTGACCCCCCCCCCAAAATCAGAGTATGAAAGAGAGATAAAAGAAAATTAAGTGATAGCATTATTTGGAAAAGAACACAGAAAAAATATACAAAAGGCACTGTTAGTTCATGTATTAGTTACTTTACTTATTGTTGTAGTGAAATACCTGATTTTCAACTTAAGAGAGGAAGGGCTTATCTCAGCTTAAAAGTTCAAGGATATAGTCCATCGTGGCAGAGAAGTCGTGGTAGCAGGAGCAAGAGTTGGCTGGGCACATGGCATCCATAGTCAGGAAGCACAGAGTGATGCATGCTTATGTTCAGCTTGCTTTCCCCTTTGTTTTCAACTGGGGAACCCAAATCACCGAATGGTGCCACTGACAGGCTCTTACCACTTTAAGTGACCTATTCTAGAAAGTTCCTCACAGACATGCCCAGAGATTTGTCTCCTAGGTGATTCTAAATCCAATCATATTGACAACTGAGATTAACCATTACAGTTCACATATCTAATAATCTCAACAAATTTTAAACAAAATGAATTCAAAGAAAAATAATGGCCACCCAGCACATAGTAATCAATTCCTGAAAACCAAAGCTTACAAAATAGTTGTACTGGCAGATAAAAAATAAAAGAGTCATGGGAGTCTAGAAAAAGGAGGAACTAAGAATAGTATCTATTTTCATCAGAAACTATGGAAATTTGAAGATGGACAAAATGATCAAAGGAAAGAGACTGCCTATCCAAATGTTCATTCTTGAGGAAAAGTAAAACATATTTGGTGGGGGTGTGGAGAAGCTGAAAGAATGTCTTTCTAGCAGATCCACACTGTAAGAAATAATAAAGGATGTTTTTACAGAGATCTGGAGTGATAGAGAAAATGGCTGAGCAGGGAACTCAAAGGCCCATTCTGCCATAAGACAGGATACACTGACAAAACTGGAGAATAGATTTTATTTGAGCTCTAAAAACTAGTCAAAGCTTTACAAATATCTAAAAAAATAATAATCTAGAAATATGTGGGTAAGTCATTGTGAGAGTTGTGGCACTTTAGCTTCTTCCACCCCTCAGTTCTCTGCCAGTCTCAGGGGTGCCAGTTTATATTCCCATTACAGGGCTCTTGTGCTAAGAAGGAAGCATGCATGTTGTTACCAAAGAATTGTGATAATTTTTATTTTGCCTGTCTGAGCCTCCTCAAAGGACAAGCTCAAAAAAAAAAAAAAAAAAAAAAAAAAAAAAAAAAAAAAAGAAAGAAAGAAAGAAAAGAAAGAGAGAGAAAGTTTCTACTTGTCCCCAAAACTCTCCAAGAGTAGAGAAGTCATTAACCTGGGTACTTGGCTCAAAAAAATATTTCAAGATCCTACCAATTGTGCCAAGGGATCTAGATTGGGAAAATAGATATAACCAAAAGTTTGGGAGGACAGATTATGGAATGAGAAACTGGGGGGTATGATAGCTGATCTTGACTGTCAACTTACTTGGATTGAGAAGAGGCTAGGAGATTAGTAAACCACATCTATGGGTGTCTCTGTGACAGCATTTCCAGAGAGGATTACCTAAGGGCATAAAACAGTCTTGAATGTAAATTGCACTATATCATAGGCTTGAGGCCCAAATGAAAGAAGAAAAAAAGGAAAGGGCCATTAATAACAGGCGTTCTCTCTCCCTGCTTCCTAGCTACCATGTTGTGAGCTGCTATCCTCCAACATGCCATTCCAACTATATTGACTGAAGTCTCTGAAACTGTGATTTGAAATAAATTGTTCCTTCTTTTACATTAGTCGTGTCAGATGTCCTGTTGTTACAAAAAGAAACACCTGGCTAACACAGAGGATAAGGGCTTAAGTGCTCCTACATATTCCTGGTAATATAAAAGGCTATGTGCTTTCCAAGGGTGGAAAGGAGACTCAACAAACATCTATAAGCATCAAGGCTCATGTCTGGGGTGACCTTCAGGAAGTGAAGGCTAAGACACATTTGTGAATTGGCCAGCTGAGTGTTGAAGCTATCCCTCAACACACATCTGCAAAGACTGAAACATTTGAGTTGTATTTTTTGTTGTTATAGGCATTCAAGGATATCTCTGTTAAATCACTAACTCCTAAGATAACCAAAGAAATCAGTTGCTACATGGGACAAAGAACACAAACTTTACCAAATTACTTTATAAAAGCCACCAAGCATACAATTCCAGCCACAAACAACAGCCATCTCTATGAAGGAAGTATTATAGTTTGGATCTTAAATGTTCTCCAAAGGCCCATGTGATAAAGGCTTGGTTATCAGTCTGTTAGTGCTACTGAGACCTTTAGGACGTAGGACTTAGAGAAAGGAATGAGTGTGTGCTTGAAGGAGATATTGGGATGTTATCCCTTCCTCTCACTTCCATGTCCCAGCTGCCTTGAGGTAGGTAGTCTCCTCCAACATGAGCTTCCACCATGATGTTGGGCCTTAACATAGACCCAGCATGATGGGTCCATGAACCCTCTGAAAACATGAGTGAACTTTCCCTGCTTTTAAGTTGATTTTATCAAAAATTTTATAGTGTTGGAAAGCTGAGTAAAATGGAAGACAATGTGATTTGTAGATTTTCTACATTATAATTTTCCATTTAGCTTTTAAAACCAAAAATCATGAATGTGCAGGAAGACAGAAAAGTATAATTAACACCAAAGTAAGGGGAAAGAAATGTTTTTTAAATGTCCCTGGTGAAGGTTATATACTAAACTTATTAGACAAAGGTAACTAGCTCTTTTAAATATGTCTTAAAGGCTGAGGCAATAGCTCAGTGGTAGAGTGCCATGGGTAAGGCCCTGGCTTTGCTTTCCAACACTGCAAAGATAAATAAATAAATACATCCTAAGAGCAAAAAGAAGCTAAATACCAATAGTCAAAGGAAACCGTAAGAAATCTCACCAAATATGGAGTGTAAATGAAGAGACAGAAAGTTGTAAAAGAAACCAAATGGACATTGAGGAGTTAAAAAGTATACTAAGTGAAATCTACAATTCACTATAGAGATTCAACAGCAGATTTTAATGGCAGAATAATAAGTAAATTTGAATATAGATCAACTGAGATTCTCCACTCTGAAGGCCCAAACTAAAAGAAGAAAATTGAGTAAAGATAAAGACTATAGGCCCCATCAAGCATCCCAAAACACATGCAATCAGATACTAGAAGTCAAGGAGAAGGGATGCAAAGAATAGTAGAAGATATAATGTCTGAAAACTTTTCAATATTTATTTTTAAAAAGACATAAATCTAACAAATTCCAAGAAGCAGGCACTCAAAAGTATTCACACTGATGTATTATCTTGTTTCTACTGAAAGACAAAGACAGAATCCTAAAGAGAGAATCCTAAGTGCAGCCAGAGAGAAGTGGCTCTTCACATATGGTCAATATGGTCACTAGCTCATTTCTTATGGGGAGCTAGGAAAGTCACAGGGCAGTAGGAACATATATTGGAAGTGAAGAAAGAAAAAGGTGGACAAATAAGCATTTCTATATGTAGCCAAAATATGCTTCAAAATTGAGAGAGATGCTAACATATTCACAGGTAAATAAAAATGACAGTTTGTCACTAATATGCCTGTACCACAAGAAATGTCAGAGTCCTTCAGGCTTAAATAAAATGACAGTAGACAACAACTCAAATCTACACAAAGGAATAAGGAATACCTATATAGGTAATCACATAGTCAATGCTTAAAGTCAGTATTAGTTTTTCACACTTCTTTTTTCTATGCAGCTTAGAAGATAACTGCACAAAACAGCATTCAAAACAACATTAATGTTGATGAACTCACAAAGACATAATTTGTGATAATAACACAGGAGCTATCTAAAAAGAAGAGTTTAGTATATCATTGCAAATGAGTTGGTGTTCACTAAAATTCAACAGCTATAAGTTAAGATGTTAATTAGAATTACCAAGGAAACAGTGGAAAAATATATAGTAAACCAAAAAAAAAAAAATGAGAAATAGAACAACAAAACAAGGTACACTAAAAACTACTTATATAACACAAGATAAGTCGTTGGTGGAAATTAAGGATAAAAACATAAAGGAATGCAGAAAATACATAACAAAATATCAGAAGTAAATCATCTCTAATAGGTTTTATATTAAATACAATAGGATATGAACTTTCAATTTAAAATTCAGGTATTGAAAAAAAGCATAAAAAATGAAATTTGTAGAAAAATGGGCAGACTTGGAACAGACCGTACTCAGCGAACTCACACAATCAGAGAAAGACAAACGCTGCATGGTGTCACCTATCTGTGGTTCCTAACCTGGACCTGCTGGAGTTGCTGTCATACCTACCAGACAATAGTGATGGAAGGGTTGGGGAAACGGAAGGCGAAGGAGGGAAAACAATCACCAAATGAAATCCAATATGAACTGATACCATAGAAACCTTTATCATTGAAGATAGCCAAAAAGACATTCCCCTCAAAAGGAGCAAGAGGGAAGCACCTGAAAAGTAGGGCTCTGGTGAGGGTGGGATGAAGCCTAAGCTTAAAAGAAAAAACTGTTTTCTGTCTCTGACCTGTAACTCCCAGTACCAGAGATTGCTTGCTACCCACATTGAGCTGTTGGTTGGAGAGACCTAAGAGGTCCCCAAATCAAGACAGCTTTCTATCAAAGCACTTGATTACCCACCTGAGGCAAAATCTAAGGCCCTATTGCTGAAGACACCATATGCTGCTGATACAGAGCATGAAGACACCTGGCTGGAATTCAGAAGACAGCCAGTCCCAAGAGAGCCTGTCTAGTGCTGGAAAGGACTATGTGGGGGAAAGTGGCCAACAATGGTCTGAGCCACCAGAGGTCTAAGTTACTCAGAAGCAAACACACTGACAGGATATACACAGTGGTGCAATAATGGCACACAACCTCAGTGGGTAACCAATAGCTTTCTGATTGGCTAAGAGATCCATTCAGTATAAAGAAACCCATATCTGGAATTGGGAACCAGATCAGAATCCTATGGAGACAAAGATTATGTTCTCCAATGTCAAGTTCTCACTAGTCTTTGGCTAAAAGAGGGGTTACATACATCACATTCTCCCTCAATTAATAATACTTATCCCATTCAAACTCTGCTAACTTCACTCTGTGTTGGAGAACCTGTTCTTATTTTTCAGAAGGTAGCAAGACCAGAGGAGATAACTACCCCTCTCACTGCAGCCAAACCACAGCTGAAACCACAGAGGAATGGGGGAGCCGAGCAAGAGTACTGCTTCCATGCTGAACCTGATAACCAGTTCCAGGGTGTAGCAGACAGACCCTGAGGATACTCAACACCTACCAAAGTAGACATCCAGAGGCTCCTAAGAGCTCATCACTGAAGTAGTCTTAAAAGTCACCCATTGGTCTGGAGAGATGGCTTAGTGGTTAAGCACTTGCCTGTGAAGCCTAAGTACCCCGGTTCGAGGCTCAAATCCCCAGGACCCACATTAGCCAGATGCACAAGGGGGTGCATGCGTCTGGAGTTCGTTTGCAGTGGCTGGAGGCCCTGGCACGCCCATTCTCTCTGTCTCTCGCTCTCTCTCTCTCTGCCTCTTTCTCACTCTGTCTGTCGCTCATAAATAAATAAATAAATAAATAAATAAATAAATAAATAAATAAATAAAAAGTCACCCATCATGGCTCAGGGAATTTTGCCGAAGACGGGGTAGAAAAATTGTAAAAGCCACAGGATGAGTCATGATGTTCAGAGGCATTCCCTCCACACCCCAAAATAACTGACTACTGCTCCCACAATGCATAACCCACAACTCCTTGGAGAATACCTGCAACCCCACTGAGGAGCGTCCCCAATGGAATGGGGGCAGAGACGAGGGAAAATAGGTACCAGCTCATGATGTATCCACACAAAATGTTGTTAATAATACTAATAAACATTTTAAAAATTCATGTATCAGAAAAATGAATAAAATGCTCCATCTATGGGCTGGGGAGATGGCTCAGCAGTTAAAGGTACTTGCTTGCAAAGCCTACAAACTAGTTTGATTCTCCAGGATCCACATAAATCTAAGTGCACAAAGTGGGGCATGTGTCTGGAGTTTGTTTGCAGCAGCAAGAGGCATGATTTGTCCATATTCTCTCCTTCCCAACTCTCTTTATTTCTGCTGGCAAATGAATAAATAAAAATACTTTTTAAAATGTGCCCTCTATGAGAGACTTACTATGTAGACAAGAAATGAATAGGTTAAAAGTGCTAGGACTGCAGATAAGCCATGGAATCAGTAGGCTCCCAAGGAGACCTGGAAGGGCTGTTCAAAATTAAGAAAGAACAAACTTAAGACAAAAATTGTTACAATAGATAGAAAAGGAAGAACTGGGGAGATGACTCAATGGTTAAAGGCACTTTCTTTGTAAGCCTAATGGCCTGAGAGTTGATTCCCCAGTGTCCACATAAAGCCAAAAGAACAAAGTAATGCATGTATCTGGCGTTCATTTGCAGTGGCAAGAAGCTCTAACATATCCTCTCTCTCTCTCTCTCTCTCTCTCTTTCTCTTTCTACTCTCTCTCTCTCTCTTGCAAATAAATATTTATTTAAAAAGAAAAGAAGCCAGGCATGGTGGTGCACACCTTTAATCTCAGCACTTGAGAGACAGAGGTAGGTGGGTCACTGTGAATTCGAGGCCACCCTGAAACTACATAGTGAATTCCAGGGCATCCTAGACTAGAGTGAGATGCTACCTTGAAAAAAGAAAGAAAGAAAGAAAGAAAGAAAGAAAGAAAGAAAGAAAGAAAGAAAGAAAGAAAAATGAAAGAAAGAAAGAAAGAAAGGAAGAGGGAGGAGAGAGGAAAGAAGGAAGGAAAGAAGGAAGGAAGGAAGGAAGGGAAGGACATATGTAATGACAAAGGATCAATCCACCCAGAAGATAAACAATTATAAATGTGCACGCAACTGACAACAGTTCCAAAATTCCTGCAGCAGAAAGTCACAGGATTTGAATAGAGAAATCATTGCATAACAATTGGAGTCTTCAGTATGCTGTTCTCAATAATGGATATCTAAACAGAAAATCGTCAAAGGAATAAATTTTTTTTAAAATAGTACAAACCAATTAGACCTAACAGATGTACATAGCCCACTCTACCAAATGATAGCAAAAGCAGTGTGCACTGGCACATGCCTGTAAGCCTAGCATTAGGGAAGCTGGTACAGGAGGATCTAGATTTTGTGGTGGGGCTGGAGAGATGGCTCAGAGGTTAAAGGTGCTTGCCATGAGGCAAGCATTCAATTCCCCTCATAAAGCCAGGTGCATAAAATGGCACCTGCATCTGGAGTTCGTTTTCACTGGTAGGAGGACCTCTTGCATTAAACACACACTCTTTCTCTCTATCTTTCTCACTCTCCATTATCTCTCTCAAATAAATAATTTAAAAAAAATTAAAAAGAATTAAATGTCAGTATGGACAACATGTTATCATCTTGCCTCCAAAAGATGAATTCATGGGTAAATAAATATATTTTTTTAGAAAATAGAATCTAGGGCTGTGGAAATGACTCAGTGGTTATAGGTGTTTGCTTTCAAAGCCTGCTGGCCCAGGTTTAATTTTCCAGCACCCATGTCAAGCTGGATGCAAAAAGTGACACAAGCATCTTGCATTTGTTTGCAGCAACAAGAGACCCTGACACACACACACACACACACACACACACACACACACACAAATAAATAAAAATATTTTTCAAATAGCAGAATACTTCTCACATAGACATGGAAAATTCTCCATGGTATCCCATATGTTAAGCCACAAAACAAGTTTCAATAAATTTAGGAAGCTTGAAGTCATAAGTCATACAAAATATCTTCTATTGCTACAATGAAAGAAATTAAAAATTAATAACAGAAAAAATTATAAATATCACAAGTGGTTGAAATACAACCCAAACGCTCTTAAATGTCTAGTTGGTTAGAGGCGGAATTGGAAGGGAATGGGGAGATGGCTCAGTCAGTCAAGCGCTTGCCTCATAAGCATGAGGACCTGAGTTCCATCCATTACCCACATGAAATGCTGGGCATGATGGCAGGTGCTCGTAATCCCAGTGCTGGAGAGGCAGAGACCAGAGGATCCCTGGAGCTCGCTCGGTAGCCTGAGTGGTGAGTTCCAGACCAGTGAGGATGACATCCACCCCAAGGATGACACCAAGGTTGTTCTCTGGCCTCTACCACAAGCATAAGCACATATATGTGCACACACACACACGCATGCGCACAAACATGTATATACACATGCATGCACAACACACACACAAAAGAAAGAAATCATAAAATATTTAGTGATGCATAAAAATAAAGACACAACACACCACAATATATTGAGCATAATGCAAACAGTGCTCAAAGTGAAATTTATAGCTGTAAAATGTTCACAATTTGAAAATTCTCACAGCAGTAATCCAATCTTCTATTTAAAGAACCAGGAAGAAAAGAGCAACTAAATCCAAGGCCAGTTACAGGAAGGAAATGGCAAGAATGGAGAGAATAGAAAATGGTAAGATACTGATTATGACTGAACCCAAAACTGATTCTTTGAAAAGTAAATCAATACAATTGACAAAACTTCTTCAGATTGACCAAAAGAAAGACAGCTGACTGAACTCAGGAATGAAAGTGGGCACATTACTAACAACTGTTCAGAATGTTCTTTAATCTGAAATAAAAGGCTATTGTTTTAGGGTTCTTATGGTATATAGGTAAGAAACCAACTAGAGCAGGGCGTGGTGGCGCATGCCTTTAATCCCAACATTCAGGAGGCAGAGGTAGGAGGATCACCATGAGTTCAAGGCCACGCTGAGAATACATATTGAATTCCAGGTCAGCCTGGACTAGAACAAGATTCTACCTTGAAAAAAGAAAAAAAGAAAGAAAGAAACCAACTAGTAGAGCTCCCCCAAAACATCATACTAAATATTTGATTAGTTTATAGAAAGTAGGAAAGGAGAAAACATAGGAGAAAAATGCAAACCAAATAATCAAAAATTAGATCTAAGCCTACATATATTGGTGAATGCATTTAGTGAAAATAGATTAGAGATAGCAATTTAAGAGACCATTCAGTACATTCAGTACAATACAATTCAAGGCAAGAAACATTACCAGAAATATAGTCTGTCTGTCTTTCTTTCTCTCTTGTCTTGTTCTATAGCACAGACCAGCCTCAAGCCTACTATACAGTCCAAGATATTTTCAGATAAGTACATATTGTGTGTTGGTCTCAAACTCTTGAATTTATGCCACAGCCCCTCCCAAGTGCTAGGATTACAGGCTTACATAACCAAATCTGGCTAAAAAGTTCATTATTTTACTGATTAAAAATAAAATATAGACAATAGAGAGGATAGGGCTTGGGGGAGGGGAATTGTTGGGGGGGGACACAAAACTGAACCAAATTGAATTGCTACTATAGAATCCTATATCCTAGACTAAAAGGTGGAACCCTCAAGAGAACCTTGGAGGGAGCATCTGAATCAAAGGGACCTGGAAAAAGTGAAAGGAAACCTAACCTTAAATTTCTCCTGTTTCTCTTTCTTCTCTTCTTCTTTTTTCTTTTTCCTTGATGCTGGCCTGTAATTCCCTGTACCAGGATGTGGTTTACATGCACAATGAGCTGTTGATCAGAGAGAGACCTACTAGATCTCCCAAAACAAATGATAGACTTCTGTCAGAGCACTTGATTACCCACCAGTAAGACCCTACTGCTGAACACACCATATGCTGTCTGCATGGACCATGGAGAGATCTGGTCAGAATCCAGAAAAGAGCCAGTCCCCAGACAAGTATCCCATCAAATACTGGAAGGTGCTAAATGAACTACTGGGGGAAAGTGGCCAACATCTGTCTGAACAGTTCAAAATCTAAGCTACTCAGAAGCAAACAACCTGACGTGATGCTCACACAAGTGCAATAGTGGCACACAGCCATGGTGGGTAACCAACTGCTCTTGGATTGGATAACAGATCCACTCAGTAGAAAGGAACATATTTGGAACTGGGAAACAAGTCAGAATCATATCCATATAATGATCCTGCTTTCCATTGTCAAGATCCCACTAATCCTGGGCTATAAGAGGTTCTACACCCTTTAAATTCTCTCTAAATTAATAGTGGTTATCCCATTTAACTGGTGCTAACTTCACTCTCCATTGGAGAATCTGCTTCTCTTTTTCAGAGAGGAGCTGGACCTGAGGAGATAGACAACCCAGTGCACTTCACCCTCGCCCCAGCTGAAACCACAGAGGAATTGGGGCAATGAGCAAGAGGGCTGCTTTCTTAGTGTATCTGATATCAGCACAAGGGTGAAGGAGGTAGACACTGACGACACACAACACCTTCTAAGTGCCCATCACTGAAGTAGACTTAAAATGAACCCAGCATGGCTCAGGTAGTTTTTCAAAAGAGGAGGCAGAAAGATTGTTAGAGCCACAAGTTGGAACATTTTTCACAGAGACATTGCCTCTCCCCAATAATTGACTGCTGCCCCATAATGCATGACCCACAATCCCCATGGGGTGGACCTGCATCTTCAATGAGGAAGGCCTCTTCAGAAAAGGGATAGGGAGGAGGGAAAGGATGGTACCAACATGTGTTGTTTACATACTAAATATGTCCATATCTAATAAAAAATTTTAAAAAAGAAAATAAATTGGTGGGAATATATATACATATATATATGAGAAAAATATATTGATATATATCATACTGAGATATGTTCCCTCCATTCCTAGTCTCTTCAGAGCTTCTATCATGAAGGGATTTGTTGTCATAATTCCCTTTTCACCACTAATCTTATTGATTTGGGTCTTCTCTCTCTTTCTTTCAGATACTTTGCCTAAGGATTTATTGATCTCATTTAGTTTTTCAAAAACCCAGCTCTTCATTTCATTAATTCTTTGTATTTTCTCATTTCTATTTCATTAATTTCTTCCCTGATTCAATTAATTTTTTTAGTCTGAATTTAGTTTTAGCTTATTCTTTAGTTTTTTCAAGGACATAATCATTAAATCATCATTAAATTATTTATTTGAGATCACTCTGATATTTTTTAGGGAGGCACTAACAGCTATAATCTTACTTCTGGGACTGCCTTTATTATATCTGAGAGGGTTTTGTCATGTTTTGCTTTCATTTTCATTCAATTTTAGAAATACCTTATTTCTTTTTTGATTTCTTTGGTTACCCATTCAGCGATTCCATATTGTGCTGCCCAATCTCCCTGAGTTCATATATGTTCTGTAGTTTCTCTTGCCACTGGCTTCTATTATTAATCCACTGTGGTCAAATAGAATATAAGAAATTATTCCAATATTCTTATATTTGTTAAAATTTTTGTGTCCAATTTTATTATCTATCTTAGAGAATGTTCCACAGGCTGCTAAAAATGTTATTTATTATGTAGATTTCTGCTAGATACATTTGATCATTGATGGCATTTAACTCGGAAGTTTTCCTGTTCATTGTGTCATGATAATGGCCCTATTAGAGAGGACAGTATTAAAGTTTCCCACTATAAAAGTTAATCCATATGTATAAATTTAGTGGTATTTGTTTTATGAAATCAGATGCACTATGTTCAGTGCACATATGTTTTAAATTATAGCATTCTCATCATTGTTGATAACTTCAATTACTAAAATGTTACCATCTTTATCAATGTGGCAGCTGCCTTCTTCGCTTTGGGACAGAACATATAACCAGAAGTGTCTTATGAAATGAAAGGGTTTATTTTGGCTTTCAGTCTCAAGAGGAAGTTTCATCATTGGGAAAGTGTGGCAGAACAAACAGCCAGGGTGTCACATCAACTGGAAGGAAGCAGCGAGAGTGAGCTAGCTGGCACTGGCAAGAGTGCTGGACTATAAGGTCCCAAGGTCCACTACCAGTGACACACCTTCTCCAAGGCTTCATTTCCAAAGGTTACACTGGCTAGGGATTCAGTATGAGGTTAATCATGAACACATAAGGCTATGGGGAGTAGTTCACACCCAAACCACCACAAATCATTTCTATTTTTTTAAAAAATATATTTTATTTATTTATTTATTTATTTATTTATTTATTTATTTATTTAACAGAGAAAGAGGAAGAGAGAGAGAGAACGGGTATGCCAGGGTCTCCAGCCACTGCAAACAAACTCCAGACGTGTGCGGCCCCATGTGCAGCTTTTGCCTCTCTCACATTCTTCTCTTTAAAATGTCTGTTACTGAGCACGCTGAACATTTCCAAAGGCTCTCTGTCTTAAGTGTGGCTCCAGTCATTTTCTCTCACTGATAGTGAGGAGCTCCTCAGAACTGCCAATCTGAGATGGACTTTAGATGTCTCCCCTGTTTTCCTCCATCAGCTTTCTTATTTTACTTTGCTATTGAACTAGAGACTTTTGCCCCTCACCCACTTCTTCTTGTAGCTCTTACCCAATACTCCTGTTTATTCTCTGGAAATTCTAGCACGTCCTATCTTCTGCCATCTTCTAAAGCTTCCCTTTCGTAACTTTTAATTAGTTACAAGGTATTAAAATCTTGCAGGTTATATTCTCTGGCCACAATGTAGAAATCAGGAACAAAAAGTAATTAGATCCAGGTGTGGTTGTGCATGCCTTTAATCCCAGCACTTGGGAGGCAGAGAAAGGAGGATGGCTGTGAGTTCGAGGCCAGCCTGGACTACATAGTGAATTCCAGGTCAGAATAGGCTAGAACGAGATCCTGCCTTGAAAAACAAGGCAAAAAAAAATATTAGAAAATCTCCACACATTAACAGTTAAGCAACACATTTTGCAAATTACCCAGAGATCAATGAACAGAATCACAAGGGAAACTAGACAATGGAGTTCAGAGCACAGTGGACTTTCAGATGACATAGATGGGTTGATTTCCTGTATAACAGCATCATTACTTGGGTGAGCAAGTGCATGATTTGCAGACATTGAGATGTATGTTTACTGGAATGAATTTGTCTCTGGTCAGCTGATTTTCACAAGCAAAATATTAACAATGATGTCTTGATTTGACATATTCACTAAGCATATTCACTGAAGCAAGTCCTCACTGATCAATTGAACAAGTTTATAAACCAGTTCTCGTGGCTAATTTTTACTATGGTTACAAAACAATCTGTTAAGCTTATGAGAACATTCTAATCAAGATAAGAGATAATTTTATTTTTTCTGTTAAAAAAGGAAAGTTAACATTTTAAAGTCTAAAGTATAATAGCATCAAAATATCAAATTCTTAGAAATATGTTAAATGAAAGATTTCCATCTTGAAATTATAAAATATTGTTAAGATAAATTAAAGAAGACCTAAATTAATGAAAAGCTGAGACATGTTCATGGATTCAAGTAGTGAATATTATTAAGATACTATGTGCATCATGATTACAAATTATTTCACAAAAAAATGACTCAAGAGAATATTCTGGGAGTAACCAATCACTTTCTGATTGGATTTGAGGCCCACTCCACAAGAGGGAATTAGTGCCTGGTACTATAACCCTGGCCAAAAGCCTATGGTTAGGAAAATAGACCCTATGAGGAACCTATGACTGTGGTTATGCTAAATGGACAGAATGTCACACTTCTTTCTAAATATCAATATTTGTTCTCCTGGATTAGTACTGCTTGAAGCCTCGATCTCAGAGGTTTCTATTCCTACAATGGGCAGTGGTTAAAACAGAGATGTATAGCTGGAAAAATTGCTGAGAATAAGTGACTACTGTGCACTTAGCTTCTAACAGTACACCTAAACCACTGTTTCTCAAAGAACTCCATGGAAGAGGGATTGGAAAGAATGTAAGAGCAGAAGAATGGGGAAGAGGGCTATGAAACATTACTTTCTGAATATGACATGACTGACATACTCATGAATTCACATAAACTGTGGTTTCCTGCACTAGATTGAGCCTATTAATAATTCACAATATATAGGGGAAAGATTCATGGGATTCCACATCTCCTAGTTGCTGCTGAGAGAGGGCAGTCAGGTGCATCAGTGGTCTAGTCACTGGTAAGTTGCCTGTGCCATGGCAAATAACCTTCTACCCATGATCATGCCAGTAACCCTAGTTTAACTCAATGGGTAAAAAAACAAAAATCATGAAAGTAAGATGAAGATTAATGAGGAAAAATAGTGCTAATAGGAGGGATGGCAGATTAGAGAGGGTAATTGGGGGAATGATTCAAAATTATATTATATACATGTATGAAAATATCAAAAGTAGAAAAAATTAAATACAATTTTAAAAGTGATTTAAGGAAGGAAAGATTTGCCTTGGCCCACAGTTTCAGAGGGTTTAATCCATCATTCCAGGCAAGGCATGGCAGAGCAGAGCAACACATATCACAACATCCCATGAAGCAGAGAGAAGGGAAAATGCTGGTGCCACACTGGCTTATTTCCCACATTTTATCCCTTCTGGGCCTCTTGCCCATGGAATCATGCCTTCTACATTCAGAGCAGGGTTCCCCCTCAGTTAATCTGGTCTGGAAATGCCTTCACAGACATATCCAGAAGTATGCTTCACCAGTCTTCTAGGTGATTCTAAATTCATGCCAGTGGACAATAGTGATTAACCACCAAAGATGTCAATTGTTTCAAACCAAACTATGGAATGAATTCAGTGCAAATACAGAAGCTATCAGGCTTGGTTTTTTTTATTTGAAATTAAAAAGGTAATTCTAGAACTCAAATGGAAAGCTGAAGGACATCAAAATATTTTAGAGGACTTATCCAACACCAAGACTTACTATAAAGGAGTTTTTACTCTACTTCATAACATAAAAATTGGTTTAAAATACATGTAAATGTGAACTCAGGAGAGTGTTTCATAATGCTAGAATAGGGAAAGGTCTCTAGTAGAGAATAGAAAAGGTAACAACCAGAAAAGGACAAAAAATGAATTATACTTCATACATTTTTATTTACTTGTGTATATGTGTGCATGCACCGTGATGTATATGTGAAGAACAAACTTAAAGTGCCTGTCTTCTCTTTCCACTCCCTTTGAGACAGGGTCTCTCTTGCTTTGCTACTGCATGTGCCAGACTAAGTGGTTTGTGAGCTTCTGGATTCTCCAGGCCTTCCCACTCATCACTATAAGTGAATTGAGATCACAGATGTGTGTACCACTTTGTGTCTGACTTTACATGGGTTCTGGGGAAGACTAAAGTTTGGCTGACAGTCTTACAAGTGCCTTTAATGACTGAGCCATCTTTCCAGCCTCATACTTTATAAAATTTAAAACTGTTATTCACTCAGAGAAACTAATATAATGTGAAATGATAAGGCACTGATGATGAAAAAAAATCTCCACAATATATACATCAAGCAAAGGAATAATATCTGGAATATATATGAGCTTCTATACTGCAATAATAAATATATAAGTAACATTTAAAATGGAAGACTTTGGGCAGACAATTTTACAAAAGAAGCTATCCAAATAGCTAATAAGTATATGAAAGTGAGCTCATGGTATTCCTCATTAGGTTAATGTGACTAACACCACAGTGAGTGCCATTACACACCCACAAAAGAGCTAAAAATAAAAAAAATGAAGAGTAACTATATCAGGTGTTGGCAATGATGCATAGTTAAAATGCTAAGAGTAACTGTAAAAGTGCTTAGCAGCTTCTAATAAAATTAAATAAATACCTACCTAATGACTACAGAATTCAACTTCTAGGTAAATATTGCAGTCAGGTTCGCATTGCTGGCAGAAATCACCCGACCAAGAGCAGCTTGTAGGGGGAGAAAAAGGTTTATTTTGGCTTATGGACTCTAAGGGAAGCTCCATGATGGCAGGGGGAAACGACAGCATGAGCAGAGGGTGGACATCACCACCTGGCCAACATCAGGTGGACAACAGCAACAGGAGAGTGTGACAAGGAGAAACTGGCTATAACACCCACAAGCCTGCCCCCAACAATACACTGCCTCCAGGAGGCATTAATTTCCAAATATCCATCAGCTGGGGACCTAGCATCCAGAACACTTAAGTTTATGGGGACACCTAAATCAAACCACCAGAGTAAATAATCAAGAGGCATAAATGCACATGCCCACAGGAAAACTTGTATAGACAGGTTCATAGTAAGTTTATTTGTAATGGTCCCAAAGCAGGGAGACACAGTGCTGTTCATCAGCAAGAGAATGTGGGAATAAACTGATGCGTTCAAGCCATTTAGTACCAACCAGCCAAATGAAAGAATGATAGTGGCATGTACAGTGATATGGATAAAACTCAGAAATATTGTCTTGATTGAAAGAAGCCAGACACCAACTGGCTTCTTTCAACTAACCTGTAGTGGCAAAAGTTAGAACCATGGTTATATGGGTGGGGAATATAAAGGAGAAAGGGACCCAGAGAACTACTTGAAGTTATGCTAATGTCTTGTGATCTGGCAGTCACATGAGTGTACACATGTGACGAGATGTGAAGCTGAACGCTGGAGCTGTGTTTGCTTCACTCTCGGTGAGTTGTATTTAAACCAAAGGCTGAAATCTAAATAAATAATACTCCATTTCAAAGGATTTGTCTGAGCCGCACACTCAGAGCAATGGAAAAAGGAAGCCCACGTCTGTGTTTGCTCACTGTGAAGCACAGGTCCCCAGTTCTCCAGCTTTCACTCCAGTACTTGCTTTATTCATGATAGATTGCTGGCTTCTACATATGCCTGCCTGGACTTACTCCAAATCCATCTATTAGGTTTGGCTAGCTCTTCATAACTGGTAGTTTTGATGTGATAGTTTAAGATGTATGGCCCCATAGACTCAGTTGTTTTATTCAAATTAAACTTCCTGCTTGAGCCTCCAGCAGGCAGAGTCCTGCTAGAGTGGGGAGGGGGCAGTCACTGGAATGTGGAGAGAGCAATTTGAGCTCTAGTGGTCTGTCCTTGCAGCTTTTGGTATTTTCTGGCTATTTAATAATTTATCTTTGCTTCAATCTATTCAAGAGAGTTAGCTACTTCTGCAATTGATAGAACTTCTCCTGGATCTGTAAGACTAAAAGAAACTACTTCCATAAGCTGTGTCTGGTTGGATGTTTGTCTCAGCAATGATAAGCTGACTGTATCAGTTAATCTGGTACCAGAGAATTGTGTTATTGCTGTGGTGAATCTGACCATGTATACTTTTGGTCTTTTGCAACTTGTGTGCTGGAGGAATGTGGATGGACTTGGTACTTAGGACTGGAGAAGCCTCACAGTTAGGTAAGCAAAATCATATGGACTATTATGTTGAAAATGCTAAATGCAGACACAATTGTGTTTGGAAGCTTTTCTCATGAACTTTCAAAGGGGAAGGAAAGACTACAGAGAACTTTGTTGGAACTTGTCTACTGGCATAACGGCTGGCTGCATTCTGCTGCCCATGCCCAGAGACTTTGACCAAGGTTGAATTTAAAAGTAATGGACTGGGTATGATTGGAAGAAGGTATAGAACTTAAAGACATATAATTTAAAGTTGGAAAAATTCAAACAAGTTTAAAGTTGCAGGCACAGAGACTGACTTTAGGTTGCTAAGGCTACAATTGTTCCAACTAGAGGAAATTATTTATTTATGAGTGTTCATGTTAGTTATACAGCCACTGTGTAACACTTGTGTAACTGTATAATACTGTTTGTTCTTTTGTTAATCATGGCTTCCACTGTGCCTATCATGTACCCCACATACACTGCCCCAGGTCCTGGTCATCACTGCAAGATAAAACTCCATCAGGAGGTCCATGCTTTCAACATTTGTTTTATCCTTCTGGAGACATCAAAGCTTCTTCTAAGAATGAGTTTATAAAGGAAGAACTTCTGTCAGTTGGGAGACCACAGGAGCATACCTGCACCCCTGGATAAGCCCCCTTTTCCCATGCACAGCCTCTGGAAAGAGCTATTATTTTGTTCCCGCCCAGCTTTGGTCTCCAAGGTCCTGCTGATTGTTCTGCCTACCCATGGCCAAGCCTAAAGCATCCCGTGACAAAGGACTACTCCCAGTGACAGAGGGCTACTCCCCGATGTCCTGTATCCATACAAAAGAAAGATCTTTTCCTGGATGGGGGAACCAACAATCGTAAGGGAAGGCAGGCAGCTGAGGACAGGGAGGTTCTCTTCATCAGCCTCATCAAAAGATCAAAAAACCACCAGGACTTGGAGGTGGTATTCTCTGGAGAAAGAGAAGACATAGTCTTGGAACCATCTGTGTGCGGGGTCCTGGAGAAAGGTCAAGATCAAGGTTCGCATTCTTTTTTTCCTGGGAGATACTTGGATTTTCTTCTCAGTTAACAGGCAAATGGAAGGAATCAATTCTTCAGAAATCTGTCTTGGACTTGAGTGGGCCAAGTGAATGCCTGGATGTAGATTTGGTTTCAGCATCCTCCAGTGTTCTGCTGAAGTATTTGTGGTGGTTAGGCTTACTTGTCATTTTGCCTGGATGGAGACATGCCTAGGAGATGAGTGAAGTACACCTTTGGGTGTCTATGTTGATACTTCCAGAGACAATTAGATAATGAAAGTTCTTGCTAATGAATCCCTGGATGGATTCACAATATGATGGCATTATTACGAGGTAGCAATAGGTGGGAGGTGGGGCCTAGTTAGATAAAGTAGGTCACTGAGGGTGTGTCCTTGGGAGCTATATGTCACCCCTATCTCCCTCCTGGATCCCTTTTTCTCTGGTTCCTGGCCACAACATCACACCATGAAGAACTTATCTCTGAAATCATGAACCCAAATAAATTCTCTTTCTCTCCTAAGTTACTTGCTCCACTGTTTGGTCATAGCAGCGCAAAAATAACTGAGGCAGACCCCAAGGAAGAGGTCATGGAGGTGGCCAAGCTTGTGATGACCTCAGTGATGGCAGTGACCCACCCCATCTTCCTGAACAGAGACTCCGTGTGTGTGTGTGTGTGTGTGTGTGTGTGTGTGTATCTGCCTCTTTGTCTCTCTCAAATAAATAAAATAAATAAAAATAACTACTTCCCCCTTATAATTTAAATAGTTCATGCTCATTGCCAACTGACTATTAAGCAACACATAAAAGTATGAAAAAAAGTGTAAGGGCTGACTAATATAGGTCATGTGAGTTTTTCTTCTCAGATACCAGATGCTGGTATGCTGTGGTATGGGTGAGACTGAGCTGGATATGCCTCAGCTTTCTTTCCTACCATGTCCCTGAACACAGGTTGTGCCTGACCAAACTTTCTGGAAATCCTTGGCCTCCAGCACCTGCTGCAGGTCCCAATGCCTCAGTGCTGTCTCCTCAAAGAATCAGAGCACTGAGCTTGCCTAGGAAGGGAAACAGCAGCTCAGGCTGGTGGCTCATAATGCACAGGTCCCTTGCAGAACAGACATGGGAGTTGAAACCATGGTCTCTCATTGCTGAGATGATGGAGGGCTTGCTGGAGGAAGGACAGTGGCTGAAAAAGGGCAGCTTGGCCCCCTTCCTGTCCTGAGCTAAGAGCCAGGCACACCAAAGATGCTGTCCACATTCCCGCCAGAGCCCCCACTTTAAAAGCCAGACTCTCAAAGGGAATCTGGATCAGTGTGGGAGTTTTGAGCTGAGAAGTGTCAGGGTTCTGAGTACATCCACTGTTAAACTCTGCTTCCTAACACCCTGTTTTTCTCCTTTGGTTTTGTTTTTGTTTTTATTTTTGTTTCAGAAGAGCTTCTGGGGACACAGAGAGTGGACCAACGCAAGTCCTTCCCCTTCATCTCTCTCCAGGACTCTCACTTTAGCCCTTTGATTGGGTTATAGCTGCGGTTCCCTGCAGAGGGAATGCTGCCCCCTGCAGGACACTTGGCACCATCTGCCTTTATTTCTGGTCTTTGTCACTTACTAGGAGTTTGTCTTTGTTTAGAGGCTCCTTATCTTCCACCCCAGCCTCCAGCAACCACATGTCCAAAAGGTTCATAATTCTAAGGCGGAGAGGCCCTGAGCTAAATGTATGTTATTGCCTCTTGTCCTACTAAAACAGCCATTTCACATGGTTTACTTTAGGTGGCCATAGATTTCAACTAAAGACAGGGTTCTAAAGTATTTTTAATATTTTATTTATTTATTTGAAAGAGACTGAGAGAGAGGCAGACAGAGAGAGATAAAATGGGCATACGAGGGCTTCTAGCCACTGCAAAAAAAAAAAAATTCCAGTGCATGCGCCACCTTGTGCATCTAGCTTACATGGGTTCTGGGGAACCAAACCTGGGTCAGTTTTGCAGGCAAAAAAGCTTTTTTTTTTTTTTTTCACAGTAGGGTCTCACTCTAGCTCAGGCTGACCTGAAATTCACTATGTAGTCTCAGGGTGGTCTTGAACTCACGATGATCCTCCTACCTCTGCCTCCCGAGTACTGGGATTAAAGGCCTAAACCATTTTTTAAACTACAAATCATTGATCAAATTCAAATGCCTCCCCCCCCACCACAGATGGCCACAATGTGGCCCAGAGAGGGTGGGGATTTCCCAAGGTTTCGCTGCAGTAAGTGTGGATTCAGATTTGGTTGCAGGCCCCCTTCATCCTCCCGACCCTCCCTGTCCACTCACAACCCCTTCCTTCATGGTGGGCTCAAGTCTTTTACCACAGGCAATGGCTTCCTCCCTGCTTTTTCCTCTGACATCCTGCCCAGGAGAAGTTTCAGAGAAGGAGTTGTTTCTTACCCCAAACTCTGGATGACATTCTTCCCTGACTCAAAAGAAAATCTGTTTGCTTAAGAAGAAAAACAAGGAGAACAAAAGAACCTTATCCCCAAACAGCCACCATGCAAAGTGAGGCCAGCTGCAGGGAATTAAGCGAGATTAATACCCTCTCACGTGGATCAAGAGAGAAAAGGCTGCTGAGAGCCACATTGGGAGTGACAAGACTCCTCTCGACGAATAATAGCTCTGGCCCAGATGGACAAGGAGTCTTTCAGTCTGAAAGAATGAGCCCAGTGCCATCCCATAATAAAACACTTGCAGGAACCTGCTGGAGTCGAGGGGAGCCAGTATCCAGGACAGGCCAATGTGTAGCACCATAGCGGCTTCCACGGGCTGCAGATCACAGCCTACTGCAAAGTCTGCTTTCCAGCGCTAGAAGAACCTTGGCGATCATCCAAGGGAAATGGAGCAATCAAGATGGGCAGGTTTCAGGTGAGACCCAAGAGACCAGTTTGCCCTGGCTCTGCAAACAAAGCCTCAGGGCTGTGTGGCAGCTCACCCACCATCTTGTGTTCAACTTGCACACACTTCTTTTTAGCACCAAAAATTAAAGTAAGTCCCACAGATACAAAATATACCAAGCTATCCAGCCCTACAGTTTGGGAAGCAGATCCCCTCATCCTTGGTGAGGAAGATCCTTCCTTATAAAAGACTCCTGCTCCCAGGATCCTGCACCTCCAGACCTCTTGGTGATGGAGGAACCATCCATCTCCTTTGGGCACTGGGTACCAGCAGTACTGCAGGGCTGGGATCACCTACCAAGCCCTGTGTCCTCCCAACTTCCCTCTGGCTGTTTCCATGGCAAACACCTCTCATGTTCTAGATGGATGTAGGCCAACCCAAGAGCTCCTACAAATGGTTTGCTGAGCCCACTGGAGTTGTCCCTCCTTCTCTCTTCCATATCAATGGATTTAATTTTAATTTTGAAGCTGGTAATTAGATTCTAGCTGTTCTGGGATTGTCTTTCTATCAGCATTAGGCAGCCAGCCACAGCCAAAATTCCTCATCCTTGTTCTTTTCAACAGAGACGACAGAAGTGCTGCAATGAGGAGCTGCAGAGTTGACCCTCAAAGAAAACCCTTCCCCTTTGATCTGAGCCTTTGGGACCATGCACTTGGATGCTGATCACAGCTTGGGTTCTTCAACTGCCAAGCATCGCTAAAGTAATTCCACACCTTCTGTTCTGCTTATATCGAAGCAGATGCCTCATCACCTGGCAAGCCAAGGCAGGCTATGGAGAACGTGAGCACGCACTCTCTAATGGTGACTCTCTATGTGCAGAGGCTATGGTCAGTGGGCATCGACTAAGCAGTACAAATTTTTTATGTGATGCTTTCCGTGCAGTTTGCTCAAGCCCTTGGGATGACTTTTCCCCCATCCTTAGGTAGGAAAAAATGCATGATGCTTCTAGTGTAGCAGTAGTATTCTGAAGACCTGCCCAGGAAGACAAGGAGGAAATTAGAGGAAACCATTTTGTTTCTTCCTCCCAGTCCTCAAGCTGTGCTTTGCATCTTAAAATATTCTTCCAGGACTGGAGGGATGGCTGAGCAGTTAAAGGCACTTGTCTGTGAAGCCTGAGAACCCATGTTCAACTCTCCAGATCCCACGTAAGCCAGATGCACAAAGGTGAGGCAAACACAAGGTTATACATACCCACTAGGTGGTGCAAGTGTCTGGAGTTTGATTGTAGTGGCTGAGGCCCTGGTATATCAATTCTTTCTCTCTCTCTCTCTCTCTCTCTCTCTCTCTCTCTCTCTCTGTCACTCTCTCTTTCAAAAATAAAATAAAATAAATGTAAAATATTCTTCCAAACACTCATATCTCAAAGGTTTGGAGAAGTGTCTTATCAGAGAGGTACTGTTAGGAGGTGGTGGAACCTTTGAGAGGTTGTGACCTAAAAGGTCCTTATATCTTTGCAGCTTGCCTCTTAAGGGAATTGTGAGACACAGGCCCCTGTTTTCCCCTCTTTTTGTTCAACAGCTCATAATATATGCAGGGTTTTTGTCTGTTCATAATCTGTTGTTTTGTTCATTTATTTGTTGAGGACTTCAGGTGTCTTCCTCTGTCACTATTTCACCTTATTCCTCTGAGACAGAGTCTCTCACTGAACCTGGACCTTGCCATTTTTTCAGTTATACTGGCTGACCAGCAATCCCATCAACCGTTCTACTCTGCTCCCATCAGGACTGGGGTTATAGGAATGCACAGAGATTGAACTCAGGTCCTCGTGTTCATGCAGGAAATGGCCTTATGTACCTGGCCATCGCCCCAGCCCTGCATGGGTTTTTCCACCATGCACTCCTGCCAGGAAGTGCTGCCTCACCACAAGCCCAAAAGCAATGGGGCCAATCAATTATGGACTGGGACTTCAAACATTAGTTTTCATAAGTTAATAATCTCAGGTAAGAGCTCTCTGACATACCTGGTCAATATCTGGTGACATTATTGCTTTGTTTAAGGACTTCTTAAGAACAGATTCATGATAGAGCAGGGTGATGAGAAGCGTCATCCACAGTGGTCAGAGCCCTGGGCCCAAGGTAGTCTGAAGGGGACTCAAGATATACAAATTACCTTCTCTGTTAGATACAATCATTTTGATTTACAGGAAGCTGTGAAAGGCACCACTCAAATGCCTGTCTACCACCTGCTGTCCAAAATACCAACATTGGTGACTCCTTGTATATAACATACGCACCCAGTGGGAAGATTATGGGGTAGTGGACCTCAAGGCCCTTAGTTGAGGGCAGAAGTGCCAGTCCAGAAGACTATAGATCAACCTGGAAGTACTGGGAGTCAGGGTGCAGAGATGTAAGAAAAATATAAAGGAAGTAGGCAAAACAAACAAACCTGCCTCCTTCACAGTTCTGATGAAAGACCAGCCTGAGGGAAGGCCACTGACCTCTGTGTAGACAGCGTCAACTGAGACTGCTTTTGTCACGGTGCCTCAGACCAGGGCTTGTTTTAAAAAGGATCCAGAGAAAACAGATATACAGCTACTAACCTCAAGCATACTGCCTTTGAGTTGAAGAGAAACAAGACGCTTCCTGGTCTGAAAAGCACCAGGAACTCACAAGTCTCCCTGTCGTCAGGGGTCAATATGTTCTGTGCAACAGGTAAGGACCAATGGAACAGCTGCCTTATCGATGATATGCCTAGCTCAGTGCGCAGAACCAGAGCAGGGGCTCAATCAATAATTGTTTAATTAAAGATCTAGGTTATACAGTGGCAGAGCACTTGCCTAACATATGTAAGCATACGGGTTTGATGCCTAGCACCAAAAGAAAAAAAATTTAAACCGGAGGCTGGAGAAATGGCTCAATCAGTAAAGTGCTTTTATGGAAAGCAGTGAGGACCTGAGTTTAGTCCCCAGAATCCACATTAAAAATAACAATAATAGGACTGGAGGAATGGCTTAGCAGTAAAGGCATTTACTTGCAAAGCCAAAGGACGGAGGTTCAATTCCCTAGGACACACGTTATCCAGATGCACAAGGGGGCACACACTTCTGGAGTTCATTTGCAGTGGCTGGAGGCCCTGGCATGCCCATTCTCTCCCTCTCCCTCTTTCTCTGTCAAATAAATAAATAAATAAATAAATAAAATATTTAAGAGCCAGGAATAGTGGCACATACCTTCAATCCCAGCACTCAGGAGGCAGAGGTAGGAGGATCCCTGTGAGTTCAAGGCCAGCCTGAGACTACGTAGTGAATTCCAGGTCAGCCTGGACTAGAGTGAGACTCTACCTCAAAAAAAAACAAAGAAAGAAATAATAATAATAATAATAATAATAATAATAATAAGGCATAGTGGTGTGTGCTTGTAATGCCAGTGTTGAGAAGACAGAGACAGACAAATCCTTGGGCTCACCTACTCAGTGAGACCCAGGTCAATGAGAGAACTTGTCTAAATGGCAACAGAGAGGAATGGCACCCAAGACTGCACTCTGGCCTCCACATGCACATGTACACACGTGCATACTCATGCACCCTAAGAAAGTAAGAGATAAGAGGGGGAGAACACTGGGGAACAGGCCCATCAAGTCAGTGGTCTTGTTCTCTCAGCACTCAGAGGTCTTTCCAGCTCCACCTCCTTAAAAGACCTTTTGCATCCTAAATTGTATGAACTAGGTACTTAACTTACTTCATGCAGACCAGTCATGGGCAACCAAAGAAACTGTCTACCTCTGAGAGATTTAATACATGATCACAGGTCTTCCCCATAGTACAAGGTCCTATGTTGCAAGCAGGGAGAAAAGAGCATTATTTACAACTGATGGGAAGAAAGTTGCAAGAAGATATTGGAACCATGAACTTGAAGGCACCCAACAACATAGCTTGAAAATACAGAAAACGAAAACTCTGAGAAAAATAAGAATGGATTGAAGAATCTATGCTCACACAACATATTCTATGTAAGGAACTTGGGCTATACCTCTCTGTCCAAAGAGATGCCTTTCATGTCGGATACTGAAACAATAAAATGAACTTAAAGACAGGAAATTTCAGAACATTAAGTTCTCTGTGGAAATAAATGACTGGCTTAATCATGAAATAAATCCAGTCCAACTCTGTGCCTGTTTCACTGGGATTTGCACTTAAACCCATGTTAGCAACAAAATGTGGCTAGACTTGATTTTGTTCTCTATGAATCATTTTCATTCTGAATCTGAGAAGAGCACCAAGGTAAGAACAGAACCAAATATATGTCTGCTGGCACCAGACAGTTCCTGATACTGGAGGGAGGGGAAAATCGATGAGCTTTGTAAGTGGTCCGAGATGAGCACGAGAAAGCAGGTCATATGGCATCAACTATAGCTACACTATGAGAGTCTGACTCACCTCCACCTGAACCATGGAGCACATTCACAGCTAACATCACCACCACGGCACTGTGTACGTACGTGCTTTTATATTCATTTTCTCTCCTCATCTTCAAAGAGACCGTGTCAACTAGGCATTTTTAACACTTTTCTCGTTACAGAGAAAACAGGCTCAGAAAAATTCAATGATTTGTCTATGGTAACAGCTTATTGGTAACAGAGTTGGGGTCAAACCTAGATTTGTGTGACTGCACTTTCCTATACTACAAGTTCTTGGCTGTTGAGTTAGGAAAAAAGGACTCTCCTGGATCAACATAACAGCCACAAACACTCTCGTCCTTTAAGTCTGAGGTCAGGCCTACCGTTGCACCAAGGCAGGGGTCAGCACTCCTTGATGTTTTTATTTGCATGCAGAGAGAGAGAGAGAGGGAGGGAGGGAGAGAACGGGTGTGCCAGGGCCTGTAGCCATTGCAAGCAAACTCCACATGCATGTGCCACTTGGTGCATCTGGCTTTACATGGGTTCTGGGGAATCAAACCTGGGTCATTGGGCAGGTCATTAGGGTTTGCAGGCAAGTGCCTTAATCACTGAGTCATCTGTCCAGCCCCAGTACCCCTTGCTTTTAACCCACACTAGCTCATACGTCACTCTAGAAGACAGCAAGCAGCTCAAGAGTGGAAGCTTGTCTTTGTCTTCCCTGGAAGACATGTCAGAATATTTTATTAAATTGAATTGAACACATTGACAAAAATAATTCAAAATCTTCTATGTCAGTCTCCATGCAGATGAAATAGAGGCATCTGGCCACTTGTACCTCCATTTCTATAAGCATTTCTGTTAATACTGTTGTCAAAACAACCCAAGGGACAAAAGATTTATTATGGCTCATGGTCCCAGGTAATTTCAGTCCATGTGGCGGGAGAGGCATGGTGCAGGGGCACAGTTCATGTTGGTGGGCGTGTGTGGTAGAAGCTGTGCACATCACGACAGGCCAGGAAGGAGAAAGAGAGAGAAGTATGGGTTGGTTATAAACTTCAAGTCTTTTTCCTAACAGCCTGCATCTACCAGCTAGACCCTACCTCCTAAAAGCTCCACAGCCTCCCAAAATAGATCCACCAGCTTGGGGACCAGAGCCAAGCCTGTGGGGGACATTTCAGATGCAAACCATACCAACATTTTTTTCAAACAAGTTGGTAAGAAGTTCTTCTCCCTCAAACGTCTTATGAGCAGCGATGCTCTCCTCTCAAATCCATGCTTCCCAGAGTAGTATTACAAAGTGAAAGGAGTTTCATGACTATGAGGTCTTTTAAAAATATTTTTTATCTGAAAAAGAGAAGCAGATTAAAGGGCCCCGGCTGAAACTAAGAAAAATTGGAGAAACAAGCAAGGGGGCTGTTTTCCTGATGAACCGGATACCAGCACAAGGGGGAAGGAGATCAACACTGATAAAAATCAACTCCTACCAAATCAGAGAGCCAAAGCCTCAGAGGCCCCCAACACCTCATCACTGAAGCAGACCAAAACTGAACCCAACATGGCTCAGGGAAATTTTGCGGAAGAGGGGGCGGAAAGAATGTCAGAGCCACATGTTGGGTCATGATATGCAGAGACATTTATCTTACCCATAACTGTGGGCTAACTCCACAATGCATGACCCATATACCTCAACAAGGAAGGGCCAAGGGGAGGGGGTAGGTCACAGATGAGCCTAATAATGGTACCAAACTGACTGTATTTGCTGAATACAAAACTAACTAATAAAGAAAAAAAATATTTTTTTATGTATTTGAGAGAGAAACAGAGAGAGAGAGAGAGAGGGAGAGAGAGAGAATGAGCATGCCAGGGCCTCTAGCCACTGCAAACAAACTCCAGACATATGCACCACCTGTGCATCTAGCGTAATGTGCGTACTGAAGAATCTAACCTGGGTCCTTTGGCTTCACAGGCCAGTGCCTTCACCACTTAGCCATCTCTCCAGCTGGAGTGTGAAGTCTTCTAATCATATTACTCTTATCCTTTCCCCTAGGACACCCCAGCACAGCACAGAAGATCTGCAAAACTGATGTGAAATAGGAGCTTCCTCCCACCTCAGAGCAAACCCTAAATGCTCTGAGAAAGCTTATACTGTTTGCTGTGTGTTCCACAAGAAGGTGTGGAATGTAGACAAAACCGGGGCTTAGCACCCAGCTGCTCATGCAAAGCCTTCATGATTATAGAACCATGCCCCCAGTAGAGAACAAAGAACCCAATGATTAATTGATGAGCACGAGGAAAGGGAAGTTTTTATTTATTAATCCCCCTAGAACTCTTTTGGCCCTTTCAACATGCCATTTCACTGAATTGTGGGAACATCCCTTCCAGGAAGTTTTATTGTCACAACGTTACCTACCAGAACATCAAGACTCAGAGCAGTTAAGCCCATGCCCAAGTTCAGAGTGGGAAGGTGACTTAAGGGATTGGAATTCAGGTCTGCCTGCCTCCAGGAACCTTGAGTCTCAGCTATCCAGGTTACTTTTCTGCAGCTGTAACTACACATGATCGAGGCTGGTGTCCCTCTGGTCACCTGAAGGACACTAGGGCTTAAGCAAGACAAAGTCTTACTGAGATTGTCCCTGTTTCCTAGTGAGAGCATCTGAGGAGAAGGCCGCTGATTGATGTGGGTTGTAATAATACCCATTTGTCTGTAATTACTCCTTGAATTCCAGCCAACACGGGCCACACTGAGCTGCAGCTGTACACGGTGTCTGGATTTTCCCACACGGCAGTCGGGAACAGGACGGTCAGCAGTGAGCTAAATGAGGGATGAAAGATGCCTCCACGCCATGCATACTTATCACCTCCCTTCTCCGCGCAAGATCTTGGAGGGAAGGGGCAGAAAGGCTCGATGTTAGAAATGTAGCTCCTTTAGGAGTTTATGTTGATTAAATGTTTACTCTAAAAGGACAAAAAGTAAGAAGAGTGTTTCTTCTTTTGTAGGAAAGTCACAGACACATGGATGCGAACCGGCCGTGGAATGTGACGATCACCATGATCAGGGAATGCTGGGAAAGACTACAGATGCCAGGCCTTGCAAGGGAGGTCATACAGGCTGTCAACTCTGGCTAGCTGAGCAGTAGAGGGGTAGGATGGATGCAGGCAGGGGGATCAGACACTAATGAGGGGCGAGAGGCAGAGCCATGTACATGCTAGAAGCCCAATAAAAAGTGTCTCACTGGTCAGCCAGTCTGACCAAAAAGTGGCAGCTCCGAGTTCAGTGAGAGACTCTATCTCAAGGAAATAAAATGGAAGAGCCATAAAGGAGAACACTCAATGTTCTTCTCTGGCCTCTTCACATTTGTGCATGGGACACACACATCTGCACACAAATGTACATCACACACACAATTTACAAAGTCCTAAGTTGTGTACATCAACTCTCTACCTCACACTAGCTGAAAAAACTTGGTGAAGTTAGTGTGTCTGTGCCTCAGCTTCCTCTTCCAGGAAATGAAGAGCACAATGGCCCCTGCTCATAGAGCTGTTGGGAAAATTAAATATTACTACATGCCGAGAGCTCAGAAGAACTCCTGGCACATGTGGGTACTCGGTAACAATGTTGTGATGATGGATGGTGGTGGTGGTGGTGATGGTGGTCATGAAAATGGTGATAAATGGACAGGAGTGAAGGCTGAACTTCCGGCCAAGGTGAAGTTCTTGAGAAATTCAAGTGCCATGGAGAATAGGGAACTTCATCCTATAGGCACTACGTGGTTCTATGTCAGAACATCCCTGCAGCAGACAGAGAGCTCTGCACTTGGCACAGAACACTTCCATCCCTATTGCGACCAGACAAGCCCAAACGGCATATAGTAAAACCCATCAATCATCCCAGGGCTTCCTGGTGGAGAAAGGAAAGAGATGAGCTCAACCCAGCAGAACCCAGCCCTTCACCATCAAGCCTCTGTCACTGTTGTTCATACGCCCACTGAACAAATCTGTGAGATTCACAAGGAAGTCACCAGGGGTGAGCTACTACCACAGGAAATTTTCCATATTCCTCTTTTCTACCCCTTATCATGGGTTCCTTCATCAGACTCAACCCATCTTCCAAACTACTCCTTAGAACTGTAGATGGAATGCCCACTGTCCCATGCAACTGTCTCAGACAACACGAGACCAGTGCTGACCTACTGGCCTCCTGTCTGGGTTACTTTGGATATGTCTCCTCCCTCCTCTGCCCCTCTCCCAGCCCAAATCCTAGACCCCTGAAATGAGCTTAACTCTCTTCTAGCTTTCTCGGGGGGTGGGGTTCTCTGCCTTTTTTACAGTCTTCTTGAACACTGGAATGTCTCTTCTCAGCCAGCACCTGACTAGGGATTCCCTTCCTACCATCTTTTCTAAGGACTGTGCTCCACACTGACCCCTCTCTTCCTGTCAGTATATGCATGGCAGCTCCTGAACCCTACAGGTTAGTCTATCTCACATTTTGGATTGGACAAGTACCTTGCCTGTTAGGTCTGATTCCCCAAATAGAGATATTGCTGTGTGGAGGGCTCTCTACTTCCCCACCCCCTCTGGGCTCAATCACCTCATACTATCCATGGGGCTCCCCCTATGTCTTAGGGTGAGGCTACCCTCTTCCTTATCTTTTTTATCTGTTCCAAACACAAACTTCCCAAAGTGAACAAAGGAAACTATTCAAATTCCTGTTCAAAAGACAATGGAGGGCTGGAGAGATGACTTAGCAGTTAAGGTGTTTTCCTGCAAAGCCAAAGGACCTAGGTTAGACTCCCCATGACCCACGTAAGCCAGATGCACAAGGGAGCACATGCATCTGGAGTTGGTTTGCAGTGGCTGGAAGCCCTGGTGCACCCGTTATCTCTCTCTCTCTCTCTCTACCTGCCTATTTCTGTATCTCTCTTTCTCTCTCTCTCTCTCTCTCTGTCTCTCTACCTGCCTATTTCTGTATCTCTCTCTCTCTCTCTTTCTCTCTCATAAATAAATAAATAATTTTTAATTAAAAAAGAAAAAAAAGAAAAAGAGAATGGAGCACAAAGACATTCTAGAATAAGGGAAAAATGTTCCATGTTTGTAGATGGGAGGGCTGGAGAGGTGATGAGATGGCAACAAGCCAGCTGTGTCAGTTACTTCCTCGTTGCTGGGAAGATGGCCCACCAGAAGCAGCTTGTGGGGAGGAAAGGCTCTATTATGGCTTATAGTTCCGAGGGAAAGAGTTCATCATGGTGGGGGGAGCAAGGCAGGAGTAGGAAAGCTGGTGTCACATCATCACATTAGCAGGAGATGACATGGAAAGAGGGAGAATGGTAAATAGGACCCAGCTCCCACCACCCCCAGTGACACACTTCCTCCAGCAAGGCTCCATCTCCTAAAGGCTCCACAGACCTTTCCAAACAGTGCCACTAACTGGTGATTAAGCGTTCAAATAACTGAAGCTAGGGGAAACATTTTACATTCAAACCACCACACCAGCAAAGGCCGGTTTTCATTCATGTGGGGTTCAGATAAAGCTGCACAAGCCCCTGGCCTCTGAGTGTCACCGACCACCCCCCCTACCCACCCACACACACTCATTCACACCAAGGATGAATGGAAACTGGGACAGCTGGCTAAACTGCCCAGTCCTTTTCTGCTTGGCCTCAGCCTGCTGGAAAGGAGAGTAGAGTAAGGAGGAAGGGACGAGGAGCTGGGTGCTCTTTCTGTTTTTCTCACTGTGATGAGATAGGGGGTGAAGATGAAAGTCCAGTTACTAAATTCAATGCAGTTTTCATATTCAACAGCACAATCAACCTGTCCCTGGAAATCAAATCAAACCAAAAGTAAAACAGCTAGACCCCAACAAGAATTGGAAGGCTGGGAGGTAGTAGAAAGGAGCTATGGATGTAGTACTAGGGGTTCTCTAAAGGAATGGAACTGATTGGACAACTATGTGTTATAAAGGGGCTTTATTAGATAAGCTTGCAGGATAAAGGCTGTACAGTCCAACAAAAGCTATGTGTAGGCTGTAGAGTCAGAAAACCTGGTAGCTGCTCAGTTCATGGGGATGGATACCTCAGCAGTCCCAATGTGGCCACCGAAGGCCTGTGGAATTCCTGGAGAGCTGTTGGTCTTCAGTTCATGTTGGAAAGCCAGTGAAACAGGGTTCCAACATCCAAGGATAGCAGCAACAGGGTGGATGGCCACACCAGCAAAAGGCTCTGTGTTCCCCTGGAGTTTCTTTATACATAGTTCACCAGTGGAAGGGCTCCATTCTGGAGGAAGTGCTTGCTCTTTGAGTTAATGCTTCCTGGAACTTCCTTCACAGACCTGACCAAGAGGCACGTTTCTTATTTGATTCCTAATCTGATCAAGTTGACAACAGAATTTAGCCATCACAACCAACACAACTAATTTATAAAAAGTAAAAGCAGACGGGAGAGATGGCTTAGTGGTTAAGGCACTTGCCAACAAAGCCTTGCGACCAGAGTTCAATTCATCAAGTAGCCACATAAAGCCAGATACACAGAGTAGTACATGCATCTAGAGTTTGTTTGTAGCAGCTAGAGGCCCTGGTTCTCCCATTCATTTTCTCTCTCACTCACTCTCTATCTCCTTACAAATAAATATTTTTTTTAAAAAAAGTAAAAGCAGCAGGTCAGGATGGCACACGCCTTTAATCTCAGCACTCAAGAAGCTGAGGTAGGAGGATCACTGTGAGTTCAAGGCTACCCTGAGACTATATAGTGAATTCCAGGTCATCCTGGGCTAGAGTAAGACCTTACCTCGAAAAAAATTTTTTGAAATATAATAAAAGCAGTTAGACAGCAGCAAGAACTGGAAAAGCCCAGGAGCAGAAGACAGAGCGAGGAGCAGAGGGTGTCTCAAGGAAGCAGAGTCTTCGTGGACATCAACAACCACGAGTCAAGGATGCACCACCTCTGGAGCCAGAGGGAGCCAGTCATCTGGTGAGTATGTTTCCCTTGTGAGCTCTCATGAATTAATAAAAGGGGCCACGGGCTAGAATGATGACCCACGGATGGATGATAGCAGACTTGAGATGTATGGCCCTGCTTACCTCTATGTTGGCTGCATCGGCCATCTGTCAAATAAGGAAACGTGAATTCTGTCACCTCAGCTAGTAGTAAGAAAAGAGCACACCTTGTCTGTGTTCCATGCTAAATATGAAGAGACTGGAACGAGATGATTGCGAAGGGACCCTTGGTTCTCCCTTCCAAGGCAGTGTGAGTGTTTAGTTCGTGCTGAGACTCTTGGAAACATTGCCCAAATGGGAGTCCAGCCTTAACCTGCTAGTGTACTACCCCCACCTTGCCTGGGCTCCCTGATTCCTGGTTAGCCCCCAACCTTGGTGAAGGCCACTTGGACACCTGGACTTCAGCAGCATCAGATGTGTGACAAGGAACACCTGCCCCTAGCTCCTTCCTTAGATGCAAGGAACAGTAGGAAGCACCCGGTGGCTGGAGTCTTTCCTCTAGTTATTCCCAACTAAGAGACATCCTGAGTTCATGCCTCTAATTGTATAGTGCAGTCAAATCCAACAACCATTGCCTTGAGACCACCTACAGTCAAATGGGCCCTGAATCTTCAGTCTCCACAACTGCCACAGGGAGCTATCCCATGGCTCCATAAAGGTGTCCTCGACCCCAGCCTTCCAGGTTCTCTCCAGTAGAAAAAGCCCAACACCGACCCCACCTTCTCCAGGAATCCTCCTCTGACATGCTGGTCCGCCCACCTCACCCTCCTCTGAGAACACACACTACTCACAGCCCAAGCCCCAGATACAGCATTCTTACCATGTAATTGCATTCTCTGATCCACAGGCTCCCCCAGCCAGAACATGACCTTCATGGGTATCATATGACATGAAGGTGAAGGGTCTCGAAGGGATTTAATGAAACCAAAACCTCCCATATGTTTTGCCACATGGAAGTTAAATTAGTTAGGGAGGGAGCTAAACTGCGAAGAACCTTCTGTGTGTAATAGCTTACAAAACACAGAAACTTATCAGGGGAAGGGATAGAGAAAAGGAAGGGTAGGAGGAGGACTAATCAAAATTTAAGATGTTTAGGAATAAGCCATATGGAAACCTATTTCTTTGCCAGCCAAAAATATGTCTGTAAAAAAAAAAGAGAGAGATAGCAAGAGAGTTTTGGGCTGAAGTATCCTATGGACATGGATAATGGTGTACCCAGAAGCTATTAGGAAAATTTCAGTGCCAGAGTTGGGATACCTTCCAATGAGTTGTTGGCTGGGGATACCCTTGATGCTCCCAAACCTTATAGGCTATTGCCAAGGCTCTTCATTACTACCAGAACTAGATGGTAAGACCGTACTGGTAAAGATTCCACAAGCTTGGGCTTCAGGTCAGCGAGAAATAAAGCCAGAGATAAGCTGAAAACCTCCTCCCTGTTGACCAGCTGTCAAGATACTGGAAAGAGCTATGCTGCATGTAGCCCTTCGGGCAAGATAAATCATCAATGGTATTTAACAGCAGTGGACCCTGCAAGCCTTATGGCAGGCCAACCATGCCAAATGTGCCAGCTGGTACAATAGTGGCATGTATGTTCTGGGGGAAACCAACTGCTTTTTGATTGAACTGGAGGCCCACTCCATAGGAAGGAATACATGCCTGGCACTAAAAGCCTAGTCAAAAGTCCATGGCTTGAGGGGTGTGATTCATAAACCCTAAATGCATATATTATGCCCACCAAACTGCCCTCTAAGCACTTACATTTATGACCATATATTAATGCTACTCTCATGTTAGAGAAGTTTATCTTTTCACATGATGTTGACCACTGGGGTTACTCAAAAAAATCCCCATAGTGCTGAGAAGTGACAGTGGAGCAGTGGGGTGTTCAGAACTAAGTGAAAGATCTCTGTCACACACTCCAAGGCTCAGGGACCATTGTGAAAGAGGTGGTGGAAAGAATGCAAGAGCCAGAGAAAGGGAAGGACTGCTTATAACGCAGTCATCTAGATACAAAGTGGTCTTGATATTTATGACCTCACAGTGGCTGATGCTGTCTAAACAAGACCTGCATAATAGGAAGGAAAAAAAATGATGGCACAGAAATATAAGAGGGACTAACTGGAAAAAAAAAAAAAGAAAGGATTCAGTAGAGGGAGCTTGGGAGGGGAGGGGGAAAAAAGAGGGTGGTAAGAGGGGATTATGATCATGGTATATTGTCTATATTTATGGAAGTTGTCAATAAATAGTTTTAAAAGCACAGAAATTTCTCTCTCCTCCCCCCCCCCTCTCTCTCAAACCATGGTGGATGCTGGCCAGGCTATGCTGGAATAACTGGAGCCCCTTGCCATCTTCTGCCCACCTGCCTGGCACCCAATGGCCAGTATCTGCATCTTGGTCAAGGTACCTTTGGGCTGCTGGCATTCACACTGCCCATAGCACACAGACTGGAGGTGCCTGGAAACTGTTATCCCCCACAAACTGCTTGATGTCAAGGTGGCATTAACCCAATTCCCTTACCCATTGTCAGGTAATGAGGACTTGGTGGTCCCCTATTCCCACATTGTCACCTCCCAATTCTCCTGCCAGTGCCCACACCCTCCCAAGCAAACTACGTTCACTCACCCCTCCTCTGAGCCAGGAACTGCATTAAGTCTGGGACAGCCCAAGTTCCCATTATCTTGCTCTGCCACTGCCTCCCCACCCCCAGCATATCAACCTTCATTGCTGGGTTAAGTGGTGACCATGCATAAGCATGCCTTGGCTTACAGGAAATTCCCAGGGGGGGCAATTTTCCTACAAGGGAGTGAAGTAGAAGATATACCCCTTTCTCCTTTCAGATGTCTTTGGTGAGAATTAGGCTGCAAGGAAGGCCAGGGCCATGCCCATGTTCAGGTTTGTTAGTAAGAATGAGGAGAGATTGCACTGGGAGACCTTCAGTCTCTGCTATGGAAGGTGAGTCATACCTTCCAATTTTATATGCTACAACATACACCAAAGTAAAGACGCTGCTTGACTGAGTTCTCATGGCACAGTGAGAGCGATTCTGTCCTTCACAGATAGAGACTGGGACTCTGAGATGTTCACTGTCTTCCCTGAACTCACACATGAACAGAAAGAGGCTTAGTGAAGATCTGAACCCAGGTCTAGCTCATGGATATTTCTATTCTCTAGTTGTTCTGTCTTTTAACCCCGTAGGTATAGTCTATCTGGCTCATACTTTAACTAAGGGGATAATATTGGGGGCCAAGGAAGGGCAGAGACGATTCACATAGACATCAGCAGACCATATTGAGTGAGAACCCAGGGACTCTGGCCACCTGCCTACTGCTTTGTCCATAACACCTCCTCTGGAAGAATACTGGCTAGCAGATGCTGCTTAGCTCAGGACTGCCTATGGGGCTCAGAGAGGTGGGTGTGTTGTATGGACTCACCAACTCCAGAGCCCAGCTGTCAATGACAGCAGCATCTGACCTTTCTAAATAAAAGAAAAAAAAAAACTACTCATCAAAGGGACAGTGGTGCCCATTGTCCCTTGTTACCTGGGTAGCCCCCCACTGTCCTCACTTCGCAGGCCTTGAATCAACTCCCTACCCTCTCCCAGAGGATAAGAGCATTTAGTCACTTGGGCCTGGCGGTTGTCATGTAAAAACGAGACAGTGCAGAGGGATTGGGCCGCTAGGGTCCCCAGATCCTCCACGAAGGCCAATCCCCTCGCTGTCGTCAGTGTCGGTTGCCTAGCAACTGCCTTTGGCAGATGGCGGTATGGCGAGCATGCCAATCTCTCCCACAGCTAAAAATACATTCCAACGACAACAGGTCTATTTTAAAAGATACAAGGCGCTCCCAACGTCTTTCCTTGTCTGCGAGGAACTGTGCTGTGCCGGGTCTCTTTTTGACAGTGGAAGGGAGCATTCCATTTGACAGTGGAAGAGGGAGCATTCAAGGGAAAAATACACAAGGCCGAGCACCAAGGTGATGCTCAGAATGTTATCATGGGAGAGGGGAGATAGGAGGTGGAGGACAGAGAAGAATTAGCAATGTGGGAAGAAAGATCTAGGAGCCAGCAGCAAGCCTTCTCATTTAGTCCTATTTTTTACCTATTCAGATGGTGGGGTTAAGGAAGCAAGATCATAAAATCAGAGAAGCCTGAGCTGGTAGAAATGCACTTCCCCTTCAGAGCTGAGAAAGCAGAGATCCTGGGCATAATTATGAGGAGAACTGGCTCTTTGTCCATGCCCAGGGTACAAGCATTGAGACCCACAGACCTTCAAGCCCCCTCACCATATCAGCCTCTGGTCAATCCTCATCAGTTATATCTTTTCTTGCTACAAAACATAAAAGAGGAGCAAGTCCATCTGGACATGCCAAAACTATTCATGTATAAATTCACTTATATATTCACGCGTGTGGTCATTCACTTAGAAATACACACTCATGCCTGTGGCCTTTCATCCATTTATATACTCATATATACATACGTGTCTGTGGCCATTCACTTACTCAAAAAATACTTATTAAAGACCTACACTGCCCTGCTATGCCATACCCCGGAGATACAGAGGGGACAGATATACATGGTCCTCAACTCCTGTCACTTGTGGCTTCCCAGGTACTACAGGCATTGGACAGGCAAACACAAGGGTGGCCCCCAGCTATAGCCACCAATGTCACATCCAAGTCTGGGCCTACCCATGAGCTCTGCATGCACAGGCAATCAATTAATTAGGACTGTAAGATAAAGCACAGGAAACTCAGTTAAATTTGAATTTCCAGTGAATAAAAATATTTAAAAATATAATTCTGTCCCGGTATTGCATTGCCTTTAGTTTAAATGTAACCAGGTCTCCTGTTTTTATTTGCTACATGTGCTAACCACACATTTAGCTCACATCTGTTCAGTTTTATTCATCTATAGAATGAGGAAAACTTGTCTCCTCACATGGTTATTCTGTAGATTAACAGATAACATGTACACAACTGTGACAGTCAAGTGAATGTCATTTTCTCTCCAATCCCAGGGCTGGCCTGGGATTTCGCCCTGGCCAGCTACTGACCAGCTCAGAGATGGAAAGGTGGGTGGTGCATGGAATCACAGCCCCTTCCCCAAGGATCTGGTCATAAGGGATGGGTAGAGGGACATTTTGCTTGAGCCTATGGTTGAGCCAGAAAATGAACATGACAAGGTGACAAGTGGCTTGACAAAGGAACTAAGGACCCCTGGGACTTGAAGAATGCATCTGGAGGGCTGGACAGGATCAGTAGCTGTCTGTTAGCTACTTGTTAAAAGCATAGATGACATAGGCTGAAGAGACGGCTTTGTGGTTAAGGTGCTTGCCTGCAAAGCCAAAGGACCCGTTTTTGATTCACGAAGACCCACATAAGCCAGATGCACAAGGTGGCGTATGCATCTTGTTCATTTATAGGGGCTAGAAGCCCTGGAACACCCATTTTCTTTCTGTCTCTCACAAACTCTCTCTCCCTCATAAATAAAAGTAAAAAACTAAATACTAAAAGAAAAACACAGACGCCAGACTTCTTGGATCAGAATGTCTAGGGAAGGCTACGTCCTTTAAGCAAAATCTCTGCTAGTTCTTGGCACTTTAAAGCTTGAGAGCCACTGGCTTGGTATGAGGAAGGAAGAAAGCTGCCCCTGGGGAGTCATGACCACAAAAGGCTCCTTTGGAATGTGAGATCCTGACCCCAAATCTTGGAACAGAAGAAAGACATTAGCTAGACACTGGGTGAAATCGGAAAAAAACATCAGTAGCCTAGTTAATGGGATTGTACCAATGTTAATTTCTTCTCTTTGATCATTGTACCATGGTTACATAAGACATTAGCATCAGGGAAAGCTCAGTGAAGGATATATGGGGACTCTCTGTACTATGATTGCTACTCTTGTGTAAACCTCAAATTATTTCCAAATAAAAAGGAGGAAAAAATAAGCTTGTTTTGGCTTCAAACCCGCTGTGGGCCTTCCCCTAGTCCCTGGCATACCAGAAGCCAAGATAACTACTCCAAGCTGGCAATAGCTAAGCAACTCAGGTAGCTGAGAACCTCCCTCAGCGCACAAACACAAAGTACCCCGAGTATGTTGCTTCTCTTCCTAGCTGTTCACACTGAGGCTTAAATGTCAAGCCCAATGAATTACATTTTAATCTGTCTGTGTTATCAACCTGGCCAAGGCCCTAATTGGATGTCAGGCACACCCGCTGGAGGGCTTGCATAATTCATAGGCAGGAGACTGGGGAGGCCTTTCATCATGGGCCAGGGAAAGGATGAAGGAGAGGGAGGGAACGGAGAGAAAAGAGCAGAGGATGGGGAGAGAAGGGAGGGAGAGAAAGGGAAGGGGGGGAGAGAGGACAGGGTCAGCAGGGGGCCTAGAGGAGAAAGGAGAGAAGTTGGGAGATGCAGAGGCGAGAGGGAAGAAGCCAGATGAGGAGGAAGAGGAGGAGGAACAGGTCTGTGAAGGCAGAGTGAGAGAGTTGGAAAAGAAGGTAGGGTTGGAAGGGAAGGGCGAAAGGACTTGAAATAACATTTCCAGAGTACAAGTACTCAGCCCTTTAAGATCTGTGCTCAGAAGTCTTCCATCACTCCACCAAGGCACACTTTGACCCTCCTTCTCCAGCTATGGTGTAGTGCCCCAGGATGATGAACACTTTACACTTTGACTGCTAACTCAGTCCCATAATGTGGGTCAAAACAACTGCCTCCCCAGTCTGTATGTCCTTTCCCTTTGGGATGGGATCTGGCTCCATGACAGATCACAACTTCCCGGCAGAAGCTTTGTTGAATGTCTAAAAGGTCAATTTCTAGCTCAAGCCATACAAAGGAACTGTTTTAACTATTTCAGATCCAGCTGGGACCTGAAAGCCCTAGCTTGAACTCCCTGGCTCCTCCTTCAAGCTTGCTTCAGCTGCACCCTAGTCCACACTACCCGTTCTCCCTCCTTCTTCCTGTCTCCCATTTTCCAAGGCCAAGGACCACCCAAGAACTGAAAGGGAATGTGCCTATTTTTGTGGGCACACATCCTGACACATAGGCACACAATCACCCATTGCTCCCTGCAGTCCTTTGTGCTAACCAGTTGGGCTTCCACTCCATACCAGACACCTGGTGCAGGGTGTCAACAGACTGTATGTGGCCCAAGGCCAATGAGCATCCTGTTTCTTCATGGCACATTGCCCCTCCTCTCCTTGGCACCTTGTCTTCTCTTCCCAACACCACACCCTTCTGCTTTTCCCAAACCTCAGACGCTGGGTATCCATTCGCTTCGCCAATTCTCTCTTTGACCAACTCACAACTATTGGGAGCTCCAAAGCTCACTCTGGGTGTTTTTTCTTTCTTTTTTTTTTTACTTTTTTATTAACAACTTTCATGATTGTATACTATATCTCATGGTAGTTCCCTCCCTGCCCCCCCCCCTTTCCCCTTTGAAACTCCACTCTCCATCATATCCCCTCCCCCTCTCAATCAGTCTCTCTTTTATTTATTTATTTTTAATTAGTTTTGTACTCAGCGAATACAGTCAATTTGGCACCATTATTAGGCTCATCCATTATCTACCCCCTACCCTTGGCCCCTCCTTGTTGAGTTATACGGGTCGTGCATTCTGGAGTTAGCCCACAGTTATGGGTAGGATAAGTGTCGGCATATCATGACCCAACATGTGGCTCTGACATTCTTTCCACTCCCTCTTCCGCAAAATTTCCCTGAGCCATGTTGGGTTCATTTTTGGTCTGCTTCAGTGATGAGGTATGGGGGCCTCTGGATCTCTGGATCTCTGACTTAGTAGGAGTTTATTTTTATCTGTGTTGGTCTCCTTCACCCTTGTGCTGGTACCCGGTTCAACAAGAGAACAGCACCCTTGCTTGTTTCACCAATTGTTCTTAGTTTCAGCCAGGGCCCTTTTGAGGTATGATGGGGAGGCTCTCTCCATAGGATCTACATCTATCTGAAAAAGAGAAGCACATTCTCCAACGGAGAGTAAGTTAGCACCAGACAAATGAGATAACCCTTACTTTTTTATAGAGAATTTAATAGGTGCAGGCCCTCTTGTAGCCCACGATTGGTGGTAGCTTGATAATGGAGAGTGGGATCATGTTTGGATATGGTTCTGACTTGTTTCCCTGCTCCAGCTATGGGTCCTGTGCCTCTGAGGGGATCAGTTAGCTGAATCAAGACCAGTTGGTTTCTCACCATGGCTGTGTGCCACTATTGCACTTGTGTGGGCATCACAACAGCTTATTTGCTGCTAAGCAGGTGAGACCATGATTGCTTGAACAGATATTGGTCATTTTCACCCAGTCGCCTATGTAGCACCTTCTGGCACTAGATGCGCTGACTGTCTGGGGACTGACTCTCTTCCAGCTTCCAGCCATGCCATTCCATTTTATGTGACAACCACATAAGGTGTCTTTGGCAGTAGGGTCTTACCACTAACCTTTGGTGGGTCATCTGACAGAAATCTATCTTTCTTTTAGGAAACCTTGTAGGTCTCTGATCAAAAACTCATTGTGGATGATAGCCCCATGCTGGTACTGGGAGTTACAGGTCAGTGCCCACTAAGAAAGGAAGAAAAAGATAACTAATATAAAAGAGGTAGAGAGAAGAGAGAAAGAGAGAGAGGCTGTAGAAGATTAAGGCCAGTCTTCATCATACCGTCTCCAGTGTTTTGTGCCTCAGGTGTTCCCTCTAAGGGCCTGGTGAAGGTTCAGCCATTTGGTCTGCTTTTTAGAATGTAGAATTTTATGGTACCATTGCCAATTGGGTCTAGATTTGTGTTTCCCACCCCCTCCCTTCCCCTCCCCTCCCTCCCCACCCATCCTATTGTCTAGTCCATGAGAAGCTTGCTTAGTATGTAAGTCATCTCTCTTTTATTTTGATGTCATGATCTTTTTCTCCTAATTTGATGGTCTTGTGTAGGTATTGTCAGGTGCTGTGGGGTCATGGACATCTAGGCCATTTTGTGTCTGGAGGAGTACCTTGTAAGAAGTCCTATCCTTCCTTTGGCTCTTAAATTCTTTCCTTCCACCACCTCTTCTGCAATGGACCCTGCTAAGGCTCACTCTTTAGGCCTCTCCTCATCTCTGGTTCTTTTTCCACTTTCATAATCTTTTCCATTTCTGTGACCCCCCAAACACAAATGTCCATTTACTTGCCTATATTAGATATCTGTTGCAGCAAATCTCTCCCAAAATATGATGGTTTAGAACAATAAGCAATTTTTTCCCGTGAGTTAGAAATCTGGATAGCTGTTACCTGAGAGCCTCTGGCTCAAGTTAAGGTTGAGAAGCTGTTGAGTTTGGAGAAAAGCTTTGGCTGGGGCTGGGGTCACGTTTGAAGGTGGGACAGAGGGAAGATTACGCAGGTTTCATTCCTGGTAGGTCCTTAGTCTGTGGGTCTCAGTTTCTCACTGGCCACTAGCCATGGGTCTCCTTCAGTTCCCTGGCATGTGGGGCCCTCCATAATCAGTTAACAAAGTAACATCTGGCTGGCCTCAGAGCAAAGGACTAAGAAAGCAAGAAGGACTATCCTTGACAGAAGCCATGGTACCTTTTTATAACCTGATCTCAGGAGTGACATAGCATCACCTCTGCTGAATTCTATTTCTAGGAGTGAGTCACTAACTCCAGCCCACACTTGAGAGAAGGGGATCACACAGCATGGATGACAGGACCCTGGGATGACTGGGGTCATCTTAAACAGGCGCATCTAAAGCAGAACTCGGACTTTTCCACCCTAAACTTCCTCCTCCCCAAGGTTTCTCTACCTCAGGAAGTAATGAACCCGCATTGTGATAACTGTACCCTCAATTTGGCTTAGCTAGAACTACAGCTCCCAAAATCCCTATGTTACCTGGTTCTGGAATAGAGATGACCAACATGAGAACTTGCATTCTTGAACCACTATCATGGTTAGACATACAGATACAGCTGTGACTGCCCAGCTTCACTCTCCTCTCCTGGGTCCACCTCACCTTGCTAAGTGGAGGTCTTACCAAACATCTACCCAAAGACCACCTCCAGAGAGAGGCATGGTCCCTGGGAGATAGGAGCTGCCAGAGGCAGTGTCTCTCCATCATCACCCTCTCTGTCTACTCTCACAGCCTCGCTTTGGTGATTGGATCTGCTTACCATTCCAGCGAGAGTCAACTCCTATTTCCCTAAGCATCAAGAAACTGGCTCCATCTTACCACAACTGAAATGTTTCTTTCTCAGAAAAGACTTTCCTGTATTTACCACCCCATTTGTGTTCTGATCCCCCTAGTCCATCAGATTCTGAGGTAACCAGCTATCTTTCTCATTTCTTATTCTGCCCCCACACCACTCCAAGCTTTATGATGCCATCAATCATTTCAATCACTCCTATAAGACAGGGTGCGCTCATTCTCTTTGTGTATGGGAAATGAAGGTACAAAGAGGTGAAGAGATTGCCCAGAATCTTACCAACAGTAAGCTACTCAACCGTAGGAGGGGGGGTGTGAACCCAGGTCTGCCTGTTGTCTAATCCATTCTCTTTATCACATTTATCATGCTGAAGCTGGAGTTGGGAGTTTCTCAACCTGTTGGGCTCCCATCCTCTTCATTTTCAGGCCTTAGGCAGCTCAGAGGTTAGATGGTACTTAACATACATTTGCCCCTTCCCATTGCCTACAAACTCAAGCACAAGGCTCAGTGTCTCCAGCCTGATGAATTCTAGAGAAGATTCGTGGGCTGAGAAAAGGCCCAAAGTGCCTGCCATGCTGCATGGTAGCACCCTGAAGACCCTTCCAACACCATCACAATCTCCCTGGTGGTCTCAGTGACTGCCGACCACAATCCAGAACCAACCCCAGGAGCCCAGACTATATACTCAGCCTCCCACTAAGTAGTACTGCTCTGCAGAGGCCAAATCCCCTTCAGGGAGCAGCCTGTCCTCCTGTGGGTCTGTGTTGGGTTTTCGGAAATATACCCTGTGCTACCCCCTACACTAGAACTGGGCTGGGTCAGGCCTTCAACACCCAGCTGGAGCACTTCTGAGGTCTGTCCCATATGCAGAGGCCACTTCTTAAGAGAAAAGCAGATGGGCAACTTGGAAGACAAAGGGATCCCAAGAAGCCAGCATTACATGGGGTGGGGCACTGGTTAGTTTAATTGCCTGCCAGCAAATGCTGTAATCCAGTCTCTCACTAGAAGACACCAGCCTTTATGGTCTTTCATCCCTCAGCTCAGAACCCTAGGCCCTCCTGGAGTCCACTCTTCACCCCATTATCCTAATCATACCCTTGTCTGGAGGCTCAAGACAGAGCTAATCAGCAGCTAACCACACATGGACAAAACCACCTTTGTGAATGACCTTCTTTAAAGATGTAGAAAAATCATTTTTTAGTCGATTTACACATTCCAAAAATATTTCCCATCTGTTGTCTCATTTGATCTATCAGAACTTATTGGGTGGGTTGAAGCTGACACAACCTCACTGCAGAGTCGTGGGATAATCATTATTGGCATATTCTGAGCTTTCTTTCTAAACCTGACAGTGTGCCAAGCACTTTCCACCAGTAAAACATAGTGAATGCTTTTAAAATCTCAGGCAGTTAGCTACAGACCTTACCCTCGTTCTCCAGAAGAGAAGGCACAGAGATATATAAAAATGAACTTGTCCATTGTCCTTGAACTAGTCAAAGCTATGATTCAAAATTTCATCCCAAACTCCTACAAAACTGCACCTGATCACAAAAGATATTTGTTCTTGTTCCCAACAGAAGTGCTTCTTGTATTTTCCATCACTATAACAAAACCCTTGAGGCTAGGTACTTCATAAAGAAAAGATGTTTATGTATCTCATAGGTGGGTGACTGAATATCCAAGATAAGGCAACCCCATTGATTTGGACTCTGAAGAGGGGTTCATGGTGAATTCATCACAATGGATAGAATGTGTCTAAGAAAATCACATGGGGAAACAGGAAATCAGACAGGTTCAGGGGGACAGGCTTGTCCTTTTATAGCCAGTGAGGATCCTGTAAGAATTATATGCCTCCCTTTAAGGCCGCACCCTTCTTATGGGTTCCTTAACACTGACACAATGGGAAACAAGCGTCCTTCCAGCAAGCAAATCTTTAGAGGATATATTCAATCCTTAGCACACCTCAAATCTTATTTTTCAATAGTTTATATTATTTATTTGAAAGAGAGAAAGAGAGAGTGAGGATGGCACACCAGGGCTTCCTGCCCCTGCAAACAAATTCCAGATGCATGTGCTACTCTATAAATCTGGCTTTATGTGGGTACTGGGGAATTGAAACCTGGCTGTTAAGTTTCATAAGCAAGTGCCTTTAACCACTGAGCTATTTCTCCAGCCCACATCTCAGATCTTACCGTACCTGGTTACCTGTTTTTTAGTTTGTTTGTTTGTTTGTTTTTTTGAAGTAGAGTTTCACTCTAGCCCCAGCTGACTGGAATTCACTATGTAGTCTCAGGGTGGCCTCAAACTCATGGCAATCCTCCTGTCTCTGCCTCCCTAGTGCTGGGATTAAAGGTGCCACTGCCTCTGGTGTTGTATCTATTTTGATATACCTGTTCATTGCCTGGAGCTCATGTATCAATAAAGATTTTGATTCTGCAATTTGGGGAGAAGTCTGAAGTTCTACATGTCTGACAAGTTCTTAGTGATGCTAATATTATGAGACTAAAGGCCACACTTTAAATAATCACAGTTCTTACTACACTGCCCCTTAGAAGTACCCACCATCTCTCCCATGTAGGAACCTCAGGTAGGTAAACTCTTGTCCTAAGCAATTAAGCATGACTCATTCTTTCTGTTGCAGGTGACAGAAAACCCAACTCAAATTTTGGGTTAAGATTCTTAAAAAGTAATTTACTGACTCATGTAATTAAGATATCCTGGCTTCGGTTATGGCTCCATCAAGGAGCTCCAACAAGGTAGGCAGAGTCCCTCCCTCATAACTGCTCAAGTGTTACCCCTCCTGGTGGCTTCATTCTCAGGCTCAGTTAGTGCGACAAAGGTTACCAGAAGGATGAAGACACAGTGGGATACCCTGGACCAACTGAAGCCTAGGCTGGTGAGCTGACATCCAGGCTAGAAAAGACTAGAATGGCATCAAAGATGGCCACTGAGTATCTCTCAGTTTTCTTCAACATGAGGACGTTCTAGATACTCCTCTATCTCCCCTCATCCAACCAAGATGACCTTGAAGTATAAGTTGAAAGGCAATGTCAAAGCTATGGGGGGAGGCTGGAGAGATGGCTCAGCAGCTAAGGTGGTTGCCTGTAAGGCCTTAGGAGTCTGGTTCGAATTCCCAGTACCCATATAAGGCCAGATGCACAAGGTGGCTCATGTGTCTGGAGTTTGTTTGCAGTGCCTATTCTCTTTCTATCTTTATCTCACTCTCCCTTTCAAATAGATACATGAACAAAATACTTTTTAAAAAAGCTATTGGTCAGATTGGAGACACTCAGAGAAGGAGCAGGAGGTTAGGAGAGCATGGCTGGAATGCTTGGCCCATCACCAAGGTGAGCGGATCTGAGTAGTTATCAGATGGGAGCAGATGGGGCTCTGTACCTCCGATGGAGCACCTTGGACTCACCCCAAGGCATAACCCAATCAAACCATGAGGTGCTTCCCACCCCTGCTGGGGAAATGGTCTCCTCAGCAGCCTCCCTGAGGAGGAAGTAGGCACTTAGCTCACAAGCCTGGCTGGCAGGCACACTGTGCAGATGGGCTGCTGAGAGCATCCCCCTCCAGCCCCCTCCTCAGAATCCTCAGAAGGAGAGCAAGCAGCAGGCCTGCCCGCCCATCCCTGCCGCCGTCACGCAGACAGTCTGGCTGCATCTCGCGTGTGCACCCCGCCCCACTATCTGCCGCTCGCACACTAGCCTCCCTGGTCATCACTTCCAAACCAGGATGAGGCCCAGCTTTATCCAGAGACATCAAAATATTCAGCGATTGAGACAAGTAGAAATCTTATAAGACATATTTAAAACTCAAAATTGGAGCCGGGCATGGTGGGGCACACCTTTAATCACAGCACTCCAGAAGCAGAGGCAGGAGGTTCGCCATGAGTTCGAGCCCACCCTGAGACCACATAGTGAATTCCACATCAACCTGAGCTAGAGTGAGAACCCGACCTCAAAAAAAAAATGAAATTTGAAAAAAAAAACCTGTCAACATTGAACTAATTTTTATCAAAAACTGACATAAAGACAGAGTCCAGCAGAGCAAGAACTGTGTTGAGGCCAGCAGGGTCAAAACATGAAGAGTGACATTAGTGTCATATTCATTGAAAAAGGCAGTGTTTTGTTCACTAAGGACTTTTATTGTTCTTAATTTTTTAAATAATGCATGAAAATATTGTTCACATGCTGATTTTGGCTTCTACTTAATTCTGTAACTGAAAGCAAGGGCCTCACTCTCCCCAGCTTGCTTAGTCCCCAGGCTGTGAAACCCAGCTGTGGTCCTGTCCCCTGAATCAGTGGTTCCCAGTGTCACCAGTAAGTAGGGAAAACTCCCTCTTTGCCCCTAAGCCCTCATGGTTGGGTTGCTCTGTCATAACCACTGGTGGCCAGCAGGAACACACCCAAATGCAAATGGCCATAAGAGTTGTTAATACTGAAATGCTTTACAAGTTTTGAGCATTCCTTCCCCAAGTGGCCCCTGCCATCTGGTTCCCCCATAGGACCCTGGTAGAACTCCCCACAATCCAGAAACAAATGAACCAGTGCCTGACCAACTGGGCTCCCAGAATCTTCCAGGTTTTGATAGTTATCTCCAGCCTGATCCTATGCCAGGCTCCCCCATACTTACACTACTCCAGCCACAGCAGTCTTCTCTCTGCCACTCAGTAAGATGCTCCCCTGCTTGGTACCTATACTGCTCCTACCCTGGTTCCAGCCAACTCCATCTCTCACTCAGACCACTGACACAAAGTAGCCAGGGCAGGGGATTCGGCTAAAGCCAACGGCCAATCAAATCATTCCTCCATAGAGATGCTTCAAGGACTCTTATCTCAGAACTAAAGCCAGGATCTTCACAGTGGTCTACAAAACCTTGCATACTCTGGCCTCTCTGATTCTCAGTCTCACCTCCTTCTCCTTGTTCTCTACCATCCAGCTACACTAGCTTCATCCTCAAATCCGCCACACACACGTCCTCGCCTTGGAAGCTTAGCACTTGCTGTTTGTTTCCTTTGCCAGGTCTCCTCACTCCTTCACATGATTCTCAATTCTTGGCTCACATTTTATTGATAGGAAACAGAAATTGGCTAGTCAATAAGAGTAAGAGAACCCCAAAAGTAATTGTTTTCTATTCCTTGAATAAAAGCAGGAAATATCACCTAAGCTTGCAGAAATCTGAATGCTACACCCTCTAGGAAAGATCTGTAGACTAAGCTTGCACCTTTCCTAGGGGACAGAAACTGTGATCCTTACCTAAGATTACTGGCAAAGCTGTGAAATCTGGTCTTTGTCCATAGTAACATGCTGACCTAATCTTCCTCACATAGCCACTCCCCATACAAAACCCAGATCGGAGTCTCAAGGTGGGCTTCTCAAACCCCTCCTGCCTCCCTGGGCAAGAGCTCCACCGTGCTGCCTTCTCTTATGTTCTAGGCTTAAGCCCCCCTTCTCTTCCTCCTCCTAAGGCTTTAAACTGTAATAGAATCTTTCTGAACCTCATCCTTTGGTCTGTGGATTTTATTCTTCAAATTCATAGGACAAGGATCCTGGAACACCCCAAATTATTGGTGCATTGGTGTACAAGGAATCCAAAGCTCCTGTATCATTATCATAGTGAGACCTCCCTGACTTAGCTATTGCAACCAAACCCCAGTGTCTAATATATTTTACTCGATACTTTTATGACATTAATCCTTCTAACATACTGTATGATTCCCTTATGTGCTGTGCCTATTGCTTACTATTCTGCATTGCCTTATCTAAAATGTGAATTTTAAGAGCATATAGTTTATTGTTTTTTTCACTGAAGCATTATAAGACTTTAGTAGGTATCAACTGATTAACAACCAAAATGTGAACTATGTCACTCCTGACTATAGTAAGTGCTCAATAAATATTTGTTATTTAAACATCAATATATCCAGGTGTGGTGGCACATGCCTTTAATGTCAGCATTCAGGAGGCAAAGGTAGAAGGATCACCATGAGTTCAAGGCCAGCATAGTGAATTCCAGGTCAGCCCAGGGTAGAGCAGACCCTGACTCAAAAAAAAAATGGGCTGGAGAGATTGCTTAGTGGTTAAGGCACTTGCCTGCAAAGCCTAAGGACCCATGTTCAACTCTCCAGATCCCATGTAAGCCAGATGCACAATGTGAGGCAAGTAAATGCAAGGTCATACATGCCCACTAGGTGGCGCAAGCATCTGGAGTTTGATTGCAGTGGCTGAGGTCCTGGCACACCAATTCTCTCTCTCTCTCACTTTTGCTCTCTCTAAAAAATAAATAAAATATGCTGGATCCACAGGCAAGATATAAAAATGTATCATGGGCTGGAGAGATGGCTTAGCGGTTAAGCGCTTGCCTGCGAAGCCTAAGGACCCCAGTTCGAGGCTCAATTCCCCAGAACCCACATTATCCAGATGCGCAAGGGGGCGCACGCATCTGGAGTTCATTTACAGAGGCTGGAAGCTCTGGCACGCCCATTCTCTCTCTCTCTCTCTCTCTCTCTCTCCCTCCCTCCCTCCCTCCTTCTCTCTGTTGCTCTCAAATAAATAAACAAACAAAAAATTTAAAAATAAATAAATAATAAAAATGTATCACACAACCTGAGCCTAGAGATTCATGAAATTTTGCAGAATGTACCAAGAACAGTGCTTGCTACAACTTGATTATGTTATCCATCCAATTACTCGGGGTTCTGCAGAGAAATCAAAACAAAAGAAATTGAGGCTGGAGGGATAGCTTAGCAGTTAAGATGCCTGCTTGCAAAGCCAAAGGACCCAGGTTTGATTCCCTAGGACCCACATAAATCAGATGCACACGGTGGCACATGCATCTAGAGTCCGCTTGCAGCAGATGGAGGCCCTGGCATGCCTATTCTCTCTCTCTCTTCCTCTCTCTTCCTCTCTCTGCCAAATAAGTAAAATAAATAAAAATAAAATATTAAAAAAGAAATCCATATAGATAGATAGATGGATAGATAGATAGATAGATAGATAGATAGATAGATAGATTATATATATATACATATATATGGATTTCTTTATGTGTTTTTCTTTGTGCATTTCTTTATGTGCGTGTATATGCAGAGAAAGAGCCAAGAAAGCTCACACTATTATGGAAGGTGAGAAGTCCCAAGACCTGCTGTTAGTGTGCTAGAGACCCAGAAGACGTGATGTGTAATTCCAGCCCAAGTCCGAAAGCTGAGAATGAGGAGAGTTACCTGTAGAAAGTTCCATTGTGAAAATCAGCTGGCTTGAGATCCAAGGGATGATGCTTCAACCTGTGTTTAAGATAAATGTGGGGCAGGGGGAACAACACAGGGCAGGGGAACATCCCAGCACAGGACAGTCAGGCTGGTGGAGCTGCTAGTTATTTATTGGACGACCAGGGCTTTGTTCTATTCAGACTTTCGATTGATTGCATAAGGGCCAGCTACATGAGGGAAGCAGGGGCAATCTTCCTACTAACTCAAAGGTTAATTTCATCTAAAACACACACACAACCACACCCAGAATAATATTGGCCAAAATTTTTGGATAGCCAATGGCACAGTCAGGTTAACACATAAAAGTAACTCCACCCACATCTTGGAGTACCATGTGTTTTTCTTCCATATAGCCATGTCTAGTTAGCCTTCAAGGTCTGGCCAAGAACTGCTTTTCCCTAGAAATATGCCAGCTCAGCACCCCAACTCTGAATTTTACACCACTTTAAAAATGCCTTTATGGGTTGGAGAGATGGCTCAGTGGTTAAGGTGTTTGTCTGCAATGCCTAATGACCCAGGTTTAATTACCTAGTATGCGTGTAAAGCCAGATGCGCAGGGTGGCACATGCATCTAGAGTTCATTTAGAAGCCCTGGTGCACCCATTCACTTTCCCTTTCTCTCTCTTTCTCTCTCCTTGCAAATAAATAAATAAAATGCCTTTCTTTTTTAAGTGAGCAACCTCAGTTTCTCTCTGGACAGATGTCTTTGTATAACTTCTTTATATGTTCCCATGAACTGGTAATCTGTTCCATTGATTAGCCCTCCCACCCCCAACTTTGGCACACTCTCCCTTCCAGACACACTCCACCTACTCCTCCTGGGGGCCATATAAAATACGAGACAAGCATGCCTGACAACCACTTCATTACAAAGTTATCAGGGACAGAATTTAATAAACAGGAAGCCGCATGTAAAAACATTGAGTCAGAGATGACACAGGAAAGCTGAAATTGCTATTGCTGCCAAATTCCTTCGCAGTCACCAAAGGAGAGAATCCTTGTTCTTGGGTCCCCTGCCCTCCTGACCATGTACTGTGCACTTCACTCCAACACCTGTGTCAGGCCTCTGCCATTTTCCTTCTTCCCAGGATCCTGGTTACTGTGTTAACCTGTCTGTATTGTCCTCAGCACCATGCCTGGCTTCACTTCCTGTGATCTTTGGAGGAAAAAAAAAAAAAAAAAAAAAAAAAAAAAACAAGAAGGGAGAGCGTGCCATCTTTGCATCTCTGTGGGCCAAGAGCTTCCCTTTCGTGGTGTGCTGTTTGGAGAGCTTGCATTTGCGAACGCTCCGAGATATCTCTGCCAACCAGATGACTCCCCTCCTCCACTCTGGTGATGCTGCGCTCCATGTCAAAGCTCCTGCAAGCCAGAAAGTACAGTGTCTCTTTATAATTGGATCCCAGAATACTCTGTGTCCCCAGCTGGCCCCTATGTTTTAGAGCCAGTCCTGAGTCATCTTTCTCTTGTGTCTCCTGGCTTTTAGTAGTAGGTGCTCCTGAAATCCCAGCTAATCTCTGATACCAACTCAGTTCAGACAACTAGGTTTCATGATCTAAGTAGATGTTGCTATTCAGAACTCGGTGTGAGGCTTGATCCTTGAAGTCTCACGGTTAATGGAGTTGGAGGTGGGGCCTCTGGGAGATAATTAGCATTGGATGAGGTCATGAGGGGGGACCTTCGTGATGGTATTAGCAGCTCTATAAGAAGGAAAGAGACTCAGCTGGCTGACTCTTCATGTGAAACCCTACTCTGCCTGGGGACTCTTCCCTCGTTCTCATCAGCAATAAGGTCTTCATCTAATGTGGTCCCTTCATCTTGGACTTCCCAGATTCCAAAGCCATGAGCTGAGTAAACCTTTATGCTGTATTAATTACCCCACGGGTGGCGTTCCGTGATAACAGCAGAAGAGAGAATAAGACAAAAGCTCTTTGAGAATGGGTATGAAGCTGCTGGAAGCTTTCAACAGAGACTCTATTTTAGACTGTAAGGGTCATTTGAAACTGAGAAGCATTTTCAAGAGGAAAAAAAGGGTCTGGGGAGATGGCTCAGAGGTCAAAGGTACTTTCTTGTAAAGCCTGCTGGCCCAGGTTCAATTCCCCAATATCCATGTAAAGCCAGATGAAAGTGGCACATATATGACAAGGGGAAGTGGAGCCAGGAGAATCTGATGCTCAAGGGACAGTTAGTGTGGCGTTCCTTTGCAGTCTGGAGGTCCATTTTCAGTGGTAAGAGACCCCATCTCAAAGAAGGTGGAGCACAAACGCACTGAACATCCTCTGACCACCGTACATGTGCCATAGTACACATGCCCTCCCCCAACACAAATAAGTAAATCTAAATGGTTTTAAAAGAAAATGGTTTTTGAGTGCCTCTTAGATTGAGTGCTGTAGTTGATTTACTGAGTGCTTACTATGAACAAGGCATGTTCCATATGCTTCATACAGATTCACACACACTGAATAACCCTCAAAGCAACTCTAATGGAGGAATGTTAATATTGCACTCTCTTGACATGTGAGGAAACTGAGGCACCAAAAAATGTCCGTGTGGCCATACATGGGCTGTAGGAAACCAGATCCACGTCACAAAGGAGATGGAGAGGGTGCCACAGCAGATACCTCCCTCCCTTGGGGTTCCCCCCATGCTTTGTCTTATGTAGAACTTGACATGACCTTCAAGATACAACTTTGGAGCTGTGTTCTTTTGGAGATGTCTTCTCTAACCTCTCACCCCAGCAGAGCTGAACACACCCCTCTTGGATCTATCCTGCCTGGGACATTGCACTGGTCCAGCCTCAATAGCCCCTATGTGACATGCGTTCCTTCACCTTCCTGTTTCACTGGGCTGGAACCCCTAGAAGACAAGGAGCATTTGGACTCCCATTGTCTTCCCAATAGAAGGAGAGGTATTTGAATAGACCTTATGATTGAAGCTGGAGAGATGGCTTAGTGGTTAAGGTGTTTGCCTGCAAAACCTAAGGAACCAGGTTCGACTCTCCAGAACCCACATAAGCCAGATGCACAAAGTGATGCATGTGTCTGGAGTTTGTTTGCAGTGGCAAGAGACCCTGGCATACCACCCATTCTCTCTCTCTCTCTCTCTCTCTCTCTCTCTCTCTCTCTCTCTCCCTCATAAATAGGTAAAAATAAAAAATATTTTTAAAAAACCTTATAGGGTTGGAGGGATGGCTTAGTGGTTAAGGCATTTATTTACCTGCAAAGCCAAAGGACCCAGGTTCAATTCCCCAAAACTAACATGAGCTAGATGCACAAGGGGGCACATGAATCTGGAGTTTGTTTGCAGTGGCTGGAGGCCCTGGCGTGCCCATTTTCTCCCTCCCTCCCTCTCTCTCTCTCTCTCTCTACCCTTTTTCTTTGTCAAATAAATAAATATAAATATATTTTTTTAAAACCCTATGATGATGCAGCCCAAAGTGAGGTTTGATAGAAGGACTCCATCCCAGAATAATTACACAGGTAACTTCTGTGCACATTCTGATGTCCAGAGCAAATGCCATGCTTCTGGTGGCCTCCTTCCTATATCAGCCTTTGCCTAGTAAAACTAAGGAACCGCCAAGTGGTGAGTGACAGACAGAGGGAAGTGGCCAAGCGATGTGGGAGTATCCATAACAGGACATAGTTCCTATTCTACTCTTAAACCTGGTGTGTGGTGTTTTTCCTCTGGGTATAACATGATGCCATCTTGGAGTACAGAATGCTTTGACCCAGTAGCCATGGCAACTTTGGAGCAGAACAACACAGTTATATCCAGGTCTATAGCCATGATAATGGAGTTATTGATACTCCCTAATAGATGGAAGACTCTCCCCAGGGATTCCAGCTACTGCTCCCTCCTGCGCGCCCCCACCCCACTGCAAGTGGCCGTGGGAGAAGCTAGATTATCTAGGAAGTAGAAGGTAACGAGAAGTGGGATTCCGTGATGCAGCTACCATGCGGTTGCCACTCAAGGTGGGTGGGATTTTGTGGGGATGCAGCTGCCTGGGATTCACCCACGCTCCTGTACATAACTGCTCACGCTGCTCGACAAGTAACTCCAGTAAAGTCACTGGCTCACCAAAAGTGGATTTTGGAGTAATCGTGCTTCTGTCTGTTGTCTGAGCCCTGTCTTGGGTGAATTAACCTGTGTTCATGTCTCCCTGGGACGTTTCATACAACAATGACTTTGGAAAGAGCCCTTTTCCAAGAACCTTCCTCTCCATCAGTAAAGTGTCAGGCTACAAGTTCACTGTTTCCATAGCTCTAAAGTTCTTGACATCCCTGCTGGGTACCTCCCTCAATGACATGCCAAAAACATTAAAAACTTCATCATTTTGGATTCTGGTGAATTTCAGTAGAAGTAGCAAAATAGTATAGAGAAACAGATAATCTTCCTTTCCCCATTTGTAAAAAGCCTGTCCTTTCCCCCTCACTTCCAATCACCCTTTTTGATTATTGAGTCTCAGGAGTGAATGAGTTATGTCATCTCCCACTTCTCTGAAATGTACATTCCGTGGGGTGAGGCAAAGGAGGGATGAGCCAACTTTTCACTTTCGTCACAGGAAGCTGCAGCACGTTTCAAAGGCAAGATGGGCTCCCGATTACGAAAAGCCAACCCTGGCGCACAGCCTGCCTTGCACGTTAATCTTGCCAGCAGATGCAGGCTTGCACACACACTCTGGCTCCATGCTGACACCCACCTTCTCTTCCCAGTTTTCTTGCTGGGATTCTCTAAGGATAGCCATTTCTGTTTGAAGGACCATGAAATCAGCTATTTGCTTTCTCAAGGAAAGGCATGCTATCCTAGGACTTAAGGGGCAATGGATCCCTTGAGCCCTGACTGAGACACCTAAGGAGATGGAAAGGAAACTTAAGATATATGCATGCATACATGCATACATACATACATACATACATACCACATTAAATATATTGAGAATCCTTTAATATTGACAGAAACACCAATTAATACTGGCTAGTCCAGAGAAAGTAGTCTTGCTATTTTGGGTTTGGTTTGCTTCTCTTGGAAATCCTAAAAGTCAAAGATACTTACTAACTTCAGAAATCACTGAATCTAGGTGCTTAAAGCTAGCTCATTGGGAGTTTGTCTCTTTCCCTTTAAAAATCATTTTCCTTCAGCAATAGGGTCTTACCACTTAGTTCTGGTGAGTAACCAATGGCCTGTAATGTTTTAGGGGCATTAGGGACCTCCCTGACTAACAAATCATTGGAAGGTATCCCATCCCTGGCACTGAAATTTTTCTAGTAACAATCTATGGCTTCTGGGTGTGCCATTATCCAAAGAAGTAGGGTCCCATATGAATTATACATACCATCTTAAATTTTGACTCACCTTCCTCCCACCCTTGCAAGATTTAAGATTCAGCCAGACCAAATGTGTCAACTGCTACAAGAGTGGCATGTCTGTTATGGGGGAAACCAATGGCTCTCTAATAGGACTGGAGGCCTGCTCCACAGGAAGGAATACATGCCTGGTACTGAAAATCTAGTCTAAAGCCTATGGCAGGGGAGGTCATAAGCCCTAGGGGAGTAACACTTGCTGTTGTGTGGCTAAGTGCATATATTGTAACTACCAAACTGCCCCGTCAGCACTTTTTTAATGTTTATGCCCATATATTAATGCTACTCTCACTTTCGGTTAGAAAAGCTTCTAAGATGGCAGTGATCTCTGGAATGATTCAAAAGTCAACATAGTGCTGAGAAGAAGTGACAATGAAGTGTTCAGCACTGAGACATCACTATCATACCTTCCAAGTCTTAGGATCCATTGTAGAAAAGGTGGCAGAAAGAATGTAAGAGCCAAAGGAAGGGTAGGACTGCTTACAATGCAATCTATACACAAAATGGCCTCGATATCCATGACCTTGCAGTGCCTGGCACTACCTACACAAAACCTTCATAATAGGAGGAAAAGATGATGATATCACAATAGAGACTAAATGACAAGGGGGATATGATGAGCAGTAGATTTGAAAGGGAGAAAATGGGGGTGGGGAAGGAAGTATTATGGTTTATTGTCTATAAGTATGGAAGCTGTCAATAAAAAGTTATTTAAAATCCTCAATGTGCCCTTTCACTCTCAGGCAAACACGTTTCAAAATGTGATTCCAGTCCTGAGAGGATGAGAAGGTAGTTTCCCATGGAAAAATCAACTTTAACATCTGGACAGACTATGTGGGGCTCTTGGAGGAGTCTGAAAAGTACGGAATAGCAAGTGGACAGAGGCCTGAGACCACAGTTCAAAGTATTAAGGGACCAGTTGTGAACTGCCAGTTTCCCTCTCTGTCCTCCCCAGACCTGAGCACAACAGAGCCTGAAATGCTGAAGCAGAAATTATGAACAAAATGCTATAGAAGATGCTTCTGGCCCAAGAAGTATGGAAAGAAACTCTACAGATAAACTGAACATCACTCAATGAACAAATTAAATCTTATTAACATTTTTAAAATGCCCTACCCCAACAAGGGAAAATACACATGATTCAAGTGCGAAGATAGGCCACAATCCTGGGCCATGAAACAACACTAGTCAATTTAAAATAATTGACACCATACAAAGTATGTCCTCAAACTATAGAAGAATTTAATTAGAAATCAGTAACACAGGAGGAAAATTTCTCCACATTTGTATACTGAACGGCACACTTCTAGGCTGCTTATGGGTCAAAAACCTTGAAGGGAAATTAGAAAATATTTGTACTGTATTTAAACAGAAATATCTCATACCAGACTTTGCAGTGTGCTTTTAAAGCAATTCTTAGAGAAAAATTTTTAGCATTAAGTGTGTATTTTAGTAAAGAAGTATAGTATCAAGTAGTCTGAGAATCTATATGAAATAGAAAAAGAAGAACAAAATTAAACCAAAGATGTCTGGAAAAAGAACACAATAAAGTTAATATAGGATCAAGACAATGAAAAAGAAATACAATAGAAAAATTAATCAAACCAGACATTCATTTATAATGATTGAAAAAGTGAAAATGCATCTAACAAGACTGACAGATAAGAGAGTACACAGATTGCTCATATCAGGAATGAAGAAGGAGCCATTACTACAGACCCTGCAACCATTAGAAAGAGCAGTAAGGATATGTCACTAATGTGACAGCACATATCAACTTTCAAGTTGACATGGAATTAATTCCTATAAAACCACAACCAACAAAAATTTACCTATAATGAAGTAGATAGCCTGAAAAAAAAAAAATCCTGTAACTGTTACAAAGATTTACAGCAGAAATACAAAGCTGGTTTAATATTTTAAAACAAATGTAATGGGGCTAGAGATATAGCTAAGTTGGAAAAGTGCTGGCCTAGCATGTGAGAAGTCTTAGATTTAATCCCTAGCACCTCATAAAATTGAGCACAGTGATACACACCTATTATCCAGCACTCAAGAGATAAAGATAGGAAGATAAGAAGTTCAAGGTCATTCTTGACCACATGAACAAAAGCCAGCCTGGGATACATGAAACCCCGTCTCAAAGCAAAAGAAATATCATTCAATACATTAAAACTTTTTAAAAGGGGCTGGAGTTAAGGTGCTTACCTGCAAAGCCTAAGGACTCATGTTCGACTCTCCAGGTCCCATGTAAGCCAGACACACAGTGACACATGCACATAAGGTTGCACATACACACAAGGGGGCTCATGCATCTGGAGTTCAATTGCAGTGGCTGGAGGCACTGACATGCCAATCCTCTCTCTCTCTCTCTCTCTCTCTCTCTCTAAAGAAAAAGGAAAAAAAAACTTTAACAAGTAACAAATATATAATCATATTAGTCCAAGGAAAGCAATCAAAAAAATTCAGTACCAAAAAAACTTTAGGTAAACCTGAAATATAAGTGAACTTCCTTACATTGATAATAAGCATTAGAGTAAAAAAAAAAATTTTTGAAAACAACAGCTAACAATATACCTAATGCTGCAAGATGGACCCTATCTTTATCAGACCAGGAGCTATGCATAAACACTCCCTCTCACTCCTTTTCAATGTGGTACTAGAAGTACTATCACATTACAATAGGACTGGAAAAAAAATCAAAAGCACATAGATTAGAAAAGAAAAAATATCACTTCTTGTTTGCAGATAGCATGAACATAGGCCAATAAATAAAATCAATCAGTTCTGGGCTGGGGAGATGGCTTGCTGCTCCAGCAGGAGGCTCTGAGTTCATATCACCAGTCCTCATGTGAACACTGAGCACAGTCCTATAAAGCCAGCACTAGGAAGGTGGGGGCAGAAAATCCAGGGGGGCTCAATGATTAGATAGTCTGGCCAAATTGGTGAGCTCTAGGTTCCGAGAGAGACCTTTTTGCAAAGAATAAGATGACAGGTTGTTGTGAATGTTGGAACGGGGGGAGGGGGCGGGGGAAGCATCAATACAGAAGAGGGAATAGTAGGAAGAAAGTGACAGTCCAGTGGAGGAGGGAAGAAGAAGGGGGAACACGGAAGGGTGTAGGAAGAGGCATATAAATTTTAAATAAAGTTTATTAATTGTATTTATTTGAGAGAAAGTGAGGCAGATAGAGAGAGAGAATGGGTGCACCAGGGCCTCCAGCCACTGCAGACAAATTCCAGATGCATGTGTCACCTTGTGCAGCTGGCTTACATGGGTCCTGGAGAATCAAGCCTCAACCCAGGGTCCTTAGGCTTCAAAGACAAGCACTCAACCACTAAGTCATCTCTCTGGCCCTTTTTTTTTTTATTATTTTATGACAACTAAAGAATAAGATGGAGAGAGATAAGGGAAGATACCAGATGTTGACTTCTCACCTTGCATTCATATGCACACACGCGCTTGCATCTCGACACACATACTCACACCCACACACAAATAAATACACGCATACTCACCATACATACACATGCAACAAAAAAGAAAAGGAAAAGGAGAAAAGCAATCTATATGTATTAGTAATATACATATGGAAAAAGTTCACTTACATCCCAATTCAAAGTATCCTTCCAAAAAGTGAAATACACTTAAATGAACTCTGCCACAAACTACAAAATGCTGACATTGCTGACAAACCAAAGAAAACTAAGTTAATGAAGAGATATATCATGAGCCATATCAATCTGTTCTCCTTTAAATTGTTTATCTGGTATACTTTTGTTCCTGGGAAACTGGGATTCCCTTTCATGGTTCTTAGTCTCAATAATAAAATAATTCAGAAACTGCCTCAGAAGAAGGCCCTGAAGACAATTTTATTAGAGAAAACTCAGGAAGGCAGGCTGTAAATCTCGGCGGCTGCTGGGAGGAGAGAGATAGATAACAGGAAGAGAGCAAAGTTGGGCCTTCTGAGTTAGGGTCCAGAAAACAGGCAGGTTCAGCAGTGGAGGCGGCGAGCAGATGCATGGGGGTTGGAGAGGAGAGTCTTCAGAAAACAGTGAGAAAATCCAGAGCGTCTGGACAGCCAAAGAAAAGCTGGCAGGCTTAGCAATGAGGCTCTGAAGCAACCTTAAGTACCTGATCTCATTAAGGAGATACATCTTACCCCACCTCCTTAGCGTGTCTGTAGGTGTAGGGTGGTCATTCAGCCTGGTGACTCGCAGGGCTCAGTTGGATTAGGTCTTAAGAGAGAGATCAAGACCATATGTTGCGGGTAGCTTAGAATGTCATGTCTCCACTCAAGGCCAGAAGTAAAATTCAAAATCTATTCTTTCGACCAGGAAGGAACAGATTTCCCTCAACAAGGCTCTGCGGCTTCCACCCTCTTATCAGAGGTGGCGTCCAAGGCTGACATGAGGAAAGAGCCCATCCTCAACTGGTCTCCAAGCCTGTCAACGCCTGTCTAATGACTTCACTTTGTCTCAGCTGACAGGCAGAAATGCTTGTCACAGCCTGAGTCATGGTATCCAAATCCAGGAAACAGCTACCTTCCACAGGAAAATGAACAACCAGTGGTATGTCCACACAATGGAATACCGTTTAGCAACAAAGGAAAGAAAAAAAAAAACTGGATGAATCTCAAAAACATGGTGAACAAAAGAAACCAAGTGCCTAATGGAGAGGAGAATAAGAGAAGGGAAAATGAGGGAAATAAGCTCGAAATGCATTACATTCATGGGTCAAAGTGTCAAAAACACAAAACAACTAATTTAAGATTGCCGTGTGGGTTCACTTATGTGTAAAGTTCCAGAGAAGACACAAAGATCATTAACCTAAGGACATCAGAACAGTGATAAGCTGGGGAGGGAGGGGCTGGAGAGGTAGACCAGTAAGGAGCCAAGGGAACGTTGTCCAGTGAAGTGGATGGTTCTATATTGTGTATTGGGAAATGGTTTTAAGCTGACTACAACTGGCCAAGATCACGGAATTGAACATTTAAGAGTCATGCATTTCTATGGCAGAAAAGCAACAGAGGAAGTCACCCAACAACCTCCTCTGGCCTTCACACATGTGCACACAGGGCACACACATCAGTGTACACACAAATGCATATATCACACATATACACATACACACACCAAAAAAACATGCATTTTATTGTGTATTAATTCTACCCCAGCTTGGCAAAAAGGAAAGAAACCATTTATAAATAGAGCACTGTATTGTTTATGAATCACTTTTTATTTTTTATTTAGTTATGAGAGAGAATTGGCATTCCAGGGCCTCCAGCCACTACAGTTGAACACCAGACACATGTGCCATCATATGTGCATACATCACCTTGTGCCTCTGGCTTACGTGGGTTCTGGGGAGTTGAACCTGGGTCCTTAAGCTTTGTGGGCAAGCGCCTTAACCGTTAAGCCATTGCTCCAGCCCTACAAATCATTTTTATAGCCATTCCACTATTTCTTCCATTTGATCTTCCCAGCACCCCTGGGATTATTTTATGAATGCAAAAACTACAAGATTAAAGTGACAGGGTGACTCCCAAGGCCACACCACAAGATTTTGCTAGAATAGGACCCGAAGCCCAAGTGCTAGGACTCCACATTGTGCTCTTTACACAATGACTTAGTTTCCAGGCTGGGTCCTCCTGCGCTCTCGAGTGTTGCAGGCTTGCCCAAGGGGCACAATAGCTGTCAGGCTCCTCAGTTCTCATTACTTTGCTATCAGCTATAAATGTCGTGTAAGACTTCACTGAGAGGTTGAAGAGTTCCTGCTATTACAGATGCTGAAACAGACATAAATATCCAGGCTTCTCTTCATTTGCGAACTTTGTGAAGTACCTTGCATGACATTAGAGCCTAATTTTCACTTTTGGACAGTTAGATGTGCCTGAAATAGTGCACTATAGCTGAGAATATGCAAAAGAAACATGGGCTTGCAGAAAAGGGCGTTAGCCATGGTCTACCACTGTGTGGTGTCAGCCTAGTTACTCTCCAGTACTGAGCTTCAGATTCTCCATCTGTAATTCAGGGAACCTGAACCAGAGACACTCACTATGTGTCCTATAGTAGACATGGCTGAAGGACAGTATTTTTTCTCTCTCTCTCTCTCTCTCTCTCTCTCTCTCTCTCTATCTTCTGTGTGTGTATAAAGGGGTATTCATGCATGCATGCCTACTCATAAGTATGTGGATGCATGTGTGTGGGTGAAGGAACACATGCACATATGTGGAGACCAAAGGTCTACATCCGATGTCTTCCTCAGTCTCACTTAGCCATGTTTGGAGACAGGTTTCTCCCTGACCCTAGAGCTCACAGAGAGCCCTAAGGATTATCCTGCCTCCACCTCCCCAGCCCTGGGATCTTAGAGGCACACCTGCTTTTAAGTGGGCGTTGGAGATCTGAATGCAGGTCCTCATGTTGCCTGGTCCATGCTGTACTCACTCACAGCCATCTCTCCAGCCTTAGGGACAGTTTTCTACCACCTCTCATAAAAGTATTATCAGCATAAACACCCCCCAAGAGTCTCATTCCAGAGGAAAAACTCAAATGCCGTTGGGCTAAAAAGAGCCCACCTCAAAATTTAAAGAGGAACCCAAAACCTCTAGGAACAGATCATCTTTCCTTGTGTGTCCAAAGAGAGTTAAGGAACATGACAACCTCTCTGGGTCTTTGTGTGTGTGTGTGTGTGTGTGTGTGTGTGTGAACACTTTAATCCCAGGCCATTGTATACATAGTTCACAATGTACCTTTGGAGCCAGCCCCCTACCCTTAGAGTCTTGTTGCGTCATCCATAAAATGTACTTAATAGCCCCCGAGTACGGATTGTTGAGAAGATCTAATGAATTTCAACGAGTGGGCTTACTTTGGCCAGAAAAAATTTCCTACCACCCACCACCAGGAGCTCCTCTCTGGCGAGGGAGGCCAGAGCCCTCTTCCCTCCGAAGATCCACAATCTCCTTTTCCCTATGCCTGTGCAGAGCAGCTCTGACCACTAGATGGCAGTAGCATTCATTCTCCAATTCAAAAAAAGGGTGTGGGAAGAGCCAGGGGACCCGCCTGCTTTAAGAAAAGTAGGCCAAAGCTTGCTCCTTACATCACTTCTAATCGAAGCAGCCAGTTCAGTCTGGATTTTTCTTTATTACAGGCCACAATGTAAGGAGGCTTCCTGGCTCCTGCACATTTCAACACTACTTGTTCGACCTGAAATCAGACTTCAATTCCCAGGGACTGGTCCTGGAGGCCCCGCCCACCTTCTCTGGGAACAAGAGGCTCTCCCCAAGTCTTCTTGCTACCTCCCTCTCCAGCTGCCCCACACTGAGCCGTACTTGAAGTGTGGTGGGTTTGTTGTTGTTTGGTTCTGTTCTGTTCTGCATCTGATTCCCAGTTTCTTTCAAGAACATATGGATGTCTACGTATGTATAAGGGCCTGTCTGCTGAGGTAAGCAGGGCCAAGACTTGTCACGCGTGGGGAAGAAAGGAGCAGAAGACAGCTTGAGCTCAGATCTGTTTCTGAGCTTTCCTAGCTACATCCATGATTTCCAGACAGTCATTTGAATGCTTTCTTCGGTTTCATTTTGAAATGGGATTAATAATTGGCTTCCTTATTAAATGTGGCTACTTAGCATAGTCTGGCATTCATTAGCAATAATTATTTATTGACCACTCTTAATGGTTTGAATATGAAATGTCTCCCACAGGCTCATGTGTTGAACACTTGGTCCCCAGTTGATGGTGCTGTTTTGGGAGGCCCTGGAAACTAAGAGATGGGACCTCATAGCTCACTAACAATGCGCCTTTGAAAGCTATACTTGTTCCCCAGTCCCTTCTCTTCTCCCTGCTCCCTGTCTGTCATTTTGTGACTAGCCCCCCTTCTTCACACACTCCCACCACCAGGAGATTCTGCCCAAGCAAACGTGGTCTGAACCTTCTGAAACTGTGGGCTGAAATAAATTTTTTCCTACTCATAAGCTGTTCTCTCAAGGGATGAAAATGACTGCCTAGCAATCCCCCCGACTAAGTGTACATACATTATTCGCTTGAATGCCTGCATCAGTGACTCCAAGTCAAACAATTGGCCCAAGGCTGGGCAGTGTATCAAAAGCAAAAACAGGCTTTGAACCTGGTTCTTCCTGCCTCCAGAACCCTGCCTGAAGCTTTCCTTACAAAGAGAAGGAGAGCAGCCAAGAGTCCCCGAGGGACCTCAGTGGAGTTTCAGTTCCAGGGTGGCTGCAAATTGACCGTCCCAAACTGTGTCATTCAGGCCTCAGTGATCACATCCTGGACTTGGATGTTGTGCTAAGTGGGGTTTGTGGTCTTGTACCCAGACCCCTCCTTGAGCCTCAACTGCGTTTCACCCATAAAGCAAAGCAGTTTGGTAAATCATTGTTCTCCACATGTGACTCCTTATCAAACTCACCTGGGGTCCTCCCTAAAAGTACAGTTCTCTGGACCCCACTTCAGATGTGCTAAAACAGCATCTGCTGGGGAGGGCCTGGAGAGCTATTTTTAGCAAGTGAGTCAGATGATTCTCAGAAAGGTTAGGAAAATATCCTGAATGATGGTAGCATTCTCCCAGCCCCATCCCTAGCAATCCCACGACCACTCCATGGGCTCTTGACTGACCCCCCTACAGACTCTCATGACTACAAAAGACCCTCTCGCCCTCCGCCTACGCTGTGACTCCAGCACCGCCCCACCCCACGTGGATTTGACAGCTCCTTCCTTCCTGTAGGGCACTAAGGCTTCAAAGCAGCTGAAGCTGTTTAAATAATGAATGGAATTTACAGTAGCACTTGGAATTCACTTAAGCAATAGAAACATGACTGCAGTAAAGCTTCTCTAAAAACCATCTTCTCTGGGTAAGAAGGACAATAAAATTGCTTTGGACTTTCCTAATATGCAAATCAGGACATTTTGATAAGATTTGATTCTCAATTTCTCTATCGCCCACCTGGGAGGTATTATTTCCATTCTCAGAACAGCAGTGTTCTGTTACCCTAGTCTGAGATAAGAAGTCCTGAGTAGGACAGTATTTCAGACCCAGGGCAAGAAACCTCATGGAAAAAGGAGAGAAGAGGCCCCAGCTCTAGTCTATGTCTCCTACTAGAAATCGGCACAACGTTAAGAAATTCATTACTCTTCTATTTGCAGAGTCATCAAATGAAACAACTGAGCAATAGTAGCTACCTAGGTGTTTTCCTTCTTTCTGCTACAGTCCCTAAGCTCAAGCCCTGCAAACCACCGGCTTCCCTAACCTGAAACAGACAGACCTGGCCTTCTTACTGGCAGACCATACCCTTGGATTAAGGAAGTGTGGGTTAAGAGTGAGTATCCTAAACTGGGCATGGTGGTGCACACCTTTGGCCATGAGTTTGAGGCCAGCCTGGAGCTACAGAGTGAATTTCAGGTCAGCCTGGGCAAGAGTGATACCCTACCTTGAAAACTTTAAAAAAAAAAAAAAAAGAGTGTGTATACTAGTCTGAGTTCCCAAAGACAACTGTATCAGTCAGCAATTCCCACAATAATGCCATGTGACAAACCACCCTAGACCTGGTGACTTAAAGCACAATACAAACCAGCCTCAGCCCCAGTCCACTGTCTTCCAAGGCTTGCTCTTCCTATTTGCAAAGTCATCAAGCAGCACAATTGAGCAATATTGCCTGTCTGATTTTTTTCCCCTTCTGTTTTCAGCTATGTGATAAAGAGTTCTTAGAGTGGAACCACAAAAAAGGAGTCAAAAAGGAACTTGTACTTGCTTGCAAAGCCTCCTAGCTTCCCCAGCCATTCATATCAAACTGACAAAAAAGTGGTGTAATCATCTGGTGTTTATTTATAGTAGCAAGAGATCCTCGTACTCACACACACACACACCACACAAATAAACAAAATTTTTAAAAATGAGTCCAGAGAAACTACAAAAAGTGACTAGTGGAAATATATGGTGATGTTAAAATAAAGCTGTTAATATTTTATAACTAAAGTCCTAAATTATACTAGCATGGTAAGTGGGGAAAAGAAAGAGGATAGTAGAAAAGCAAGAAGTTAAAGAGAAAAAAAGATTTTCAGGGACTGGAGAGATGGTTCAGCAGTTAAAGGTGCTTGCTTGCAAAGCCTAGTGACCATTTTGATTCCCCAGTACCCACATAAAGCCAGATGTGCAAAGTGGTGAGTGAATTTGCAGTGGCAGGAGGCCCTGGAACATCCATACTCTCTATGACTCCTCTCTCTCTCTCTCTCTCTCTCTCATTCTCTCTCTCTCTGTCTCTGTCAAATAAATAAATAAAAATACTTTAAAAAAAGATTTTAAATATCTTTCAATGAGAGGATTAGGAAGTGAATCATTCCAGATATCAATATTTTTCTTCAAAGTGTATCAGTGCATCAGTCTATCACAATGGATTGGATATACAAAAATATAACTTATGGAAAAAATGTACTCAAAATTGATAGGAGTAAGTCCAAGAATATCAGTATTCTCAATGACTATGAGTGGACTAAAATTCCTATTGACTGAAAGAAATTCTTAAAAATTTAGAATTTTAGAATCTAAAATTTAGAATTTTATACTGAAATCCAGCTACATGTGACTTATTAGAAAAATATAAAGCAAAATGACAGAAGGGATTAAAAAATAAGGAGTGGAGCTGGGCATGGTGGCACATGCCTTTAATCCCAGCACTTGGGAGGCAGAGGTAGGAATATCACTGTGAGTTCAAGGCCATTCTGAGACTACATAGTGAATTCCAGGTCAGCCTGGGATAGAGCATGACCCTACCTCAAAGAAACAAAAAAGAAAGAAAGAAAGAAAGAAAGAAAGAAAGAAAGAAAGAAAGAAAGAAAGAAAGGGAGAAAGAAAGAGTGGAAATTTGTATATTGTACCAATTCTAATCAAAACAGAAATCAGCTGAGATATAGTAACAACAAACAAAATAGAACTTAAGGCCAAGAATGATGAAATGTATTAAGGGGAAGGACTATGTCACCTTGGTAAAATATAATATCTAGGAGCTGAGTATAGCTCAGTGGAAGAGTGCTTGCCTAGCATATGCAAGGCCCTGGGTTCAATCAGTTCAATCCCCAGTACCACAAAACTAATTTTAAAAATATATAATATCTCTACAGGAGTTATCTCATCTATAAACTTTTGTACACTTCACAACATAGCTTTAATATATAAAGCAAAAACTGAAAGATACACAAAGAAAATGATAACCTCCCATCACAATGAAATGTTTTGTGACTGTGTCAGAAATGACCACATCCAATAGCTGTACACTGGCTACAAACAGAGAAGACCTGAATTAGCATATACATGCTAACCTGTAAGCAAAACCAAGCACCCAGATTTGCTCAGTAGCAGAGCACATGCCAAACAATTGCAAGGCCCTGTGTTTGATCCTCAGTACTGCAGAGAAACAAAAATTAGACTGCAAAGGAAATGTCAGAAAATCCCATGAGAAAGAAGCCACAGAGGTTACCATCGGGGATGAAAATTAGAAAACAGTTAACAAGGAAATGTCCAATCTATGTACCTTAAAATAATAATACCTTTTGAGTAATCCTTTATTAACAAGGAAAAAAATAATATTCTTATTTGGAAATGAATGACAAGATGTCTAACTCAGGGAAATTTAGTCTCAAGGTTCTTGGGCAAAAAGAAAAGAAATGAAAACAATGAAAGTAAGCTTTCCAACTCAAGAAGTTAGGGGAAAATATGAAGCCAGTGAAATTAGAGGGAGAGATTAATAAAAAGGCAAATATTACCTAACTAGAAAAGAAAAAAATCAATAACAGAGCAATAAAAATAAAAGCTACATCTTTGAAAAATCAATAAGCTGGATTTATAGCCTATGCAAGACTTGAGAGAGCAGGGCTAGGGAAAGATGATGAGATAAGCAACGTTAAGACTGAGTAAGAGATAGAATAGCCGGGCGTGGTAGAGCCCACCTCTAATCCCAGAACTCAGGAGGCAGAGGCCAGAGAATTGCTGTGAGTTCGAAGCCAGTCAAAGACTACACAGTGAATTCCAGGTCAGCCTGGGCTAGAGCGAGATCCTATCTCAAAAAAACAACAGAAATATATATATATATTATATATATTATATATATATATATATTTGTGTTCTTTATTTCTGTTGTTTATATATATAATATATATTTTATATATATATATATATATATATACATATATATATATATATATATATATTTGTGTTCTTTATTTATGTTGTTTTTTGAGATAGGATATATACATATATATTAGACAAAGTATAGTCTAAATTAAAGAGAAAGTCCATACTGGTTTATACAAAATGTTCCAAATTAGTAATTTTTCTGGGGAAAAGAAAAATCACAAAAATTGTCTCAAAAGGTGAAAAGCATGAAAGATCAACAAAGAGATTGAACACCAAGGTGGAAAAGTTAGTGATCACATAATACAAAACATTCAAGAAACCAGCATTCCACGCATCAGCGCATGGAAGAGACAGCAACAATCCAGTGCCAAAACTGGTGAAGGAAAACACTGAAGATGTTGGGAGAGAGGAGACAACAATATTGTTTAGGAGCAAGCATACAACAACCCTGTATAAAACTTTATCAAAATCAGTAGTGTACTGGGCATTGAAATGTGAGAATGCTGCAACATTAGAGATCAGTCCATGTGCCTCAGAAGAGTAAGATAAGTTCCACAAATGATTGTAACATGCTGAAATTTGATAAAATTTTAATGCCCATTTTTGATTAAACCAGACTTTAAAGTTGGGTTTTTTTTTTTGCTCTAGATCCATCGCACATATCATAGCTAAAATGAGATCAAAACAAAGATAGTCAATATATTTTAATATTGTACTCAAGGCTTGCCCACCAGAGAAAGACAAGAGAAGAAAATAAAAAATATTAACACTGCATAGAAAAAGACAAAACTGCTAGTATTTGCAATCAATATAATGAGCTACTTCACAAATCTGCAAGAAGCAAAACACTATTAGCATCAAATATGAGTTCATCAAATGGAGTGCATATAAAATCAGCACACAAAATTAATAGGCTTCACGTACCACAGCAATTACTAACTAAAATATGTTTTTATAACTGTTTACCAAAAGGGAAACAAAACTGAAATAGAGCAAAGTTTAGTAAGAAATATCAGCAGAATAAATGTACAAAGCTTTTGGAAAACCTGAATAAAAATATTAGGATTGTATACCAGACCTTAAATATCTCTATTTATTTTCTTCTCCAGGACTGGAGTTTGAACCTGGGACCTCAGGCCTGCCCTTAGGCAGGTACTCCACCATGGAGCTACATCTCCAACTGAAACACATGTCTCCTAAGTTCCATTTCTCTTACTGTAGAATTAGAGAGCCAATAACAAAACCAAAAGGCCAGCTTTTAAAGCAGTATGCTGTGCTATAGAGATTTGATATATCTCATTAGCCACTGAGGAAAATTTTTTTTTAATGTATCTTTTCTGGAAAGAACATGAGAATACACACCAGCAGCAGGAGCAAGACTGGGATTAGAAGAAAATAGAACTCACAGACAGAAGTTTGTCACTGTTGGCCATGACCAAGGTGAGACCCAGAAGGAGAAGATGAGGCCTCTCCCCCCACCCCACGCACGCCCCAGAAAACCCTGGTGGCCAAACAGATGGCACAGCACATTTTTAAACCACTTTTAACACAGCAACTTTTTTGCTGCTTGCTCTTTATTCCTTTAGTCAAAAGTCTCGCCAGCTGTCAGTGTCTCAAGGAAAATGTCAGGAGCTGTGTCTGCGCTCAACCCAGTAGGCGACAGAGGCTGGGGAACCTCAGCAGGTGAAGTGGTAAAGGAGATGAGCCCCACAAAATGAGCCCAGCAAGGAAGTTCATGACCAGACATACCCCCAGGGACTAAGTGCATAAATATCCTTGCGCCTTCCAGTTCCTTGCGTCCTCCAGGACATCTCAGTAGAGCCAAGACTTTTAATTTCCGCTGCATAGAAAAAGCAAGGGAGAACTGGCCTCAAGCCCTGGAAATTACCACCTGTTTGATCTTGGACAAGTTCTTTTCCTTCTCTGGACCTCAGTGTCTCCATGTGTACAATGAAAGGAACCAGCTGTCCTTCAAAGTCCCTTTCAGCTGTAAGGCTCTGGGTCCTTGTCCAATATCAGGAAGCTATTCCTAATCCTCCTTTCTGAACCTCAGCTCCTGCTGCCTCCTATTCTGCTTCCCACTGCAGGGTGAGCCCCTGAACCCCAAGGAAGTCCGAACCTGGGAACTTCAAGGGACTACAGAACTCATTTACCTAGCTTTTTGTTTTCTTCTCTACACACCAAAAGCTAACATCTTTAAGTGGCAGCCACATAGGGATGTTGGTTTCCTGTTGAATTCAAAAGTAAGAAAGAAAGGGAAAAAAAAGTCTTGATGAGTAATTTGCTGAAACTAATTCCCCATCCCTTTCAAAGTACATATTTAAACCGATAGAGAACTTTGAAGATGCATTTGAATTTTCGTTCCTCCTAGTTTAACTATATAATTGTTTTTCACTCCAAGTAATCTTCTCTTGGAGGCGTATGCTTGGCTTTTTGAATAAATCTTTTTCCACATTTGAAATCATCCATTAGCAATAAGGAGCTTGACACCCCATCGTGCACAGTAAATTTCCTTGCCACATTTGCATGGAGGAAAGGACCTCTGTGAGCCAGGGCAGGCTCAGAGCTCAGCCCCAGGCTTGGTCTCAAGTAAGCTGCTCTCAGCTCCTTATTCCAGTTCTGAATATCTTCTAGGGTCAAGGTATCCACTGAGGCTGACTGTGAGAGATAAAGTCTCTAAAGATGAACTTTCCTATTCCACAGAGTTGGAAACTGGGGTCAAGGCAGAACCTACCTTTGGGCCAAAGCACAGACCAAACAGAGCAGGAGCCAGGCCTTCCTTGGACTCAGTAGCCCTGCTGGCCTCCATACAGATATTCTGTCTTCTTGCACATTGGGTAAGAGGCATGGCTGTTACAGAAAAGTCCAACATGTTTACCACTTTTCCATACTGCCTGCCAGCTGGCTGCTTTCTCGGGGGACACTGAAGCTTCACTTGCAAGCTAGTGACATCTGTGTCCACCATCAACAAGTGGCTCCAGCGTGGGAAGAAAGGAGTGACTCATTGCTTGGGGAGACCTCGGAGTCAGAGCTAAAAGAGACCTCCGAGGGCATTGACTCAGGAGTTCCCAAGCTCTGATGTGTTTTCCCTACCCAAGCTTGCTGAACACACCCAGGCTCTACCACACACTAGGAAGCTCCAAAGCTCCAGCTGCACACAGGCATCTGAACCCCTACAGAGTACCCTCAAGAAATGCCAAGGCATGCCAATGCGTCCAAAGTGAGCAGTGATCTGGCTCCCAGGTTCTCGACACTGGCTGTACAACATACAGATGCTTGTGAGAGTATATCCAGGTAACCTATTGGAAGTTGAAAAGATTGTAGATTAAAAATACATGTAGTGAGACCAGGGAATTGTTCAGTTGGTAAAGTGCTTGCCACATAATCTTGAGCACCTGAGTTTGGATTCCCAGCACCTACATAAAAGAAAGACATGGCACCCTGTACACCTGATACCAGAACTGGAAAGACAGAAATGGGGGATCCCTGGGGCTCACTAGTATCTAGTTTAGCTGAACCTGTGAGCTCTAGGTTCAGGAAGAGACCTTGTTTAGAAAAATAAGGTGGAGAGCAGTTGAGGAAGACACGTGATGCCAACCTCTAGCCTTCACAAGCGTGCACATGCACACACACACTTGTACTCACACACATATGAATATGCATGCACACGCATGCAAAAAGTACAGTTAATGTGCACAATGTATTGAACATTCTATCTTAGCAACACAGTGTCCTGTGGAATATCTTTTTCTTCCCCTTGTGATAATGTGGCTGACTGGGGCTATGGATCCAAGTGATGCAACACACTGCTCATCACTTGCCTAGAACAAGATCAAAATTCAAGAAAGTACAGCTTCTACTGAAGGCATATCACTTTCACACCAACATAAAATCAAAATTGTAAGCCCTACTGTTGTACTCAGCTACATGTTGCTGGCATCTCTTAGGCCAAGGTTTCAAATCCTTTCACATGCCTCCTTCAATTCAGTCCCCAAGGGCCAAAAGCCACACAGTCAGGTTTCTAGCAGCAATGACCCCACTCCTCTGGTACCAATTTATTGTTGCAGTCAGCTCCCCATTGCAGGCAGAAAACACCCAACCAAGAGCAGCTTGTGGTTGAAAAGGGTTCATTCTGGCTTATAGACTCAAGTACAAGTCCCATGATGGCAGGGGAAAATGACAGCATGAGCAGAGGGGCCACCACCCTGGCCAGCATAAGGTGGACAACAGCAACAGGGAGTGTGCCCAAACACTGGCAAGGGGAAGCTGGATATAACACCCATAAGCCTGACCACGACAATACCCAGCCTCCAGGAGGCTCCAATTCCCAAATTGCCACCAGCTAGGACTTAGCATTCAGAGCACATAAGTTTATGGGGGACACTTGATTCAAACCACCATACCCACAAGTTGGGGGACCACCTATAATGATTTGAGAAGTTTAAGAAATGCCAATTCTTAGGTCTGACTCCTTATAAATTAAATCAGATTTTCTAGCTATAGGCCTTTTTCAGGTATTATAATTATTTAAAAGCTCTCCAGGTATTATGCTTGAATGTAAAATGTCCCTCAAAGGTGCATGTGTTTGAACACTTTGTCCTCAAGTGGTAGTGCTGTTTCGGGAAATTTAGGAGGAGGTGGAGCCTACCAGAAGGAATGGGTTACTGGGTATGGGCCCTGAGGTTTTATAGCCTGACTCACTTCCTGTTTGATCTCTGCTTTCTGACTAGATGCAATGTCACCAGCTGTCTTGCTCCTGTCACCATATCTTCTCCAACATGGTTAAATGTACCCTTGGAACTATAAGCCAAAATAAATTCTTTCCTTCTTTATGCTGTTTCTCATCAGATACTTGGTCACAAATGAATACACTGCTAAGTAATAGCAATGATTACTAAAACAATGATTTTCAAAACTTAAACATTACTCATATGGGGATTTTACAAGGGGGGAAAATGACCTAGAGGGGTAGTTAGAACACATCAGAGAAAGAGAAGGAGAGTGATGAGAGAGAGAGAAGCACTGGACAGACCCCAGGTCTCCATTGGCCTGATGTGAGTTCTTTGCATGCTAAGACACGTGTGGATAATAAACTAATGCAACTGCAGATGGTCAGGAAGACCAGGCCCTGAAAATATCTGTCACCTTCCAAGAGCTCAAGTACCTGGGTTGTATCAGTGCTACTCGTCTGGTGCTATTGACCATATTTTAAGTAATGAAATCCCAAGTTCTTTTTATGTTATTGCCTTCTTTCTGAACCCTAGTTTCCACCATCACCCACCACTCTCGGGTTTCCAGTTTCTGCACAGAATGTGCTAACGGAAATAGGCACACTTTGCCATCCACCCCTCATAGCATCTCACAGTGTCATGAGTGGCAGATAGGGACAGACTGGAAATGGTCTAAGGAAGGTCTGAGCTCCCTTCTCTATATCCCTTGCATGGGAGCAACAAGTCCTTGCTCTTGGGGGGGGGGGGGCAGTGCAGACAGACAAAGATATAGACTCTGTTCAAAGGCTCCATCTAAACTTGGACAAATCACTTCCTTTTAGGAATCTCAGCCATAAAATAGAGGTGGTTTCTTAGAGTGTTACAATAAGTGAGACGTTGGCAAGCAGGAGCCCAGGCCAGAAGAGGTGTACTAATAGCTAACCGACCATCTCAGTTTCCACAGAGATGGCACGACCAAGGTCCACTGAACTCAGGCTACCTGCCTGGGCTCCACTTAGGGCTACATCACTTCTCAGCACTTGGGGAAGATCTTTCAACTTTCTGGTCTTGAATGATGGCATGAGCGAGTGCCACGAACTGGTGTTGTGAAAGTGTAATTGGAAAGTCCATTTGAAGCATATGCTAAGTACCCGATAAACATTTGTTGCTATTGCTTCTGTTGTTTTCATGGGTTATGTTGACCCCTGACCTCCTTAACAGCCAGCATAGCATTGCTGGAAGCTCTGCTTGCCCCCAGTGATAGAAGCTTGGCACAGAACTCTGCACCTTAGGGATCAGACATGCACTTGTTTGAGTGAGAACTGCAAAGTGTGGCCATGAACAAGAGAGCCAACTGTATTCTCAGCATCCTTAGCACAAAGCCAAGTCCTTAGGACATTGGGCAATGCGCCCTTTACAGAAACGCATCCCTCTGGTGCCCAGGGAGTATTATCCACATCCTTTATTACATATCAACACAACAATCATCTCATACTGCAACTTGGACCCCCAGAAGCCAATGCCAGACCTTTTTCATCTGTGTGTCCCTTTTTAATCCTAGAAAATGGCAGGTTCTCAGTAATGTGCATGGGATGGATGGATGGATGAATAATCAGATAATTCATGCCAGAAATGTTTTTGTGAACTTAATAATCTTACAAATCTTAATGCTATTTTTAAAATATTTATTTATGAGACAGATAAAGAAGTGGAGAAAAACAGAGAGACAAAGAGAAAGAAAAATTGAATGTGCCAGGGCCTCTAGCCACTGCAAACGAACTCCAGATGCATGTGCCTCCTTGTGCATTTGGCTTTACATGAGTACTGGGGATCTAACCCAGGTCATTGGACTTCACATGCAAGTGTCTGAACTGCTGAGCCATCTCTCCAAACTCTTGTATATAACACTAGAAGTGTTCATGGGCTGGAATGCAACAGATTTGGGAGTGATTTGGGGGTATGCTATGTCACAAATGAACAGAAACTTTTAGTTCTTCAATACACATGTCAGTGACCTTAGGAAAAGATCTGTCTTTCTACTTCCCTGTGTCCTTCAGAAGAACAGAAGGTTATGAGACTTAAAGTAAAGTAATCAAAGGCCAAAGTCCACAAGCAATTAAAATGTGCTAAAATGACTTTTCTATCCCTCTGTGCTCTGAGAGTGCAGCAGGAATAGAACAAATGGACTTGAGAAATGGTTAAATAGAGTAGACATTGCTGGGACTAAAGAGATGTGTGAAAAAGAAAGGAGTCTTCTCCACTTCTTCCCAGGCCTCTTAGACCAGAGAGGGGCCATGCTGTTTTCAGATTTGTATCCTCAGTACCTGAAACAAACTTGCTTCCTGCCTCATGGTGGGTGTTCAATACTTCTTTGATGAATGTCCAGGATGGGATAGGAATGACTCATAATGGTGAGACTGTCTTGAAGAATCAGGAGAAAATTCCCCAGTGACTGTCAAAATACAGTCCTCACCTTTTGAATATATCCCACAAGCTATATGGGTTATATTTTAAAATAATTGTAACAATGCAGAAGAATATTTTATGTCAGATGAAAGTGATATATTCAAATTTCAGTATCCATAAATAAAGTTTTATTGGAACAAAGATAAACTCATTTGTGTATTATAAATGACTGCTTTTATAAGGGGTCATATGAGCCACATAATCTGAAATCTTAAATAATAAACCTTTTACAGAAAAAGATTGCCAACTTTTAAAATATATAGAAAGCTAGAAGAGAGTAAGAATAAAAGAGATGAGGAGAAAGAAGGATGGAGGAAGGGAGGGAAAGAAAGAGGATTAAATTGATGGGAAATTGTTTGGGTTACTAAAACAAATTTCCATGGACCAGGTAACTTAAACAATAGATATTTATATTCTTATAATGAAAATTTTGTTCTTGGGCTGGAGAGACAGCTTAGTGGTTAAGGCATTTGCCTGCAAAGCCAAAGGATCTCAGTTTGATTCTCCAGAATCCATGTAAGACAGATGCACAAGGTGGCACATGCATCTGGAGTTCATTTTCAGTGGCTGGAGGCCCTTGCATGCCTATTCTCTCCCTCTCTCTCTCTCTCTGCCTCTTTCTCTCTCTCTAATAGATAAATAAATATATTTTTTAAAAAAGAAATTTTATTCTTACATTTCTGGAGGAAAGAAGTTCAAAATCAAGGCAGCAGAAAATCCAGGGGGTGGTGAAGATTCACTTCATGATTTTCAGACAGGACATCTTCTGGAGAGACAGAACAAGCTTTCTTTCATTTCTTAGAAGGGCACTCGTCTCATTATAAGGGCTCTGCCTCATGATCTCAGCTAAACACAAAGGCCTCACCATGCATTGGAGGTTTGGGCTTCAACATATGAATTGAACACATTCTGCCCACAGCACAGAGACATCTAAAGATGACATATATAACCTTGGAGGGGAGTATTTTCTCTTATTGAGATATTCACAAACACCTATTTCTCAGAGATGCATTTAAAAGTGTCAGGCATTAGGGAAAGGGACAGCAGATGATGTTTAAACATCAGCTCCAAGATGTCTGGGATTTAAGCTAGAGAACACCTGAAGGTCATTCACCTCTCTGTTCAGTCAGCTCAGCTAGAGATGCAGGGGATGAAGACCCACCTCTTCTTTATTAAACCCAAGTGATAGCGATTTCTGACAAGAGGAAAGTTATTTCCTGACTCACCAAATCTCAGAGCTTTGATATGAATCACTTTGAGCATGAAAGTGACGTTGCCATTGCAGATGATTTTCTGTGACCTCGTCTCTATTGGGCCACCTTAACTTATTTCTTCTTTGAAGCCATAATAGACTGATATATCTGAAGTTCTAGACTTCCCCCTCAATAGTCTCTAGTAGCCATCTCAACCCAAACACTTTCATTGTGGTGTCTCCAAGGGTCTGATTCTGGGTCAGACTCTGTCCTGGGTATAGAGATGGAGTCTGCGCTTGAAAGCTACACTAACTACTAAGGATTTCTTGATGTAAGGCAAAACCACAGAAGCACGCAAACAGCAGCACCAACATCTCTCCGGATAGCAAAGCATAATCTCCAGACATCAAAATGTCTGGAGAATGTAACCTGAGGGAGATGGCGAAGTTTCCCGTCGTCTCAGGAGGCACGAGTGATGTTTGACTGTGATATTGCCATGTAACAAGCAATCCCCAATCTTAGCAGCTCACAACAGAAAGCATTCACTTCCTACTAAAAGGTCAGCGGTAGCTTTGTGCTGCGCTCCTTCCACTAAACAGGACACAAGTGCTTGGAGGTGTTTCAGAGGTCTGATCTGTGAGACTCCCTTGGGGCTGGGTTGTGGTACTCTCACAATACAGAACAGAGGCTCTGAGAGGGATGTTAGAAACTCAGGGTCTTAAAAGTTCCAGCTTGAAATGTGCACAGTGTTACTTCCACCCACATCTCATTGGCCCAAGCAATCCCCGTGACTGAACCACACATGCCAGGGAAAAGTACATCAAAACGGAGAGGGAAGGAAGAGCTTGCATAGATAATTCAATCTAACACAGGAAGTGGCCTAACAGCCCTTTACCCTACAAGTTTGAAACTTCACAAGCAAGTGAACATCCCTTTCCTACTTCATTTAAACAGAGCCCGGGGATGGAAAAGGAATTTTGGAATTTCAGACTGATAACAGAGGACAGAGCCTGGTGTGGGCCACTGTGTGTGTGTGTGTGTGTGTGTGTGTGTGTGTGTGTGTGTGCACGCTGAGCCCTCTAGTGCTTAAAAAAAGAGAGAGAGAGAGAGAGCAAATGGGAAGTTGGGAAGTGTATCTGAGCATATTCCCTCCTGCCATCGTGCTCTTGAAAGATTCTGCCCAGTTCACTCCTGTTAGCTAACCCTGGTCAGTGTCTTCCATTTCACTGAGATTTCTAGTTGGGAGTCTTTTCACCACCCAGTTAGTAAATGATGGGTTATTTCTGAGCAAGAAAATATCCCTTTCATGTGCTTACTTCTTAACTCTACATAAAATTTTGCTCAAATTGTCTCCTTTGACTTCAACAACCAGCCTGTGGGATAAGAGGGAAGAACTCCTGCAGCCAGGCTTGGCCCCCTTCCCATCAAAGTCTGTAAGGCAGTTAAATTACTCATTAACAGAAGCTGAACCCTCGCCATAGAATTTTTACTTTTTTTTTTTTTTGCTTTTGTTTTTGTTTTCTTTTGGGAGGGGTTCTGTTTTAAAATATGTTACTTATTTGAGATAGATAGATGATAGATAGATAGATAGATAGATAGATAGATAGATAGATAGATAGATAGATGGATGATAAAGAACACCAGGGCTTTCTGTCACTGCAAATGAACTCCAAACACATGTGCCACTTTGTGCATCTGGCTTTACATGGGTACTTGGGAATCAAGCCTGGGTCCTTAGGCTTTACAAGAAAGTGCCTTTAACCACTGAGAGATGCCCCAGGCCTTTGCATTTCCTTTTTGAAATGGTATCTCACTGGTCTCAAACTCAAGATCCTCCTGAGTTAGCTTCCCATGTACTTGGATTATATTACTACCACATCTAGTCCTCATCTTAGAATTATTTAAAATAAAAATTAAATATATTTTAAATGGCCACCAGCTGTTGAGGTATGTATTTCAAGGTATGTATATTTCATACTATGAACATATTTCTATAAATATTGCAAAGAAACACCAGCCAGGTGACTTTGGTCAGCCATCAAAGCTGTCACTTACCCAGTGTGTCAGGATCCTCATCCACAAAATGGGAACTCAATCCCTTAGGCTATTGGAAAGATGCTTAGAAATCAGTCTCTAAGTATGTGTGGAACAAGTTAGCAGTTTCTACTCCAGTTCCCTCTGTCTTAAAAAGGAGAAAGCTAGGACTGAAGAGATGGCTCAGCAGCTAAGGCACTTGCCTACAAATCCTAAGGACCAGGGTTCAATTCCTCAGTGCCCATGTACAGCAAGATTCCCAAGGTGGCACATAGATTTGGAGTTCATTTGCAGTGCTAGAGGCTCTGGCATGCCCATTCCCGCCCCCCCTCTCTCTCACACACACACACACAAATAAATCAAAAAAAATTTAATGAGAAAGCCATGCAAGGTGTGGTGGTGCATGCCTTTAATCCCAGCACTTGGGAGGCAGAGGTAGGAGAATCATCATGAGTTCGAGGCTACCCTGAGACTACATAGTAAATTTCAGATTAGCCTGGGCTAGAGTGAGACCCTACCTCAAAAAAAAAAGGGGGGACTGGAGAGATGTCTTAGTGGTTAAAATATTTTCTTGCAAAGCCTAAGCACCCAGGTTCGATTTCCAAGTACCCACATAAGCCAGGTGCACAAAGTAGCACATGCATCTGGAGTTTGCAGTGGCTAGAGACCCTGATGTGCCCATTCTCTTTCTCTTTCTGAAATAAATAATTTTTAAAGAGAGGGAGAGAGAGCTGGAGAGATGGATTAGCAGCTACAGTACATGCCTATGAAGACTAAGGACCCAGGTTCAATTCTCCAGGTCCCATGTAAGCCAGATGCACATTGTGGCATATGTGTCTGGAGTTCATTTGCAGTGGCTGGAGGCCCTGGCATGCCAATTCTCTCTCTCTCTCTCTCTCTCTCTCTCTCTCTCATAAATAAATAGAAATAAATCATTTTTTAAAAATAGAATGAAAGAAAGCTAGTTCATTGCTAAGGTTTTTACTAGTTTTAAATGTCCATAATAAAAGCCGGGCGTGGTGGCGCACGCCTTTAATCCCAGCACTCGGGAGGCAGAGGTAGGAGGATTGCCATGAGTTCGAGGCCACCCTGAGACTCCATAGTGAATTCCAGGTCAGCCTGGGCTAGAGTGAGACCCTACCTCAAAAAACTAAAAAAAAAAAAAAAAAAAAAAAATGTCCATAATATATCACATTAATCAATGCATTTGGACAATTTGCCAAACATTTTATTTCTTACATGATAAGATACTTAGTATATCATATACATCATCATTATTAGTAGATCGTATTGTATAGTTTATATTACCTGTATTGCATTTTGGCCAATGCGTGTGTGATACTACTCCTTGACATATGGCAATATGTGTCTATATCATATAATACAAGTGATTATGTCTTCCAACACATGTGTCTGAGGCATAATTTGATCTGGAGATAACTAAAAATGAAGGTTGCCAATTTTCTCATGGTTACAGAGTTTTAGGCATTGGTTTCTTTGTAAAAGTGGCTTTGGAGACCACTTACAACAATGCAGACTGCACAGAAAAGAAGAAAATGTGATTTGAACTGTCTTGTCCTTTCTCGATGCCTGCATCAAACTACATGTGACAGCAAGATGTGCCCAGCCTCAGAGGGAGTAGTGACAAGTTCACCACCACAATGCCCCTAGCAAGCCAGAACCGACCTGACTTGTTTAGGCAGCACACCAGGAACCAACAAGGGAACAGTGTCCCGGCTTTGACTCTCCACTGACATGTGAGCCCCACGAAGGAACGGACTGAGTCCTCTGTTCACTGCATCAAACTTGACACCTAGCAAATAGTCAATGAGTATCCATGGAAGGGAAGGAAGTAGAAAGACGTTCTGACGATGTCTCCAGAACGGCCAACCTGATGGCTCATATCTATAATTCCAGTATGCTGAAGGTTGAGGAGGATTGCCATGAGTTCAAGGTCAGCCTGAGCTACATAGTAAGATTGAGGCTAGCCTGAGATATATAACTACACCTTATCTAAGAAAAAAAAATACCAGAAGGACCCAAGACAAGAGTAAGATGTCTGTTTGCTGGGGATGCTGCTAAGAGATATTGGGCATTCAGAGGGGACCAGGGATCCTTAAGGCTTATACGAACCCTAAGAGACTAGTTAGACCTGCAAGGATGAGTATAAAATGGGGCACAGAGGAGAGACAAGACAAAATCTCGTTCTCATTTAGATCCAAAGAGCTGGAAAGAAACATGGTAATGGCTGGTCTGCACTCAACAATGTGCCTTTCTTCTGTGGACAAAGAAAAGTCCTGACTTTTGGTAGGAGATTCATAGATAGGGCTGAGCTGTTGGTAAAACAAGCCCAAAAGTCCAGTACATACATGCTGGGAGAAGGCAGAGGCTGATAAGAGGACTCAATGGTTAAAGTTGTTTGCTTGCAAAGCCTACCAGCCTTGCTTCAATTCCCCAGATATGCATGGAAGCCTGACACACACACAAAACGGTGTAAATGCCTACGTCCTCTTGCAGCGGTGAAAGATCCTGGCATGCACATGTGCCCCTCATACACATACACTTGAAAATAGATACATTTCTAATATTTTTAAAGCAAAGACTGGAAACCTTCCTCACTGCTTGCAACATGTAACAAAATGAAGAAGGCACAGAGAGGATGCATATGAAATGTCTCTGAAAAGATCACAGGGGCCTCACCTCCCTCTCTCACCTCTCTCTCTCTCTCTCTCTCTCTCTCTCTCAAACCTCTCTCTCTTGGACCCCAGTCTTGGGTCCAGCTCTGGCTCATTTCATTTGGTTCTCTCTTTTAATAATCTATCTTGTACCATGTTACTATTCATATGTCTCTGTCCAAATCATTGGAGACACAGGAACCTAAATATTCCAGCAGGGACCCTTTGAACTAAGATCTGTGCCTCTAACAGTACCAGCTAATGATATGATACTGTGATGTTTTTATAGCTAAGGTCACAAGAAGGATCACAGTGTTACCTCCAGATTTGTTTCCTAAGGCTGCCCTCACAAAGCACCACAACTAAGTGGCTTAAAACAACAAAATTTATTCTCTCACAGTTCTGTAAGATAGAAGCCCAAAGTTAAGATGACACCAAGGTCCTGCTCCCTCCAAAAGATCTGAGGACAAATCCTTCCTTGTGTCTTCCCAACTTCTGGTGGCTGCCAGCAACCCTTGGCATTCCTTGGCTTGTGGCTATATGACCCCAGCCTCTAACTCTCTTTGCTCATGGCTTTCTTTCCTGTGTGTCTGCTTCTCTGCCCAAATGTCTGTCCTGAGATTAGGATCAACCTTAATCCATGATGACCTCATTTTTATCAAGTTAATTTATCTACAAAGAATATTTCCAAATAAGGTCACATTCTGAGGATCGAAGTGGGCATGAAGTTTTAAGGGACATAGTGAACTTTGCACAGCCTCCAAGTATAGTATACTTGCCATTCCATGGGGGAATTTGGCTAAATCTCATAGCCCAGGCCCTCCATCAGGATCCCTTCTGTCACTAAGTATGCAGGTCTTAGTGCTCTCTGTCTCTCCTCTCTTCCCCTCCCTTCCCTTCCTCCTCTCCTCTTCCCTTCTTTCTCCTCCTCCTCCTCCTGCTTCTTCTTCTCCTCCTCCTCCTTTTCCTCCTCCTCCTCCTTCTTCTTCTCTCTCTCTCTCCCTCTCTCTCTCTCTCTCTCTCTCTTTCTCCACAGTTTGCTGCTTCTCCCCAGTTGTTCAGAGCAAAGACCCTTGCTTGCTCTTGCTCTCTGCAAGGCAGGTTCCTATACCCCAAAGTGGCCTCAAGAAAATTGTTAGGTAGGGAATTAGACAGGCAGTAGTAGGTCTGGAGTCCACTGAGGATGGTCTCCTCCCTCAGACCAACTTTGGACCCCACCTCTTCTTTCCTTGTAATGGGAGGAGGTCGAAGGTATCAGAACTTTGCAATGAAAAGTTACTTCCTCCTGGTCAAGAACAGATTATGAGCTTTCTCTCTAGCCCTGAGTGGAGACATGACGTTCTATGCTCCCCCAAAGCATAAGACTATGGTCCCCTTCTGTAAGAGTTCATTTAATGAGCTTGTGGGTCTCCAGGCCAACAGACCCACCCCTCATCTACAGACATGCTACTGACGTGGTAGGAGGAGTATCTATCCCTCTCGTGAGACCCTATAAACACACAGAATCCCCTCGCACTGTGCAATTGCTTGGGTACCTGCACTGCTAAGCCTGCTCATTGTCTTTGAGTTGCAATTCAAAAACAATAACTTAACACTTTTCTCCCTTTCTATCTCTTCTTTGGATCCTGGCCAAAATCTTAAGCATGCGTACCTGGACAATTTTCTCACTGTTTCTCTGAACACTCCCCTCCCCACATCCACCATGTAGCTGCTTGCCAACCTTCACTGCTAAACCAGCCTGCTTTCTGGACCATAACTCAGAAAGCCTTCCTGTCTTTCTGTTATCCATTACCCTCCTCCTGGAGGCTGCCTAGATTGACAGCTTGTCTACCCAATGCTATTTCTCTTAAACTCTCATAAAATTATCCTCAAACTTTCTTCTGAATCTATTCTAAATTCTTTTTTTTAATTTTTTGTTACTTTTATTTATTTGAGAGTGACAGATAGAGATAGAAAGAGGTAGAGAGAGAGAGAGAGAGAGAATGGGCGCGCCAGGGCCTCCAGACACTGCAAACGAACTCCAGACACGTGCGCCCCCTTGTGCATCTCGCTAACGTGGGTTCTGGGGAACTGAGCCTCGAACTGATGTCCTTAGGCTTCACAGGCAAACGCTTAACCACTAAGCCATCTCTCCAGACCCTCTAAATTCTTTTATTAACAAAACTAAGAACATACAAAAGGGAACTCCAGTTCTCCAATAACATCATGAAGATGCATGGAGTCACAGGAGTCCAGCAGAGGGAAGACTACTGAAGTAAGCAGCCCTGGCTCCCCACCTCTCTGCATGTACCAAAGGGGCCCTTTCAAGGACATACTGGTCCTGGCCACCCCGACTCCGAGAAATAGCTTCATTCTTATGTTTCTATAGAAAGGAAAAAAACCCTTGGGAGGGACTCACCAGACTCTGTGTGTGTGTGTGTGTGTGTGAGAGAGAGAGAGAGAGAGAGATGCATGCCTTATCTGCGTGTGCAGCACTACTCCCAGGGATCCTTGAGCATGAGATCTGCAGGTGAAAGGGAGCCAGTGGTGGAATCCAGCCCACAAGGACTCTCCCTCCTGCCCAGCCAGCAGAATGCTGCCCTGCAGGCTCCATGTGATTAATCTGAACTGTCTCTTCACTGAGGTTTGAACAGACCTTAAAAAGCCAGCTAATGTAAGATAATAGCTCTGGCAAAATTCAGCCTTTGAATGGGACCATTAAAGCAAGTGGGGTTAATGGTTTTGCTGCTGAAAATCTAGAAAACAGCTCCCAAGCCCAACATATTTCAACGAAGAAAACCTCCACCCCTCTCCCAACAACCCTGAGAGTCAAAGGAGCAGGAATCACTGTCCCCACATCACAGATGGAGAAGCAGATACCTTGGAGATCATAATCTGAACTTTCAGGAAACGGATCCTTCAAGGGGATCCAAAGAATCCCTTTGGTTTGCAGATAATGAAAACAAGGTCTAGAAAGAGTGAGACACTGGAATAAGGTCACACAGCTGCTAAGGTGCCACGTCAGAATTAAAACCTAAATTTGGCTCTTAGTCCAAGTCTCTCGCCATGGGCCATGGGACCGACAGAAGAGACTAAGGAATAGGATAAAGGGGGAGATTCCAGAGGCATAAAGATGAACATATGATGAAAGGCAAAGGTGAAAGTCTGGGAACCATCCCTCTGTGGCTACATGTAACCTACCCAGAAATAATGCATTTGTAATGACCCATAAAACATCAGTGTCCTACTCTGTCCAAATCATTGGTTAGAGACAGGCACCTGGAAATTTCATCAGGTGCCTTCTGAACTCAGATCTGTTCCTCTCACAGTAGCAATTACTGATATGGCACTCTGTTTCCCATCATTCGTGGGCATTGAATACTTTAAGCCAGGGTTTTCCCAATGCTGGCCAGGCCTCCTTCCCACTACACCCCTCTGACCTCGCAGGAAACTTTCACAACCCTCACCAAGTGCTGCTCCAGGCACTGGGACTTAGTGGGTCAATCTGGGAGGCATGGACAACCCCCTGATTGAGCACTCACCTGATGGGTGAGTCCTGGTCGTTACTACACAGCCAGGCTACATTCCCCTTCCGGGCCACAGCGTTTGTTTGCCTGCATCAACTCTGAATGCCGAACAGCAAGACAAAAAGAAAAGTGGGACACTTGGGCCCTGGCTTTCCTCTGTGCCAACAAAGTGCTGTTATTTAACATCATTTGTGTGGTACAAACAGGAAGGAGATAAATGTCATATTCTAACCAGAGACGATTAGAGGCTGTCAAATGAAACATGGGACTATTGTGCACCCTGTCCATGTTACGGGCAGGAAGCGCTGCCCCACAGTCTGAGCCTACTTTCTTTTAGTGGGATTCTGGACTGTGAACCAAGATCAAATTGTATACACAGAATCAGACCTCTAAAACCAGTTGCCTAGACTTTTTTTTTTAAACCAAGTACTAATTTTCAGGGGGAAACCCTCGGAGATGCCCTTCAAACTCTTTGGTTCTAATAACTTTCTCATCTACAAAACTAATAGCATCTGAACCACCTATTCCCCCTTTTTTGAGCATTAAATAAGAATTGAGTAGGAAACTGCTGTTGTTACTCCAATGTCACTATGAATTGCATGTCATATGCACACAGAATGGTCATTCCCTGAAGTCAAGTACCTGCTTGTTGTAAGTTTGTTATTCAAAATTTAAAAGGTCTAGCTTCCACGTTCCTGATGCTACCTGCCGGTATAACCCCAAGTGAGAGGAAACGATGCTTATGTTTATTCTTTTGACTTAGCAAATTTTCACTAACTATATAAAAGGTCACAGAAAAGTAAATAAAAGTAATCTTAGTTTTGTTTTGTTTTTAAGATAGAGAGAGAGAGAGTTTGTGTGTGTGTATGCATACACACATGTGCCATGGCATGGGCTTGTGGAGGTCAAAGGATAACTTTCAGGTTGGTCCACGTCTTCTGCCTCACTTTGAGACAGGGTCACTTGTGGTTCATGTTTCTACTCAAGAGCTTTAGGAAATGCTCCTTTCTCTGTCCCCCTTCTTACTATAGATGTACTGGGATTAAAGAAGCCCATCACAATTTCCTGCTTTTACTTGGATTCTGGGGAATCCAAACTCAGGTACTTTTTTAAAAAGTATGTATTTATTTGAGAGAGGGAGAAATGGGCAGAGAAAGAGAGAGAGAAAGAGAAAGAAGGGGCACACCAGGGCCTCCAGCTGCTGCAACCAAACTCCAGACACCTGTGCCACCTTGTGCATCTGGCTTATGTGGGTCCTAGGGAATAGAACCTGAGTCCTTTGGCTTTACAGGCAAGTACCTTAGCCACTAAGCCATCTCTCTAGCCTGAAACTCAGGTACTGTTAATTTGTATGGCAAGCACTTTATCCACTGAGCCATCTCCATAAACCACCCCCAAAGTAATCTTGACCCTTGTCTATAATGTTACAAATGAAATTTCACTACTTGAACTTTGATCAATAGAATCATATAGCATATACTCCAGTCAGGCTTCTTCCTGTATTCACAGATGAATTAGAATCCATCCATGCTGTTCTGTGTTGCAGTAGCTCATTCATTTTTATTGCTGTTAACTGTTGTCTGTTATCATAAGAAAATATCCTGGCTGGAGATATAGCCTAGTTGTAGAGCACTTATTTAGCAGGCCTAAGGCCTTGGGTTCAATCTTTGGCACTGTACATGATGTCCTCAGTTGGAAGCAAACACAAATAATGCTCCTCAAAACACCCTGCACATGTGTATATAAAGAAATACAAGCCGGGCGTGGTGGTGCACGCCTTTAATCCCAGCACTCGGGAGGCAGAGGTAGGAGGATTGCCGTGAGTTCGAGGCCACCCTGAGACTCCATAGTGAATTCCAGGTCAGCCTGGGCTAGAGTGAGACCCTACCTTGAAAAACCAAAAAAAAAAGAAAAAAAAGAAATACATTGGGCTAGAGAGATAGCTTAGTGGTTAAGCACTTGCCTGTGAAGCCTAAGGACCCCAGTTCGAGGCTCCATTCCCCAGGACCCATGTAAGCCAGATGTACAAGGTGGCACATGCATCTGGAGTTCGTTTGCAGTGGCTGGAGGCCCTGGTGCGCCTATTCTCTCTCTTTCCCTCTCTCTCTTTCTCTCCCTGTCTTGTCACTCTCAAATAAATAAATAAAAATAAACAACAAGAAATACATATGTTTTTATTCCATATGTAATTGAGAGAAGAGCGATGAGTCATAATGTAGGTTTCTCAGGTACTGGAAGTTTTCCAAAGTGCTTATTCTAATTTATGCTCAAACCCTAAGTCTGCGAGAGTTCCCTTTGTTCTGCATTCTCTCCAGCACTTGATTTACTAAGTCTTTATTATTATTATTATTATTATTAGTAGTAGTAGTAGTAGTAGTAGTAGTAGTATATAAGTCATGTTGATTGACGTGGAGTAGGGCTCAATAGTTTCCATTGCCCTTTTTTAATATTTATTTTCTATTTTTATTTATTTATTTGACAGAGAGAGAATGGGGGTGCCAGGGCCTCTAGCCACTGCAAATGAACTTCAGATGTATGTGCCCCTTGTGCATCTGGATTATGTGGGACCTGAAGAATAGAACCTGGATCCTTGGGCTTCACAGGCAAGTGCCTTAACCGCTGAGCCATCTCTCCAGCCCCTCAAGTGCCCTTTCTTGATGAGTACTGAAACTGGAAAACATGTCCTTTGTGTACTGGCTGTTTATATATCCTTTATTGTGAGGTGTTTTTTTCAAGATTTTTACACATTTTTGTATTCTGTTCCATGTATATTTTTAATTTATAGGAGTTCTTTCTATATTCCAGTTATTGTATTATAAATGTTCTCTCCCTCTCTGTGACTTGCATTTTCAGTCTCTGAATTCCTTGTTTTGGGTTTTTTTTATACAAAGGGAAAAGTTATGATTTCCAAAAGGGAAGATAACTTTTATGAAGGGCTTGAGAATGACTGAGTCTTTCTCAGCTCTTGGTACTAGGGCTAAACCAGGAGGGCTAAAGTGCCAAGAAATCAACAGTCACCAAAGTCATGCCCCAGCTCAGGGGCTCTCAAGCTCATGTCACGTGCTGAAGAAAAATGAAGGAACGCAGAGCAGGGCTGCGTCAGGGTGAAAGTAGATTTATGACGGAGATAGTGAGGACTCACAAGAGAGCTGGAGACATTCCCAAGAGGCAGTGTTACCACTGAGCTACCTGGTCTTCTAGTCTGTTAGGTAACATATGTTGGGAACTACATAGAAACTGAGGAAATCTTTGCTAAGATTGGTTGTTCACATGCACAGAGGACAGGACCAGTAGGGTCAACATACCCTGTGCATGTCCCCTCAGTCCAACAGAGAAACTGATCATGTATTGCTCATCCAATCAGGGAGATGAGCGTGCATTATGGTCATCTTGTCCATTTGCTCTCCCAACCGGTTATATTCATTCTAAAGACTATTAATTCTTTTTTCTTTTTGTCACTGGGCTACATGGCTTGGCTTGTAAACAGGTTACATGTCTGTTTGTAATTTACCATGAATCCACTCCCCTTCCTTTACTTCCTAAAGGTAGCTAACTCTTATCTCAATTTGACCAGTCTCCCAGCAAGTTAGTAATGCAACCTAGGGAAAAATTGATACCAGTCACCCCAGCATACAGAAGCTAAGTAATAAGAAATGATTCTCAGATAAAATTCTGGATGATATGAGGAGAACTTACAATTTTTGTAAAAATGAAAAAAAATGGAATGTACAATACAAAGTGCAATGCACACTCAAAGAAGTCAATCACCTATGGAAGAACCTGTGTTTTGCTTATCTCTTTTCTTAACATTTAAATTCATTTTTTTCAACCTTCTGATTTTAAATATTTTATTATTTATTTATTTGAAAGAGAGAGAGAGAGAATGGGTGCACGAAAGCCACTGCAAACGAACTCCAGACACTTGTGCCACCTTGTACATCTGGCTTACATGGGTACTGGGGAATCAAACCTGGGTCCTTAGACTTCACAGGCAAGTACCTAAACTGCTAAGCCATCTCTCTAGCTCCAACCCTCTGTTTTTAAATACATCAAATCTAGGGCTGGAGGGATGGCTTAGCAGTTAAGGCATTTGCCTGCAAAGCCAAAAAAGCCAGCTAATGTAAGATAATAGCTCTGGCAAAATTCAGCCTTTGAATGGGACCATTAAAGCAAGTGGGGTTAATGGTTTTGCTGCTGAAAATCTAGGAAACAGCTCCCAAGCCCAACATATTTCAATGAAGAAAACCTCCACCCCTCTCCCAACAACCCTGAGAGTCAAAGGAGCAGGAATCACTGTCCCCACATCACAGATGGAGAAGCAGATACCTTGGAGATCATAATCTGAACTTTCAGGAAACGGATCCTTCAAGGGGATCCAAAGAATCCCTTTGGTTTGCAGATAATGAAAACAAGGTCTAGAAAGAGTGAGACACTGGAATAAGGTCACACAGCTGCTAAGGTGCCACGTCAGAATTAAAACCTAAATTTGGCTCTTAGTCCAAGTCTCTCGCCATGGGCCATGGGACCGACAGAAGAGACTAAGGAATAGGATAAAGGGGGAGATTCCAGAGGCATAAAGATGAACATATGATGAAAGGCAAAGGTGAAAGTCTGGGAACCATCCCTCTGTGGCTACATGTAACCTACCCAGAAATAATGCATTTGTAATGACCCATAAAACATCAGTGTCCTACTCTGTCCAAATCATTGGTTAGAGACAGGCACCTGGAAATTTCAGCAGGTTCTTTCTGAACTCAGATCTGTTCCTCTCACAGTAGCAATTACTGATATGGTACTCTGTTTCCCATCATTCGTGGGCATTGAATACTTTAAGCCAGGGTTTTCCCAATGCTGGCCAGGCCTCCTTCCCACTACACCCCTCTGACCTCGCAGGAAACTTTCACAACCCTCACCAAGTGCTGCTCCAGGCACTGGGACTTAGTGGGTCAATCTGGGAGGCATGGACAACCCCCTGATTGAGCACTCACCTGATGGGTAAGTCCTGGTCGTTACTACACAGCCAGGCTACATTCCCCTTCCGGGCCACAGCGTTTGTTTGCCTGCATCAACTCTGAATGCCGAACAGCAAGACAAAAAGAAAAGTGGGACACTTGGGCCCTGGCTTTCCTCTGTGCCAACAAAGTGCTGTTATTTAACATCATTTGTGTGGTACAAACAGGAAGGAGATAAATGTCATATTCTAACCAGAGACGATTAGAGGCTGTCAAATGAAACATGGGACTATTGTGCACCCTGTCCATGTTACAGGCAGGAAGCGCTGCCCCACAGTCTGAGCCTACTTTCTTTTAGTGGGATTCTGGACTGTGAACCAAGATCAAATTGTATACACAGAATCAGACCTCTAAAACCAGTTGCCTAGACTTTTTTTTTTTAAACCAAGTACTAATTTTCAGGGGGAAACCCTTGGAGATGCCCTTCAAACTCTTTGGTTCTAATAACTTTCTCATCTACAAAACTAATAGCATCTGAACCACCTATTCCCCCTTTTTTGAGTATTAAATAAGAATTGAATAGGAAACTGCTGTTGTTACTCCAATGTCACTATGAATTGCATGTCATATGCACACAGAATGGTCATTCCCTGAAGTCAAGTACCTGCTTGTTGTAAGTTTGTTATTCAAAATTTAAAAGGTCTAGCTTCCACGTTCCTGATGCTACCTGCCGGTATAACCCCAAGTGAGAGGAAACGATGCTTATGTTTATTCTTTTGACTTAGCAAATTTTCACTAACTATATAAAAGGTCACAGAAAAGTAAATAAAAGTAATCTTAGTTTTGTTTTGTTTTTAAGATAGAGAGAGAGAGAGTTTGTGTGTGTGTATGCATACACACATGTGCCATGGCATGGGCTTGTGGAGGTCAAAGGATAACTTTCAGGTTGGTCCACGTCTTCCGCCTCACTTTGAGACAGGGTCACTTGTGGTTCATGGTTCCACTCAAGAGCTTTAGGAAATGCTCCTTTCTCTGTCCCCCTTCTTACTATAGATGTACTGGGATTAAAGAAGCCCATCACAATTTCCTGCTTTTACTTGGATTCTGGGGAATCCAAACTCAGGTACTTTTTTAAAAAGTATGTATTTATTTGAGAGAGGGAGAAATGGGCAGAGAAAGAGAGAGAGAGAAAGCGAAAGAAGGGGCACACCAGGGCCTCCAGCTGCTGCAACCAAACTCCAGACAACTGTGCTACCTTGTGCATCTGGCTTATGTGGGTCCTAAGGAATAGAACCTGAGTCCTTTGGTTTGCAGGCAAGTACCTTAGCCACTAAGCCATCTCTCTAGCCTGAAACTCAGGTACTGTTAATTTGTATGGCAAGCACTTTATCCACTGAGCCATCTCCATAAGCCACCTCCAAAGTAATCTTGACCCTTGTCTATAATGTTACAAATGAAATTTCACTACTTGAACTTTGATCAATAGAATCATATAGCATATACTCCAGTCAGGCTTCTTCCTGTATTCACAGATGAATTAGAATCCATCCATGCTGTTCTGTGTTGCAGTAGCTCATTCATTTTTATTGCTGTTAACTGTTGTCTGTTATCATAAGAAAATATCCTGGCTGGAGATATAGCCTAGTTGTAGAGCACTTATTTAGCAGGCCTAAGGCCTTGGGTTCAATCTTTGGCACTGTACATGATGTCCTCAGTTGGAAGCAAACACAAATAATGCTCCTCAAAACACCCTGCACATGTGTATATAAAGAAATACATTGGGCTGGAGAGATAGCTTAGTGGTTAAGCACTTGCCTGTGAAGCCTAAGGACCCCGGTTCAAGGCTCCATTCCCCAGGACCCATGTAAGCCAGATGTACAAGGTGGCGCATGCATCTGGAGTTCATTTGCAGTGGCTGGAGGCCCTGGTGCGCCTATTCTCTCTCTTTCCCTCTCTCTCTTTCTCTCCTTGTCTTGTCACTCTCAAATAAATAAATAAAAATAAACAACAAGAAATACATAGGTTTTTTTATTTATTTGACAGAGAGAGAATGGGGGTGCCAGGGCCTCTAGCCACTGCAAATGAACTTCAGATGTATGTGCCCCTTGTGCATCTGGCTTATGTGGGACCTGAAGAATAGAACCTGGATCCTTAGGCTTCACAGGCAAGTGCCTTAACCGCTGAGCCATCTCTCCAGCCCCTCAAGTGCCCTTTCTTGATGAGTACTGAAGCTGGAAAACGTGTCCTTTGTGTACTGGCTGTTTATATATCCTTTATTGTGAGGTGTTTTTTTTCAAGATTTTTACACATTTTTGTATTCTGTTCCATGTATATTTTTAATTTATAGGAGTTCTTTCTATATTCCGGTTATTGTATTATAAATGTTCTCTCCCTCTCTGTGACTTGAATTTTCAGTCTCTGAATTCCTTGTTTTTGGTTTTTTTATACAAAGGGAAAAGTTATGATCTCCAAAAGGGAAGATAACTTTTATGAAGGGCTTGAGAATGACTGAGTCTTTCTCAGCTCATGGTACTAGGGCTAAACCAGGAGGGCTAAAGTGCCAAGAAGTCAACAGTCACCAAAGTCATGCCCCAGCTCAGGGGCTCTCAAGCTCATGTCACGTGCTGAAGAAAAATGAAGGGACACAGAGCAGGGCTGCGTCAGGGTGAAAGTAGATTTATGACGGAGATAGTGAGGACTCACAAGAGAGCTGGAGACATTCCCAAGAGGCAGTGTTACCACTGAGCTACCTGGTCTTCCGGTCTGTTAGGTAACATATGTTGGGAACTACATAGAAACTGAGGAAATCTTTGCTAAGATTGGTTGTTCACATGCACAGAGGACAGGACCAGTAGGGTCAACATACCCTGTGCATGTCCCCTCAGTCCAACAGAGAAACTGACCATGTATTGCTCATCCAATCAGGGAGATGAGCGTGCATTTTATGGTCATCTTGTCCATTTGCTCTCCCAACTGGTTATATTCATTCTAAAGACTATTAATTCTTTTTTCTTTTTGTCACTGGGCTACATGGCTTGGCTTGTAAACAGGTTACATGACTGTTTGTAATTTACCATGAATCCACTCCCCTTCCTTTACTTCCTAAAGGTAGCTAACTCTTATCTCAATTTGACCAGTCTCCCAGCAAGTTAGTAATGCAACCTAGGGAAAAATTGATACCAGTCACCCCAGCATACAGAAGCTAAGTAATAAGAAATGATTCTCAGATAAAATTCTGGATAATATGAGGAGAACTTACAATTTTTGTAAAAATGAAAAAAATGGAATGTACAATACAAAGTGCAATGCACACTCAAAGAAGTCAATCACCTATGGAAGAACCTGTGTTTTGCTTATCTCTTTTCTTAACATTTAAATTCATTTTTTTCAACCTTCTGATTTTAAATATTTTATTATTTATTTATTTGAAAGAGAGAGAGAGAGAATGGGTGCACGAAAGCCACTGCAAACGAACTCCAGACACTTGTGCCACCTTGTACATCTGGCTTACATGGGTACTGGGGAATCAAACCTGGGTCCTTAGACTTCACAGGCAAGTACCTAAACTGCTAAGCCATCTCTCTAGCTCCAACCCTCTGTTTTTAAATACATCAAATCTAGGGCTGGAGGGATGGCTTAGCAGTTAAGGCATTTGCCTGCAAAGCCAAAAGACCCAGGTTAGATTCCCCAGGACCCACATTAGCCCAATGCACAAGGGGGCACACGCATCTAGAGTTTGGAGGCCCTGGAAGACCCATTCTCTCTCTCTCTCTCTCTCTCTCTCTCTCTCCCTCTTTCTCTGTCCAATAAATATATAAAAATAAATAAAATAAATAAATATGTCAAATCTAGAGAAAACTGGAAGAATAACATGGTGAAAATATGCATATTTTCCAAAAATTTGAGCTTCATTGATTGTTAACAATGTGTGACTTTTATTATGTGTGTCTTACAATAAGTGGCAGATATCATGGCATTTTATTCCCTAATATGTAAGTGTATTTTGAGCTAACATCAAGACCATTTCTCATATGCCAGTGATATTTTCTTTGTAAGGTTTAATATTAATAATATTACAAAACATTTAGTCCATATTCAAATTTCCTCCATTTTCCTAACTAGGCCTTTATGGGCTTCCTTTGTTTAAATCTAGGATCCATTCATTGAACTTAGTGTCATGTCCGTTTCTTTTCCTTCAATCTCAAATAGTAGTCTTTCCCCCCACAAATGACACTGATACTACTGAGGAATTTGTAGTCCATAGAAGTGTCATATTATGAGTTTGTTTTTCAGTATATTTGGCTAAAATGGGTTTGCTGAGCATACCCCCATGTTGCTTCTACTTGGGTTGTCAGTAGCACCAAGACGATTGCTAGTTGTTAGCATGGAGATTATATATACATATATATATATATATATATATATATATATATATATATATATAGATGAACTCTCATAAAATTTTCCCATTTTAAAAAAACCAATTCAATGGCTTTTAGTGTGTCCAGAGTTGTGTAGGCATAATCATGCTCAATTTTAAAACATGTTCATCACCCCCCAAAAGAAAACTCTTTAACATCACCTCCTAATTCACCTCCATTTCCCTAGCTCCCTTCACCCATCTCCTCTTCTCGTTTTCCACCTCCACTCTCACTTTTGGTGAGCCCGTGCCAGAGGGCAGGGAATTCCCATGTATCTCCCTGTTTCCCCCTCACACTAAGGTAGGACAGGATAGTTAAGAGTAGACTGGGGGTGGCTGGGTGGGGTAGAGAGATGGCTTAGCAGTTAAGGCGCTTGCCTGTGAAGCCTAAGGATCCAGGTTCAGTTCTCCTGGTCATAAGCCAGATGTACATAAGCCAGATGTACAAGATGGTGCATGCATCTAGAGTTCATTTGCAGTGGCTAGAGGCCCTGGCACGCCCATTCTCTCTCTCTCTCCCTCTTTCTCCCCTCTCTCTCTGTCTCAAATAAATAAATAAGATAGTTGGCTAGGGTTGGACATTTATCTTTTCCTAGGCTAGTTATGTTCTGAATAAATCCTAGCAAGTCAAGCTCTGGTTAAAGGGTTTCTTTTGAGGGCGATTTCCAAGCTGCCCCTTTCCCCTTTTCCTGTAGAATGCACCGTCTGGTATTTACCGTGAGTACCTGGTTGGGCTCCTGTAGGGAAAACTAAGAAAAAATGTGCTCCTTTCCTCCTTTCCTCCAGGACTGGGTCCCCTGGAGATCAAACTTGTTCACAGAGATCCTCCATCAATTGGTCAACTGCAGCTCAGATTTTTCTACCATGAGCTCTGGTTCACTGGCTCCATTCATGAGTTTTCTGCTGTGCCAAGTTAAGATTCTCCAGCCTGCCCTGCTTGCAGCCCTGGGGGCAGTGGTTTGTCTGTCTACTTCACTTCTCTGAGGATCTAAGGAGGGTTGACTTTTTTTTAGTTTGTTCAGTGTTTTTACTTATAGTTAGGATAAAGTGAAAACTTCCAACCTCCTGTCTTTGAGAACTAGAAACCAGAGTCTCTGAGATTTAAGGAAACTCACTTTGTCAATATTTTCTTGTATAACTTCCTAGATTCTGAGTCAGACATAGAAAAGCCTCTTGCTTCCTAATGTTACACAGAAATTTGGGGGCTGCGGGCATGGCTCAGTGGATAAAGCATTTGCTGTGTGAGCCTGGGAGACCTGTGTTTGGATTTCAAGCACCCACGTAAATGCTGGAGGCCTGCCTAGAATCCCAATGCTTGGGAGTCAGAAATAGAGAATCCCTGGAGCAAGCTGACTAGCTATGCTAGCTGAATCTGGGAGCTCTGAGTTCAAGTGAGAAAGACACCTGATTCCAGCCACTGGCTTCCACATACACAGATGCTTAAGTGCACCAGCATACACACATGTCAACATGCACACAAACACACATACATACATGCACACACACCACGCATATGCAAAAAAAAAGTAGAATAAAAGGGAACTCTTCCATTTGCTTTACATACGTTCATAGTTTCATGTTTAGCATTCAAAACTTGGATAATTTTGAGATTTTTTTTCCAAGTGTCTACTCAATTATTTCAATTTACTGAATTATCTATAATTTGGGATATCTTCAGATTTTGAATTTCTATAATATTTCTATCTATTTTCCAATTTTTCCTTGAGAATGTCTATTTCTTCCTTATAATTGTCAAGCTGTATTAAGTCTGTGTAACATTTTTAATATATTTTATTTATTTTAAGAGAGAGAAAGAGGCAGAGAGAAAGAAAGAGAGAGGGAGAGAATGGGCACTGCAAACGAACTGCAGATGCGTGTGTCCCCTTGTGCACCTGGAGTATGTGGGTCCTGGAGAATTGAACCGGGATCCTTTGGCTTTGCATGCAAATGCCTTAACTGCTAAGCCATCTCTCCAGCCCGTATGTTTTTATATTTAATACAACTAGTCATTACTTTTTACTGTCTCACATTCTAATTTATTTAATATTTCAAGTGAAGTTCAAGCTCATCTGATTAAAGATAAAGTGCCAGCATATCATATTAGGTTCACATTGAAAGTATAAATTAAGGAGAGTTGACATTTGATGATGATGATGTTTTTTTCCTACCCAAGAGTAGAGTAATTTTTAACATTTGTTCACATCTCCTCTAGTATCCTATAGAACTTGAAATTATGTTCTCTGTAAGAAAAAATTAATAACCTCTCTCTTTTGCCCCATTTCTAAATCCTAGTATGACAAAGGTAAAAAGATAATTTGGAGTTATCAAAGTTTTCATGTATTGGTAGATTTGTACCAATATGTAACTCATCTAGAAGAACTATTTGTAAACTTAATATTTTTAAAGTACAGCATTTTTGTCATTTGGAACATTTATGTTACACTCATATGAAGTTAATAGTCTCCTCTTACTAGTATCTACCAGATTAAAAAAAAAAGGAGAGAGAATTAATGTGAAACCCACAGGGAGTATGCAGCTGGGCCAGAAGCACTCATAACATAAGAGTGTTTTCAATCTGTGTATCTTATTATTCCTATGAGGACAACTGGAGCATGTTTCTGACATTTACTAGTTGTTTTCATATATCTCTAGGTTATTTTGAAACTGAAGTTTCTTCTACTTATTAATCTTTAGATGCCACTTCTGTCTTTTAAGTACAGTGCATATTATATAGTAGATATCTATGATTCTAACATGTTCTGCTCCATACCATATTTTGAGAAGAAATGCTTACAATTCTATTTGGTGGTTTCCTGTTGTTTTGGTCTTTTTCATTTCAAACTCAAGTGTTTTGTATACTCAGATAAAAGACATGTGTAATGACAAAATTAGTTATTTCTGAGCTGGAAACTTTTGAAACTCAGGAACTTGCTCTGACAATGTTTTAACTGCTCTCAACTAAGAAAATGTATAAAAATGAAGAAAATAACGTGTGCTGTTTTTTCCAAGTGCTTTTCCATTGTGCAGTGAGGTGAAGTTTGATAGTGTTTCTGTATAGTGTTTAGGTGTTGCTTATTTTTACTTACATGTAAAGAAAAAGATTTAAATGTTTGTATGGCCAAAACAGTGTCATTTAAAAGGAAAAGAAAGTTTATGTAGAATGTATGCCAATGCTGCTTATTTTTAAAATGTTACTCAAGTTTATAGCATTACTAGATGCCTCTTTACAGAATTGAATAGAGAAACAAGGCTAGAACACATCTGAATCCCTAAGAGCCTTTTATATCTTCACATTACATGATGACAAAGTTTATTATGTCTCTTAAAGTTGTGTAATTGACTTTCATGGTCCAACTGATGAGCCTGTTATTAATAAAGGATAGAATTAACCATGAAACTTAAGACATAACATTGCAGCTATCAGTTGGAGAATATATTATAAAGTTTTCAGACAGTAAATCAGAAACAATACTTTTATGTATACTATAAAATGTAATTTTGCTGTTAAGTCTACATTTTTTATTAAAAATGTTTATAACTTTGCTTTTAGAATTTTTTATAAAACTATTTGCAAATTACAAACTTAATAAAATATTTTAGTCACAAAAATTCTTGTTCTTGGGCTGGAGAGATGGCTTAGCAATTAAGGCATTTGCCTGTGAAGACAAAGGACCCAGGTTCTATTCCCCAGTACCCACATAAGCCAGATGCACAAGGGATACATGCATCTGGAGTTCGTTTGCAGTGGCTAGAGGCCCTGGCATGCCTCTTCTCTCTCTGTCTGTCTCTCTTCTTCTATCTCTCTCTGCTTGCAAATAAATAAATAAGTTAAATATATATATAAATTTGTTCTCATGTATTTAATATATATCTCAAATTTTTATTAAGATTACTCGTGGAATTTAAGCTTTGGTATGTGTGTCTACTGTAACAAGGTGGTTTCTCCCACTAAATTTATTAGCTAGCTGTGATTTGCATAAAAGTATTAATTTCTGTTAGGACTGATTTTTATTAGTTAGTTTTGAGCATACCATCATACTAAATTATCTTGTTTCTATGAGTTTTCTCAGCTCATTGTCTTGAGTTTTCTAGATAGTCATACCATATGCAAATAGTGATTGTTACACCCCCAATGTCTGAATTGTTTTGCTGTCAAGGTTCTACTCTTATCCCTTTGAATTCAAGAGTTCATCCAGTATAATTTTCAGTAATAGCAGACATTGTGGTCTTGCTCTTACCTCTAATTAGAATGTCACAATTTCCTCAGTACTAGTGCTGGGAGAGATAATACTTTTTTATTTAAATGTTTTTTATTAGTTTGAGAGAGAGAGAGAGAGAGAGAATGGGTATGTCAAGGCTTTTGCCACTGCAAATTAACTCCAAACTCAAAGCACCATGTTGTACATCTGGTTTACATGAGCACTGGGGAATCAGGCCTAGGCTGGCAGGCTTTGCAAGCAAGCACCTTTAGCTGTTGAGCCATCTCCCCAAACTGATATAGATATACTTTTCTACATTAAGAAAGCAGCCATCTAGCTCTGCATTATTTTAAAAAATATTTTTATTTATTTGAGAGAGAGACACATTGCTTATGGGCACACCAGGGCCTCCTCCTGCTACTGCAAATGATCTCTAGGTGCATGTGTCACTTTGTGTATCTGATTTTATGTGGGTAGTGGGGAGTCAAACGCAGGCCCACAGACTTTGCAAGCAAGTACTTTAAGCAATGAGTCATCCCCTGAACCCTCAGCTCCAAGTTCTGTTCTAAATCAACCTGGAGCTGTCTGCTTTTTAAAAGTCTTACTATTTCCTCAATGCATCTTCAGGTTGTGCTTTTTTGGAAGCCAGTTATTTGTTTACTCGCCTTAATTCTTACATGGAAATCAGTTTATTTAGGTAATTCACCTCTTCTAAAGTTATTACAAACAAACTGCATTCTCCTAGGGGAAGTAACTCCATGTCATTGAGATTTCTACATTTGTCCACTCAAAGTTAAACCAAGTAATTTCTTATCATTTTTGAAAATTGCCTCTGCTTTGTTATTTCTCCCTTTCAGCTTCTCATTTGTATACATGCATTTTGATTTTCATTATTATGATGATGTCTAAAGATTTGTCCCAAAGAGATTAAGGAGTTATTTATTAGTACTGTCAATCTGTTTTCTAATTACTTCCTACTTTGATCATTACTAATGATTTCCTTCTGTTATCTTCTTTTATCTTTTATTTTGGTATACTTCTAATTTTTAACACAAAGCTTAATTTGTTTTTAAATTCTTTGTTTTGGTATTTCAGGAAGTGATTCTTTTTCTCTCTATACATGACTTTGTGTATTAGTTTCTTAAAGCTGCAGTAACAGAGTACCACAGGCTGGATGGTTTAAACAACAAAATTTGCTGTCTCACAGTTCTAGAAGCTAGAAGTCAAAGATCAAAGTATCAGCAGGATTGATTCCCTCTGAAGACTGTATGGAAAAAAATATGTCACACTACATCATTTCTTAGTTTGAAACATCACCCCATCTCTGCCTTATCTTCATATGGTCATTGTATAGCTGTATCCTTTGAAGTGAATCATTCCCACATGGAGAGAGGAGAGAAAATCTTAAGACTCATGAAGCTTACAGCACTGAGGACACCCAGGAAACTTACTCAGGACCTGGGAGCTTCCTCCTTATAAAGTTGCAGAAGCAGTAAACCTGCAGGCTCTCTCCTCTGCCTCCTCTTAGCCTTCTCTCATCAGCTCTCTATTTTCACTTTCCCTCTTTTCCTGGCTCAGGCTGCCCTCAAACTGTTCACTTAGCAGTTGTCAATGGCTTCTGCTAAGACTCAGGCTACCTGCTTCGGTCAGTACAGCACTCCAGAGCCAGGATGCAGCTGGAGCGCCTGCCACTGCTCAGGAGCCAGGAAACTCGGGGTGCTGTTCAGGAACTAGATGCTGGGTTGGGCTAGGTTTGTTGCGGTGCAAGCATCCACTCCCACTGAGGGTGGGACCCCAGCAGGCAGAGGGGATTCCCAGAGCTGGGGAGGAGGATCCGCAAGCCATCCACTGCCACACCAAACCAGTGCCATTCCGTAGATTCAGCCCCGTGGATCCTGCCACAATTTCTCAGAAGAGGTTAGAGAGCCTCATAGCACAATATCCATTTCAGACACTTAAGGTGAATGCAGCCTAAAGCGAGATAATGTGGGTATTCATGGTGTTAGATTATTGCTTTATCGTACACTATTCTGTAGTATGTAGAGCTACTTATACACACATACATATGCATGAAGAATAAATGTGTCCATCCGGGTCATGGTAGGTACATTTTATATCCTGCATGTTAAATTAGATAACTCAGGCACTTTCCTTGGGCTGAAAGCTTACATCACCCTTCCTTCACTCTCTCTTTTCCTTCCCCTAGTCTGTCAATAGATCTCGTAGATTTTGCAGTGCAATATCCCTACTACTTATTCTCTTTTCCAGTGCCCAAGCACAGCGCTTATCACGTTCTATACAGACAACTGCACAACTCCCCCCTAAGTACTTCCTTGCCTTGACTTGTTCTGCCCCATAGCAGAGCAATCCAGTCTCACCTTCTTGCCAGTTACCTTCCTGAAACAAAGCTCTGGATATATCATTGTTTTTCCTTAGGTTTCTCTTTATGTTCAAGGTCTAAACTCAAATGCTCTTCAAGGCGCTCCTTCCCTACGAAAAGCTCTCTCTCACCTTAACTTTTCCTTACACATTCATTGTCAAGCTCACTTAGAAAGTAGTCTCTGGGTTCTGGGAGCATAGCTCAGTGGGAGAACACTTCCTGAGTACAATCTCTAGTATCGAATCATGTTCTCTATTATCTGAAGCCCTCCCCCTACTTTTCCTGCATTTATCTAAATTCACATTGACCAATCTCTGCTTCTAGACCCTACCTACAAGGGACAAAGTTGTTTCCACTTTCAGTGACACAGACTCTGTCTTATGCAAGACTACAGGGGGCCCAGAATTTTATGGACCGTAATTTGTGCAGAAGTATCTGATTAAATCAATAAAACAGTCAATAATTTCCTCTGATGTTCCTAGTCCCAGGGCATTTAAATGTGCTGACAATGAACAATTGAAAATTGAAAAGCTCTGTCGAATGAGCTGGGAGAGATGATTTCTTCAGGTCAGCAGGCTGAGCCTCTGGACTGGACATGGAAGAGGCCCAGTTGGAGCTCAGCTTGATTCTCCTCCTCCTTCTTTGTGTAGACGTCACCCTGGAGCTTTTGCATGGCTGGGAGGCTCTGTACTCTGTGCTGCCCCAAAGGGAAGGGACCCATTAGCGTTGGCACCAGGCACTGCACTGGATATATACCACCGTGTTCTCTAGTTAACTAACCCTCCTAGTAGTTCTGCAAGAGAGCTATTCTACCTATCTCTTTCATAGCAGAAATGATACAGAGATGAGTAAATTCCGAAGGTCACAATGCTGGGATTCCAAAACAAATCTAACTGAAATGTCTGTCATATTCCTCACCCAACATCATGTAGCAGGTGAGCCGCCAAATTTGCACCAGATGCTGGGAAGATGTTCTGGGCCTCATTTATGCAGGAGCCACATGACCACTGAAAGTCCCTCCAAGTGGAATGATTTCGAAGGATCCATGTTTGTCAAGGGCAGTCACAAAAGGTCCGATCATCATGTTCACTAATGGAGGACTTCTCTCCTTTTATATCTGGAAATAAATCACAGGAAGGAGTGCTCAGCCATCATCCGTCATCTGAGTAGAATTTCAATCTTTTCCTTTTCGTTCTCAACACCAATCCCATCTCTCAGCAATGCCACCTTTTACATTTCTTGTCCTTTGCTATTATTTTGTGTTTAGTCACCTAGTTCTTAAAGCTGGACCACAGAAACTTGGTCAATCTGTTATGTTCCTGTAACCTACGAGCATGTGTAAGAGCTGTTAATTCTACCACATCACTTAATGAGTTAGAGATCTGTTAGAACTTGGCTAACCTAACTCGGCTCCATTGTGCCTGACTGCGGGCCTGGGGTTAGGTCTGGTTCACATAGCTGTTACTCTCTAGAACCAGCACCCAGGCCATATCTTCTTCAAGACAGTGACACTTACAATAGCACTTACCCCAGATCCTATGGCAGGTAAGTGACTAAATTTGGACCAGTTGCTGTAAACATACTTCGGAACACATTTGTGCAGGGATTAGCCTGTCACATAACACTTTTTAAAGCCTCTGTTTGAATCCTATTCCCTAATTGCCCATTGTTAGTGGGCCAATCCCAAAGTCAAGTAATGAGACCATCAAAAGACAAAGGTAGGGGTGTATACCACAAAGTTAAACCCTTGGAGCCACCACACGATTCAACCAAACAAGCACTTACTTCTTACTTGTCACTGGTCTGGGTTTTATCAGTAACCTCAACTCCGGGGCCAACTACACACTAGACATAAAGCCAGGCGTTTGAGTTACCAAGGTATTTAAAACTCATTCCAGACTGCTATAAGCTTAACCAGAGAAGAAAGAGAGGTTTTAATTTGTTGAATACTTACATTCCAGGCCTGTGCTAAGTAAGCTCATGGACATACATAACTGTGTTGAGACCTGCCAACAACCCGATGAATAGAGCTTCAGGACATGTCTGCATTGTACAGACCTACAGACTGAGGTCCAAAGGAGTTAAAGAACCACGCAGTGAGGGAGCAGAAGAGCTAGGATTCAATACAGATACAACCTCAATCCTATGCCCAGATAATTAGAAGAAATAAGTGCCACACTGCCGAAAGTAGACAATGTATAAACACGAGAGGGAGAGGTCACCAGTCATGTTTCACACAGAAGGTAGCAAATGAGCTACCTGATCAATCTTTTTAAACATTTTATTCACAATTTATTTGCAAGAAGAGAGAGAGAAATGAGCATACTAGGGCCCTTTTGCTACTGCAACCAAACTCCAGATGCATGTTCCACTCTGTGCAGCTGGCTTTATGTGGGACTGGGGGAATTGAACCCTTGACCATCACACCTTGTAAGAAAGTGCTTTTAACTGCTGAGCCATCTCTCCAGCCCATTCTAGATAGATGCTGAGTCTATCTTAAAGCATGGACTAGACACCCATCAGGGGTTTCAGTTGGTGGAAAATGCATGCGTAATGGCCCGATGAAGAAAGGGGCACTGTACAAAGGAAAGAGAGGGTGGGGTGCACTGCATTGTAGGGAATGTGGCCAGAGTGATGGGAAATGCAAGAGAAGGAGGGAGCTATGCAGGTGATAGAAACCCTATTACCAGAACAGGAGAACTGAAGCTTTGCCTTTAGGGACTACGAAGCCCTAAGTAAGATGTGTTCTAATTGACCTTGAGTTCTAGCAACAGTGGCTTGGTGGGAAAATAGAGAAGGTACACTTGAACATGGCAGGCAAGGGAGTAAATGTGAATGCTTTCAAGACAGCAATGCTGTGGGGCTGAGAAGCAGGCCAGGTGGACCTGCATAAACTGCAGAGTGCACGCTGACAGAAAAACTGTCACTAACCCTGCTCAGGGCCAGCATGCATTGCCACATTGGAGAGTGGGCCCAAAGTCACAGATTTTTTTTCAAACTTTAATTTTTTTTGGTGTGGGGGTCGAGGTAGGTTCTTGCTATAGCCCAAGCTGGAATTTACTATGTAGTCTCAGAATGACATCAAACTCTCAGGAATCCTCCTACCTCTGCCACCCAAGTGCTGGGATTAAAGGTGTGCACCACCACGCCCAGCATTAAATCTTTAATTTTTTGTTTTGTTTTGTTTTTTGTTTTTTGTTTTTTCGAGGTAGGGTCTCACTGTAGCTCAGGCTGACCTGGAATTCACTGCGTAGTCTCAGGGTGGCCTTGAGCTCACAGCGATCCTACTACCTCTGTCTCCCAAGTGCTGGGATTAAAGGCATGAGCCACTACACCTGGCTCTAAATCTTTCATTTTTAAAAGAAATCTTGACTTATAAAATGTGGGGTTCCTTTCAATCCTTGCTATCCCAAATACTGTCTAAACTCAAGGATTAAATACAGAATTGTCCACATGCTCTTTGTCAGGTCTTAGCGTTCTACACGAGATGGATGGATCCAGATGGTGTGGGGTCTGCTAGCCACTTGAGCATTTAAAACTGTTTGTCAATATACAAATATAGATGCACATGTGCACCAGACAATCATGTGCATGTATATTCACAAGAGTGTGAATATACATGTATAGACATGTTTGTGTACATATGTACACGCATGTACACCCCGCCCCAGAGGCAGCTGTTGGCATAGCTTCACCACAGTCACCACCGTCACTCAGGAGCCCTGGACTTCTGCACACTCCTACACATTGTTTCTGGAAACCAAGAAGCCATCTGCAAGCCTCCTCTCTGAGATCTCCTACAACTTCTAGACAGAATTGCCCCCAGGGAGGTGGCCCAAGGAATTGAACTATGCGGTCTTTTCGACTCCAAAAGCAAAAGACCACTGTGTTGGTTTGTTTGGTCCACCAATCAAAAGCATACGGCAGGCAGGGAAGGGAAACGTCCCTGGAGATGGTTCAGCAACAGTCCCATAGACACAGGGTGGAGCTGTGTGCGCCTGTGCTGACTGCAGTAACTGCCACTGACAACCTGCCCTATCACCTTTCTGATTGGAGAAAAGGCTCATATATATTTCTCTCTCACTCGCTTGCTCGCTCTCTCTCTCTCTCTCTCTCTCTCTCTCTCTCCCTCCCTCCCCTCATTTCCTGAGTACAAAATGCCCACCCCATGGCTTCACTTCTTCATCTGCTGTTTGATTTTTCTCCCACCGGAAATGTTCCATTTCCTCCCACTAGCCACTTCTTCACAAGGGAAGCTACAGAAACATGTGTTCAGTTTCTTAATTATTTAATGCATTTGCAGTCAATTTCCCGGACCTGATGAGAGTACCATCCAAAGTCCCTGAGTGCCAGGAGAGTGCTCTCCTGGATGCCAGGGCCTCTGGGCCTCTTACCTTACCCCCAGCCTGGCCTCAGGGGGTTAAAATCCAATGGTTCTCTCACCACCTGATCCCACAATTCACCATTCTGACTTATCCTACTTGGCCAAGGGCCTAGGATTTGGTTCAAAGAAGGTTTCTAGCTGGATTCTTTGCAATCCTACTGTAATCACTAACTTGTGGTGGCTTGTTTTATGTTTCGGTGGCAGTAAGTAATCCAAACATCCTTTTCTAACCTATTTTTGTATCTTCATGCATCATTAATAGAAGTTTGAGGCTCAAGTAACTTAATTAAAATTTTTTTAAACTCTGCATGGTGCTGGGGTGGCTCAGTAATCCAATGTTTGTCCAGTAGCATGCACAATGCCCTACAGTCAGTCCTTGACAAAATGCACACACAGGCCAGGCATGGTGCTGCACGCCTTTAATCCCAGCACTGGGGAGGCAGAGGTAGGAGGATCACCATGAGTTCGAGGCTACTCTGAGACTACATAGAGAATTCCAGGTCAGCCTGAGCTAAAGTGAGACCCTACCTCAAAAAACAACAAAAAAAAAAAAAACACACACACACACAAACACACACACACACACGTATGTATGCATGGACTTCAGAAAATTTCTGTAGCTAGTCAATTAACCGAACAAATATTTATCATGTGCCTATTGTATGCAAGGCACTAGTTAGCAGCAAGTGTGAACAACCCCTTTGTCTGTTTTATAAATAAAGTTTTACTAGAACACCACCCCATCAATCATTGATGCATGTTCTACAGCTGCTTTCAAACCAAAGTAACACAGCTGAATTCTGGCAATGAGTCTCCATGGTCCCTAACCCTACAGTGTTTGCCACCTGGACCTGGGCTACACACGAGGTATATTGCATCAAGTTGTCTAGAGACCCTTACTTACTGGATCTCATGGTGTTCAGAGCAAATGTTGATGACTCCTACTGAATGGATAGTTCTACCTGGACTTCTCTGCAAGGCTCCAAAAGTAACAATTCCAACATTTTCTCAGATGTCTCTTTGAGATGTCCTGATATTCTATATGTTTCCCAACCTGACATCCTCATATAAACCTCTTCTCCTACACTGTTCCCTGTTATTTTAAGCCATCACTGCCCCGGGATCCTGAGAACCACTTTGGATCCTTAAGCTGTACATGAAATGCCCATGAATCCCTCCTATACATCCCTAAATCCTGTCTCTTCCTTCCCACCTTGTAGTCATATTGACCTTCACCTCCTGCCTGCTCTACCACAACAGAGGCTCCCCTGGTCCACCATCTTGATTCCTCTCCTTGCAAAGAGATGAGGATCAGCCCAGCTGAGGCACAAAGCAAAGAATTTTGGAAAAACAGCAAACACTTAGATTGCTCTTCCTATGCCACAGGAGGAGCTAATTCTAGGTGGCTTATATACATTAGTCTCCTCATCCTGATGATGAACCTAGAAGGTAGGTGCTCTATCATTGCCACATTGCTGATGGAAAAAGTGAGGTTTGATGAAAATGAGTAATGTTCCCAAGGTCATTAACAAGCAGGGCAACAGGGGATGGATGGAGATGGGATGCCAACCAGGAAGCTTGGCTCAAGTCTGTGCTTTAACCACATTTCTTCTGGTCTAAGCTTTATGTATATTGCCAGGGTGAACAACAGCAAAACCAAAACCAGCTCAGAAGATTCCTTCATAGACTAGGCCCCTTGTCAGTAGAGCATAGAGAATTCTCATGCCGAGGACCTCACCCTGAAATGCTGGACCTCTCCCTGCACTTTTGGGAGTGACAGAGCTCCTCATAGTCAGAGGGAATCAACAATACAGAGCTGCATTTGCGGAGCACAGGATTTCAGGATGGGGATGGAACAGTTAGGGTAATTAAAACCTTAAGGAGACTTTTCCCTGCATTTGTCAGAGATAAAATCCATTATTGAGCTGCCTTTCTGCTCCCAGATCTGTCACTGTACAAGCTTTTATCATGAATAGCAACACACTTAAATATTCAGCAAGTACCCCGCAGAGCACTAAATACTGCAAGTGCACGCGAAAGGTCATGGTTTCAATCCCCTTCCTCCTCCCTGGAATTTATAATATAAGAGGAAGACCCTAGAGCTGCACTCTTGGTAACATGGGCTCCAAAACAGGTTTTTCTTGTCTTGCCTTTTGCAGCATTGACTTTCTCCCATTTTTTTGTTAGTTAAGATCAGAAGGAAAAGGTAAGTAAAAGGGCATAGTCGGTTCAATTCATTTGAACCAAAGATATTTGAGGTTTTGCTCTATACCAATTTCTGTACTTGGCATTGAAAGAGATAGGCAGCAATGCCAAATAACTCCTACCTTCAAGAAGTTTTTGACTTAGCAGAGATAAGTTATATATTTATGTATGACACTATTGCATTAGTCCATTTCTGTTGCTATGACAAAGTACTCTTTATAAAGAAAAGAGATTTTATTTTCACAGTTTTAGAGGGTGAAAGTCCAAGACAAAAATGATCCTATCAGTTTGGCCTCTGGTGTGGGAACCTGTGTCTCTTCATAGCATCGCAGATGTCTTCATGGAAGAACACATTAAAAAGAGAAGTCACAGGTTTGGCTGGGAAGCCAGTCACCAGGAAGGCACGAGCATTTCTCCTTTCTTCTAACTCACTCTCTGAGGAACTAACTCACTCTACAAGACCAACGCCAGTCCTTTCGGACAGTAGTTCCCTGCTGCGAACCAAACACCTTCCACTAGGCCATGCCTTTAAATGAATGCCTCTAAAAATTCTATTAGCTCTTAACATCTCTTAGACACTGGGGATCAAGCTTCTAAACCAGCAACAAACCAATTCATCTGTTTGTCCAAACCAAAGCAACTATCCCATTATCATTTTCCATAAAAGATAATCATAATGAAAACAATAGTGAATGCCACTTATTGGGTCCTTTGCTAGATGTTAGGGACTGTTTTCAGTGAGGTAAGCCTTCTTCCATCCCACATGTGAGAGGGGGGTATTAGCTCCATTTCATAAAGACAAAAATGACAGTGACTCAGATAAATTAAGTAGCCTTCCCTAGAAGTAGAAAAGATAGGATTCAATCCTAAATTATTCACTCTAATGCCCATTGTTTTGCTCCAAAGAGTTAGCAGGATGCTGATGGAGATAATCTGGGCCAGTCCACCCAAGAGGAGGAAGAGTGTGAAGGAATTCCTATAGGCAAGGAGGTGTGGGATCGGTGCCAGTGGTGGAAGGGAGAGAAAATGGGGTAGAAAATAGTCTTGGGCAAGTGGGGTTTGTACTGGGTGATAAGGAGGTTCCATTCACTTGGTGACCACTGCCTAAGTACAATGTTCACTCCTCCAAATAGATTCACATTTTAAGACATCAAGCAACCTCTAACCTTTTCTCATTTGAACCCAAACCATGTTCAGCTCCCTAAGACTGATTCTATGATGCGCACAGCACACAGGGATCTTGAGCCACGCTGGACCATGCCGGCAGACATCGGCTTCCAGGTCAGAGCGTGTCCTTGTGCCCACTCTTCACACTCTGGAGGTGGAGATAGCAGGGACCCAGCTCTTTCTAATCACTGCTCTCCCCAAGACAGTTGTTACTGCCTTGCATCTCTGCCTCATCAAAGGAGAACTGAATCTGTTTGTGGGCATTCTACTGGGATTGGTATGTGGCATGTTGCATTAATAGAGCTTTTGAAGTTGAGCCCTCAGAAAGTACACTTCCATTTGCTGCACTTTATCATAATCCCAGATTCAGAGCCTCAGCCTCGAGAAAGAGCAGGGTATGAAGTCTACTTATTGGATGAGAAGAGAGAGATAAGCCGGGAGAGGGCAGGAGAAAGACTGTAAAAGAGAAATGATCTATGTCTTCAATAATAATGCACATTTCCACATTGTCTAGGTGATGATGTTTCAGGGGCACAAGACTCAAGGTCATTGGAAGGTATGAGTATGAATGCACCAGACAATGTGCCACTGTCTCTAGAATGATGGACAAGGGTGAACTCAAAGGTCAAAGGGGCCAGATCAGAACTCACAGCGAAAAGGAACAACAGATCAGCCTCTCATCTTAAAGCTGGAGAAGCGAAGCTCAGAGACAGCAAAGACGTAACCAAGGTCACATAGATGGAAGAACAGGATAAGGCCTCAAGTGTCCTGATTTCCAGCCCAGTGTTGTGTTTGTGACACATGCTGCCTTCTAGGAGAATGTGGCTGAGTGAACAGTAAAGGCTTAAGAGATCAGAAAACCTTGGCGTGGGAAGGCTTCAAGGAGAACAAAGAGTGATGTGAAGTGGGCTCTGAGGAGCAGGTGGATCTAAGAAGTGGAAAACAGGGACACTGCAGAGGGCAAGGTATGCTCTCTACCAGCCCAGAATACACCAAGCCTGGCGTCTCGGTATCTGAAAAAGGAATAAACAGTTCTTATAGTGAAAAATTGCTACAGCAGGAGTGTTAAATCCCCCTTCCTGGAAGATATGCAAGCCCTTAAAGAGAAACCCAAACCTTAGTGCCCTAGCTTAACAGTTTCAAGCAATCAACAAGCTTTTTGAAAGATTAAGGGGAGAAAGAGGAAAACACTCTGCTTAAACTCCCTGCTTAAGGGGAGCGTGTTTCCTGCTGGCAACCATCAACATTCATGAAGCACCCTAAGGGCTTCACCCCAGCAGGGCAGCCAGGCTAGGGGACCGGAGGGAAGGGCCCAAACCCAGCTTCCCTGGAGCCTTATCCATGCACTCATGAGGGTTGGATCACAGGAGGCCTGAGCCACCTCCCTAATCATGCTCTGCTCACTGGCCCATGGCCAATCTCCCTCAACCAGAATGGGATGAAGACTCTAAGTGATGTGAGCGAAGGTGGCAGCTAACATTGGAACACCATTGAAAAATAAAAATCCAGATGAGAAGAATAGAACTCACACCCAATACATGATGATAATTTTGTAGACATAAAACATGCCTGGGGGAATTAAGGCTGAAAAGAAAAATGAGCACAGTTGTGTGTCCAGTTTGTGTGAGAGTGGGTGATTTTTCCCATCCTTTAAATAACCTCTATTATCATTATATGTGCCTTAAATAATGAAAGTATCTGCAATATTCTTTTCTTCCTGTCCATTCCATACCAACATATACTGAAACAGTAAATGAAACAGGTAAGGTTTTCCTGCAACACTCACCCTCACTCTCTATCTCCCAATCCCATTTTATGTCCTGTATTGTATCGACTAAACCTAGTTCCTCAACCATTAACTCCCATCTTCTAACTACCTGCCCCAGGGTTCAGCAGTACAGTATGGTAGGCTACCTGATGGAGGCCGGTGCTTGCAGAGACAGATTGTCCTCTGGGATGATACATTTGCAGTGCTTGTTCAGTACTGGGACCTCATGTGTGAGAGGCAAGCACTATACCAAATCTTCAAGGTAATATATTTGCTTGAAGATGGATAGGCTCCAAAGATTGCCTGTGTCAGTACCTTCCCTCCCTGTATCTGGGCTGTCCTCAGTGACCTTGTTGACCAATCAAAAGCAGTGGGTTGTGGCTGGGGAGATGGAGACTGCTCAGTGGTTAAAAGTGCTTGCTTTGCCAGCCTGCCTACTAGAGTTCAGACCCTCAGCACCCATGTAAAGCTGGATGCAAAGCAGTCCATGCATCTGGATTCCCAACATATCTATGGCAGTGGAAAGTGGGGCCAAGAGAATCCCAAAGCTCATGGGCCAGTTACACTGCTTTCTCAGTGGCAGAACAACAAGAAGGGAGACCCTGACTCAAAAACAGTGTGGGAGGAGAGAAAGGTTGTCCTCTATCCTATATGCATGTTCATATACACACATACAAATACATACATACACACGCATGTTTTGTAAAGAAGTGCAGTGGAGTGACAGACATGCAAGGGCTTCTGGAATGAGGTAATGAGCAGCCTGAAGCTCGTTCTTGGCTCTCTTGGAATGCTCAGTGATGAGTGCTGCCTTTGACAACCCAGCTGCCACAAGGCACCAAGCCATATGGGCAGGCCATGTATAGCAAGTAGTCAGATCAGGCTGACAAGTTGAGGTGGTCCCACAGTTGGCATCCATTGCCAGTAATGTGAGTGCATCTTGGACATACTTCCAGTTAAGGCTTCAGATGGCTCCAACCCTGGCCTCCATATGAATATATCTGCATGAGAGACCTTAAGCAAAAACACCAAGCTGAGCTTAGTCTTTCCACAAAACCAATTATAATGCCTTGGTATTTTAAGACATTTGTAGGGGAGGGGGGGTTCTAATTTAACAGATTAGGAGAATGTTCTAAACGACTTTCTAAAAAATGGAATGATAATAAGATGTCAGACTCCGAGGTCCTTGGTTTGTTTAGAGATTCTAGAAAGTGTTGCTTTTCTGTTTGATAAATTATTTGATCATTCATTCATTCATTCATTTGCACCTTTGAAAAGAAGGCACAGTGCCAAAGTGTTAGGAGAGCAGCAAGGTGTATCAGAACCAGCCTGTGTAAAAACTTTAGTTCATGAAAGCAAGAGAAATGTCTTCAATTTGATTGGAAAATAAAAATTCCCAAAGAAAAGTGCAAGTAGTAGGGCTCACTGGGAAGGTCGGGATGTGGCCCATCAGCAAGTCCCCTCAGGTGACAACCCTCTAAGCTGCACTGCTAGTATGTCCCAAAGTGCCAAAGGCCAGAGGCAATTTTAAAGATGTATTCTGTTATTAAGTAGAATCTTTGTATGGATATATCATGTGATAGTACCATCATTTCCCTCCTTTTTGCTACAAACTAGTTACCGATAAGTCCAAGTGGCAAGTTGGATACAAGAATCAAGTCTAAATAAAGCTCTAAGGAGTTCAAAATGCACACCTTTCTGTGTATAAAGTGCGGCCCAATGCACTCAGGTACTAACAAGTCCATATGTTCACCACCCGTTAACCTTGATGTGCCCATGCAGGCTTTAGGTGGGAGCACTCAACCATAGTTTGCAAAAAGTAGGTGAAAAAAATCAATTTCTTTTCAAGCTCTATGGAAATGGCTGAAATTGGAGGTGGACAATGGTCATGGGTATTATCCCCAAAGCATTAGTTGGCCCAAGTGCCTATCTCTGTTGGAAATTGGCAGTGTGAACTTGGAAAAGTCCCTCTCCCTCAGTGAGCCTCAGTTTCTCTATTTGTGCAATACAGACACTCTGTGGGATGCTTTAACTCTGAGACTTCATAATAGCATGAGAAGTGGATAAAAAGGGTGGGGTGGAATTTTATTCTCACATATCTACCATTAACTTCAAACATATGCATGAAATTCCAATGGGATTTATGTTTTCCTAGTTCAGGGAATGACTTAAGAGTAGAAGAAAAGCTCAGCTCACCATATAGTTGACTTTCCCCCCAAGGAAGCTGGAAAGATGATTTCAAGGTCTCCCATATATCACATTTCTGAGATCAAGCTTTATTATTGCATGCTGAAGTGTAATGCATGTTGATTTAGCTCATGCATGAAGCACTGTTTACTAGTTTACTAGGAAGGAAGATCACTTCATCAGAAGAGTTCCTTCTCTCCCTCCTGCAGAATGCAATATAATTCCATTTCTCTACACCACACATATATTTGCATGAGTTGGATAAACAACGTTCAATTTTTCATCAATATTTAAATATCTCATTAAGGACATTTTTTAATATATGTAAGATGCTATAGTGATCATAACAATGAATTATCAGCCCATTGACTTACAAGTTGAGTGTTCTCGGGCTGGAGAGATGGCTTAGTGGTAAAGCGCTTGCCTTTGAAGCCTAAGGACCCCGGTTTGAGGCTTGATTCCCTAGGACCCAAGTTAGCCAGATGCACAAGGGGGCTCACGTGTCTGGAGTTTGTTTGCAGTGGCTAGAAGCCCTGGCGTGCCCACTCTCCCCCCCCCCCCTCTCTCTCTCTCTGCCTCCTTCTCTCTCTGTCTGTCACTCTCAAAATAAATAAATAAATAAATAACAAAAAAATTAAAAAAAAACAAGTGAGCCACCACCCCCGGCTTAGCTGTTTTATCTAAGATCCATGATAACTCACAGGAATGCAGGTCCCAATATCCTAGGTTTGAATGAATACTGTGATGTGTCTCCTTATACTCCAGAGCTTGCTCCCTGACTCCAGAGTTGAGGTGTAGGAAGGGCAACCTGTGCCAGCACTAAAGTGTGGTGAACCCATCTGACCCTTCCATAATGATGCCCCTCCACATTTTAAAAATGCTGCATCTCACCTTGGTCTTTATTTAGCTGATACAGCGTTATGAACCACCTCTCTCTTGCTGGGATACAAGATAGGATTCAGAGGAGAAAATGAAAAATACCCCACTCCTCACATTTCTGACATGCTGGAAGTAGTGGTGAAGAGAGATCTTAGGCAAAGTTTACTTTGGATCTCAATGATGTACATCCTGCTACACGTCAAAGGCATTCCTGTGAGCTGGTAAGTTTGAGTAAGCAAGGGCAAGGCTTAATTTGTTAAAAAGACAACTGTGAAGGGCAGCTCAATGACTTGTTCCAGGAACCAAGAGGCAGGATAATATGGGCACTGGAGTCTGGGCAGCCTGGATTTAAATCTCAGCTCTGGCACTTACTGTCATTGTGATGTTAGGTAGATTCCTTAACATTGCTGTTCAGGAGTTCCTTCATCTGTAGAACAGGGGGAGTGACAGTGCTTAGCACAGGGGAATGTAGGGGCATTGGATGATAGCGCACTTCTCAGCACATCTTTCTGTTTCTGGACCTACCAAGATGGCCATAAAGGTGAGCTGAATTCACATCTGCTGACCTCATAGAAGACTGTGACCAATCAAAAAGTATAATCATTTCAGGTCCTCTCCTTTGGGAATCTACACAAGTCATAACCAGCTCCTGCCCTCCTTTCCTCTGAGTCAGGGAACAGAAGTAGAAAGTGAAGGAGTGCCACACCTACTGCACATATGACAGTGCAAAAGAACTTTCTAGTTCCAGCTGCAGTATGGTTTGCAACTTGTTTTTGATCCCTACAGAGATTTCCTCCTTGCCTCCACAGTCCCTCCCCACCCAACACTGGCATACTGAGGCTCTGCCCCTACCTCTTGGAAATAGGCACCGACCACATGGCTGCTCTTTGAAATCCATTATGTGTATCAACCTGACTACTTCATATCTGGAACCCTAGCCCCAAAGTTTGCTTCCTTCTTGCAGGGCTGGGGCCTTAACAGGTCAGAGCTGCCTCAATGCATACTTGATTCTGTCTCTGCCATGGGGTAAGATGAGGGTGCTGGATGTGGTGTTCCATTTACATCTTCCTTGATTCTGGAATCTGATCCTTCTTAGCACCTTGTAGGACCCCTCAGGCCACAGCCTAGAGATCAAATGCCTTTTGCCTTTGTTAAAGTTGGGTGTTTTCATGGGAAACTCTGAGATGAATCTATACTTACTCTTCTGGCCTTACCAAAATAACAGTGCATGTTTTCTTGGTTATGTGACCTCACTGAGCTGTCAAGGACACTTGAAAGGAATCGAATTCTCTTCTTGGATTGTGTTGCCTTTCTCTCTCTCTCTCTCTCTCTCTCTTTCTCTCTCTCTCACAGAAAGAGAGACAGAGAGATAGAGTTAGTTGCTTTGCTCTTTAAATCACTGTATAAGAGTTTGGAAATATAAAGAGTTGTGAGTTGTGGCCTTTAGGAACCCAGATGAGTCCTTCCACCCTCATCAAGATGAATATGTTTTCAGCCAGCAGAGTTCAGTCATCAGCTTGTCTAAGTGGGCAAAAATGATACTGGGAACTGGAGAGATTGCTCAGCAGTTAAGGTGCTTGCCTGCAAAGCTTAACAACCCAGGTTCAATTCCCCAGTATCCACATGAAGCCATATGCACAAAGTGGTTCATGCATCTGAAGTCTGTTTGCAGGGGCTAGAGGCCCTGGTGCGCTCTCTCTCTCTCTCTCTCTCTCTCTCTCTCTCTCTCTCTCTCTCTCTGTGTGTGTGTGTGTGTGTCACTCTTGTTCACACTCTCACTCTGTTTTGCAAATAAATAAATGAAAATAGTTTTTAAAAAGAGAGTGGACCCCACTTGAAACTTTCCTGTTCTCCTATCTCAGCACATTGAACAGGCCACATTGGTGATAGATGGGGACACACAGAGACCTCCAGCATTGCCACTAGAATGCAAATGCCTTATGTAGGGAGCATTGCTGAATTTTTGGCAGGTGAGTGATTGCCTTCCTACATTCTGAGCTCTTGTCAAGTGTCTCCTGACTCATTGATGTTTTCTTCAACTTTTTTGGCTCCCCTGAGGAATAATGCCAATAAAAAAGAACAACAGAGTTCTTGCTTAGTAACATGTTTCCTACAAAACTAGAACTCTTTACTAAAATATATACACATGAACTTCCATTTGAATTATCATAAGTGCCCTATTATATGTACTGTTTATTTCAATCCTAGGAATATAAATATTATAAACATGTTTATAAATGTTTATGATATTTATGTATGCAGATTTATATGTATCTCATAAATATAAACATTAGGTATAATTAGAAGCTTTAGGCACCAAACCCTAAATTTCTGGAGTGACTATAAAAACCAGTGACTCTTACTTTATGGGTGTTCCTGGACATTTTGAGAATCTCTTGAAAGCTATCAAATGTGCTCTGTAAAAAATACATCCACAAGTAACATTTACCTACAGTTTGCAGGCCTATGTAGATTCCTCAGAGCCCACCCATGGGCTTTCCCTCCTCTTCCTACTCCCAAGGTCTACAGACCCAGAATGAATACCGTGGAGTTGGTTTTAGGGTAAATGTTATGCTTTTATCTCCATGGATTTTTGTGAAATTAGGGTTTCAGCAAAATCTCTTTCCAGTAATAGTTTAGAGTTTAGGCCCTGAGATGCTGCAATATTTGGCATCGAAAGTCCACATGAATTTTCCTTTATCATAGCTTTGACTGCCCTAGCAAAGACTTCTCCCAATTTAATGAAACACTGGCCTTTATTTTGCCCTCTAACCTCTTTGATTTGGAAATTATTTTTCTAGTCCTATAAGTAAGCAAGAAAAAAAAGAGAAAATTATTAAAGACTAACAAGGTCTTGCTGATTTTCCCAAAAACCCACAATTTCATTTCTTCTGATTGAGAGGGTTAATTTTTCTTCTCTTTTGACCAAAATATTTAGAAATTTCTACAAGCCTTTCTAATTAATTATTTGAACTATGTATACACATGCTTAATCTTTCTCATTAAAGACTCCTTTTTGAGACTTAAACCCAGTTACCTTTGGTATAAATCCCCACTACCTCCACTTCCAAAAGAAACAGTATTCATTTAATAGAATAAACATTGGAGATCCCCAAATTTGATGTCTGGAGAGATCATTCAAATATCCACATTGAGAAGTAAAATGAAGCTCTGAGTGTTAGTTTTCTAGTTGATTGAATCGGGGTTATTGATGCCAACTTCCCAGGGTTGCCATGAGGATTTGGGGACAGTGTGTAAAGTACGTGGCTCAGTACTGTCATGCAGCTGCTGATAGAAATCCTCTCAATGGGCTGGGCATGGTGGCATACAACTGTAATCCTAGCACTCAGAAAGCTAAGGCAGGAAGATCATGAGTTCCAGGCCAGCCTAAGGCATATAACAAGACTCAAATAAACAAAGAAGATAAGGGAAGGGAGGGGAAGGGAGGGGAGGGGAGGGGAGGGGAGGGGAGGGGAGGGGAGGGGAGGGAAGGGAAGGGAAGGGAAGGGAAGGGGAGGGGAGGGGAGGGGAGGGGAAGGGAGGGGAGGGAAGGGGAGGGAAGGGAAGGGGAGGGAAGAGAAGGGGAGGGGAGGGAAAGGAAGGGAAGGGAAGGGAAGGGAAGGGAAGGGAAGGGAAGGGAAGGGAAGGGAAGGGAAGGGAAGGGAAGGGAAGGGAAGGGAAGGGAAGGGAAGGGAAAGGAAAGGAAGGGAAGGGAAGGGAAGGGAAGGGAAGGGAAAGGGCCTCAGACTGGGGAAACTGCAGGACCGTGGACAGCTCCTCACAGACAGCCACGTTAAGACAATCTGCCATCTTCCCTGTGTGTGGCCCCTTTCTATAGAGAAGAAAGGACTTTGGTTCTGGGAAGGACCTTTTCCAACTTTTGCTTTTCTGTGTCAGTGAAAGCATGCTCTTCTCTACTTCATCTAAACCCACATTCTGTCAACAGGAACTTCAACAAATTTTATGCCTCTAAGTTTTTCGGGGTCTTGATGAGTTAGAGGTTCTCTGGTTTCCCTTCAGGGTCCCCCTTGCCAAGTTCCTTCCCAACCATTTTTTTTTATAAATCCCTCTTCCTGGATGTGAGTACAAGAGCTTACAGCTCTCTGAAAGTCTGGCTCCATCCTTACTGTACTCCTTAATTAACCTTCATTTCCCAGGTGGAATATCTGTCCTTTCTCTGTACCACCCTTGGCTTGGTGGTATGTGGGCTTCAGGGCCCTCTCTTACTAGATTTAGGACAGCCAGATCCCACAAGTGAAAATACCAGCCAAGGCACTAGCTTTCTAAATAAAACACTGACTAAATGTTAGCAGGCTTCTTCGTCAGAACAGGGCAGGAGCTGTGAGGGGGGCTGAACAAACACGTCGTTGTGCTCTTTGATGACAGTCAGCTGCTGCTCAAGTTCCTTCCACATGCTGCTCTGGGTGGCTGCCCACAGAAAAGCATGCCCATCTGTACCCTATGCCCCAACATTATTGCCACAATACGAATCCTGACACCTTGATCCAGTACCATGTGGGGCAGTACAAGTAGGCTCTGCAGTCATGCTCCTGAAAATACACTTAAAATGAGAATTTCATGAAGTCATTGTTACTTTGTCACTGGTTGGCAGTAAGATTAAGTGCTTCCTTTTAATTTCCAGTTGAAGTTAGGCATGACCATCTGACTTGAGTGTCTCAATATTTCATCTTCAGCTGCCAAACTGTCCAGGGCTGAGAGCTTGATTGGTACTCATCAACTTTCTTCTAAGGCAGGTCTCATTACTACCTCCATGGGCAATAGATACTGCCTCATGCTTCTTTTTTCTACCTCTTTACTTCATTTTCAACCCACTTTACAGAAAGCTGTCCAATGAACAAGACCTGAGGAAGGAAGATTGCTGCAAGATCTAGGCCAGGGTGGGCTATGTAGTAAGCTCCAGGGGAGCTGGGGCTGCACTGTGTGAAGCTTTCTCAAGTAATAAAAAAAAATTGCAAGTGAGTGCATGGGGCACTTCAGGAGCACATACATGTGCATGCACTCTATACACACAAGCAAAAAAAAAAGTTTAAAAGGGGGCTGGTGATGCAACTCAGTGAGAGGTACAATCTTGTCTGACCATGCCTGAGGCCCCAGGTTTAATCCCTAGAGCTAACATTTGTTAAATATGGAACTTTAAGTATGCCAGGCATTGGACTAAGTACATTACTGGCATTCTACTATGCCATTCACTTCAAACAAAAGCAACCTATTACTGTCTACATTTTGCAGATAAGGAAACAAACGTTTAAGAAGTGGAGCTCCTAGTCTAAGATGTTTAAGCTGCTAAGAAGTAAAACAAGATTAAAGGCCAGGTAGCCTGAGCCCTGTGCCCTTGCCTTTAGTCTACCGTCCTGTGCTGCTACATATAAGCCCCAGCACCTGGAGGACTGTCACACTATCTACTATGGACGCATCTATATTCCATTATCATGCATGCCTTTGTCTCCCTGCCTCACTCTGGATGCTGAATGTATTACTCATTTTGCCCATTCAGCTGTATCTATAGCTATCATTGTGCCTGAATCTTTTTTACAATATTTTATTTGAGAGAGCGAGAAAAGGCAGACATGGAGAGAAGTGAGTATGGGCGTACCAGGTCTCCTGTCACTGCAAACAAACTCCAGATGCATGCACCGCTTTGAGCATCTGGCTTTCCATAGGTGCTGGGGAAATCAAACACAGGCTGTGAGACTTTGCAAGCGAGTAAATTTAACCTCTGAGCCATCTCTCCAGCTCCTGCCTGAATCTTTAGGTGGGGGGACATCACTGTTGGATCAGGGGTAATCAGCATAGACACTGTGAATGAAGAAAGGAACATGCTCTCCCCTCAGGTCTGTGACCATGACAAGGAGCTGGCTCAACCTCATTCTCACACCCTTTCATCTTTGGAAAAATGCCTGCTTGCTGAGTTCAGGCACTCAAGAAATTACCATCCCTTGATCCAGACAAAGCCTAGATTCCAGGTGCATCAGTTGCTTTTATTGTTACTGTGACTCAACACATGACAGGAAGTAAAATATGAGTGTGGGTTTATTTTGGCTCAGAGTTTGAGGGGATACAGTCAATCAGCGAGGGGAGTGTGTGGCAGCAGGCTGGGATGCATTACCTCCTCACATCTCGGTTGAATAGGAAACAGAGAGCTGATAGGAAGTGGGACAGGGCTATAAAACCTCAAGGCCCACCCCCAATGATCCATTTCCTCCAGCAAGGCTCCACCTCCTAAAGGCTTCACATTCTTCCCAAATAAGGCCACCAGCGGGGTGGGGGGGTGACATTTCACATTCAAACCATACCACTTTCTGCAGAGGACTGCACTTTCCAACTACATCATTCTTCTTCCAAAGAGATGGTGATGGGATTATATCAAGTACAGTGAGAGAGCAAGTGGTTCACCTCAGGAAGAAATGTGTGGCCTGAGGAAAGGTGGCCGAGCCTCAGGCTGAGGCAGAGCTATGTGACAGCTGGGATGCAGAGGAGGAGGGCACAGAGGAGATGACAGTCAGGATGACCCTCCAGTCAGTCAGGGATTCCCCCACATACAAGTTGAGTGATTTGAAATAACTGTAATGAAAAGACTCTTTTCAAGATAGTAGAAAGATGCAGGGAAGCCACAGAGGTGGCACCAGGTCCTGTGTTGAGTAACAATAGGTGCATTAGCATCCTAGGACTGGTGAGAAACCTGGAGGCAAGGAAACTGGAAGACAGAGCAGAGACCTTCAGAGAAAGGACACACACACAGTGTATGGCAGCCTCTCCATTCTCCTCTCTCCCTCTAATCTCTTCTTGATCTCCATATTACTCAAGCCTAACCAAAAGCAGAAGACAGGTCTGTCCATTGATCCCATCTGTATTAGTCAGTGTTCTCTAGAGGAACAGAAAAGATAGAATGAACTGATATTAAAAAGGGAATTTATTAGATTAGTGTACGGCAGTACAACAATGGCTGTTTTCTGGCCTGAGAGTCAAGGAACTTGGTAGCTGCACAGTCCATGTGATTGAATGTCTCAGCAATCCCAATCCAGCACTGAAAGCCTGGAGGTTTTATGGATAGCCACGTTGGAAGGTTGAGGAAACTGAGTTCCAAAGCATAGGGAGGATAGCTGAACAGGATAGATGCACATACGAGGGAAGGCACTCGCCAGCAGGTAGCACAGGCAGCCAGGTGGGGAGAAAAGGGCTGTCTCTTCTGGGAGCTTCCTTACATATACCCCACGACAGAGAGGGCCACCTATTCTGGAAGAAAGACTTCCTCCTACCATCAATCCTTTCTGGAAGCAACCTTAGAGACCCACCCAAGAGGATGGATTCCTAATCTGTTTAAGATGACAAGAGAATTTAACCATCATACTGTCCTTAACAGTCACCTTTGCAGGTCAGAGCAAGTGGGATAGGGTAGAAGACTGACAAAATTAGGCAAAAGGAAGATAGCCAAGTTGGAGTTGTAGTCTTGTTGCAGTGACCTGTCAACAACTTACAGATTCTCAGAGCATACTATAGAATGAATTTCATCCCCACTCTTGCCTAGATGCAAATGCTAAAACCCCAATCTCAATATGACTGCTTTCGGGAGGACGTTAAGGTTAAATGACATCATAAGAATGGAGCCTTAATGCAATATAACTGGTGTCTTTATAAGGAAAGGAAGAGGCACCTGGAATGCATGAGCATAGCACAGGCCACATGAAGACAGAAACACCCACTGCTACCTTGAGCTTGGACTTCCAGCTTCCAGAACTGTGAGAAAGCTGGTTTCTGCTATTTAAACCCCCTAGCTGACTAATATTGAGACAGAGGAAACCTAAGTGTCTTACTTGACATTTAACCCACACTCTGAGCAGCAAGAGTTATAGATGTGCCTTCCTCAAAACCTCAAGTGATCTAATTTTGATTCTTGATCTAATCTTCATTTTAACAAGAGCCCACCACAGTATGCCAGGGGGCCCCATGATACACAGAATCTAGGAGCATTAACTCATAGGTTAAAGCCAGTGTGTTGGTATGTTTTCTTAGATTTATATCTATCATCACATTTTTTTTTTTCTTACAATGATTAAGATTGAATTCAGGGCCTTTCTCATGTTACACAAGCATACTGCTGGGCTATACCCACAGCTCCAGGATCACATTTTAACTGAACTAATTTCCAAATTGAAAAACAGTATGTGTTAGCTTTACATTGTGGCAACAAAATATATGAACTAATCAAATGAAAAGAAGGAAGGTTTTCTAGAGATGTCAATCCTTGCACTGTTGGTTCTGTTGCTTCAGGGCCTGTGACAAGCAGTAGATCATGTTAAGGACACATGGTGAAGAAAAGATTCTCACTTCATAGTCACCAGGGAGAAAAAAAGAGAGATAGGAAGAGTGGGGGGAACTAGAGTACCAAAAGCCCTTTAAAGGTCACTCCCTCAACAACTTAACTTCATTCCAATGAGGCCCTGCCTTCTAAAGGTTCCATTACTTCCCAATAATGCCAAAAGCTGTTGACTAAGTCATTAACACATGAGCTTTGGGGGAACACTTCAGATCCAAACTATAGCCAAAGATTCCATATTAATAGACAAATGCTTAATTTTTCTGTTATACAGCACACAAGACCTGGCAGTGTGGGGCCCACATTCCAGCATGGTTATAGGCAGCCTGAACTGACTCTTAGCCACCATTTCCAGAGGTTCCACAACCACCAGGCCGACACTAGTGTCTGCTTCACTGACTTAGTTCTCATCTGGCCTTCATAAGCACTTCAATTATCAACACCAAAATACATGGCAATCAATAACTAATTAATATGCTGCCCCTCTAGGAAACACAATCAGTGTTTAAGGGCTTCAAGACTTTGGAAAAAGGAAAAGTTTGACATCAATTCAAGGTTGTTCAGACTAAGTATTTTTAAAGAAATTAATTTATTGCAAGTATGAAGTACAAGCTAGGAACCTGGCAGTATGTGTGACATAACTAAAGAAAAAATATGTCAACAAGGACATAACTAAAGGAATATGTCAGTAAGTGCAATAGATGGGAGGTTTGTGACCCACTGTGGTGGTTTGAATTGGATGTCCCCCATAGGCTCATGTGTTCTGAATACTTGGTTCCAAGTTGGTAGCAATTTAGGAAGTGGAAGCTTGCTGGAGAAGGTGTGTTCCTTGGGGTGGGCTTTGGGGCATGATCACCAACTCCCCCCTGCCACAAAAGTTCTACTCACTATCTTGAAGCTATTTTTCACCTGCTGTGACAGAGGGGATATCCAGCCTCTGCTTATGCCATGCTTTCCCCTGTCATCCTGAAGCTTCCCCTCAAAATTGTAAACCAAAAATAAATCCTTTCCTCCCATCAGCTGCTTTTGGTCAAGTGTTTTGTCCCAGCAATGTGAAGGTAACTACATCACCCATCAACCCCAAACTCACATGTAAACTTAATTCCATGTGTGATGGCATTAGAAGTTGGGCACATGAGGTCATAAGGAAGGAGATTTCCCCAGGTTCTAGTTCCCTTATTTTAAAAATCCCCTAAGAACTTCCTGTAGTAGTTTAAATGTATGTTCCCCATAGACTCAGGTGTTTATTAAAGCTTGTTACTTGGATCTCCAGCATCGTGGCTGGAGATGTAGTCACTGGATAAGGAGAACGCAGATCCTGGGCTCTGGCCCTAAGGTGTGTTTGGGGGTGGATCTGATTTCTAGACCAGAGGTATGCAAAGCAGTCTGAGCTCTGGCGGGGTCCCTGCCGCTTGCTGCCCATTTGTGCTGGTTGATATTGGTGTTTGCTGGCAGGTGTTGGTTTCTCTCTGCTCGGATGGATGAAACCAGCTTCTTCTACTGCTGATGGAACTTCGCCCTCCCTCCTGGATCTGTATGCTTGAAATAAATCCCTTCCTCCTCTCATCTGTGCCAGATTTGGTTGCTCATCCCAGCAACCTTGAAGCTGTCTACTACACTTCCCCAGCCTTTCCACCAAATGAGAACACAGTAAAAACATGACTGTCTAAGAGTCAGGTAGTGGGCTCATCATACATGTTATTTTGGACTTTTATTGAAACAGTTGAGCTTCTAGACAGTGGGAAATAAGTTTCAATTGTTTATAAATTTCCCAGTCGATGGCATTTTGTTATAGTCAGGCAAATAGACCAAAATAACCATGAAAGCCTAGAAAATAAAGTGGAGTCAAAAGCAAAACCTGCTCACATACCCATCCATAGTGGCACATGCCTATAATCCTAGCACCTGGGAGGCTAAAGTCAGAGGATCATGAGTTCAAGACCAGACTAGTCTACAGAGCAAGACAATCTAAAAGCAAAAGAAAACAAAACAAACCTGCTAATAACCACCTAAACACCATCCAGGCAGAGAGGTCTGGAGTCAGAAACACACCTGGATGGGTTCCCAGACCTAAAAGATTCTCTGGGCAGTGAGTGCATACCCCATCAACCATCTGAATGATTGCATGTTACTTGCTCTGGGCACATACCCATCAGACTACCTCCCCCAGTGCCTGGCAAAGGGGAGGGTTACCAGCTTCCTTGCCACTTTGGCATGCCAGCTTTCTGGTTGATTGCATCCATTTAGTGAGCTTGATTAAAGAGCTCCACCTCTGAAGATCAGTTTGACTCTCCATGCCCTGAAAAATCTTGTTTCTAAGCCTGCAAGACAGAGCCAGATGTTCCCTTGGAGGTCTCTCGAGAGCCACCAAGCTGGCCTTTCTGGCAACTTTCCTCATCTATCCCCTCCTCTGTCCCCATACACATGCCAGAAATTCATCCATGGCCATATGGCCTGGCTTTAAAATGATAATAATAATACTAACAACAACAACAACACAGACGCAATTTAACAGTGCTCTTCTGCAACTTAATGAAAAGAAGCACTTTGATCAGCATGCCCACAGGTGGCTATTTAAATTAATTCAGATTAAATTACATTAACAATTCAGCTCCTCCGTCACTCTAGACACATTTTCTGCATTCAGTGACTATCTTAGGTCAACTATCTTAGGGCAACACAGAGAACATTTCTGTCCTTGCTGAGAGTTCTTTATGACAGAACTGATGACGATGGAATTCCAGAAGGATGGGAAGATAAGTAAGAACAGGGGTTCCTTGCAAGGGCTCTCAAGTCAGCCTCCTGGCCCACCTGCAGGAGTATCCCAGGGAGTTTCAGGTCCATCTTGAACTTGAGTTTAAAGTTCACAGATCTGGCAACTGAAAGCTTTCAGAATTCTCAATGTTAGACCAAGCTACAAACACCTTTGCCCCAGGACCCAACAGTCACTGAAACTTTATAGAGAACAATAAAAGAATGAGCCCTCTTTTCCAGATGGTTCTCATCCAAACAAGGCTTCCTTGACAACCAAATCATTTATTCTTAACCAGAACTTCCCAAGGAAGGCAGAAAAGAATGGCAAAGCCCATTTTACAGATGAGGAAAATTGGGATCTGAATATGTTGCTCTTGGCAAAAGGATAAGAAGTTTAGGTAAAGCTAGGGTGTCAGATTCAATTTCCCAACTTCTGACTTCATGTTTCTTTTTCTTACGCCATGTAGCCTCTTTAGAAAAGTGCTCTAAAAATTGCAATTGGTTGCCTGAGTCATAGAGCTAGGGCACATATGAAGCAGAAGAAAAGATGTCTCTGTACCCCTGAACCTTTGATGCAAGGCAATGGGTAAAGGACGGTACAGGGAAGTATCAACTTGGTTGACGGAGTGAGAACCTTGAGAAATATGTTTCACTTCCAATGAAGGGTTCTGCGTGTAGGAGTGATACTGATGCCAGCTGCCTCTTTCTAGATTCCTAGGATATGAGAATGATGGATGAACTCATGTATGAGAAAAACCACTGATAAACCATTGGGAAAAACCATTGGAATAGCAAGTCCAGAGGATTATGAGCCTCCTGCTTCTCAGCACACAAACAAAAGTTGAACTAAAATAAACACTTTTTTCCTCTGTCTTTTATTCTTATGAAAGAGATAAATGTCAAAGAAATCAAGCTTTACATGAGTCAGATTATATATAAATTTTCCCCCCAGGAGTCCACGTGTCAGCACAGGCTCAGCTTAGTTTCCTATATTCACCCAGTTGGTGTCCTAAATAATGAGAGTCACTTACAATGTAATGAGCCCACCAGCCCATGCTGGGCCCCCTGAATCACCAGAAACTCATTCTCAGATTTCTATATACATTTCACTGTAGTATAATGATCCAGTCACTGGCAACACACGTGTAGCCCACATGACAGCCTTCTTCTAACAGAACACTGCAATTTTCCTAATTATTCTGGATAGTGAAGATTTCATTTTATTCATGAAGAATTATTTGGGCTTGACACTGACTTATTTTGAGAAAGAAAGGTATAGCGAAGAGAAAATCCATTTTTTTTGCTGAGTTTTAACTTTTGGTCTTGCTTATATTTAATTTTCTGCAAGTTACCATGAATCATGTTTTAATGACAAGGTGGTGTTTAGGAAAAAAAAAAAAAAACAGAAAAAAGAGAAAGACAGAGAGTGTGGGAAAGGGAGAAAGAGAGAGATTGAACCAACTGAAAAACTTCTTCCAGTAAAATCCTGTGCCATCAACTTCTTACCTGTGAGTAAAAGGATTTCGAAGTCCCCCCAGAGAGTTTACAGGGCTCAATCCAATTTTCACAACAAAAAAAGTCTACATCTGTCTAATAGCCTTCCCCAGCCATGCCAATTCCAATCTGACACAGTCTTCTTGAATCAAAGACAGGGCAAATGGCTGACAGGACCAAACTTTATTGAGTGTAATGCTGTCTAATGCAATTCTCTAGACAATATTTCTTCTCTTTCCTAATGGGTCTCATTTCAGCTTGAGCCTATTGATTCCCTGCCAAATGATCTGAGCAGCTAAGGGTGCTAAGACATTTCCATCAGTGCCCTGGATTAAGCATTCCTCAGCCAATGGGATCCTTTGCCTCCTCATTCCCTGCGATGGTTAATATCTGGTTGTCAATTTGGCAGAATTTGGAATCACCATAGAAACAAATCTCTGAGATGTCTGTGAGTGATTCTCTAGATTAGGTTAACTGAGGTGGAGGACCCACCCTTACTGTGCATGGTCCCATTCTATGGTCTGGGGGTCTTGAGCTGACTAAAAAGGAGAAAGCAAGCTGAGCAGTAGGCATTCATCACTGCTTCCTGATGTTCCTGCCACCGTCCCTTCTCCACCGTGATGCACTGCATCCTCAAAGTGTAAGTCTAAGTAAACCCTTCCTTCCCTAAGTTGCTTTTTCCAGAGCACCAAGGAACTAACTAATTAATGCCTCGCCCTTGGCGTTAGAACAGGATGCACTCCTAGAAGTTTCCATTATACTTCCAGAGAAGTGACTCTTGCCTTGAGTTACCACATCTCCTCAGTCATAACCTTCCCATTCATTTCCTTAACAAATGACCCAGTGACCACTCAGACTCTTCCCTTAAGACCCAGGTTTCCAAGGGGTGGGGACAGCTGGTAACATACTTCCATGTAGATATAAGTTACATTCTAGGGCTGGGGAGATGGCTTATAAATAAATGAAAATATTTTTTAGAGTGACATTCTATAAATGGTCTTTGTGAGTACATTTTTCTTTTATTTTTATAGTTTTATTATTTATTATTTATTTGCAAGGAGAGAGAGAGAATTAATGGGCAATCCAAGACTCTTTCCCACTGTAAACAAACTCAAGACACAGTGCACCACTTTGTGCATCTGACTTTACATGGCTTCTGGGGAAATAACCTCTGACTGTCAGGTTTTGCAAGCAAGCACCTTTAAGTATGGAGCCCTCTCTACAGTCCCCATTTTTCAATGCTCAAAATGCACACTTTCCTGACCCATCTGGCTTTTAGGTAAGAGAACCTATGCTGATGAGAACAGTGCCCTTCAGAACTACCTGGGGGGTTCAAATATATTTGAGTTATTTGTCCTGGAGAAGCTAGGACTTCACTAAGGATCACAGGAGAAGAGATGGAGGAGATGGGCAATGTGGATGCCTCTCAAATGAACAGCTGCTGCTGCTGCTGCTGCTGCTGCTGCTGTGCAGTTGTCCATCATGGATGAAACCTAAGGGTCAAAATGCCTGGACTCCATTTCAAACTGGCCTTCCCTTAAGGTACATAGGTGTTCTGAGCCTCCAGACATGCATCTGAAAAAAATGGGAACTTTTAGAGTACCCATGTCTGTTCCACAAAGAAATACTTCTATGCCCATGGAAACACCTCCCTATCTACGGTTACAGTCAGATTTGGCAAGGATATGTTGTCGTAGCAAACAATCCCAAAGTCTCTGTGGTTTCATGCTACACAAGGTTGTTTGGTTCGCAGTGTATTCTCCACCACAATGAGTTGCCCTGATAGCCAAAAGACACCCTGGTGATGAGAGTCCCATGCCGACAGCTGTTTGCACAGTCCCCATGAAAGGGAGAAAAGGATGTGGCAAGTCACACATGGGCTCTTAATGTTTCACTTAAAGTGGCAGATATTAATTCTGCTTATAATTCAGTTACTAAAGCGAGTCAGATGGTCATGCCTAAGAAGAGATAAAGAAATGTAATTTGACCAAGAGCCTGGGAAAAAGTGCTTTATGAAACTAATGAGGCTGAAGCCTTAGTCCCCTTACTCACAGAAAGCCCCAGGAGAGGACAAGGCAATGTGCTTACATAGTCATGTGCTTTGTAAAGTTTGTAAATTAATTTGTTTTTTTTTAATATTTCTATATATGTATATTTAAGGTTCTACAAAACCTGAATCTATTCTAGACAAGAAGAAGCCCTGGAATATTTGTTAATAGCTGTAATAAATAATAAGGATTATCCAAATAAGCTTTTTAAAGAATGTGGCATGATTCTTCCAAGCTGATATAGAAGGAAAGAACAGTGCTTGATCATAAAAGAAAATTGAGCAAGAAGGTGATGATGGATCTGGAGAGATGGCTCAGCAGTTAAAGGCTCTTGCTTGCAAAGCCTGACACCCCAGGTTAGATTTCCCAGTACCCATGTAAAGCTAGATGAACAAAGTGGTACATGTGTCTGGAGTTCCTTTTCAGTGGCAGGAGGGCCTGGCATTCTCTCTCTCTCTCTTCTCCCCCCATCCTCTTTCTGTCTCAAATAAATAAATAAGAAGGTACTGATGGCTACTGCCCACCCTCTATCTTTTCCTTGGTCACAAACCAGACCACCCCCTCTTGCATTATAATACTTATCTTTCCTCTCAAGAGATCCTAACCTACTTGAACATAGACTGTGAATTATGGAAGTCTAAGCTTTCTTTTTCAAAACAGTTGTCCCTTGTCTTCATTGTAAAATACATAGTCAGCAACTTTTTGTGTCTGACTTATATTCCAGCGCCAGAAAAGCTCGGACAAGTATCTTGTGATGATTCAAATTTCTTCTTTTCCCCCTGGAGGTATCCTGAATTCGCCTTCGTCATCCCCTCAGCCTAAAATAGCACCTAACTCCAGAGGAACCCAGCTCCAAGTAGTCAGCCGTAGAGCTGGGCATGGAACTTTAATGCCCAGTTCAATGCTGGGTGTGTAGCAAGTCATCAGTAAACAGAGAGAGGGATCTTGGGAGGGATAAGCCAATGAGCTCCCACAGAGTAGGAAATCTTTAGCCTATACTCTGATATCTGAAAAAAGAAACTTGCCCAGGAGACAAAGCAAAAGAAAGGGTTGGAAAAATCACCGTTTTCCTTTTTGTCTACCCAAGCTCAGCAGACAGGGTAAAATGGAAACAAGCTACAAATAAAGTGAGGAAAACTTACATGCCTGCCTCTTGCATGTTGGAAGTTGAGAAAGAATAATCGAAGAACCTCAATTTGCTCTCCACTTGCAGGAGTTTAGAAGTGAAAGTGACCTTAGAGGTCATATAATTTAGTACAACTCAGGAACCTATAGAGAAAATATAGCTGCCAAGTTGACACAATTAACTAGTAGGAACCAGGTTCCACAGCTTGAGCCACACTTTTCCTTGTATTGCCCACATAGGTCTTTAAATAAGCAGTGTTTGGCTTAGGTCCCAGTATTCATTAAAACTAGAGCTGGTGTGGTTGTCACCACTGAGGTGCCATTACTTCCTGCTTCTGATTCATCAAGTGATATCCCCAAGTCACACCACGAATGGAAGGTATTCCACACAACTTGCTCCAATCCTCTATATTTCTGAAATCTGTCTTGCCATTGTATTCAAAGTTAGTGATTCTTTCTTCCAAAGGCCATCTCTTCTTTCTCACCTCTAAGTAAAATACGACATTCTGTCCCAAAAGCACAGAATCCCACTCATAAAGATTTAGAGATGTTTTCTATCCAGGCTTATCTCTCACAAGGGTCACTCACAGGAAAAGATCTTTGAATCACACCCATCTTGCTATGGCCTAAGTGCATCTATTCTGTGCAAAGAAAGGGGAGTAAAGAAAGAATTTGAAGAAATAACATACAGATGAAGAATTTTTCAAAATTTGGTGAAAAATATGTCTCTAGATTCAAAAGAATATCAACCTTAATTGGATAAATTTAAAGAAATCCAGACCAAGACACAACAAAATTAAATTTCTGGAAGCTAAAGACACTAGTTCACAATACAAAATTCTATACATCTAGAGGAAACAATCTACCATTAATTGGGGGGGGGGATATAATTGATTATAGGGTTAGGCTGTGCTGTTCTGGCTTATATATTTCGATTTTTATATGGTTCTTGGCTCAGAGTTCTCACAGCCCTTGAAAGTTCCTAAATGGCTAGAACAATAAGACACTTGGAATTTTATTCTTGGTTCCTAAACCTGATTTGGCATAGCTTCAGAGTGGTAAGGTAGAAGAATTTTTTGAAAATAAATTTTTAGTAATGGGTTTTATTATGACATACTATGTCAATGCATTTTTCCCCTTCTCTCACTATCCTCCCCTAACCTCCCTGCCTCTTCTTTCCTGGCCACCTTCCTTCCCCCAAACAGTACCCCCTTCTACTTTTTTTAAAACCATTTTTCTTTATTTATTTGAGAAAGAGTGAAAGATGGAAAAAGGCAGAGCATGGATGTGTCAGGGCCTTGTGCATCTGGATTTATGTGGGCACTAGGGGAACCAAAACTGGGCCATTGGGCTTTGCAAGCAAGTGCCTTTAACCACTGAGCCATCTCTCCAGCCTCCTCCCTGCTTCTACTTAAAAAAAAAATCCTTTCACTATAATCTTGGAATCTCAGAAAGCACATACTCTTTTTTAATTTTTTATAAATTTTTTATTGACAACTTCTATGCTTACAAACAATAAACCTTGATAATTTCCTCCTCTCCCCCACTTCCCCTTCACAACTCCACTCTCCATCATATGCCCTCCCTACCTCCATTAGTCTCTCTTTTATTTTGATGTCATCATCTTGTAAAGGCATTGCTAGGCACTGTGAGGTCATGGATATTGAGGCCAATTTCTGTCTGGACTGTTGCATTGTAAGGAGTGGTACCCTTCCTTTGGCTCTTACATTCTTTCCGCCACCCCTTCCATAATGGACCCTGAGCCTTGGAGGGTGTGATAGAGATGTCTCAATGCTAAGCACTCCTCCATCACTTCTTCTCAGCACCATGTTGCCTTTGGGGTCATGCCAGTGGTCACCACCATCTGAAAAGAGAAGCTTCTCTAACCAAAATTGAGAGTAGCATTAATATATGAATATGAACATTAAGTGAAGTGCTTTCAGGGAAGTTTGGTGAGAATAATATATGCATTTAGCAAGACAAGAGCGGGAGAAAGCACACATTCTTGTGTGCTTCTTCCCTTTTTCCTTCCTTCCCTCTCTCCCTGCCCCTCTCTCTCTCTTCTCCTGTACTCTTTGCACCTGCTCCTGGGTTTTCCCAAGGTAAACCATAGAAAGTAGAACTTCCTTTCCTCAAGATGGGTCATGGAAACTAAAATTATACTCTAGTCTTTCCCTGCCTTCTCTGATCCATCTCGCCTGTTGGCAGATCATAAGGCTCCCATTTAAGAAGGGATCCTGCTGTGCACCCTGGATGACAGTATGCTGAGCAGACGGGCCTTGCTAGGGTTTCTGCATTCAGTCTTTAACATCACATCATGCCTTTCATTTTTCTTTTTATTTGGGGGGATGGAGGGATCAAGGTAGGGTCTCACTCTAGCCCAGGCTGACCTGGAATTCACTCTGTAGTCTCAGGGTGGCCTTGAACTCATGAAAGTTCTCGTACCTCTGCCTCCTCAGTGCTGGGATTAAAGGTGTGTGCTATCACGCCCGGCTACATCATACCTTTTTGGTCCAATCCCATTTCTACTCAGTTATCCATGCTTCAATTATGCTTATGAAATGAAGTCTCCATAAAATCCCTGAAGGGGGCTGGAGATATGGCTCAGCAGTTAAGGCACTTTCCTGGAAATCCTAAGGACCTAGGTTCAATTCCCCAGTACCCATGTAAAGCCAGATGCACAAAGTGGCCCATGCATCTGGAGTTTGTTTGCAGTGGCGAGAGGTCCCAGATGTCCTCTCTCTCTCTCTCTCTCTCTCTCTCTCTCATGAACAAATAAATAAATATTTTTTTAAAACCCAAAGGACAGGTTTCATAGAGCTTCTGAACAACTGAACATAGGGATGATTAGAGGAAGAGTAGCAAAAACTCATCCATGTGTAGGGAAAATACTGCACCCTGCCTGCAAAATGATAGAAGCTTCTGGACTCAGCACCCTTTCAGACCTCACCTTCTGTACCGTCTCATCTGCTGCTTACTTCTCCTCTTTAAACTGCCCTTTCTAATAAGCTCGTCAGTGTAAGCCCAGTGATTCCCTGAGTCCTATGAGCTGCTCTAGTAAATTAATCAACCCCAAAGAGAGTCATGGAGACCTAAGTTAGCCAATAGGTCAGAGGTTGTGGAGGCCTGACCTTGTGACTGATGTCCAAAGTGGGAGCAGTCTGTGGGTCTGAGCCTTCAACCTGTGGGATCTCACACAATCTCCAGGCAGAGAGCAACAGAACTGAAAAGCACTGGAGGGCAGCCAGCTGGTGTCCTCTGCAGAAGTGATAACTGCTTTCTGGTGGAGAGAAATCCCAGACATTCTGGGACCACAGAAGTGATCTGTGTGATCCGTTGTTAGTAAGAGACACTGAGAGTAGGTTTGCTTCTGTGCTATAACCAGACTCAAAACAAAGTTTTGAACTGAACTATAGAAAAGGCAATGTCATGTGTATTTTTTAAATTATCAAAGAAGCAAGAAGAAATCAATCAATAATTTGACTGAGGAAATACACCTGAATTTGGTGTTCACAATTTCTTTCTTCCTTCCTTTCTTTTTTTATTTTTAATTAATTTATTTATTTATTTATTTATTTATTTATTTGAGAGAGAAAAAGAGGCAGAGAGAGAGAGAGAGAGAGAGAGAGAGTGGGCGTGCCAGGGCCTCCAGCCACTTCAAATGAACTCCAGATGCATGTACCACCTTGTGCATATGGCTTATGTGGGTACTGGGGAATCGAACGTGGGTCCTTAGGCTTCACAGGCAAGCTTCTGAACTACTAAGCTGCCTCTCCAGCCCTCTTTAGTTGTTGTTTTTTTTTTATTTTCAAATTGTTGTAGACTCACAGGCAGTTATAAGAAACAATGTGAAGAATTCCCATGTGTTCTCTACCCAGTTTCCCAAACCACAAGAAGGATATTCCCATGTTGTACAGTCAAAATGTCAAAACTCCATCACCACAGCATGAGACCACCCAAATCCCCTTTCATGCCACATAAACTTCCTGCCTTCCCATTAAAAAAATATGTACTTTTGTTTATTTACTAGAGAAAGAGATGGAGAGTGTATGGACATTCCAGGGCCTCTTGCCACTACAAATGAGCTCCAGACACATGTGCCATTTGGTGCATCTGGAGTTCATATGCAATGGCAAGAGGCCCTGGCATGCCCATGATCTCTCTCTCTCTTTCTCTCTCTCTCTCTCTCTCTCTCTCTCTCTTGCTTGTAAATATATTTTAATGACTTTCATATAAGTGATATCACACAATATGAAACAATGGGATTTTTTTAGCATAATCCTGTGGGAATTTATGCACATTGGTGCATGTAACATCAACTTGCTCCTTTTCACTGCTGAGTAGAATCTCACCGTACAGATGCGCCACAGTGTGTTGACCATTCACCCACTGAAGGCTGTTTCACCTTTCCAGACAATAATGAATAGGGCTGCTATCAACATTGTGTGCAGTTTATTATGTAAATAAACACAGTCTTCATTTCTGTGAGACAAATACTCAGGAGTACAGTTGCTGGAGTATCTTATAATTGCCTGTCTAGAGTGTTTTTATAAAAATTGTCCAAACGTTTTTCCAAAATAGTGTGCCATTTTGCAATATTGTTGGCTACATAGTGTCTCTACATCCTCAGCAGCATTTGATATTTTTATGACGTTTCCCCTAGCTGTTCTGATGGTTCTGTGATGGTATGTCACTGTGGTCTTAATTAGCATTTCCCCAGTGGCTAATGATGTTAAAATCAAAACCTTTTGTGTATTTGTCATCTATTGATCTTTCTCTGTGAAATGTCTCTTCTTCATGTTTTTCAAACATTTTCTTTTCTTTTTTTTTTTTTTTTTTTTGGTTTTCAAGATAGGGTCTCACTCTAGTCCAGGCTGACCTGGAACTCACTATATAATCACAGGCTGGTGTCGAATTCACTCTCATGGTGTTCTTCCCACCTCTGCCTCCCAAGTGCTGGGATTAAAGGTATACATCACCACTCCAGGCTTCAAACATGTTCTGATTGGACTATTTTTATGTTGAGTTTTCAGAGATTTCTATGTTGTGTATTCTGGGTGCTGATTCTGTGTTGGCTACGTGGTTGCAATTATCTTCTCCCAGACATGGCTTGTCTACCCATCTTCTTAACAGCCTCTCACAGAGGTCTTTAATGGTAATGAAGTGCAATTTATCAGTGTTCCTTTTATGGATTTGGCTGTTATCCAAGAGTCCTTTGCCTAACTCTAGATTCCTAAGATCTTCTATAATTTGTTCTAAAAGTTTTATAGGTTCACATTTCCCATGTAAGTTCATGTTTGGTGTAAAATGTGAGAGCGGACAAGGTTTTGTTTGTTTGCTTGAACCTATCAATAACCAGGTACTCCTGCATGCTCATTGAAACCGCTCTTTTCTACACTTGAGTTACTTTTGAACTTTGTCCAAAAATCAGTGGGGCATATTTTTGCAGGTCTATTTCAAGGTTCCATTGATCTATGTGTTTATTCCTCTGCCAACGTAATTAAGATGCAGTCTTAATTACCGTAGCTATATAACAGATTTTAAATTTGGATGCATTGGTTCTTTTACTTTATTCTTCTTTGTCAAACTTATCTTGGTTATTAAAATTCTCTTGCTTTTCCATGTACATATCAGAATATTCTTACCCATGTCTATAAAAGACCTTGCTGAAATATTATTGGAATTCTGCTCAACCTGTATATCATGTGGGGAAAAGTGATGCTTTTGCTCCTTGGAGTTTTCTAATCCACACACACTATTCTCCACTTGTTCATCTCTCTCATTGTCTCCTTCAGCAATTGGGAAGCAAGTTTTGTACATCTTTTGTTAGCTTATTTTATCTTTGAGTGACTGGAAATTGAATTGCTCCTTTTTGTTTGTGTGTGTGACTAGTGTGCATGTGTGTGGGCATGGTCATATATGTGAAGGTACACATGTGTGAACATGTGTGTGGAGCCAGAGGTCAATGTCAACTGGATTCCTCAGTCACTCTCCACTTTATTTTTAAAGACAGCGTCTCTCACTGAACCTAAAGCTTACAGAGTTGGGTAATCTAGCTAATTACTGAGCCCTAGGGATCTTCCTGTCCCTACATTCCCAACACCAGGATTACAGAGCCTGGCTTTTACATAGGTGCTAGGGATCTGAACTCAGGTCCTCCTGCTTACACAGCAAACACTTTACCCACTTAGCCATATTTCCAGTCCCTACTACTACACTATAATTGTGTCCATGTGTTCATTGCCAGAAGGTTTTTAATATTGGCTCATATCTTATGACTCTGTTGTTCACCTATTAATTCATTTGGCTGATTTGTGCTTTGTTTTGTAGATTTGTTAAGAGTTTCCAAATATAGGAGCTGGGGAGATGGCTCAGTGACTAAAAGCACTTGCTTGCAAAGCCTACCAGCCCGAATTCAATTCCCGACTAAAGCCAGATGCACAAAAGTGACACATGCACTTGGAGTTTGTTTGCAGCGGCAAGAGGCCCTGATGTGCCCATTCTCAATCTCAGTCTCAACCTCTCTCTTTCCTTAAAAAAATAAATATTTTCTTTAATAAAGAGTTTCCAAATAGAAAATCAAGCTACCTTCCAGTAAGGACACCTACTTTTTCCTTCCTGATACTAGACTGCCTTTTATTTTTCCTTTTCCTGCCTTACTACACTTTTTGTGACGTTTCAGCACAGCACTGAATTCTCTAGGAGTGGACATGCTTGCTTCATTCTTTTTTTGTTTTGTTTTGGTTTTGGTTTTGGTTTTTCGAGGTGGGGTCTCACTCTAGCCCAGGCTAACCTGGAATTCACTATGGAGTCTCAGGGTGGCCTTGAACTCAAGGCGATCCTCCTACCTCTGCCTCCCGAGTGCTGGGATTAAAGGCGTGCGCCACCACTCCTGGCTGCTTGTTTCATTCTTGTCTGAAAGACAAAAACTTCAGTCTCAAGTCTGCCTTGTGCTTTTGTTTTGGCTCTATTTTTTGTTTGCTGTTATTTTCTTTGATCTGTCTTCTTTTCCCTTACTTCGTTGCTATCTCTCTGCCTTCCTTGAATGTTTTTAAGAAAGCCATTTTCATTTATCAGTACTGCTTCTGAGGTTTTGTTGCATACCTTTTTATTTATTAGTAATGATTTTGTCATTACATAATGTATGCATATCTTGCCACCATCTTACGGTGATATTATCTGAAAGTCCTGACTTCCCACTAGACTTCCTCTGGCACCAGGCAGCAGGAAGGGAAGGAGAGCCTTGGAAATGCCAAGTGGAAGTAGAACTGTAAGTGCCCAGGTTCCCCGGGTAGTCTCTACTGACGTCATAGTTGCATGCGGAGGGAAGGAGAAGAGCTGGAAATGAAAGCTCCAGTTCTCCATCTGGCCTTATTTGTCTCCCCTAGCACAGCTGTGGGGTGCCTTTGGGGGCAGAAGTCAAGGTTCTCTGCTTGGCCTTCCTCAGCACTGGTGGTAGTGGGACTATACTTTCAGTAGCCAGAACTTGTTCAGCATAGAATAACTATGAAAGTTTTCTATGCTGTCCCTTTTCTCTGGTACTTTGGGGATAGAAAGATTTAGTTAAGGCTTAGTTTTTCTGTGGCTATCAGTGTTTGGGATGTGTTCTTGGGTTCCAAATGTGGAATATGAGACATGAAAATTAGGGAACTCACTACTGTTTCTCTTCTTGGGTCGTAGGCTAGTCTGTTTTCTGTTGCCATGACAAAATGCCCTGAGATGATAAACTTTAAGGAAGAAAGGTCTATTTGGGTTTCTGGTTTCAGAGTCACTCAGCAATCTTGTTTTGAGGCATGGTGAGGCTGACATGGTGTAATCATGTGGTGGGGAAAAGGGGTTCATCCTCCAGCAGTCAAAAACAGAGAGAGAAAAGGCCAGGGGTTCCAATATCCCCCTCACAAGCATGCCCCCTGTGACCTAACCTCCCTCCATGAGAAGCGGCTAGTCGCACTGCATCCGCAGTTAAAAAACAGAGTAGACAGGAAGGGGATGGAGCTATAAGTTCTCAAACCACAATACTATGCATGCAAGTTTAAATTAAAATTAACTGAAAAATTTCACTCCATTCCAGACATATGAGCTACCTATGACTCTACTGTACAAGGTGGAGAGAACATTCAGTCATGGCAGGAAGTTCACCATGTAGTGCTAGGTAGGCTTGAGCATAGCGTAGGCAGGCACCAAGTCCCCACTGTTTGATATTAGCCAGTTATGTCACTTACTGACCTCATCTTCTGACAGATTTGCATTCATCATCACCACTAACTTAAAGAGGTAAGAGGATTTTTTACTTGAGCTACAGGCTGAAGCATGTTGGGGGGGGGGGCACAATAGGAGCACCAAGTCAGAGGTGGGAGGAGCCATGGTGCTGGAAAATCAGGATACGGTAACTTTGGTAGACAGTAGATGAAGAGGAGGAGAAAAACAATTAGAGATGAGGGCTAGAGACATGGCTTAGCGGTTAAGGCGCTTGCCTGCAAAGCCTAAGGATCCAGGTCCCATTCTCCAGGTCCAACATAAACCAGATGCACAAGGTGGCGCATACATCTGGAGTTCATTTGCAGTGGCTAGAGGCCCTGGCTTGCCCGTAATCTCTCTCTCATTCTCTGTCTATAATAAATAAAAATAAATATTTTTAAAAATTAGAGATGAAAGACTTATGAGAAATAGTTACTGTTTTAATCCCCCTGCTTTTCTTCCAACTCGCTGTGTGATTGGACTAAAAGACAAACCCCTCCCCTACAGACCTCACCATCCCCACCCTGGACCATTCACTCCTGTGACTTCTGTGTCCCAGCCACGTTGTCTTTCTCCATTCCTTGGGCGCTCTAAGCCACTTTCTTTTTCAGGACTTCACACTGATGGTATCTCTGCCTGGATTACTCTGCACCCCGAGATTTCACGGCCACATGCTGGGCCACCTCCACTTAACCCATGGATTCCAGGGAGGCTTCCTTGGAGCCACAACCTGGAGAGTCCCTGCCATTAGAGTTTATAGCACCTGCTTCCAGTTCATGGCACTCAGCACCACGGTTCACTCATTATCTACTTAAGTAGGCACTTATCTTCGTTCTCTCTCCCCTACTTGGCTGTGAGTTCCATGAGCGCCAGGACCACTTCTGTCTTGGCCTCTGCTGTATCCTCTGGACTCGAGGGGCGCCTGACCTGGGGCAGACACGTGAGTAAACAGCAACTGCTGGAGGCTGGACTGAGCTTCTGACCTTTGCTTCTACAGCAGCCGAGTGGGAGCAGAGGGAGCACTGCCCTTGCCTCATAAATACATTGAGGTAGCTGGTTTTAAATTGAAGACCAAAAAAAGGGCCAAGAACATTTTTATTATGGAAAGAAAACAAAATGTTAAATAATTCCCGACTATGAGACTCCCTGGACACATTCCGGAACTCAGGAGCCTAAGCCATAAGGCGAGAACTCAAAGTTGTTAGAAAGAGGTTACATAGCACTGCAACGAATGTTGCCCTTGTAGTACCCAGTTAATTACTGAATGTTGTGCATGGTGCTGTCTTGAAGCCTAATTCATTTTAATCTAAAGCCTGATGAATTTCATTCTAGCTGGAGGTATAGTTTATGTCTTAGTTAATCACCTCCAAATCAATCAAATGGCAACAAGCCTTCTGGGCCTCAGTTTCCCCATCTGTCAGAGGAGAATAATTACTGTGTGACTCACAGGTTTATAAAGCTTATCTGAGACAACATATGGGAAAACAGCTGACAAGTTATACCACACTGTGCAAATGCAGGGTGAGGGTGTTCTTATTAGGAGATGGCTTCGGGCTCCCCCCTCTCCCAGGTCACTGTGTATGCAGATGAAAGGACTAGCCAAGGCAGGCAGCGCCTTTACCTTCAATGAGTATTCCTGGCATTGACCTCCAATAAAGCCAAGAAGATAAGAGATAGATGCAATCACCAGAGCTTCAGGCCTCTTTGCAGAACCTATAAGGGCCCTGGGGCCATGGCTGACCTCACTCATAGTCAAGCCCACACAGTCAATCAAGCACAAGATGTTCTTGTTCCGCCAGCTGCAGCCAAGAACATCAAAGGTAGGGTTGAATGAGCGCAAGAGGTGTGGGTCAGCTGAGCCCCACATAAGTACAGAGCTTTTTACTCCCACCCTCAGCTATGAGGAAGCAACTTGTAGCAGCATTCACCTCTCAGTACAGTAGAGGGCAGTGGCACCCTCATCTTGGCCCACATCCAGGCCAGTCTGGAGGGTGGGTCCTCCTGAGTGTGTGCAGGGTACAACTTGGGAATTGGGTTTTACCCTCTTTGGGATGAGTCCTGCCTGTCCTCCTCCCTCCCAACCCTGGTGACTCCCACCCCAGCTCAAATACATACATACACACACACACACACACACACACACACACAGAGAGAGAGAGAGAGAGAGTCATAGAGACACACAGATACACAATCACTACACACCCACACATACGTATACATACACAGAAACAGACCCATACACGTACACATAGCAGGGATTTACCAACTACTTGGCTTTACAAACTTTTTTAAAATTTTATTTATTTGAGAGAGAGAGAGAGAGAGAGAGAGAGAGAGAGAGAGAGAATGGGTACGTCAGGTCCTCCAGCTGCTGCAAAAAAATTCCATGCATGTACCACCTTGTGCATCTGGCTCATGTGGGTCCTGAGGAATTAAACTTGGGTCCTTTGGCTTTGTAGTTAAGTGCCCTAACCACTATGCAATCTCTCCAACCCAGTTTTACAAACTTTTGTTGCTTAAGGCATTCAACAGTTACCTAAGGTTAGGAAAAGATGAGTCCATTCCACTGGGCATCCCAGGAGTCAGTGTAACCCAGTGAATCCTGTTCTAGCCCCCACTTTGCCACAGGCTGATGTGGTCTGAGGCCTAACACTTACTTCCTATGCTCCAGTTGTCTCTAATGTGACATAGAGGTGTAAGCCTCAACATTCTGCACACACCTTCTCCACTGTGGCCATGGGCTCCCAGTTTCCATCATCATCCCAATGTCAGGCAGGGGTAGTACCCTGGACATCCCCCTCCTCAAATCCCTGTGAGTCACAGGTATCCAGGGTAGGATGTTAACTCCCTGAGGATGGCGCTTCAATGAGTCATGGCACTAATAGGGTGTAGGGCATGGTTTTCAGGTATATGGGTTTATTTGACTAAATTAGAAATCAGGAAAGAGGTCAGAAAATGAAGTCAGATGATGATTTTAAAAGGAACTGGGTTCATTCTGTCTTTTACCTCTGGTAGGTGGGATCCCAGAGGAGCCTGGGTTTCCAGAGGGATTTGGAGGTGGAATATTAAACCTGCAGTGTTTTGCTCCAGGAAATAGGTTTTAGAGGAATGGGCTGGGGAAGCAGGGCCACATTTCAGCAAAATTAGGAGGTAGATGACATTTCTGTTTTGTGTTCCTCCCTCCCATCAAGGACACCTTCATGACCCATTTTCAGGGCAGCCATCTAATGGCTTTGTGACAGACACAACTCCCTCCTGACTGCTCCCAGGCCCACTGGTCCTATCCCCACAAAACTGTCCTGGTTAAGTCTAGATCTCTAGATGTCACTTGACTTCAGTATAGTGAAATGTCTTTGGGTCCCTGAAACCACTTCATTTAAACAAAATGGGTGTTGCTGTCTATGAGGACCAGCCTAGTGCTAGGAGACACTAAGTCAGGGCTCTGTCCTCCGGGATAGCTCCAGGGGTGACACTTGGGTATGTCCTTTCCTGCCTGTTCCCTGACTGCTCCTTCAGCTCTATTCCGTGAACTAGACCACTTCATGTGGACTTGAGATCCAAGTTGGCTTTAGGCCTGCCCTTCAGCAATCCTGCCCTCACCCAGAGGAATCTGGTAGGCTGCCAGTGCCCATGCTTCCCCACCTTCGCATCCTGAATGGAACACTGGGACCCAAGAGCTCAGTATGTCTCCTCCATTTCTATCTCTGGGTCCAAACGTCCCACTTATTGATAACACATTTGGAAATCTGTTTTCTGTCCTCTCCAGAGCAATTGTGCAAACATCCATTTCCTCAAATCAAAGCCAATGTGTTGACTTATTAAAAATAACAACATTATAAGGGAAAAGACTTGAACTCTGCAGGAGATAATCAGAAAATTAATTCTTCACAGATTTTTAATGTTCAAAGCACAATGTCCTGGTGGGACAGAACAATAACATGCTCCTCTATTTTGCAACTGAAGTTTCCCCTCTGCCATGCCAAAGAACCACATAGTCATACTCCACAAGCATTGCTGGAGATTTAATATGGTACACCCTTTTATTTATTTTTAAATGTTTTATTGACAACCTCTGTTCATATGTACAATGTACCTTGATCAGAATCTCATCCCACCACCCTCCTTTGTCTTTCTCTCATATCCCCTCTACACTGAATCCATTCTTCTTTCCAACTTGTCCCTCCTCTATTTCATTGTCATCTATTTTTATTCTCATATTACGCAGGTCTTGTGTAGGTAGTATCAGCTACCGTGAAGGCATGAATACAATCACCATTTTGCATCTGGGAAGGCAGCCTTCTAAAGCACCCCTCACCATTGTTTGGCTCTTACAATCTTTCCACCACCTGTTCTGTAATGGTTCCTGAGACTTGGTTATATATTCATGTTAAGATGATGTATCACTATGTAGCCCAGGATAGCCTTGACATTACCATCCTCCTGCTTCAGCTCCTGAGTCCTGGGATTGCAGGTGGGTACCGAGATGCCTGCCTTGAGATGGCACCTTCTGTCAGAGCTCTTGCCCTTCATCACCTTGCCATGGTGATTTCTCTAAGTGTGCCTGAGTGCAGGCAGGAGAACTGGCTAGCCCTGACCAAATTAATCAAGCAAAAAAAAAAGAAGTCTCAAATTAACAAAATCAGAAATAAAAAAGGAAAGATCATAACAGATATCAATGAAATTGGAAGAATAATCAGGGCATATTTCCAAAACTTCTACTCCACAAAATTAAATAATCTGGAAAAAATGAAGGAATTCCTAGACACATACCACCTACCAAAACTAAACTCAAAGCAGATTAATATCATAAACAAACCTATCTCATCCATGGAGATTGAAAAGGTGATCAAAAACCTCCCCAAAAAGAAAAGTCCAGGACTGGATGGCTTCTCAGCTGAATTCTATCAAACCTTCATTGAAGAACTGAAACCAATTTTTCTCAAACTGTTCTGCATAATCAATGATCAGGGAATCCTCCCTGACTCCTTTTATGAAACTAGCATAAGCCTAATACCAAAACCAGGCAGAGATGCAACAAGGAAAGAAAACTGTAGGCCTATACCCCTAATAAACTTAGGTGCAAGGATCCTGAACAAAATCCTTGCAAACCAAATTCAACAACACATCAAAAGCATTATCCACCTTTATCAAGTAGGTTTCATCCCAGGGATGCAGGGATGGTTTAATATACAGAAATCAGTCAACATAATACACCATATAAATAAACTTAACCATAAGAACCACATGATCATCTCAGTTGATGCAGAGAAAGTCTTTGACAAAATACAACACCACTTCATGATCAAAACACTGGAGCAAATTGGCATGGAGGATTTATGTCTCAACACAATGAAGGCTATATATAAAGCTCCTAAAGCCCAAATAATACTTAATGGGGGAAAACTCAAGGAGTTCCCACTGAGATCAGGAACAAGACAGGTATGCCCACTCTCATCACTGCTCTTCAACATAGTACTAGCCCAAGCAATAAGACAGAAAAAAGAAATAAAAGGGATTCAAATTGGAAAGAAAGAAGTCAAGTTAGCCCTAATTGCAGATGACATAATCCTATATATAAGTGACCTGAAAGTCTCTATCTCAAAATAAAATGATAAATTCCTTCAGCAAAGTGGAAGGATACAAAATAAATGCACAAAAATCAGTAGCTTTTCTATATACAAAGGACAAATACACAGAGAAATAAATCCCATTTTTAATAGCATCAAAAAATTAAATACCTTGGAATAACACTAACCAAGAATGTGAAAGACCTATATAATAAAAACATTAAAAAACTCAAGAAAGAAATAGAGGAGGACTTGAGAGGATGTCCTCCCATGCTCCTGGATAGGTAGAATTAATATTGTGAAAATGGCAATTCTACCAAAAGGAATATACAGATTTAATGCAATGCCAATAAAAATAACAGCATCATTCTTCACAGATATTGAAAAACTGATCTCAAAATTCATATGGAATGGTAGAAGGCCTCATATCCTCAGCAAAAAAAAAAAGAAAGAAATAAACACCTCTGGCAGTGTCACCATACCCAATCTAAAGCTATATTACAAAGCCATATTGACAAAAACAGCATGGTATTGGAATAAAAACAGAAACATAGACCAATGGGACAGAATTGAAGACCCAGATCTCGGGCCAAGTAACTATAGCTTCTTGATCTTTGACAAAGGTGCCAATAATGTAGACTGGAGAAAAGACAGTGTCTTCAACAAATGGTGTTGGACAAATTGGATGACTATATGGAGAAAAGTAAAATTAGACCCACTCATTTTGACATACACAAAAATCATACATACATACATACACATACACACACTGAATCCCTGCACCTTACACACACTTATACCTGATGAGAGTCTTTGGCAATGAAGTCCAGCCTCAGGCACTCTGCTAACATTTCCCTCGGTAACAATCCTAACATGCAGCCTGCAGTGAGAGCCCACACTGAGGTGGTTCCAGTCCTGATCCTCTGAGAGAATTACTTAAGGAACTTGGATAAAAATTCAAATTCCCAAGCTGTACTCCAGACTTACTAAGTCAGAAACTTATAGCCCAAGAAACCTATATTTTCAATAGTTTCCACAATAAGCATGTTTCTGTCAAGCTTCAGCCTAATATTTAGAAATCACAGATAGCTATAATATACTACATTTATTTTATTTGTTTGCAGTGTGTGTATGTGTGTGTGTGTGTGTGTGCAAATGTATACACATACCTGTCATGGTCTCTCTTGCCACTGAAAATACCAATCTGGCTTTACATGAGTGGCTGGGAACTTGAACCCCTGGCTTCATTCATGTAACTTTCAACCTACCATCTCAGGAATTTATAGAACTGGAGGAGAGATGGGTAGGTAATGCAAGAAGTCAGGAATGTGCACACTCTTTTTCTTCTGCCTGGCCCTGGTCTCATATTTGGGCTGCTTTTCAGAAGTGTTGGCCATGATGTAGACCATCCTCATCCCCCTTTCAAATGGACCTCCAGATCCCCAATCATAACATAGCCAGGTCATCAAAAGTAGAGGAGACCTTCCAGCAGCAGCATACACATGAGATCAGTTGCTCTGCACCCAGCAGTGAAATCAATGGAGCTCCAGGCATCTACAATTCACATTTTTATCAGCATAAGCCTCCCTTTGAGATACCAAGAACCTTGTTTGCCATGTTCCTAAGCAAAGCCCAAAGGAGTTGGAAACCTTCACAAAATTATATTGTTTCCAAAGGCTTTGCATGAATGAAATGGTTGAGACAAGATCTATCATAGAACAGACTAGTGATAAATGAAAGCAAAGTATTATATCCAGAACACAAAGACTGTGCCTTAAAATCCCCAAGAGAGTAGTAAGGGTTGAACAGACATCCAAGAGGGAATTACTACACCCAAAAGTCCTCCAACCTAATGCCCCAGCCTCCATGGGGCTGCCCTTTTATGCCTAACCTCCCAACCCATAGTTAAGAACTGATTGTGTAGAAAGGGATTAATAAATTGTAGCTCCCTGGGGGCATGAGCATATATTACGCATTCATTCATTCACCCAGTCAACTAATCCTGGTAAGTACCAACATTTACAGAGCTCCTAGTCTTCAAAGGGCATGATTTTAATCACTTTCAAAGCATTCAGTTATTTACTTCTTACAGTTTATATCTATTTGTAGCTACACTTTAAAAAGGAAGTGAGGCAAACACATTTAAGTCACTTCTGCATAGACACACAAGTCGTGCTTGCTGGAGTCAGCACTCAAACCTAGGCAGACTGGCTCCAGGAATATGTGCCAAGCATTGAGCTAGACATTTGAAGAAAGAATGGTAGGCAGTGACACAGAATCCCAGGCTACTGAAAGGTTCTATCTAAGACCAGGGAGGCAGTGGGAGGAGGCAGATCCACCCCTGATCTAGTGGTCTTGGGAACGCTGTTTCCATTCCCCAGTCACAGTGCAGCTGTCTGTAAACTGTGAGGATAAACTAAATTATTTTCTGAGTCATCCTCAGAAAGGATCCAAACAGAACATAGTGGGTAAGACTCTGAAGCTCATGGGTTAAGAGTTTCTGTATGTGTGGGGAAGGAGTGGTTTAAAGAGTGAAGCAACACTCTAAATAAAGGATGAAATGGCATGCTGTGCTGCTCTGTAATCTGGGATGAACCTCACAGATATCCTTCTCTACTACAGTGTGGAGCTTGTGCAGAGACAATGAGAAAGGACAAAGGGGAAAACAGGAATGGCTTCCCCTCTGTTCTCTTGTCAGTTTTCCTTTAAATGATGGCTCATCTATCGCTATAAAAGGAATTAGAGACAAGGGGTGTCTGAGGCATGGACTTTGCTGGTCATTTGAGTATACATGTTCCCAATAGCCAACAACCCCAAATATTCATCCCCATCGGAAAGTAACCGTGCCAAAGCATCAGAGAAGTGCATTTGCTGAATACCTGAACATCTGGACAGAGCCCTTCCAGCAGAATCAGAGCCAGGGCACAAAGCGGCAGTGGCTTAAACAGATGAAAGGACAAAAATGGCCCCAAAACATGATCTTAGCCAGGCATGCCATTGAGAGGGGCATGCTGATACAAGGGCCGCCTTGGCAATGAATCCCTTATTTGTAGCCATTGCGTCAGCTAACAAACAAAATGTGTTGGCCTCTTCATCTTGCTCTAAGGTCAAAAATTGGACTTCATGTTCCATCTTCATCCCAATCAAAGAATCTGATGCTAGGCCACTCTTTAGGCCTGGCAAAACATGACCAGCACCCTTCGTGATTTGCTGCACTTCTGTACATTAACTTGGATCTGTTCCCACGACAGCAGTCAACCTGGGACCTGATGCTTGGCACCGCCACCTGGAACCTCTTTCTGAACATCTCTCTCTCCCCCACTGTCCCCTCTCTCTGTCTGTGAAAACAACTGTAAATTTCTTTTAAGTTGACATATTAAAATAATCTATCAGTTCCTCAAAAAGAGGCCTTGTTCATACCATACAGTCCAACAATTAAACTCCTAGATGCATACATCTAATAAAGCAGGAAAATACATACCCACACAAACATGCGGACACAAATGTTCAGAGCCATACTGCTTGATTAGAACAGCCCCAAATGGAAACAATCTCAATGTTTACCAGCCAATGAATGAATATCAAGATATGGTAAATCCATGTAGCAGAATTGTATTCTGCCATAGAAAGAAATGAAGTACTGACTGACACATGCTACAACCTGGATGAACCCGGAAAACATTATATTAAATAAAAGAATCTCATTTTCAAGACCATGCAATATGACTCAATTTATATAAAATGCCCATAGGAGGCACATATATAGAAATAGGGGGCATTGTTGCTTATATAAGATGGGGCCAAGAATAGAACAAGAAGGAATTGTTCATGAGCACAGGATCTGGGAGTTTATTTGTTTTGTTATTATTATTATTATTCTTTTGAGACAAGCTCATGCTATGTAGTCCAAGCTGGCCTCAAACTCTTGATCCTCCTGCTTCAGCCTCCTGAGTGCTGGGATCACAGGCATGTACTGACCACACCCAATGAAGGCTTCACTTATTCACTCACTCACTTACTTATTTTTATTTGCATGTGGCGGTTGGGGGGAAGCCAGGACTTCTTGTCCCTGCAAACAAATTCCAGATGCTTGTGCCACTTTTTGCATCCTGCTTTTATGGTTGGCTTGGAAATTGAACCCTGGGCCTGCAGGCTTTAAAAACAAGTGCCTTTAACCACTGAGCCATTTCTCCAGTGTCTGAAGGTTTCATTTGATTGAAACAAAAATGTTTGTGATGGTGGTTGCACAACCCTCTGACCAAACTAAAAACATTGAGTCATAGCCTTTTAGTGGGTGAACTACATGGTATGTAAATTGAGTCTCAATAGAGCTATTTTTAAATGCATATATTACTTACACATACCTTAAAGTGGGATATAATAAAGCTTACAAACTATGTTAGTGGATGATATTCTCACACAATCTTTAGAGAGATGGAAGTGAAACTTGGATTACTTCTGTCTTCCTTTTCTTGCTAGAGAGATGTTCTCATGAAAATGGGGGATAATTGCCTAATGCCATCACAAATTTGATCTCAAACACATGTAAATAGTTATTTTTTACAGCTACAGAGACCCAAGGAAATGATCTCTATTTAGCCAAAACCACAAATGATAGAAATTGGATATACTGAAGTACTTCTTATTTTATGACCTGATATGACTCAAAACACCAGGAAAAATGTGAGTCTGCACTGAACATGTACAGTTTTTTCTTGTTATTATTCCCCCAATATTACAGTATAACAACACACCATAAGTTATATACAGATGGTTGAAAGTGCATGTGAGGCAGTTAGAATAATGTTTGTAAAAAAGATTTAAAAAATAACAAATGCTGAGAAGGATGCATAAAAGGAGACCTTTAATATACTGTTCATGGGAATATAAATTATTTTGGCTATTATGGAGTATATCTCCAGAGGAACTGAAATCAGTATGATGAAACATCTGGTTGCAGATGTTCATAACAAGATATAGAATCAATGTAAGTGTCCATTAACAGCTGGATAGATCAAAATTATGTGGTATATATTCACAGCAGAATATTACTTAGCCATAAACAGAATGAAATTTTATCATTTGAAACACCATGGGCAAAACTGGAGGACGTTATGTTAAGTAAAATATGTCCAGCACAGAGACAAAAACCACATGTTCTCACTTTCATGTGCAAGTTAAAAAGTTGACCTCAGATAATGGAGAATAGAATAGTGAAGTCATTAGAGCCTAGGAAAGGTGTGAGGGAGGAGAGGATGGAGAGGGTATGGATAATGGGTACATGGTAGCAACTGGGTAACAGTAATAACTTCTAATGGTCTTGAGTACAGTGGGATAACTATGGCTGGCAGTAATTGAATAGCAGATAAGAGTTTGAATGTCCCCACCATAAATGATGTATATCTATAAAGACACTAATTCTCTTTTCCCCTTTTTGCGTGCATGCATGCGTGCATGTGTGTGTGTGGTGTCAGTGCATGTGTGTATGTATGTTCATAAGTATGAGCATGCATATGGGTGTGCAGGCACTCGTGGAAACCAGAGGTTGACATTTCATATCCTACTCAGTCACTCTCCACCTTATATTTTTTAAAAACAGGGTCTTCCAGTGAACTGAGAGCTCATCTATTAGGCTGGACTAGCTAAGCAGTAAACCTTAGGGACCTGTCTGTCTCTGTCTCCACAGCATGGGGACTACCATGGCCCATATTTCACATGGGTACTGAGAATCCAAACTCAAGTTTTCATGCTTGTTCTGCAAGCACTTTACTGACTGAGTCATCATTCCAGCTCTAGATATGCTAATTATCCAAATCTTACCATTATATACTACATGACCCCAAATATATAGTTATATAAAAAAGACATACAAGTCAAACACTTACTGCTAATAAGTCATACAGAAATTTATCTTAAAATAATTCTTTGGTATACATATAAATTTACCACTTATTACAGATGAAAACAAATTTAAATACTTATGAGATGGATGTGCTTGTTTATTTTTACATAAAGGACTAAATCTAGGCTGAATATTTGATACTGCAGCATGTAGAACATCTTCAACAGTTTTCAGAGTTGATTGAGATTTTGATTTTATAATTATCAATGCTGAGCATGCTGCTTCACATAAATACATAGTATAAGATGGTAGGAGGATGTTTAGGGTCATTCAAGGAAATTGTTGAAAATTCTATCTTTATCTGAAGTCAAGGAACTCAAGCAGCAATTTTTTAAAGTCAGCCATTGTAACACAATGTAATCCAAAAATGTACTAATTTTTGATACTTACATATTGAGTAATGATAATATGAAAAGATTAGAAGTCTTTGGTTTCTATAGTTGAACCATTATAATTATGCAATAGCAGGACTCTTTGTATGAATGTACAACAAAAAAAATAAAAATGATTGGAGAGATGGCTCAAAGGTTAAGGTATTTGCCTGCAAAACCTTTGATTCCTCAGTACCCACACAAAACCAGATGCACAAAGTGGCACATGCATCTGGGTTCATTTGCAGTGACTACAGGCCCAGGTGCATCCATTTTCTTGCTCTCTCCCCTCTCTTTCCATCCCTCTCTCTCCTAGCAAATAAAAATAAATAAACCACTGCAATACACAATGTATAATAGTCTTGAATCTGAGCCGATGTATTTCAGGCCATGGTCACTGGTGCTGTCTGGTATGGCAGTATGCATAGCACAAAGTCTTGTGTGTTTACAATCAAGACTGCTTTGAAGATTTGCAATGCAATACTGCCCAGAGCTGCCAGAAGCCACCTTAGGTACAATGTGTATTTGATTTTGGAATTGATTTTTAATCATTACATATTCAGACACCTGATTGCCAATTTTTTTTTTGCAGCCCCCACATTCAGTCATACAACTTCACATGAGATTACACCCCACAGTTTACCAAGATGGGTCCCACAAGACCTATCTAAAACATTCAAATAGAAATTGTAGGTAGATGCCCTACCCTCTTGCATCTTTCTGTCTTACTGGAAATAAAAATGTGTTATATTTGGGTCAATCAGTGTTTATCAGACAACAGCATGTATATATAGTTTCTGCATTAACTTCCTATGAATGTTATAACAAATTATAGTAAAACTTGGTTACTAAAAAACAACATACTTTTATTCTCTTACTGTTCTGGAAGATAGAAGTCCAAAGTATATTTTTTCTAGGCTGGAGTCAAGGACTCTGCAGGGTGGCCTTCCCCTTCACCTGTTCTTGGCCTCTGCCAGTTTCTAGTGACTGCTGGCCTTCTTTGGTGTATGTTGGCCTCTCTTTAATCTGTTTTCCTGATCACAATGGCTTTCCTTTTGTAGTCAAATCTCCCTCTATCTACTTCTAAGTGTATTTGTGATTTCATTAATGGCCCACTCAGACAATCCAGACTAATCTCAGGATCCTCACCTTCATCACATTGGCAGAGTCCCTTCTACCATGTAAGTTTGAAAGACATTTAGGACATATGTATCAGTTACTTTCTCATTGCTGGGACAAAATACCTGACCAAAAGCAGCTTATGGGAGGAAAAGGCTTACCTCAGCTTTCAGTTTCAAGGGAGAGTTTCATCACGACAAGGAAAACATGTCAGGAGCAGATAGCTGAGCATCACACGTTCACATCAGCAAGGAGGAAGTAGTAGAGAGGGCCAGCACTGGCAAGCTGGGCTGGGCTCTAACATCTCAAGGCCTACCACAGGGACATGCTTCCTCCAGAAAGGCTCTTACCTCCCAGTGGATCCACAACCTTCCCAAATAGCACCACCAGTTTGGGATGAAGCATTCAAACACATGAGGCCCTGGTAGGTGGGCTGGGGGTGAGGGAGGGCATGCAGTTTACATTCAAACCACCACATTGCTTTTTGGGAAGCTGTTATTCATCCTATCCTAATCCCCAGTGGTATCATTGGTCTGCAAGGGAGATAAATGAACATTGATCAGGAAAGATGACATGAGAACAGAGTTGGGACAAACTTAAACAGAGATCAAATTTCATTAGGAAGAAAGAACATTTCATCAATTAATACTAGGAATAAAAATAATAGATGAGGTTTTTATTGAACATCATTTAGGAATTTGTATTTGTGTTGGGTTCTCCCTTTTAGAACAAACCAGCTTCTTTAACACTTGCATTAGAAAAGGAAACATGACTGCATAAATGGTCATGCTACACTGCTCAGAGCTTTCACTGGGAAGAGAAACTCAGTGTGAGCTTTTGGGCCTAACAGCCTGGCTCAACTCCAAACATCCAACAAGAGGGCGAGTGAAAGCAGAGGAAGATGAGAACTAAGAAAGGGCTTAGCAGGAGGGAGCTCACTGGGACCTTACCTCAACTGTCCCAGTAGAGCAATAGAATGAAAGCCAGGTTCCTTTGGGTTGAGAGACAATGAATGAGTAAGAACTGGAGGCACAGTAGGGGAGAGAAGAAGAGGAAAATGAAAGGGAAGGACCAGCAGAAAAGTGGCAGGCCAGATAACAGCAGGGGTTAGAGTTTGTTTTATTTTGCTTAAGAGAAGAGAAATCTGGCCATATTTGAAAGAAAACTATCAGAAGAAAGAGCAAAATGAGTAATGTTGAAGAACAAGGTAAGACACACAAACCACAACTTGTTAAACATCCCTGGTTTGGACTGCAAAGATGGCTTGGTGATTACAGTGTTTGCCTGCAAAGAACCCTCCCTTCCCCCGTTTGATTCCCCAGGACCCACATAAGCCTGGTGCACAGGGTGACACATGCGTCTGGAGTTTGTTTGCAGGGGCTGAAAGCCCTGGCATACCCATGCTTTCTCTCTTTCTCTCTTTCTCTCTCTCTCTCTCTCTCTCTCTCTCTCTCTCTCTCAAGTAAGTAAGTAAGTAAGTAAGTAAAAATTGTTTGTTTGTTTTTAATCTCTGGTTTGGTACACTGTCCTTGGGGTTAGGATGGTGGCTGGGCAGGTAACTCCAACATCAGCCCTGAGAACATTCTCCCTTTTCATTGGCCCCAGTGTGACAGTAAAGGGACTGCATCCCGCTGGGTGACTGTCATTGCCCTTAACTACACAAGGCTGATTTAGAAACTTTTCAGCTGGCAACTGGGATAGAGGAGGTAGGAATTATCCCACTAACCATCTTGCCCCAGCTCCAGCACTACAAAGTATCAGCTCATTAACCTATGAAGAGGCTTGTTCACCATGATCTTTATAGGTGAGAAAATACTGTGCTTGACTTCTGGATCATGGGTTGGCAATGTTCTTTTCCAATTCTCTCTAGAGCACATTAAAGCATGGTGTAGGAGACAGACAAGAATAGAGATGATTTGGGAGACAACCAGGTGGGTAGGTGCTCTAGGATCTCTGACAAAATAATGGAACCCAGGCTTAGCACCCCCAAAGCTTTAGCTCCCAGGTCATGTGAATATTTCAACACAATTTGGCAGGCATGTCCCAGGATATGCTGTGTGCCTGCCACTGTTGGCTGTTAAGACATAAAAATGGATAAGAATTAGTTCCTGGTCCTTACAGAGGCTATGTAGAAATGAAAATAATGACATCCATCAGAACTGCATCTTCTATGGGCTGGAGGGATTGCTTAGTGGTTAAGTAAGGCACTTGCCTGCAAAGCTAAAGGACCCACGTTCGATTCCCCAGGACCCACATAAACCAGATGCACAAGGCAGAGCATGCATCAGGAGTGCATTTGCAGTGACTGGAGGCCCTGGCATGCCCATTCTCTCCCTCTCCCTCTCCCCGGTCAAATAAATAATTTTTTTTTAAAAATGATGCTTTCTATATACAACAGATCCTGACCAACAGAAGGAGCCACTTGGGACAGCTGGGAACATTGTCATGGTAATTAAAATTAGGGTTTGTGTATGAGAGAAGATAGGAAAAGACAATGATTTGGGTAGCCATTATACCACAAAAACCAACTCTGAATCAGTATGGGGGGGCTACACAAAAAACTAGAAACCAGATGTTTTAGAAGCAAAAAGAAAGGAGTGAGTGATTATCACATAGGGATAGAAATAAGGCATTTACTACAGTAAGCAGAGAATGTTTTCACAGTGGGAATGGGGATTGAGATACTTGTGTCCCTCTCCTAGCAATGACAGAAGCACATGTAATCATGAAGAAACATTCCAGACTTCTTGAACCCCAAGCTGGGAACTAGCATATCATCACTTTCACCCCATTCTTGTGACCAAAACCAGTCACATGGTCAAATTCAAAGTCAGGAGATGGGAAATATCTCCCTTCCCTTTTTTGGTTGGAACTGCAAAGTCTGGGTTAAAGAATGTCGATTATTCGGGGGCTGGAGACAGGTACAACACTGGGGACATCAATGCAATCTTCAACACTAAGATGCATTATTGAAAATATCTCCATCAACGACATAAAAAATGTGTGGGAGGAAAGAGGACGCAGAGGGAGAGATAAACTTGGATTATGGCTATGTAGATGCACCTCCACCTGCAATGGGGTTATGTCTCCATAACCCATTGTAAGTAGAAAATATCTTAAGTGGAAAATATATTAATGCAAGTCACCTGGCACACAGCATAGCTTAGCAACACATAACATGTAGAGTATTGGTTGTTTGCCCTTGTGATCTCATGGCTGACTGGGAGCTACAGTTCAGTGCAGCTGCCCAGCATCTCGTGAGAGTATCATACTATTGCTACCCAGAACAAGATCAAAATTCAAAGTTCAGTTTCTACTGGGTACACATTGCTCTTGCAAAATCATAAAGTCTAAACATTGGAAGTCGCACTCTTACAAGTTCAGGAACCATCTGTGATTCATTCAGGGGATGAGGAAGGCATCATACCGGTAACAGAGAAGAGAACAAACTGAAGTCTTAACTGCCTCTCCATGGGGAAAGCTTTGGCTCTGAGGAATGACTAGATGAAAACCCATCAGTGGACGTTGCCTGGTGATATTGATTGAGCTGTGTTGGGCCGTCAGTTCCTAACATTTCTTCCTCGGGTTACAAGACATGACTGTTTATCTTCTATCTTCGATCCTAGGGAGGATGATTCTTTGCTAGAAAAGTCTGAGAGATAAATGGAAGCCCATGGGCGGCCACACAGCAAGAATCATAACAGAGCCATATGAGGTCAGAGGGCACCACTCAGTTCTTTTACTTCTCCCTTGATAGGTGCCCCACTTGCTATGCCACAGTCTCAGCTCTATTCAGGACATTTTTAGTCTTGCTTCACTATTCTGTGGATAGGTTTGTCTATAAGGTACAATAGGTTTCTTAATTACACAGATTCCAGCTTCTCTCGTTGATACAGAATGTGTGCAATGAAGACTTCTCACCTCTCTTATGTTCCAATTACCTTGACTGTAACATATGACTAAATATCATTACTATTTCCCACCTATGGGGTACCTGTTTGGACTGAGTCTCAGTAGACATGGTGCAGCATCTTGGGAGACTGCAGTAGGCTACTACCATTCTCTGACAATGCTATGTCAGTGTGCTAGTCTGAAGGCCTACGTCCTCCATAGACTCAGATGTTTTATTAAAGCTTCTAACTTAGATCTCTGGCCACCTAGCTGGAGGAGGTATCACTGGGTGTGGTTTATGGAGTCCAGCCCTAAGGTGTGTTTGGGGGTGGAGTGGATCTGATTTGTATATCAAAGGTATGCAGAGAGATGTGAGTTCTGTGTGGTTTCTGCCATTTGGCTGCATCTGGTGTTTTCTGGCTGATGATGGTCTCTCTCTCTCTCTCTCTCTCTCTGCTTGGATGTATGGAAGCAGCTTCTCCCACCACTGATGGAGCTTCCCCCTGGATATGCAAGCTTGAAATAAATCCCTTCCTCCCCTCAACTGTGCCTGTTGGATGTTCACCCCAGCAACGTGGAGTTGGCTACAATAGTCAGCCAGGCTACCTTGGTGCTTCTGAGCCCAGGGCATAATTCCTTTATGACTCTTCAGTTTGGTGACAAGGGTCGGAGGAGACCGAAAATTAACAGACCCACTCCCTGTAACTCTGTCTGCACTTCTAACTGCACTGGGATAAATGTGACAGCACAAGAGGAGGGTTGGGGAAAGATTCAAATCCTATTCTTCCCCACTTATGAGCAATGACCTATAGAAGCCACTGGATATCTAGTCGCTGGGTATGAAATGGGGCTGATGATGATTTGCATGACCCAGTAGTTGACAGGTCAAACAGGCAGAGGGCTGCACTATGCATGAGTACATTATAAAAGGTTTCCAGGAAACCTGTGACCTTTCTTTGCATCTTTACCGCTTAAATTCCAGATACTGGTTATCATCAAAGATCTTTTCAACCTATTTAAATTCAATCTAGATTCTAGTCACATTTCAGTGTATATATATATATATATATTGTTTTCTTTCTTTCTTTCTTTGTTTTATTTCTGTTTGTTTGGTTGATTGGGTGGTTCATTTGGTTTGGGTGTTCATGTGTTTGTTTTATTCAAAGGATCTTGCATGTAGTCCAACCTGATATGGAACTCATGATTCCCCTGCCTCATCCTTCCAACAGCTGCTATTATAGGAATGTGCTACTATGACTGGCTCACCATTAGCTATCCTATTGCCGTGGATATGTGTGTTTGTTTGTTAAAGCCCAGGTTACCCTTGAACTTTCAATCTTCCTACCTCAGTCTCCTGAGTGCTCGGGATTAGAGACATGGAGCACTACACCCAGCTTTCTTTTTCTTTCTTTCTTTCTTTCTCTTTTGGTATATGTATATGTCTTCCTCTGAGTAAATGAGGTTGTGTGCACGATGTGTTGTGCATGTGGAGATCAGAGGACAACCTGGGGGTGTCAGTTCTCCTCTTCCACCTTGTTTGAAGCAGGGTCTTTCATTGTTATTCACCATTGCATTCATCAGGCTAGCCTGCCTGCAAGCTGCTAGAAGATTCTCCTATTTCTGCATCCCTTCTCATTATAGGTACTCTGGGATTAGAGATGCCTACCACAGTGTCTGACTTTGATGTGGGTTCTGGAGTTCTGAACCCAGGTACTCAAACTTGTGCAGCAAGCACTTTATCCACTGAACCATCTTCCTACTCCCTTCTTTTCCTTTTTAAACAAAAGAAAAGATGAGTCTACACTGTGCTTTAAAAAAAAAGAAATACTTTTTATTGTATGTAGCATTGCATTTTCAGTATCACATTTGAGAGTGATATTGACAAACAAAGCCAATTTAAAGAAGAAGATTCAAGATGGAGTACATGAACATTTATGAAGAAGGAGGCTGAGGAGATAACTTGAGGGATAAGGTGCTTGCTTCACAATTCTGAGTACCTGAGTTCAGATCCCCAAACCCCACATAGAAGCCAGAAGCTGTGACAGGCTTCTGTAATCCCAAAACCCCTACAGGAGGAAGAAGGCAGAGATAGGAGAATTTCCCAGAAGCTTGCTAATGGAGGAATGAACAACAGACCCTGCCTCAAATGAAGTGGAAAGCAAGACTGATCAGAAGGTTGTCCTCTCTCTATGCTTTCACCATAGCATGTACACACCCGCATTCACATCCATCCACACATACACACACACCAAATAAAAATAAATACAATTTTATTTTTAAATGTATTTTTATTCATTTATTTGCAAGGAGAAAAAGAGAGAAAGATAATGGGCATGCCAGGGCCTCTTTGCCACTGCAAACAAACTCTAGACCTCTTTGTGCATCTGGGTACAGGAAAATCAAACCTGGGCTTTGCAAGCAAGCACATTTTAACTAATGAGCCATTTCTCCAGCACCTAAATAAGTGAAATTTAAAAATACTAAACAAAACAAAAAAAAAGAAGTACGATGAAAGAACATTATGTTGCAGGTAAATGTTCAATCATAGCTAAACTCCAGACTCTCAAAGGACTGCTGTGGATTTGAAGACTCTGGTTTTGGATTTTCTTCCTGTGGTCCCTTTCTTAGATCAAGTTTCCTATAAAACAGAGAGCATGAGACAAGAATTAAGTGCTGGCAGTCTATTTGAGAGGTGTAATCCCAAGACAATGATAGTGAGGGGAGAAGTAAGTGACCAACATGTGACATCCTAATAAACTGAGTGATTAATGCACAGTGTGCTGTCATGTGTTAATGTACATCATGAGCCATGAAGAGACACAGCTGGTCATTTGCTCAGTGCATTTTCTTGGACACAAAGGTTGTTCTCAAACAGAGATAGTGCCAAAATGGTGCCTTGGATCAGTCTATGAGAGGAGGCAAGTGAAGGGTATTTGCCCTCCTATGATCTGTTTCCTACTGGTAAAAAAAAAAAAAAAATGACAACTCAGGAAATTAACAGTCCTGCATTTCCAGGTTGAAATCATCTGATCCCTCTACAGCTATTTAGGATGTCAGGTCACACATCCTCTGGCAGTGGCAGGTGTGGCCAAAATTTCTAGATACATAGCTAATTAGTCAGGTTACACAGTAGCCCAAGAAGAGGGGCCACCTCCTACTATTAGTACAGAGAAAATGAAGCCACATAGATCCCAGCTTTGAGTGGCTTTAGTGGCCTCTCAATATGATATCTCAGAAAGGCAGACACACTGGTGTCTGTGGTGGACAATCAGCTGAGGATCCAAGAGGTTTGGGCACCAAAAGAATCAGAAGAGGGATACAATAGGTTTTCTGTACAGGCCTCTACTCACTATCTCTTGGTGCTTCCTATACACAAGGCACCCTGGACTTTGTCCACTTATGTTTTAAGCATATGCCTTTGGTCACCAAGGAGACAGGATGACAGAGTCGGAAAGACTACATTGCTGCTTCCACTCTGGAAGAAACAGTTTGTATCAGCAATGGCCAACTGGAGAATGAAACAGAAAATAAAATTACAGCTAATCCAGAAACCAAACTGTAAATATTTCTAACACAGTCTTACAAAGAATATATGCAATGTATAGAATATTTATATATATTCAAAAAATTAAACCAGCCTGGCATAGTGGCACATGCCTACAATCTCAACACTAAGGAGGGTAAAATAAGAAGTTCATGAATTAGAGGCCAGCCTGAGCTACATACTGAGACCCTGTCTCAAAAGGTTAAAGTAAAGGCTAGGGAGATGCCTCAGAGGTTAAAGGAGCTTGCTTGCAAGGCCCAGGTTTAATTCCCCAGCCATCCATGTAAAGCTAGATGGGGAAGAGATCAGGTGCACCCACCTACCTACCACATCTCCCCCCACACACATATAAACAAATAAATAAATGTTTAACAATTCTAAAACAATTAAAAGGAACCAAAGAAGATATTTAAAATGTTAAGAGATATGTATGTTGTTATACACATGATAGAACTTAGTATAAAAATGTCAATTATCATAAAATTAATCTATAAATTCAATGTATTCCACAAGAATGTTTTACGGAACTTGACAACTTGATTATAACAATTCTATGGAAGAACAATGTACATGATGAATAACAACATCAATTTTGAGAGAAAAGAGGAAATATCAGCTATACATAATATTAAATACACTGCATGTCAAAACATTTTTATATGATACAAAGGTAGAGAAAGAGATCAATGGATAGAATAGAGCACTCTGAAAAAATATATATATCAAGGAAATTTCATAAACCAGTGATGAAGAAAGCATGAGAAGTATGGACATGAAAGTTGGAGAAAAAGCATGAAGATAAGAAAAAGAGATGAGAAGTTTTGGTCATTACTCTTCATAAACTAAGGCATGCAGTTAACTCCATGATCAACAACAACAAAAATCTCTGCATCCTCTACTGAGGACAGGCTCAGAGCCTCACTCTTAAACATGATATTCCTGGACCACCTGTTAATATCCTCACTTTAAATCATCCTCTAGGGGGCTAGAGAGAGAAAGCTTAGTGGTTAAAGATGTTTGCTTGCTTGCTTGCATCCTCTAGTCTAGTCTCTCTTTCTTGATCAAATCTCTCTGTCTTCATAGGGAATAATCCTCTCAATCCTATTTTTTAAAAAACTAATATTGCAGTCTATAAGTAGTTTACAAGGGATATGTCTCACCAAACTCAAGACTATGCTCACTCCAGGCAGGCTCAGGAAAGGATAGCGACAGGGGCTAGAAGGGCAGCAAGAGTCTAATTTAGTCTCTGACCTCCCCCAGGACCTAGCAGTCTAACTCTGCCTGCATAATTGCCTTATTTGCACTGTGCAGCCTTCTATGCCTCTCTGTGTACTTTGGTAGACATGGCTTCCACATGCCCATCTTCTCACTTCAAGACATTAGACAGGCACCATCTAAGTTTCTCAAGCCCAAACCAACATCTAAAGGAGAAAGTGTCCTTCAATCATCTGTGGTCAGGGATATAAGGTCATCATAGTCTGCTCAGGGTCCATTCCTCTGAAATGGAGAAAACTGCTCAGAAGAGAGGCTGTGGACTAAGCAAGGACCTCACAACCCCAGCAATGTCTAGCATACTCTCCAGATGGCACCTGTCACATAATCAACGAGATGGGCTTTGAACAGGTCATAGTCAGAGGACTTGAACTAAAGTGTTGTCACTTAAGATGCCACTTGTCTGGAGTTCTGTTCAGCTATAAATAAAAATGAAATGATGAAATTCACAGGAAAATGAATAGATATGGAAATATATATTAAGTGAGGTAGCTCAGGTTCAGAAAGACAAATGGTGCATGTTCTCTTTCATACACAGATCCTAGCTCAGAATAGTTAGATTTGTTCATAAGTTGTAGGAAGCAGCAGTAGTGGTGGTCAGGAAACTAGAATGAGGCTTGCAGAGAGGAGACACAGAGAAGGATGAGGGGAGGGGATAATAGATAAGTGGATGGACAGAATACACAGAGGGAAAGAGTCTAAGAGAAGACAAGAAAAAGGGAGGTTGGGTAGGGGAAAGGATACATAAAACTAAAAATGGTATGAATAAGAATTTATAGAAACCTACTTCTTTAGCTAATTAAAAGATACTTTTTCAAACATTTTATGTATGTATGTATGTATGTATAGAGTGGGGAGAGAGAAAATGGGCATACCAAGGCCTCCAGACACTGCAAAAGAACTCCTGACCCACAGGCTACCTTGTGCATCTGGCTTAGGTGGGTACTGGGGAATCGAACCTGGGTCCTTAGGCTTCTCAGGCAAGCATCTTAACCAATAAGCTACCTTTCCAGCCCTAAAAGATACTTTTTTAAAGAGAGAAATAGCTTCAGTAGAAGTACCCTGCTAGGATGGAGAAAGCTTTACCCTGAAGCCATAAGCTGTTGGAGGTAAATCCCAGTGCCAGAGATGGGCCACCCCCTCTACCACAGTGAGCTGTTAGTCGGGGAGGTCCATAAAGCTCCCAAAATAATCCAGGCCATTGTCAGAGCACTTTCTTACTCACAAGAACTAGATGGTAAAACAGGACATTGAGAAATCAAGCAGGAACTTAGATGGAAGCTGTCTCCCTCCCAGCCAGCATTTATAACGCTAGAAAGTGATATGTGAGCTGCTGGGAAATAAAAGACATCAACAGTCTGAACAAGCAGTGGATTCTGCAAACTACAAAAGAAAATAGCTAAGCAGGATTTACCCACAGGTGTAAAAGTGGCTCATAAGTTATAGGGATAATCAACTGCTTTCTAATTGGATATGAGGGTCACTCAGTGAGAGGAATTCATGACTGTACTGAGAATCAAGTCAAAAGCCTAAGGCTTGGAAGGTCATAGACCACATAGGGAAGCTTCCACTGTTCTTTGGCTAAACTGAGGCATTATGCCCATCAAAAAGCCTTCTAAGGCTGGAGAGATGGCTTAATTGTTAAGGGGCTTGCCTGCAAAGCCAAAGAACACAGGTTTGATTCCTCAGAACCCACATAATCCAGATGGAGAAGGTGGCAAATGCATCTGGAGTTGCAGTAGCTGGAGGCCCTGGCATGTCCATTCTCTCTCTGTGTCTCTCTCCTGTGCTCTCTCTCTCTCTCTTGTGCTCTCTCTCTCTCTTTTCATCTGCCTCTCTCTCTAAAATAAATAAATAAAAATTTTCAAAAGCCTTCTAAATGTACATGTTTATGCCCTTTGAGTAATGCTGCTCTCACTTTTGTTTAGAGAATCTTCTTTTTTTTTTTTTTTTTTTTTTTTTGGTTTTTCGAGGTAGGGTCTCACTCTAGCCCAGGCTGACCTGGAATTCACTATGGAGTCTCAGGGTGGCCTCGAACTCACGGCGATCCTCCTACCTCTGCCTCCCGAGTGCTGGGATTAAAGGCGTGCGCCACCACGCCCGGCTGAGAATCTTCTTTTTATAGATGGAGGTGAATATAGGAGACTCAACACTAATCAAAATGACAAGAAGAGAAATCCCAGTGCTTAGCACTGGACTAGTCATCTCTGTCACACCTGCCCAGTTTCAGGGAACATGGTAGAGGAAGTATTAGAATGAATATGAGTGCAGTTTTTAGCATTAGTCAGAGAAGCTTCCCTATGGAGATGGCATAAACACTGAGGAGACTCAAACCTCATCAAAGCATAAAATAACAGGCTGATGCAAGCTCAACACTAAAGGAAATATCTATTATGCCCTTCACAGCTTAGAATACATAGTGGAAGAGGGAGTGGAATGCATGTAAGAGTCACAGGGTGGAAAGAACTACTTTGGGTCACTGTGCTCCCAAAATTAACTATTTGGTGCATTCATGACCCCACAGTGGTTGTCAGTACCTCCACAAACCTACACTATTCTAAGCCCATCAACATTTTGACATGGAGAATGGAGGAGAACAAAAGGAATGAGAAAACAAAACTGAGGAAGAACTACCTTGAAAGAGGAGAGTCCTCAGTGGTTGGGAGTAGGAGAGAAGGGACAAAAGAGGATAATGGGATGAGAACACAATAAAATTACTGAAAAATCATGTATTAAAGTTCTAACTAAGAAAAGATTCCATTTGTCCTTCCATCTACTGCATATCTTACAGAGTTTGATCAAGCAGTTCAGAATGTTAAATTTAGCTGGAAGTAACTTTTTAGTTATTATTATTATTATCATTATTGCTATGGCAAAACAAACCTAAGGAAGAAAGGGTTGGTTTGGGCTCATAGTTTGATGATATGGTCCATTGTGGCAGGGGAGGTGCGATAGCAAGAGCATAAGGCAGTTATATCCTCAATCAAGAAGCAGAGAGAGGTGAATAGTATGCTCAGCTCCCTTTCTCCTTTGTATTCACTCTGGAATCCCATCTGAGCATGATACACACATGTAGGATGAGGCTTCCCTCTCAGCTAAACCCTCCTAAAAATGCTCTCATAGAGACACACCGAGAGGTGTTTTTGAGGAGAATGTAAATCCAATCAGGTTGACAATGGTTAGCTGTGGGAGAGAGTATGGACTCTTAGCCACATCATCTTACAACATTACATAACTGAAACTCAATGGAGCTATAAAACAAGATATCCCAGGGTTAAGCACATAGTCAAACAAGCCAGAATGCCATGGGTGAATTGGAGAGATGGTTCAATGGGTAAATGTGCTTGATTGCAAAGCCCAATGGCAGAGGTTGGATTCCCTAGACCCACATAAAACCAGGTGCACAAAGTGACACATGCATCTGGTGTTCCTTTGCAGTGGCAAGAGGCCCTGGAGTGTCCATTACCACTCTCTCTTTGTCTCTCTCTCCTTAAAAATAGATTTAAAATTTTTTGAAAAAAAGAGAAAATAAAAAAGAATACAGTTGGCTCTCAGACCCCAGTTCAGGATTTCTCATCTCACCTTTAGGTGAGTGTCTTTTTTATCCAACACACCAAACAGACATATTCTCCTGAGAAGTAATTGAAATCATATAGCAAGTAATATGTAGTCTTTTTCAAAATTATACCTTGGGGGTACATCACATATTTAATGAGTACATCAAAGGTACAATCCCAGTCAAGGGGATGGCCCCCTAAGTACCCTTTCTATCTTGTATCTAACAGCCTCACCAGCAGGGGATTAAATATTCAAACAGATAGGCTGAGGAGATGGCTCAAGTGGTTAAAGGAGCTTACTTGCAAAGCCTGCAGGCCTGGATTTGATTCCCCACTACCCACATAAAGCCAGATGCACATGGCACATGCATCTGGAATTTGTGTACAGGGACAAGAGGCTCTGGTGTACCCAAAGACCTGCCTTTGTATCCCCACCCCTCTCTCAAATATATAAAGATATTTTAAAAGTGTTCAAACACGAGATCCTGTGGGGAGCATTTTACGTTCAAAGCATCACACCCTGCCTGCCCTTGCTCCCCACCTCCCGAAGAAGCTGCCTCGTGCACTTACAGACCTTGGATAGCATCAGTCACTCATTTAACACATGGCGTTAAATTCCAGACTTTATAGTGGGCACTAAAGAAAACCCAGTTCCTAGAGTGAGTAATTGTTTTAGCCACAACAGATATTTATTTCAGGGGCTTTCGCTCATCACGAATCAGGAGTCTAGATCTCGGGTACCAGCTTTCCCGGCAGCCAGACCAGCCTTCAGGACACACTGTCCTGCCATCACCCCTACTAAATCCCTATACCAGGCTGCTCAGGAGCCTGAACTTCTGCCAAGCTTCCCTCGTTGAGAGGTCTACTGGATCCCTCTGTCTCCTCTGGGATCACGTCTCTTAGCACGAGGTCTACAAAGCAGCATGCATACAGAGACTGCGTCATTATTCCCTCTGCTTCCTGACTCTTGTCAGCGCACTGTCCCACAGACCAAATCTGGCTTTTTGGCACCTATTTTTTTTCTTTCATAGCTGTTGAGTGAGCTGTGAATGCTTTTTGCATTTTCAAATGGATGGAAAACACAATCAAAATAGAATTAATATTGCATGAGATGTAAAAATTGCATGAAATTCAAATTTCACTGTCCATAAATAAAGCTTTATTGAAACACAGCCATGCTCATTTGTTACATATCATCTGTGGCTGCTTTTTGCTACATTGGAAGAGTTGAATAGTTGTCGACAAAGACCATACAGACCACAAAACCAAAGACGTTTGCCCCATTCTTTACATAAATACATTTGTACACCTTTATTGCAATTGAAAGGTAATATTTTCTTCTATTATGAATGAAGGCAATAAGCCACAGCACCTGTGACATTTTGCCAACTGAGCTCATGGATACATTTATATTAAAGCTATTAAATATCTTGAATATCTACTTCCTCCAGATTGTATTTTTATTATTCAGTTTATTTATGTATATGTGTAGTATAGTACATGGTGCATGTGTGTGTTCTCAATTGTTTTTTATTTTTCATTTTATTTATACATATATGTAATATAGTACATGGTATGTACATGTGTGTGTTTTGTATGAATGAGGACATTAGGGTCCTCCTCTGTTATTCTTTTATCTTATACCTAGAGCTCCCCATTTTTGACAGACTGGCTGAGCATGTAGTTAGCACCAGTGATTCTCCTGTCTCTGCCTCCCTCAGATGGGGTGATAGGGAAGCATAGCCACACCATGCTTTGCATATGAGTGCTGGGTATCAAACTCAGGTCCTCATGATTGCTCAGCCAATCCCTCTTATACAGTGAGACATTTGTCCAGGCCCAGATTTGACCAAGAACCTATGCCCCTTCTTTACATAACCATTCCTGAGAAAGCTAACCACAGACTTCCTAGACCTGCTCAGTCTTGGGAGGGTGCAAGCAGAGGGCTTTAGTCTCAGATATAAATGATTAGCTATTGCAGTTTCCTAGGAAAGCCCTAAGAAAACTGGGAAGCGTTTCACTCCACCAGAGACCTTTGATTCTGCCTTCTAAAGCCTTGCCAATTGCCTGCTGGTGACTTCAAGCAAGTCTTAATTTCTTCATATGCCATACAAGCTATTCATCTTTTTGAAACCATCTAACTACAACAGGCATTGAGCCCATTTGTTTGTACTCTTTGCAAACAGTAAAGCTGCTTTATGTCCTTGCTTTGAAACTCACTATTATCACCTCTTGTATTTCTCAACTGTATTTCCTTCCAAGGATTGTTCACCATTGTGGTCGCATTTCATCCTAACAGCTCTATAAAGCAGAAAAAGGAAGCAGAGAAAATGAAGTTAGGATGCCCCCTCCATCTAGAGACTCACAAACACACTTTCAGAATGAAATGACTTTCCTAAGGTCTCAGGGAAGGCCACCCTCTTTATTGTTTTAAAGTGCATTTTTCATGGACTCTCTGAATTTGGATGAGATTTAACCTCATGGTTTTGCTTATACCACCAATCCTCTTTCTGCCTTCTCTTGCTTTTGTGAGAGCAGTTTTAATATTTCACATGAAACATAAACTTACAATCACAAAATGTGGTATTGCTATGAGAGGACCATGACGCACTGTAAAAATGGAGTAATTGGCTGGTAAGGTAATGAGCCCTAAAGTGGATAATAATATTGTGCACTAAGGGGGATAATAGTATTGATCTGCCTGGTCAGGCCTGTTGGGAGGATTAGCTCACTGGCAATTGAGGAGCTGTTCGAAATGAAGGAACAGAAATGATAGCACATTTGTGATTCACCTTGTCCCCTTTGGCATGGCTCTCCGTGGAGTAAGTTAAGTGGCTATCTGGATGCCATGGTAACCAAGTCCAGCTTGATGGAACCCTTTACCCTATACCCCCAGTTCTGTATCCTTGAATTCAACCATCAAGTGAAGAAAGACTTACCTTTATTTTTAAAATGAGCACAGTGAGAAGGCATGCGACTTTTAGTGGGAAAGAATGCCATGGAGAAAGTGTTCGATACTTTTAAGAACTTCTAGATACAACACACTTACCTGTGATCTCAGGAACCCTGGGCGCAAATGTCAGCATAAAAACAATCAGGGAGGCTGGAGAGATGGATTAGTGGTTAAGGTACTTGCCTGTGAAGCCGAAGGACCCAGGTATAATTCTCCAGTACCCACATAAGCCAGATGCACAGGTGGCACATAATCTGGAGTTCATTTGCAGTGGCTAGAAGCCCTATTGTGCTCCCCTCTCTATCTCTGCCTTTATTAAATAAATAAGATATTTTAAAAAATCAGAGGTGGCCAGGAGAGGCTGTGGCAATCAGAGGCTACACAAGAGGCACTATTTTGTAGTTGTGATGTGGTAGTCTCTTCACTCTGTTAGGGAAACATGAGCTCTTTATCAACCCTCTTCCATAGCCAGTCCATACAGAAAGGGCTCCCTGGGCTGTTTACACAAAACCATCATTGGAATAGTGTGATTTCAATGCTGGTTCACCAATGTACTGGTGTTTGTATGGATACCATATGCTTCCCAGCAAGCTTTTCTGATTTTGCCAATATTTTTGCTAAGTGCTGTACTCTGTCCCAAGTCTCTCACGAAACATAAATGAATAAATGAAGTAGTTTGCTTAGGCCTATGCAGCTTGAAAGTTATAGTAGCAAGATGGTTCCACTGCTTCGGACAGTAAGCTCATGGCTCGATCTACTCTGCCGTTCTGTCCTTGAAACCCAATCACAAGACCACAAGTCCTTATCTCCAATGTTTGTTTTATTCTCTCTGTGCTCTAACCAGCTGAGCTAGGTAAGCACTTAACCATAGCAACCCATCAGGGGAGGCCACTGTGGAAGCCAGGGGCTCTTTCTGATGGTGCTGGGGAAGCACAGCCTCCCCAGCATCTTGAGAATGTCTAGGGGCAGTTGGGAACCTTCTTTTGATGAAAAAGTAGTGAAATTTACCTTGGCATTTTAGGTGTCATTGCACCTCTTTCCCATCCCTCCAATTCCTCCCTTCTCAAAAGCATTTTAAGGAAAAAAGATTTAAAATTGCTTGGAAATTGAAGCAAGATTGCCTGGGTTATTGATTCAAATTCTGGCATGTCTGACTCAGATCTGTCTCACTTGTTATGGCCACCAGCTCTGATGGCTAAAGAGGGATTCTGAGGATTTGGGTTGTAATCAAATGACCCAAGAATCCTTCCTGCTTCCCTATTCCAGTGCAGGGAAATTTAATATTTTCCATTCCAGCTGAGATCTCATTGCCAAGATGTTAATTGGGATTTCAGTTGGTTCCTCTCCATTCTAGAATTTTCTTAACCTAATATGTTGGGTTATTTGTGCCTTAATCTTAACAGAAGACAACAAACAGCACTTGAACAGCCAAAGAATGACAGGGGTGAGTTTAGCCAGCAATTTGGCAGATAAGCACAGTGACAGTAGCCTTGGAAGCACTGTTGTTGGGGCCGTGAGAGGTCTATGCTAGGGCAAAGAAATCCTATACTTTGTGTCATCTTCTGAACAGAAAAAGACTCTGGATCTATTACATCTTATAAGGAAAAAAGATAAGATAATGCTAATAACAGCCTATTTGTGTGCTAAAGGGTTTGAGAAATAACCATACAGACCTGAATCTACTTATTTTCTAGGCTTCCTTTAGAAAATTTTCTTTACTTGGTTTCTATGGAAACTGGAGACTGCACATGAGCTAGAGACACTCGATAGTCTTTCCTGGCAGATGTGTCCATTTCAGATTTTTCTTTAAGTGATGTCATATTTTAACCAGTAAGATTAAAAGAAAAAAAATAACCTATGCACAATATTCTGAGAATCATTGCTGAGAAGGTCAGAATTGATAACCAATATTTATTGGGCCCTTGCTGTGTTCTAGGATAAAATATAAACAATTTTGTGCCTTAACTCCCTTAATACTCCCTGTGTATCTTTAACCATCAGGGTATATCAGGAAAAATATTCACCACTCTAGGTCTTTCAAATAGAAGGGATTGAATACAGGAACTCAGTTGGGCATGTGACAGAAGAGCTGAGAAACCAAACCAAGCTATGAGACAGCTCAGAGAGTAGCAAAATTAAGAAGCAGCTATCAACCTTAGGGCTAGAGAGCCACTGGGAGGAAATCATGTTTGCAGTGGCCAAAAGCTGGGACCAACTAACAGTAACTACAACTCCCACAAAGACTGCATAGAAGGGCTGAGACCATGGAAGAAGGTTATTTGGTAGACACTGGAGCTGTGGAGGAGACTATGACCAGCATAGCACAGGGAGCAAGAAGGGAAAGAGGAAGGGCTACTTATCTGTTCTTCTCCCCTACTTTCTATCAAAGCCTCCTTGTGGCTAAACCTGTAAAGATTGCAGAGAAAAGAGGTTCTGGGAAACAAATTCCCTTATGACACAAAGCAGAGCAACAGAAGTATAAGAATGGACCTAAAAGTAAACCAGCAGTTGACTAGCAGAGTGTTATTAAACCTATTTCATGGGTGAGAAAACTGAACACAAGAAGATAATTTCCTTTAAATAACATTAGCAAATTAAATGTCCATGCCCAAAACTACTTGATGCTACTTCTCCTAGAGAGAAACAGGGGTTCTTCACACACATGACACTTCTACCTCATATGACCTTCATATAATAAGCTCAATCACTCACTAGGAGATCTGCAATTTGCCCATTTAGGGGGTTGTGGATATTTACTTTATGATTTGCTTATATGTTGAAATGACTCATCTTGATGAGTCCAGTCATAAAGGTATAAAAAGGACCGTTTGCTTACTGGAAGGGTAGACTTGAAAGTTTGGAAGAGACAAGACTAAGAAGAAACCTTGCTTTTCTCACATTTGTTAAGAGAGCTGGACTAAGATTCCGATTAGTTAGACTGTTACAAAGAGATGATGGAGGGGAGGGGGAAGGTAAAAATTCCCAGTTCCTATTTTCTCTTTTCATGTTTGACCATCTGCTTGCTGCTGCTAAACTTGCAGGAAAAGTCTATAAGGGAAGAACTAAAATTTCTATCGAGTTCATTTTTGCTCTTATTTGAGGGCAGGGAGACCACTGAGCTGAGGGCCACCTTAGACAAACACGGAGAGAATTGTTTTATCTGAGAGCTAGGCGTGACCACTCTTGAAAGCATTCACTTTTTTTACACTTTCATACATGTATACAATACATCTTGATCCTGCTCCCCCACCTCATTTATCCTCTCTTCTCCCTCACTTTCCACTAAAACCCTTGTTCTTCCCATTAGATCCCTACATCATCATCATTATCATCATCATCATCATTATTGGTTTGCCAAGGTAGGGTCTCACTCTAGCTCAAGCTGACCTGGAATTCACTATGTAGTCTCAGGGTGGCCTTGAATCCACAGTGATCCTCCTACCTCTGCCTCCCAAGTGCTGGCATTGGGTGTACGCCTACCTTATTTCTGTGCCTTGTCTATTTTTTTTTTTTTGACCCAGTGATTGTGGGTGGGAGGTTACTTACTACAGAATGGGCAGTCCTCCAGTGGCTACCCCCTAAAGGACATAACTTCCCCTTTCCCAAAAATAATCAGTTTCCACTATTCTGGGAGGTGTGGGGTCTCATGGACCCCTCCAGCATCAATGATGACATATTAACAAGCTTGATTTTATACAAGAATACACACACATCTGCTGGGAGTCCATGAGTACAACAGACTTGTCATATTGAAGACAGAATCCCACAGCGTCTTTCTCATCTTCCTGCTCTTACCTTCTGCCCCCTCTTCCAGGAGGTTCCCTGAGCCATATCGGTTGTGGTTTAGATGTGGTTAGGTGTTTAGAGCATAAAGTGGTCACTTGTTCTTGGTAACTTGGCCATTTATGCATCTTTGCATTCACCTCTACCCTTTGAATAAAGAAATTTCTATATTGAAGGCTGCTACCTGTACCAATCTTTGGAAACAAACACAAACATTTGAAAGGTAGTTTTATAAGGCATTCACATTGCAAGAGTTTAGTTGAAAATCAAAAAGCCTTCCAATATAGAGATTTTCAGTGACCAGCAATGAAGGAGGACATTTTTCAGATAAATAGTCATAGTGGTTTCCTTTCAGACTTGTGTCCTATGTGGAGGAACTTCTATATTTGTAAGGCCAGCCTGACTAACAGTAGAATATGAAATCATGAAAACACGAGAATCCACTAGTCCCTTCCCAAAGAGCTGAAGTGCTCTCCCAGTTAATGATCCATGGGATGTTTTTCTCCCACTGAAAAACTGAAGCTATCCAGGTGGAAAGGGTTACATTGCTCCTTGCAGGCATGGGAAAGTTTGGGCCAGACGTATAATTTTGATCTCAGAAAGCAAACAATTTGTGAGAAAATGAGGCAGGCAGTACATAATCCCTCCTATTAGGTACCTTTAAATGTTTGGCAGAACTGGTGAAACTTAAAATAGCTTTGCTCATCACAATGATGGATATCTAAGGACAAGTAAGCCTTCACTGTTGGTACAAGACACATCTAAGGAACAAAGAGTATCTGTTGATCTTGCCAGCTGGCTAACTGAGGACAAGAGAGAGAGAGAGAGAGATCCCATGGCCTCTGCTCTGCCTGGGTTTCCTCTGGGGCTGGGTCCATCTATGCGGGGCTGCTAGGCACAAAGCCCTAGGGTTCCATCTAAAGGAAAAGAATGCAGGATTATGAGTTCCAACATAGGTACCAAAGTACTTATTCTTCAAAATGAGAAGAGAGCACATTACACCATTTTTTTAAAGTTGACAAATGCCCAGATTTTGCAAAACTTAAGAGCATAAGCCATTTGTTAATTCTCTGCCTGACAAACTTCTATGCTTTCCATCTCTTTTTCACATTTTTTAATTAGTCTTTCATGAGATGATAATTTTGTGATATTTTCTATTAAGAAATAGAAAAATAAAAATGTGAAGATTACCCAACCTTTTATTTACCATAGTTGGCCAAGTTTGCTTCTTTGAAGTTTTGATAGTTTTAAAAAAATTCTTTCAGCTTTATAACTTGTTATTTATAGTGAGGTAGCCACTTTTAGGACCACAGTGAAGTATGGAACAACCTCTAAGGAGTCTCCTCTACATGTGAGCTGAGAGAGTTCAGGGCATTTCAGACTTTCTTGGGAGGTAATTGGTTTGAAATTCACCTTGGAAGATAAACCTCTTGTCTTTGGTTCTTCACACTGGGTGGCTTGACCCAGAGAATATCCCTAGATGTCATAACTTAAGATTATCAAGTGACAAAACCACATGAGTATATCCACTAAACCCAAATTAATTCAACCCACTCTACTTTGTCTTAGGAATGCCTTCAAGATACCCATGGGTACCACAAGAAAACTACAAAGCCCTTTAATTACAAGGGAAGTGTGACAAAGAGGACATTTTTATTTTGCAAAGTTTGCAGCACATGTGGTCGTGTAAACACACTGTTAGTGTCATCACGCAAGTGTGTGCATGTAAGTGAGGGGTCTGAAACTTCATAAGCATTATGCTTTCTTAGTTTCCTTATAAATTTGTCTCTGACTCCATCATCATTATTTGTTATTATTATTATTCATGTATCCTGGGAGACTATAATCCTCACAGAGCTTGAAACATAACAGGCTATGAGTTAATTACATTGTTCACCATCTTGATTCACAGGTGGCTTTCTGAAAGAGGTGGCTTTCTGATGGGGCTTAAGGGCTCCTTCGTGTGTGTGTGTGTGTGTGTATGTGTGTGTTTGAGGTAGGGTCTCACACTAGTCCAGGCTAACAAGGAACTCACTCTGTAGTCCCTGGCTGGCCTCAAACTCATGGCAATCCTCCTACCTCTGCCTCCCAAGTGCTGGGATTAAAGGTGTGCACCACCAGAACCAGCTCTTTTTACTTTTTTTATGCTCTGGTTTTTTTTAAGCCTTTTGTTGGCCTGTTACTTTTTTTAAAATTTTTTGTTTATTTTTATTTATTTATTTGAGAGCGACAGACAGAGAAAGAGGCAGAGAGAGAGAGAGAGAGAATGGGCACACCAGGGCCTCCAGCCACTGCAAACGAACTCCAGACGCATGTGCCCCCTTGTGAATCTGGCTAACGTGGGTCCTGGAGAATTGAGCCTTGAACCAGGGTCCTTAGGCTTCACAGGCAAGCGCTTAACCACTAAGCCATCTCTCCAGCCCCTTCCTGTTACTTTTAGCACCTGTAAAACTGTCTTTAGTTTTGACAGGCAAATGTATACAGTAATCAGTTTCTGGACATGGAGGATATCTGAGGAGTTCATGTTTGCTGCCATATTCAGACTGAAGGGACAGTTTGATAGTTTGAATTATTTTCAAACCAATTTGGTTATCCTGGTAAAACTCTAGGAGTGGTAAGAGGGTTTTTATTGTGGTTTTGGATTGTTTTCGTTTTAAATAATAACAAAGAATCCCAATCATTTGTTTGGCTTAGCATTGTTTCAAGCCTGATGGTCAAATTATCCTGCAAAGGAAAGCTGTCTGGGCAGGTACGCAATGTACAAGTTAAATCTTTCCTCTCCAGATGAGCTAACACTGCAGTTCCCATTCTCATCTCATAATAAGCCTACCCAGCTCAGACCAAATGGGTATGAAGTGGTACCAGGAAGGGGGCCTTGATGTCCCTGTAATACATTCCAGTGGAAGGAAGGTCAGAGGGCAGGTTCCCACAGCACGTGTCACACAAAGCTCCCAGAAGGCAGACGTGCTACCATTCAGTTGGTAGTGCCCCACTACCCCTCACCCATCCCTAAGCAAGCCCAGCCACAAGGACAGCACTGATTTTGTGTGGCAGAAGCATGTAGCCTAGAGTCTTGTGCATGGGGCAATGAGTCTCCAAGGCTCCCAAGTCAATAAGCTCTCTTGCCTGCTGGGCCTGAAATTCCTCTAGAAGTTAGTGCATCGGGCTGAGAATGGGAAGATTCTTATACATAAAGACACACATGTGAAAGTCTTTCCTCTGCTCTCAGCACTCAAGTCAAGAGCGACTGACAAAATGGCCTGGCTGGGATGAGGCCCCTTCCTACAAGAGCAACCACCCCCATCACCAAGTCTTCATGATTTCCTTCTACCCCATTGTCCAAATTCTACCTCTTCTCCCATCTACACTACCCACAGGGCCTTGCCAGAACAGACCCCCACCAGAATGGTTATTCTTTCCTCATGATTTTTTTCATTTGTTTTAAAAAATGAATCAGGGGCTGGAGAAATGGCTCAGTGGCTAAGGTGCTTGCTTGCAAAGTCTGGCAGCCTGGGTTTGATTCCACTGTACCCATGTAAAGCCAGATGCATAAAATGGTACATTCATCTGGAGTTCCTTTGCAGCAGCTAGAAGCCCTGACAAGCCCAAGCCCATTGTCCATTCTCTCTCTCCTCTCTGTCCCCCTCCCCACCACATGTGTGTGTTTCTCTCTGCTTGCAAATAACTGAACAAAAACATCTAAAACATTTTTTTAAAATAAATGAATTACTCTTCACGATTAATCATTATCTTTGTTTTCACGGCGCTAGTTTCTGTATTTCTACCACATTTGTGTGCCACAAATGCTTGCTGGATATGATGGTTAACCTTCATGGTCTACTTGACAGGATGTGGAACCACCTAGGAGACATACATCTGAGTACGTTTTTTAAATTTTTTTATATTTTATTTTTATTTATTTATTTGAGAGAGTGAGAAAGAAGCAGATATACAGAGATAGTGAGCATGCCAGGACCTCCAGCCACTGCAAACGAGCTCCAGGTGCATGTACCACCATATGCATCTGGCTTACGTAGTAGGGACTAGGGAATCAAACCTGGGTCCTTAGGCTTTGCAAGCAAGTGCCTTAACCACTAAGCAATCTCTCCAGCCCTGAATTTTTTGAGGCAAGCCCAACAAACTGGCCTTTTTCTAATGTGTCAGAGCAAGAGTGAGAGTAAGAGAGAGAATTGGTGCTTGTTGCAGTCAGGTTCACATTGCTCGCAGAAAACACTCAACCATGAACAGCTTGTGGAAAATTAGGTTTATTTTGGCTTACAGGCTTGAAGGGAAGCTCCATGATGGCAGGGTAAAATGATGCCATGATCAGGAGAGTGTGCCAAATACTGGCAAGAGGAAGCTGGTTATAACACCCATAAGCCCATCCCCAACAATACACTGCCTCCAGGAGGATTTAATTTCCAAATTGTCATCAGCTAGGGACCTAGCATCAAACCACCTAAGTTTATGGGGTACACCTGAATCAAACCACCACGGTGCTCCAGGGCCTTCAGCCACCACAATTGAACTCCAGACATGTGTGCCCCCTTGTGCACATGTGTGGCCTTGTGCCACATTGTGCATCTGGCTTATGTGGGACCTAAAGAGTCGAACATGAATCCTTCAGCTTTGTAGGCAAGCACCTTAAGTGCTAACCCATCTCTCCATCCCCCATGAGTGTGCTATTTTTTTAAAAGAGAAACAGGCTTTTTATTTAATTAATTTATTTATTATTTTATTTTTTTATTTGAGAACAACAGACAGAGAGACAAAGAGGCAGAGAGAGAGAGAGAAAATGGGTGCGCCAGGGCCTCCAGCCACTGCAAACGAACTCGAGATGTGTGTACCCCCTTGTGCATCGGGCTAACGTGGGTCCTGGGGAATCGAGCCTCGAACCGGGGTCCTTAGGCTTCACAGGCAAGCACTTAACTGCTAAGCCATCTCTCCAGCCCCATGAGTATGCTTTTTGAGGGAGTTTCAGGGAGGTTTAATGGAGGAGGGAAGGCTCACCCTGAATGTCTGGACTAACATCCCAGACTGAATATGAAGGGTAAAAGGAAAGCCAGCTGAGCACCAGCATTTGTCTCTCAGGCATTCCCGACTGAGAACACAGTGTAACCAGCTGCCTCAGCTTCCTGCCACCATGCCTCCCTCACCATGATGAACCCTCCCCTCACACTGTGAGCTTAAATACACCCTTGCTCCATGAAGCTGCTGCTTGTCAGGCAGTTGGTCACTTCCATGAGCACACTGAAAAAATGAACAAATGATGCTTTGGGATCAGAGAAGGTCCAGGCAGGGCTGTGTGGAGAGGGGGGCTAGGGAAGCCCAGTAAGAGCTCTGGGGAGCTTGGTGGGGGCCTGAAGATACAAGGTGTTCTGGGGTAGCAGAGACTATGATTATAAGAAGGAAGGATGCTATAAGCACATAACTGACATTCAACAATGCCTGTGGACCCCTGAATTGGTAGCGAGGACCGACTAGGTTACAGGTGAGAGTCAACACAAAATTGTTTAAGCAGGAACGAATTGTTGGTGTTCCTGAGTACAAAGGATGCTAAAGCAGCTCATGTAATAGAAGAAGTTCCAGAAACCCAAACCCCAGAATAGGGAATAAAACCCACTGAAGATTCAGAAAATGGCCTCCTCCCCTCCCTATATCTGAATCCCAGATATGTCTGTGTTTCTCTCTGTGTCTTCTCACTGTCTCCTCTTTCTCTTCTCATTTTCACTGCATCTATTTTAATATCATTCTCTTTTACATCAGAGAATTTTTCTCCATATATCAGAGAAAATAGCTCCTAGCAACTCCAGACAAACAATGTTTATCTAAGAAAAACTTGAAGGCTGGAGAGACGGCTCTGAGGATAAGAGTGCTCATTTTTATAACTATCAGGACCTAAGTTTGATTCCCAGCAACCACATAAAAAGCCAGGCATGATTGTGCATGCCTGTGGCCCTAGTGTCAATCAGGGAGAGACAGGAGGGTACCGGGGCTCCCCAGCCAGCCACTGTAACTGAAAAACAGTGACCTCTCAGTTCAGTGAGTCTATCTCATATAAACCAGATAGAAGAGCAACAGAGGAGGGCTCATGTATACAGGCCTGATGTCCTCCTCCAGCCTCTACACATGAGCACCCACAGCACACACATCTGCACGCATGTGCATACACCACACTCACACCATGCACACACACACACACACACACAAAAATAGCTTTCCACTTCCAACCAGGAGACTCCACAGGGTGCATCACAGAATGTACCCAGTTAAGCCTGGAGTATTTGCATGCCCTCTTTGGACCAGTCACTGTGTCCAGGGATGTAACACCAGTCTTGGTCCAACTGTGTGAAGAAAGTCAGGCATAATTATTGACAGTTTTGCCAGGGCAAAGTGAAGGTTTGGAACAAGACATTTGGCAGAACACCACGCGAGCAAAGACAAAGTTCCTTGGAAGGGCTCTTGGAAGGCATGGTGGGAAGACTCAGAAATAACTGAGCACAGGGACAATGATAGCAAGACCAGGTGGCAAAACAGAAGCCCTCTAGAACTCTCTGGGCTTTTGTCTCTTAAGAATGCCCTGTCTCAAATGCTCTGGGCCCAGCTGCTCTGAGTGGACCCTTAAGTGGCAGCTCTACCTCCTGTGACAGTCAGTCATGAGTCCATGGGACCCTGAGCACCCTTGTGTTCTACAGGAAGTTCCCACCTCCCTTGCCTATCAAGCCTCAGGTGATTTGGAGTCCAAGGACCTGATTTTGATTCTCAGCTCAGTGTCTCATTTATAAATTGAATAGGCTAATAATCGCAGTACTCCTTCTTGTAGCAGTCATTGTGAAAATCACAGGCAGGAATGTGTGAAGGAGCACATTGCAAACTGTAAAGTGCCAAGCAAACTGATCTTGCTGTTTCACCCACCTTCCCCTTGAGGTACTTTATGAATTCTCACTAAATTTGTTTCCATTAGCCTCTTCTGCCTTGATAAAAATAAAGTTCTGCTTTCTAATTATTTGCCAAAAGCAACTGCTGCTCTTTATAAAACTGATATGCATATATGGTTGTCAAAGCCACATAATTCAACATGCATATGATTAGAGCTCGAGTCACGTGAGCTATTTCATTTCATAGCATGCTGATGTAAATATCTCAAGTATCATCTATATGTCTAGTTGTAATGGACGTTCCTCTAGATCTCTGTGTGCTCAGTTAAGAGCTCCCATGTTGCTAGATTGCTGTTTCAGCTTCTATTTTGATAGCAGGATTTCAGTGAACTTGGCTCCCATGCGTTCTATGTATCTTCAACATTATTCTCTCTTTAGCTCTCCCAACTTCTCCCTACCAATTTTCTGTAAACCTAAAACTGGTCTTTTTAAAAGGCTATTAATTTTTTAGGTCCAAGGCTCTCCATAATTAATTTAAAAAAACATTATTTTGAGGAGGGATCTAAAGTCTTAACTAGATTATAGAGGGGTTCAATAGCACACAAGAAGATGTAGGTTTTTGTTTCGTTTTTAAGTTGACTATCACACAGTCTCCATCCTTGTTTGATCCTCTCGTTTTCTAAAATTTTCTCAATTTTACCTCTTTGTTTTGTTTTGCTTTTGTTTTGCTATGAGACAGAATATTACCCCGTTGTCCATTATGGATTTGGACTTGTCGTCTTCCTGCCTCATCTTCCTGAGTGCTGGGATTACGGGTATGCACCACCACACCTGGCTTGTATTTTTGCCTTTTTGTTATACTTTCTGTGTGATTCCCTCAATTGGATCTTCTGACTCTATCCTTCAGTTGTGTTATCCTTTGATAGCACTCTGGTTTTATTTCATTACTACGTTATCTCCTCCGCTCTCTTCCACTATTGAGCAAGATACATTACTCGTGCTGACCTAAGGCTATCTTTTCAAACATGGAAAAAATGTTCTATTGAAGCTGAGAGTTCCATGTCCAAGTTCAGGGCTTGTGGGCTGGTAGCTTTACTGTAGCGTTCTCAAGAAGGGATTAGACATTTAATGTCAGAAACTGTGGGTCTTTCTTCTTGGGATATCTGTCTTGAGGGAGGAATCACTGGTCTCCTGCTTAACAGGCAGTTGTACTTAAACTTGATGGTCAACTTCCCTGGATTGTGAGTCACCTAGGAGATTAGTAAAGCACACTGCTGGGTATGTCTATGGGGGTATTTCCAGAGAAGATTGCCAAGTGGGAGCAACTGAAAGAGGAAGATCCAGCTTTGAATGTGAGAGTCACCACCTAATGGGCTGGGGTCCAGTTGAAACTAAAAAGAAGGAGGAATCCTACTCATGTAGGCACATGATCTGTTTATTTCCTGTCTACTACAAAGTAAGTTGTGTTTTCCTCAACCACATGTTCCCCACCATGATTCTCCGCCTCACCACAGGCCCAGAACAATGGAGCCAGCAAGCCAGGCACTGAAACCTCTGAGAACATGAGCCAAAATACATCTCTCCCCCCTTTAAGTTATTTTGCCTCAGAGATGGGGAATGAGATCTCAGGACCCTCCTGGCAGGAGAACCTTGGACCTGAACTCTTACTTTCCACCCAGCTTAGCATTGTTCTCCATGGTTCCCACTATCCCCTCAATCTGAGTTCTCTCTGGCCCAGTTATCCATGGAGAAATGTACTACTTCCTGCAGAAATAAGGGAAGGACGGCTGTTGGTTATCTGGACTAAGAGGGATCTCTCATTCATCCCCTGATGCTCTGTCCCACAGGCTCCTAACTCTGAAACTTCATCAGTGTCCCCAGTTCCTGGGCTTTTCTGTAGTTCTTAGAAACAGCTGGTTTTTTCCTCCTACTTAGCTTTCCCCTCCACCAAGACAGTCATCAACTCTCCACTTTTCATGTCTCCAGAATTTTTAAATCTTCATTGTCTAACATCATCTTCTTTCCCTTTCTCCTTGTCCTCATAGGCTTATACCTTTTCTTTGCCATCATTTTAGCATTGTTTGGGGAGGAATCACAGACTTCAGGGCACACACAACTAGCCATGTATTTTGATATCTTCTGCTTCCTAGCTTCTTACTTTAGTCGAGACAATGATAAAAAGACATAATCCATCTTTTATTGATACTTGGTAGGGTTATTATATCCAACATGGGGTTGATGTCACATGACCTAATGAGGAAACAGATGTCTGGAGCCTTGGCTACCAGCTGGGGAATTGGAATGTTGGTTCCCAACCCCAGAAATTATTAACCTGAAGCTATAGGAAATGAACTACATACAATGTGATAACAGACGGTGAGAAAACCCAACACTCAAAATGATAATCTTCAGAGGAAGCTGGAAATATTCACCTTTCCCCCTCCCCAGCAAACTGCCTGGGCTGAGGCAAAAGAGAATGAATCCACAGGGCACTCTGAGACATTCCACTTACATCATCCTCAAGATCCTGCCCTGGTGCCCTGCACTCACCATGACAGAAAGGTCTCCTCCCTTCTTTGCATATGTTGGCTGTGTGGTTGAATACTCCTTGGCATTTGCCTATCTTCTGAGTAAAGGCCCAAGTTGTCTGTGTTTAAGCATAGATTCCCATAGTGTGGTCTGGCTCACCCTAATCTCTGTGGCACCATGCATCCATATAAATGCATAACGTGTCATATAAATATACAAATGCACATATATGGGCTTCAGATGAAGAGATCAAATTAAATTGAAGAGGGTAGTAAAAAAATGACAGACTTCCTTCTTAAAAAAGAAGCAAATAGCTGAACTAATAAGAGCACAGAGTAGATGTCTAGACTTCCTATAGTCAGTCTCTCTCTCTCTCTCTCTCTCTCTCTCTCTCTCTTTCTCTGTCTCTCTCTCTTTAATTTCACAGAAGAAAGCAACAGTACAAGACACAAATGTTCTGGCCCCATGCAGCAGGTCCACAGCCACCAAGCTGATATTTAATGACATGAAAACATGATCCTTGGCTGGACTAGAGCTGAGTGCCCTTCAAAAGCTGGAGCTAGGAAGAGAGGGAGAGAGGAAGGATTTTTCCCAAAGCCCCATACCAGGCAGGTCTCGCTGCTGCATCACACAGCAACTTCCCATGACCAGTTGTCAAATCTCCTCCCCCACCAGCCCTGCTCAGTATCCACTTGATGCTTGGGTTTAACAAATGAAAGATGGACTATGAGGAGAAAAATGAAACATTGAGCCCAAACATGGTTCCTATGGAAAGAAAACCCTTTTTACAGTACTGAGGATTGAAGCTAGGCCTTCCTTGGGTTAGACAAGTACTCTACCATTGGGCTATGTCTCTAGTCCCATTTTCACTCATTTATTTCAAGACAGGGTCTTGATCAGTTGTTCAGGTTGCCTTGAACTCTTCTGTCACCCAAACAGAGCTTGAACTTTTGATTCTCCTCACTCAGCATCCCAACTAACTGGTGTTACACATCTGTGTCACCATGCCAAAATGTTTTTTTTTGTTTTGTTTTGTTTTGTTTTGTTTTGTTTTTTTTGAGGTAGCATTTCATTCTAACCCAGGCTAACCTGGAATTCACTCTGTAGTCCATGCTGGACTCAAACTCACAGCAACCCTCCTATCTCTGCCTCCTGAGGGCTGTGGGCCATCACACTCAGCTAGGGTTTTCTATATTAGGTGTTATTGTTGCAGGAACTATTTTCTGGGATCTGATGAAATATCAGAGGTGAGTTTTGACTGAGAGGCATTTTTTAAAATAATTGATTAATACCCAATATCTAAGAAGAAACAAAGAAAATGTCCTGGACCCAGATACTCTACTGATGACTAGGTCCAGAGCTGGCAAAATCTAATGTGAGCCACATGCCTATTTCTACACAGACAGAGAAAAATTCAGTTACACTAACCACACTACAGTGAAGACTCCATGGTTAATCATTTGACCATAAGTGGCTTGTTGGGTAACTATTGTCTCTGAGTTGAAATATTCCCTCCTGGGAAGACTAGGGAAACAAAAGAAACTTACTAAGCTCAGGTCCCTCAGAAGTTACAAAATTCACAAAGGCCCCTCCCTGCTGTTATATAAACAGTAACAATTGTTGGGGAAGAGACTCTTAGGTAGAGCTGCCTGCAGGTTGTATAAGGAACTCCAGGGATACATCTTTGATGAGTCATCACCAGCGCTGAGGTGGGCTTTTTGGTGATGTGGCTGCCTTTGAGTCACCTATGATCAGTGAGACCCTAAACTCAGTGGCTGACCAAACTATACTTGGATGGAATGGGTTCTTTGGTCTGCTGTTGGTGCCCCATCTCTGATGGATTTGGGTATGTCCCCAGGAAAGGTCACATAGGACAGCTGCATCACAGCCCTCTGGGACTGCCTGGTTCTGGAATAGAGAGGTCCAAGTGGAGAGAATCCTGAATCCCACCAACTCAGGAGAGGCCAGTGAGCATCTCTAATTTTCACAGGAGTAAAGTCTCTGATTATAAATGAAATATCAGTTGTAGACTAGATCACTAAAATTTCCCAAAAAAACTCCAGATACAAACAACACAAATTCTGCTCACTGATATGAACAGAAGGCAAAAAAAAAAAAAAAAAAAAAAAAAAAAAGGTAGAAACAATGATGGCTGTTATAATTCTCTTTTCTATTTTTAGGTTTGATTTATTAAATATTCCCCAAAACATGGAATCTTTCACAAGAGCACAGCTGCAAAGTCAGGATGAATAGGTCTGCCATACTCACATTGTAGGCTGTTAACGTAAAAGGAAAATCCCAGCAGGCTACCCCTATTTCCAGGAGCTTTGGTCACAAAGCACCAGATAACACTCCTACAATGAACAAGCAGGCAATGCTCACTGATGGGGCTAAATGAAATCTGAATTCTACTCTCAGGATATCTGATTAATCACCATTCTAGACTAAGTCCTACTGCCAGAAGTAGTGAGAAGAGAACTGTAGATGCTATAGAGTTTGACCTACGAGTTGTTTCTTCTTCTTCCCAAGGCCTGTAGCTCCTAATAGAGTCTCCGGAATGGCTTGGCAGAGTCTGGATGGTTCCTTTCTGAACCACTTTGGACACTTTCTAGCCCGCCCCCACCAGGGAGGCACAGCTTTCTCCCTCCAAGTACAATACAGCTTTAGCGTCTTCCAGCTCATTGCTTCCACGGTGCAACTTCTATCAGGGTCTAGTCAGCCCTAGAAGATAATCCCCAGGTCCCAGAGTTCTTCCCTACCCACTCTATCATCCAAGGCCAGCCATCACTTTCCACTCCATGCTATAACACACAGACTAACTTATCCCCAGCTAGTATCATTCCAAACCTTGCCAGCAAAGCAAAAGGAAATCTATTCCTGGAGAAAGACATCCAGTAACAGACCACCACATGGCTTCTCGGCTCTGTGCCTGGGGCTGTGATAGGCTCTGTGAGCACCGAGACCTCACAAACCCAGCACATTGCATATACTTCACATGGTATGATGACCAAGAATAAAGATGTATACCAGCAGTGCACTGTCTAGCCCATGAATCCCTTCACAGACTCAGACATGGGGTCTGAATATTATCAAAAGAATCTTCCCAAAGCAGCCTATCTCCTCGGTGGTTGTAATCAGTCTCCAGCAATGCTACCTGTGGTATGGCATTTTCTTTCTTTCTTTGTTTTTGTGAAGATAAAAGCAGTTTGAAATGAACAGTCAAAATTACCTACATTTAGACTGCTCTGCTGGAAGTTAAAATCTTTGTTTTTCTTCTTGATTTCTTGAGGTATAAATATGATGTTATATATAGTCATCTTTCATGACTAAAGATAACAGTAATACTTCCCTGTAGGACAAATAAGAATGAAAATGATGGAGGAGGAGGATGCATCAGGATCATAGCGAGCCTTCGCCCCCATTTCAGCTGGTCATCCCTAGTATCTGGTTACTACTCTCAGGTAGCTAAACACCCTGAATCCTGATGGTAATAGTTAACTTCTTTAAGCACATGTTGTATGCCAAGCACTGGTCTAAGCAACTTCTACATTTAGTCCTCCTGAATCATTAATATCCCCTACTTATAGTTGAACAAACAGAAGCCCATGAGATGCAGTCACTTGTCCCAAGTCATACAGCTAGGAAGAGTTGAGCCTGTGTAGTTCAACTCCAGAGCTCACAGCTCCAACCTGCTGTAAGACCATGAGATGGTGATGAGCCACAGCTCTACTAAGCTGTAGGCAAAGAGATGCACGGTTCTCTAATCTACCCACTGTTGCTCTGAGAGTATATAGGGTGTCTTGGTCCATGCTGAATGCTATAATGAATAGGGACTGGCGGCTCACAGACAACAGAAATGCATTGCTCACAGCTCTGGAAGCTGGGAAGTGATAGCATCCAGGTGATAGCTGATCTTGGGGTCGTGTGGGGGCTCATTGCCTGATTTGCAGAAGGTATCTTCTCACTGAGCCTTGACATGACAGGAAGATCCCTTGGGCTTCTTTGTTATAAGGGCACAAATCTCACCCATGAGGGCTCTCCCTACATGACCCAATCACCAGTAAAGGCCCCACCTCCAAATATTATCATATTGGGTGTTAGGATTTAATATATGAATTTGGGAAGGTCACAGACACCCAATCTATTGCAGAGACTCTTGGGAACAAAATATCTGGGTGTCACTAGGTTTTCCTCATGTGGTGATGCTGCTCTAGTCATGTCAATCCCTCTGCATACCCTCACTGCTGTTCAATGAAATGACCCCCTAGGCGTCTCTGCATGTTCATTGCTCCCCACACCTTCACTCCTACCTACTGATCTTTAAAACTGGGTTGGCACATTGGATACTAGGCAACTGTGAGAGTTTTGACAATCTATTACCTCTCTCTCTTCTCCACCCCACTATCCTCACACTCTCCGCCAGTCCACATGTCCCTATGCTAATTGCCCTTTCCACAGTTAACATTTCCAAATGGCAAGATAAGTTCAGAGTCATTTAAAGGAAAAATACACGTACTTGAGACATACCATGAAAATGTTGGCCTTTTTTCCCTTTCTTTTTTTTTAATGTCATCCTTACCACTCCCTGCATATGCAGTGAGCTCATGTGGCCTCTTGCTTCTTGTTTTCCCCAGGGAAGCCGATTTCAGCTCAGTTCCCACTGTTTCATAGCATACAAGCTCACCTTACACCCTTCTAAGCAGAAGTATGGGTGCCTGGTTTTGTTTTTCTCCTCCTTCAAGAAAAAGCTGCAATCTCAGTTTCAGGCTTAATCAGACTTAGCAGCCATCAGCCCCCTAAGCTCTGGCATGCCATAAATAGTCTTTTTCATCAGAAACTACAAATCACTGCACTACTGTACAGACCAGAGCCTCTCGGAGAGCTGCCCATGGTACTGAGCATGGTGCCTTGCATTTAGTGGCATTTAATAAAGATTTGCTGATGGAATGATTGATAAAGGTCGTCTCTATTGGATGCAGGCTGAGTTTCTTGGGTTTTTGTCAAAGGAATTTACTGAGATCTAAAACCAACTCTTTATGCACAGTTCTCTCATTCCTAAACTCCTTTGAGCTCAGAGTCTTGGAATCTATTTATAATGCTTGTGTTTTAAAGCCTCTACAGGCCCAGAGAACAGGAAGAAAGATAGGACAACCCAGTCAAAGCCTTGCCACCTCTGAACTATGGTGTGAGGATAAATGGTGTCTTTATGGCTGCCTGGAGGAAATAAGGGAGTCTCAGGCCTTCTGGATCATAAAAAAGTATCTATAATTGCAGTATGAAGGTCAATGGAGGTAGAGTTAGTGGTACAGCATTTGCTTATTGTGCATGAGACTCAGGCTTCAATCCCCAGAAATGAAAGAATAAACAAAGGATTGCATTATGCCAGTTAAAAGCTTTGAAGTCAAGAATCCTGAATCTGCCTCTACTTGGTCCTGAGGCCTTGTAAAGGTTACTTAGCCTTTCTGTGCCATGATTTCCTCATCTAAACCACCTTGCAGTATGTCTGACAGATAACAGAAAGCATTGCTAGTGTTCTGAACAATTAACATAGCAACTGTCTTAGTTAGCATTTCATCACTGACTAAATTCATGAGAGAATAGTGTAAGGGAGGAAAATATTGTTTTGGCTCACAGTTTCAGAGGTTTCAGTCCATTGTCAGCTGGCTTCCTTGCTTTGTGCCCGCGGCATGTCAGAATATGATGCAAAGAGTTGTGAAAAAGCAAAGCAGCTCACCTCACAGAGGCCAAGGTGCAAAGACAGAGAATGCCTGCAGTAGCAGGCTTTCTCCTTTTGTTCCACCCAGTTCCCCAGCCTATAGGATGGTGCTGCTTACATGCTTCCCCACGTAATTAATCCTTTCTGGAAACTTCTTCACTGGTACACCCAGATGTGTGCTTTACTAATCTCCCACTGGTCTCTCAATTCCATCAAGCTGATGTCAAGACTAACAACCACAACATTATAGTGAAGGGAATTGTATTGCATGCTCAATATTATGAAAAAGCAATGATAACTCAGCTAATCAGAATATTCAGCTAAGCAAAACATTCCACTCTCCCAACACACCAGAGATCAGCACACACAGTACAGATGAAAGTACTGGAGACAGCCAAAATGAAGCTGTGTGTGGAATAAGGGAATTTCTTTGGTGTCACAATATACTAGGTATACTAAAACGAAACCATGCCATAAGCTTAAATTTTATTTTATTTTATTGTTTGTATATATGGGCATGTATGTCATGGCATGCGTGGGGAGGTCAGAGGACAACTTTGAGGTGTCTGTGTTCCACCTTCTTTGAGACAGGGTCTCTTGTCACTGCAAATGAACTGCCAGACTTCAGAAGAATGTGGACTAACTGGTCAGAGAGCTTCAGATGGTCCTAGCTCCACCTCCCATTGTCATAAGCACCTTGGGAACACAGATGCATGCCATAAATTTTAAGATGAAATTATTACTCTGAGAACAGATATACCATATGAGCATTATTTCATTCTCATTCTCTCTCTCTCTGTCTGTCTCTTTCTGCACTTGGGGTGAACCCATGTTCTTGCACATATTAAGCAAGCACTCTACCACTGAGCCACATCTCAAGCCTTTCCCTAACAATGTAGAAGTAAGGAAGGTAGCTGAGTTACCATGTTTCCATTAAAGCCATTAAACTTTAGCAAAAAAAAAAAAAAATGGAGAGGGCTGGGTATGCACAGTTTGTAAGTAATTCAGTCTTTTAAACACAGCTCTCAATAAAAAATGCAGGTAACTAAGGGAGTTCTTAGAACAATTAAGTATCATGAATCACCAGGTGGCATGAAATGGATCCCGGGGCAGTAGACACACTTGTTAATAAATTTGCTGAACTACCAACAACTCAGAGAAGGACAAGGAATTTTTGCTTCAAGGAGTATAGTAAGGTCAATAGAGAGAAGTCTTTTGGGTGGTCAAGTACCTTACAGAAAAAGAAAGAGGCTGCTGGGAAGAATGCTCAGTGGTTAAAGGTACTTGCTTACAAAGCCTGACTGCCCAGGTTCAATTCCCCAACCATCCATGTAAAGCTAAATGGGCATCTATTTGCAGTAGCAACAGAACCTGGCACACCCATTCAGACATGTGTGCATACATGTGTGCACATGCACACACACACACACACACAAATAAAAAAGAAGGCCATCAAAACGAGAGGGTAGATGTGGCAGAGACAACCTCTTCCTTGGCCTGTTACTGGTGGCCACAGTATGTTTGAAGGATAGTTTATTAGGACTAATTACACTGGCCCAAACTATCTGAAGAAATGAATTCTGCAAGCATTTCTTGAGCTCCTTCCATGTCCAAGACAGTAAGCAGAAGATGGAAACAGGAATAAGATTGGTCCTGACTCTCCACAAGCACCTGGATCCCAGGGGCACAGCTTCTGCGAACGCAGCAGTGACAGGGAAAGATAGCTGCAGCTGGGGCAGAGTCACAAGGGAGGCAGAGAGCAGGGGCTCCGGAGAGAGGTACACAGAGGACAGGAAAGGCTCTCTGCAGGAGGCAGCACTTGAACTACTGTGGAAAAGAAAGAAGAAAAGGGATTTTTCAGGCCTGGAAATGGCATTCATTTTCACCCATTCATCCATCCAAGTGTCTACCAACTAACAGACAGTTACTGAGCACTTAATTTTTTCCAGCCCTGTGTTAGAAGCCGATGGCTGTTGAATAAGGAGACCAATACCAGCCCAAGATTCCAACATGTAGAATTAATGTAGCCTGGCCAGTGTCATGAGGGCTGTTCCAAGGCCTGTCCTGAGAAATCAAGGAATGCCTTCCTGGGGCCTGAGCTGAGCCATCTAGATGGTAAGGGAGACTACAGCATTCCTGGGGAGGGAGCAGCGAGCTGAAGCTCAGATAAAGCTCTTGGAAGACTGCAGCATTCCATGTGGGGAATCACGTGTGTTCCCGGAGGCAAGCCTTCAGGGGTCAGCCGGGACAGCTTGAAGGTCGAGGTAAAAATCACTGTACTTTATAAGAACAATGCTAAACCCTGGAAATAGTTTAATTGGTGTCCTTGTGTGGAGTATGTGATGGGGAGGCACGAGGTGTCAAGGTGAGAGCTTTTCTTTGGGAAAACAGAGACAGCAAGAGATCCAGAGTGGATGAAGGTGGTGTTAAGCAGGGTATGGGGGGCCAAATCTGGGAAAGAAGCAATGAGATTGAGGAGAAACAGAGGCCAATGGCATTGGTAAGGGAAAGGGAGATGTTTGGGGCACTTCTGGCTTTAATGACTGGTTGGATGTCTAATTTCCTACATAAAAGCAATAGGAATGTGCCATTGTACTAAAGAGAGATGAGCCACTGTGGGAGTCTAAGGAGTGAAACTGGTTAATGTTGTGCCTGTCCCAGTAGACTGCAAGCTCCCTGAGAAATAGAGACTTTTACTCATAATTGTGTCCTTGGCACTTATTGTACTACCTGACAGACAGCCAGTGCTCAGTAATTATGTGTGCACTAAATGGGTAGAAGAGTGAATGAATGCTTCTGTTTTTGGTACATGTAACATTTGAGATGCTTTAAGACACAGGAGAGAAACTATTAGGCAAAATGTCAGATGTGGCTTGAGCAACATGGAAAGAGAAGCTATAGGATAACCTGCGGCACAGAGCTTAGAGAAAGAAGAGGAACAGAGCCTGGATTCTGCCTTCAGGAATTCCAACCTGTCCTAGCCAGACAGGGAGGGGAAAAGCAAGCAAAGGAGATGGAGAAAGAGCAGTCCAAGACAGCAGGAGTATTCCAGGGGAGAGGGGCAACCATGTCCGTTGCAAGTAAGATTCACACTGAGATCATCAGTGACCTTTATGGAGCCATGGGATGGAAGGCAGAGTGGAGGTGGTGAGCAGTGGGAGGCGGCAAAACCATGACCGAGCTTAGACAGCATCTTAGGGAAAGTTCAGAAGGAAGTGGAACAGGTATTGAACAACGGTGGAATGTGCTAGGATCCTACCTTTGCGAAGCCACAGCAATCTGGAGGGCTAGAACAGCAGTTCTTGGGCATTTTTTTTTTCTCCAACATCTCTTAGTGGGAGAACCCCAGAGAATTAACAGAACTTAGAGCACCAGGAAGAAGGGTTGATTTCATGGGGGCTAGAGTGTTGGGGTAAGCTGATTCAGGGGGACATTCACTTTGTAGTGAACTCAGTGAAGCATAGAGAAGTGAGATGGCTACATACAGGAACTTTACATACAAATCTATGGCAGAGTCAGTGATCAACAGTCATGGGCCAAACCCAGTCCACTATCTGTTTTTGTATGACTGGCCTATGAACTAAAAGTGGGTTCGTTTGTTATTTTTACATTTTTAGATGGTTGAAAGAAGAGAAAAAATAATTGTACTTTATGATATGTAATAAGTGAAGGAAATTTGAACTTCAGTGTCCATCAATAAAGTTTTCTTGGAACACAAACAATAAAACTTATTTATTACATAGTGTCTATAGTTTTTTTAATTACTAATTATAAAAAGTGGGCTTCATTTTTTCATTTTCATATATACTGTGAACATATTCTCCCCCATTACCCTCTGTTAGCCATCTTACTCCCTCCTTCCTGATACTCATGTTCCACCTCCCTAGTAGTATCCCTTTTACTTTTGTGTCTTTTCCTTAGTCTATATAGCACATGCGAGAAAAAACAGGATTATTTGCCTTTCTGAGTCTAGATTATTTTACTTAACATGATGAATTCCAGCTCCATCCATTTTCCTGCAAATGACATGATTGCTTTCTTCCTTGTGGCTAAATAATACACCATTGTGTGCATATGCCACATTTTCTTTATCTGTTCATCCACTGATGGGTGACTGAAGTGATTCCATGACATGGCTATTATGAATAGTGCCATGATCAGCATGGGTGTGTGGGTAGCCCTATAATAAGCTGACTTGGACAATAGCAGGCATATGCCCAGGGTGATATAACTCAGCCATAGGGTAATTCTTTGAGGAAACTCCATACTGCTTTCCATAGTGGATGAACTAATTTGCATTCCCATTTATGGTGGATTTTGCAATACTACCACAGAGTTGAAGACCCGCAGCAGGAACTGGTTGTCCCTCACAGCCTAAATATATACTACTTCATTCCAGACAAAAAGTTTCTCAATCCCTGGTCCTGACATGGGAGTGAAATCAGAACAACTTTCTGTTGATTAAGGTTATGGAACAGACTTAAGTTAAAGGGGACTAGGTTCCACTTTACATTAAGGGACAAGGTGACTGTACATTTAGAAGTATGAAATGGATGACAGTGACGTCATCTGTTTCGGGTCTGTGATGGACACTTTTTCCTCTGTCTAGCTGGTCTTCTCCTGCTGATGTCATGAGGAGAGCACACAGGCTCAGCATCAGAGCATACCCTCAAGGATACATTTCCTTCACACACGGAGTCTCCCTCTTCCTTAGACGAGCAAAGCCTCTTGTACTTCTTTTTAAAAAAAGAATCACCATGGAAATGGGATGATTATTTGTAGAATTCTTAGCTTAATGCCTTTCTCTCCCTAGACAAGGAGGTTCTAGTGACGAGAACAGCTCTAGGTAGATGCAGCTTGGTCCAATCCTGACTCCTTTTGGAGTCGTGAAGATCCAAGGAGATAATTCAAGCAAAGTGCTGGGAGCAGCCCCAGTGATACCCAAATGTGTGGTACCACGGTCTTCATTAGTAGCTACTTGGATGAGTGCAGCATGGGAAAAGAGTTGGACAGAACAAAGCTGAGACTTGAATTTCAGGCAAAGTGGGTATATGATAACATCCATTTCTGAGACAAGAACTACAAGAAAGGGTGTGCTTTTGAGGAACTTAACACGACTGAAGTGTCTGAGAACAGCCAAGTGTGGGTGGATAAGAAGGAGTGGAGCTGAGCAGGGATGGGATCTAAAGTGGAGGTGTGGAATAGTATAGACATGGGTTGAAATAGCTGAAAGGGAAACATTGTTGGGCTGTTTGGGGCTCGGGTAGCAATGCTCTGGCATGTGTCATTGCTGCTGTGGTAATAACTAAGACTGGTTAGTCTTAGTCACTGCCTGATGCCCTCAGGTAAGAGCTGCTTGGAACTATGGAAGGATGATAGTGGGTGGGTATGTTTCCAACGCCCACAGTTGTCAATTATATTCTCTGTGGGCTATGCTTTTAGCTAGGGATTCATAAACACCACATAGCAGCTGTTAGGGTCACAGAAACCTAAAGAAAGCTACATTAGAGTAGTGAAAGGGACTACCGAATGTCCAAACCCTAGGGCCTCAAAGTGAGTCAAGGAAGCCATGACATCTCCTGGGGTCTCAATTTGACCCATAGTTACCCAAATTTCCAAGTGTGGGTCCCACAGGGAAGCTACCTCCTAGAAGCAGGCTGGCAGCTAATGGAACACTGGTGATATGAAAGACCGCTGTACAGAGAAGGACTTAGTAATCAAGGATAAGGTACCTCAAAGTCAGTTTTCTCATCTAGCCCAAAGGAAGTAATTACTTAACCTCATGTCTCAGAGGTTCCAAGAGAGGGTTAGAGGTGATGCTTTCTAAGGACTGAGCTCTAGAAATATGGCGGGAGAGGGTTATCAAAGCAGCCTTGGGTTACATTCCCTGAAAAACCTATGGGTAGGTGATTCCAAGTTGCTAGTAAATGTACCTGCCATACCAGACAGACCATAGGAGAATGGAGATTGCATTTCCATCAAGTCACACTGACATCACTCCCTACCAATCATCCATCTTTCCTGCGACTTAGGGGAGGGCACACACCAAACAAAGACTAGTAAATGCCTACATATTCTGCAGGTAGTAACTGGCCCTTTTCACAGTCCTCTTTTGGCCTTCTTAATAACTCTAAGCAAAATAGCCACACTTCATAGGCAATGAGTCTGGGTTCTAGAGAGATGAAGTGACATCTTGATGATCATGCAGCTAATGAGGAGAATGTAAGGATTTAAAAACAGAAATGTCTACATTACTTCAAAGTCCATGGACTCTCCTCCATTACCCTATCCAGCTCTGCCTGGGCCTGAAGTCCTCCCTGGTGACATCATTAAAATATGATTGATCCTGAAAGATCCTTCCTGGAAAACATAAAACAACCAGTATCTTAAGACTATAAATTTTCTCTACAAGGTGAAGAGCAATAATCAGACTTAGCTCTTAGAATCTTTTTCTTGATGTAATTCAACTTCTCCCACCCCAACCCTAAACTCCCAGTGTTTCTAGAGTAGTAATGGGGAATCCCAGGCACTAAGATCACAAGGCAGTGAAAGCTGGTGTGAAGATAGGAAAATGAAACTCACTGAGATGCAAAGAGAGAATGGGACAGCTATGGAAACCACACAGGGAGGTATGGCCAGCTTGGTTGCTTCCCTCTTTACAGAGAAGTGGATGTTTCTATGCATTTTCTTCTCCAAGGACAGTGAAAACTGCCCATGCCAGAGCCTGGTAGACACAGACTCAGAAAATATTTAACAAATGAATCAGTATGAACATTCTCCCTATTCTCCCCCCCCCCTCTCTCCCTACCTCCCTTCCTCCCTCCCTCCCTCCAAACCTGAATGATTGTCCTCATTTTCCTGCACATGAGGGAAATCATGATTGCACTGCACTGACCTAGCTTTTCATCTCTGAAGCCTTCCTGAGCTCGGCAATCTCCTGCCATGTCCCTTACCTTATCTTTTCCAAATCCACATCCTTTAATTCCCAGTATCATATTGGCTCGGGTAACTCTACGAAGCTCCTTTGGCCAGCCTTTCTTTTGGGATGTTGTATCATTGGTAACCTAAAGGTAGAATAAATTCAGACTCTACATAATCATCACTTACATCTAAGGACAGGTAGTCATCTGGTGATGACTGGATTTCCCCATAAACTTTATGGGAACCTGCTATGATGGTTACTGGACATAGTGACTTAGTCTACGTCCTTGGACCTCTCAGACAAAAGGAGCCATTATTTCCAAAGTGGTATAGCTATGGCATGCTGTTCCAAAAGGAAGAGGTTCAGCCTTTCCAGGGTTTTGATCTTTCAAGAAACTCCTCTCCAAATGCCATGCTGTGCCCAAGACTAACTATAAGCATCACAGGTGGATAGACCTTTGGGAATTCCCCATCCTGTACGTGCTCAGCACTTGTTAACTCTGTGCCGACTATGAAATTTTGCTTAAGAAGCATTTCCTGGAATTCAGCTTCTGGCTATGATGGAATTATAAGTGCCAACTGCCCTTTCATTATAAACTTTTATAATATTGAGCAAAATACATGAAATTTAGATTTTTAGATAATAAGCACTAAAGACTTGATACATAAGAAAATATAAAGAATTGAGGTGAACGCTTGAGTTTCTGCTTATATTCTTGTACCAAGTCCCAAAAAAGGGATGAGGAGGAACATGGGAGACTCTGAAGAGGAAAAAAAAAAAAAGGGATCAAAGTCAAGGGAAGGTAAAGTGGCTGGAATCTGAAAGAGAGAGGACCAAAAGAGAAGGTGTACAAGGAGGAAGAGCTTATAATATTTTCAATGAGTGGCCTTGACTTTTTGTAAAGCTGGGTATTTGCAGGCTATGGCTCTGTAAGTCTACACAGAGAGCAGCAGCAAGACAAAGATCTGTAAGTTCAAGAACTGTCAGAACTTACACATGGTTGGAGAGCGCTCAAGTTCTAATCAACAAGAATGAAACAAAAAAATTGTTAGACACCCAGGAGATTCAATACAGATGGTGGTCTTGGTTACTTCTCTCATCTCTGTGACTGCACACTTATCATAAACAACTTAGAAAGAGGAGAGACTTACCTTGCTTTACCACTTCAGTGGGTTAAGGACTTGGTTGCTCAACCCCATGCACTTGAGCAAAACAACATGCTATAAGACCAGGAAGCAGAGAGAGAAATACAGGAAAGGCCAAAGCAAGTTATAGTCCCCAGGAACACACCTCCAGTGACTTACTTCCCTCACATACACCTCACCTCCTACCTTTCACCACCTCCCAGTTATTATCAATCTGTAAAGAGATTGATCCATTCATTACATCAGAGCCCTCAGATTGAATCATCTCTGGAAATGCCCTCACAGTAATACCCAACTCTGTGCTTTACTGATCTAGGTGATTTTAATCCCATCAGGTTGACAATTAACTTCACAGAGACCCTAGAGAACTAAAGCCTTAAAAGTGGGAGGGGGCTGGAGAAATGGCTTAGCAGTTAAGGTACTTGCCTACAAAGTCAAAGGACCCAGGTTCAATTCTGCAGGTCCCACGTAAGCCAGGTTCAAAAGGTGGTGCATGCTTCTGCAGTTCATTTGCAGTGGCTAGAGGCCCTGGTGTGCCCATTCTCTCTCTCTCTTCCTCCCTCCCTCTGTTTTTAATAAATAATTTTTAAAGTGTGTAGGGAATGGATATTTATTTAATAATAATAAATTAACTATCTGCCAGAACAAAACTCAACATTCTACAGAAACACAAAGCCAACCAAAAACTTAACAATGTTTTACATTCAATTAAAACTTATTTTCCCCATTCCTGCAGAGACTGACTGAGGCCTTTTGATCCCCACAGTGAATACCAATAACCCCATTGGAGACCATCAGCAGAATTAGGACAGGAGAGAGGAGGTATATGGAGCAACCTTTTTACAAACAAATCACTAATTTAAACTTATTAACACAAAAGAACTGGAAATATCTGAGCTATGAGTAACAAAAATATCAGTGTTTTTAGAAATCAGAAATGATTGGTAGAGATAGTAGCAGACAATGAATTGAAAACAGCTATATTTCTAAGAGTTAAAGGAAACTGTGAACTAAATAAGAAGAGAAAAAGAAATTGTTTAAAATTGGAGTCCTGAATGGATAGATAGATAGATAGTTAGTTAGATAGATCTTTAAAGAAATAATATAAATAAATAAATAGGCTGGAGAGGATCGCCATGAGTTCGAGGCCACCCTGAGACTCCATAGTGAATTCCAGGTCAGCCTGGGCTAGAGTGAGACCCTACCTCGAAAAACCAAAAATAAATAAATAAGTAAATAAATAGGCTGGAGAGATGGCTTAGAAGTTAAGGCCCTTGCCTACAAAGCCAAAGGACCCATGTTTGATTCCTCAGAAGCCATGTAAGCCAAATGCACAAGGTGGCACATGCATCTGGAGTTCATTTGTAGTGGCTAGGAAGCCCTGGTGTGCCCATTCTCTCCATCTTCACCTCTCTTTCTCTCTCTCTCAAGTAAATAAAATATTTAAAGTAGAACAGATTACAGGGAAGGGAAAGGCCTAAACTAGGTCAAGGGAAGAGATTGTATAAAAGAAGGGTGGGAAGGAGGGTCAATCAAAATTCAAGATAATGCCAGGCATGGTGGCGCACGCCTTTAATCCCAGCACTCCGGAGGCAGAGGTAGGAGGATTGCCGTGAGTTTGAGGCCACCCTAAGACATAGTGAATTCAGGTCAGCCTGGGTTACAGTGAGACCCTACCTCGAAAAACCAAAAAAAAAAAAAAAAATTAAAGATATTCTGAATAAGACATATGAAAATCTACTTTCTTGAATAACGGCACATCCAGAAGCCATAGATTGTTACTAGAAAATTTTCAGTGCCAGGGATGGGATACCTTCCAATTAGTTGTTGGTCAGGGTGGTCCCTGTTGCCTCCAAATCATTATAGGCTATTGCCATGGCCCTTGGTTTCCCATGAGAAAGAGATGGTAAGACCCTATTGCTGAAGATTTCACATGTCTGAGTGGCAGAGTCACTGAGAAATCAAGCTGGTGCTGAGCAGAAAACCTCCCTATAGCCCAGCCAGCTGAAAGCTGGAAAAAGCTGTACTGTATGCAGCCTTGTGGGAAACAAAAGTCATAAGCGGTGGAAATAGTGGACACTGGAAGCCTCAAGTTTGGCCAGACAGGCCAAATAACTGAATGGGTGCCACAGTGTCATGTCTGCTCTGGGGGAAACCAACTGCTCTCTAATTGGACTGAAGGCTGGCTCTATGGGAGGGAATATACGCCTGGTACTGAAAACCTAATCAAAAGCCCATGGCAGGGGAGGTCATGAGCCTTAGAGGTATAAAGCCTGCTCTTGTCTGCATCAATGCATATATTACTCTCACCAAATTGTCCTGAAAGCACTACACTTAATGTTCATATTCATATATTAATGCTACTCTCACTTCTGGTTAGAGAAGTTTCTCTTTTCAGATGCCAATGACCATTGTGATAACCCAAAAGGCAACATAGTGTTGAGAAGAAGGGACAGAGGAGTGCCCGGCACTGAAACATCTCACACCCTCCAAGGCTCAGGGTCCATTGCGGAAGAGGTAGTGAAGAGAATGTAAGAGCCAAAGGAAGGTTATCACTTCTTACATACAACTGTCTGGACAGAAACTGGCCTCGATATCCAAGAGTGCCTAGCAATACCTACACAACACCCTCATAATAGGAGAAAAAGATGATGACATAAAGTTAAAAGAGAGTCTAATGGAGAGAGGGAGGGGATATGATGGAGAGCAGAGTTATGAAGGGGAAAGTGAGGGAGGCAAGGGAAATACCATGGTTTGTTTTCTGTAAGTATAGAAGTTGTCAATAAAAAAATATTTTTTTAAATTTCCTTAGAAGATAATTGTCTAAAGGAAAAACTGACAACAATGTTCTATGTAGTTTACATGTAGAAATGAGTCATATAACAAAAATAGTATAAAGCATGGAGGAGAAATGGAAGTAAATTGTCTAGAGGATCATATGTCATATATAAAGTGGCATTTTTTGTGTGTGTGTTTTTTTTGTTTTGTTTTGTTTTTGAGGTAGGGTCTCACTCTAGCTCAGGCTGACCTAGAATTCACTATGTAGTCTCAGGCTGGCCTCGAACTCACAGTGATCCTCCTACCTCTGCCTCCCGAGTGCTGGGATTAAAGGCATGCGCCACCACGCCTGGCCTCAAAGTAGCATATTTTTTAAAAAATATTTATTTATTTAAGAAAGAGAAAGATGAAGGGAGAGAATGGGCATGCCAGGGCCTCTAGACACTGCAAACAAACTCCAGATGCTTGTGCCACCATGTGCATCTGGGTTACAAGGGTACCGGGAAGTCAACCTGAGTCCTTAGGCTTTGCAGGCAAGTGCCTTAACGACTAAGCCATCTCTCAAGCCCTGAGTATCATATTTTTGCAGGTGAATTTAATAGATCAAAATACATACTATAGCCGGGTGTGGTAGCACACACCTTTAATCCCAGCACTCACGAGGCAGAGGTAGGAGGATCACCGTGAGTTCAAGGCCACCCTGAGACTACATAGTGAATTCCAGGTCAGCAGGTCAGCCTGAGCTAGAGTGAGACCCTACCTCGAAAAACCAAAAATAATAATAATACACACATGCATACTATAATCCCTACAGCAACTGCAACTATGCACACAGAAAAAGAAGGAAAAGCTGGGTGTGTGTGTGTCTACCTGCTTGTTTCTCTCTCTCTCTCTCTCAAATAAATAACTAAAAATAAAATATCAAAAAAAGAAAAAAAAAACATGTTCACATAAAGATTTGGAGATGATTGTTTCTAGTCATTTCATTCACATGTGGTGGCACATGTATTTAATCCCAGCACTTGGGAGGCAGGGGTAGGAGGATCACCTTGAGTTCAAGATCACTCTGAGACTACATAGTGAATTCCAGGTCAGCCTGAGCTAGAGTAAGACCCTACCTCAAAAAACCAAATATAAGAAAAATAGTAAAGTTTTAAAATAATAAATTAAAATAAAGTACCATTATCAATAAAATGAAAAATAGCATAATAATATAAAAATGTAATACAAAAAAATAATTCAAGAAAAGGCTGGTGATGGAGGAAAAGGACAATAAGATAAAAGAGAAATAAATATCAAGGTGCTAGAAATACCATTTCAGTAACTGCATAACATATAAATGGAAAAAAACCTTGAAATTATAATGCAGAATTTATCAGACTAAACAAAAGGTAAGACCTAGCTATATTCTTCAAGAAATTTATCTTACACATAAAATTATTCATAGTTTAAAGGTAGAAGTATGAGGAAATAATGCACCAGCCAACACTTCCTCATATCAGACAGTGTAAACTTTAAAACATAGGGTACCACCAGAGATAAAGTGAAACATTTAATAGCAATAAACAAGTTGGTTAAACAAAACAAGATTTAGCAATCTTTAATAATCACCCACCTAATAACAGAGTCTTAAAACAGATGAATCCAAAATTGACAGGAATGAAAGGAGAAATGAAGAAATTTAAATTATAGTTGGAGATTTCAATAATTCATTGGACAAGTAGACAGAAAATCAATGCAAATATGGATAGTTTGAACATCACTGTCAAACAGCCTGAACTAAGTTACATTTGCTCACTAAATACAAAATGCACTTTCTTTTCAAGTGCACATGAAACTTTCAACAAAACAGAGTATATGCTAAACTAAAGGCAAGAACCAAGATCAGAAAATATATTAGATATTAAAATGTGACTAAAAATTGATAAATTGGACTTCATCAAATTTAAAAATTCACCATCCTCAAAGATACAATTAAGGTAATAAAAAGGTAGATCTTGGAGAAAAATATAATACATATGTCCAATAAGACTTACATAAATGTATAGAAAGAACTCATAACTTAATTAAAAACAAATCATTAATAATTATAAACAGGTTTTTTATATCTAAACATACACTACAAGAAAGAAAATGCATGAATAGCCAATAAACACTCCTTAGTGAAGGTGTTCAATGTCTTTAATCATCAGGAAATTCAACTTAAAACCATAATGAGAGGCTATTATAAACCCACTATAACTTAAAAGACTTATGGTATCAGTACCAAGTATTGGTGAGATATGGAACAACTTTCATGCATTGTTGGTGCGGTTAGAAAATGGGATAATCGCTCCAGACAACAGTTCTGTAGTTTCAAATAAATATACACTTAGTATATGATCTAGAAATTTCAGTCCTAGGTATATATGCACCCAAGAAAAATTTAAAAACAGGGACTGGAGAGATAGCTTAGCAGTTAAAGCAATTGCCTACAAAGCCAAAGGACCCACATAAGCCAGATGTACAAGGAGGCACACACATCTGGAGTTCATTTGCAGCAGCTAGAGGCCCTGGCACACCCATTCTCTCTCTGTTTCTCTCTCTCTCTCTCTCTCTCTCTCTCTCTCTGTGTGTGTGTGTGTGTGTGTGTGTGTGTGTGTGTCTACCTGCTTGTTTCTCTCTCTCTCTCTCTCTCAAATAAATAACTAAAAATAAAATATCAAAAAAAGAAAAAGAAAAAAACATGTTCACATGAAGATTTGGAGATGATTGTTTCTAGTCATTTCATTCACACTAGTCAAAAATCTCAAAGTCACCACAAAAAAAAAGGAAAAAAAAGACATCTTCTTTGTTTCACCTTGAGGCTACATAATGAATTCCAGGCCAGCCTGGACTAGAGTGAGGCCTTACCTCAACACACACACACACACACACACACACAAGTCTCAAAGTCACTCGACAATAGATAAACAGTTGTGGCATACCCCTGTATGAAATACTACTCAGTGATAAAAATAATGAACTATTTGTGCAAGAGTTACTTGTCTCACTGCTGTGGCAAAATATTTGACAAAAGCAATTTAAGAAAGGAAGGGTATGTGTTAGCTCACAGTCAGTGGGTAGAGCCTCTTGTGGCAAGGTGTGGCAACAGGAGCATGAAGCAGCTGGTCCCACTGCAACCACAGGAGACAGAAGGAGATGGATGCTGATACTCAGCTTGTGTTTCCCCTTTTGTTTTTTCAGTCGGAGACTCCAGCCATTAGGGTGGAGCCATCCACACTTAGGGCGGGTCCTCCCACTTCAATTAAACCAATCTATTAACTCCTTCACATACATCCCCAAAGGTCTGTCATCTAGGTGCTTCTAGATTCTGTCAAGTTGACAGTCACTATTAACCATCTCAAGTTCACCTTTTGTCAAGTTGATATTCAAACAGATCACTTAAGCCATAACCTTCTGTCACTTGTCCTCATAAGTTCATGGCTACCTCATAATGCAAAATACATTCACTCCAATTTCAAAAGTTCCCACAGTCTTGCCAGGCATGGTGGCGCACGCCTTTAGTCCCAGCACTCGGGAGGTAGAGGTAGCAGGATCGCCAAGAGTTTGAGGCTACCCTAAGACTACATAGTGAATTCCAGCTCAGCCTGAACTAGAGCGAGACCCTATCTTGAAAACAACAACAAAAAAAAGTTCTCACAGTCTTTAAAGTTTCAACTCTATTTTAAAGTCCAAAGTTTCTTCTGAGACTCAAGGCAACCTCTTGGCTGTGAGCTCCTATAAAATCAAAATAACAGGACTGGAGTGATGGCTCGGTGGTTAAAACACTTGATTGCAAAGCCTGATGACCTGAGTTTGGTTGCCTAGTACCAATGGAAAAGTCAGATGCACAAAGTGGCAAGAGAGTCCCTAACGTACCCATTCTCTCTTTATTCCTCTCTCTCCTTGCAAATTAAAAAAAAAAATACATTTGGGCTGGAGAGATGGCTCAGTGGTTAATGTGCTTGCCTGCAAAGCTTAACATATGACCCAGGATCAATTCCCCAGTACCCACGTAAAGCCAGATACACAAAGAGGTGCATGCATCTGGAGTTTGTTTGCAGCAGCTAGAGGTCCTGGCATGTCCATTCTCTCTATCTCTCTCTCTGCTTGCAAATAAATAAACAAACAAAATAGTTTTAAAAATAAGTTACATATTTCCAGTAGACAATGGCACAGAGTAAACACAGAAATGGTGACATGCCAAGGAAATATTGAGTTAAAACAAGAGCAAAACCCAGAAGGATAAACATTCAATTATTTTTTTTTTACTTTTATTTATTTATTTGAGAGCAACAGAGAGAAGGAGGGGAGGAAGAGAGAATGGGCGTGCCAAGGCTTCCAGCCACTACAAATGAACTCCAGACATGTGCGCCCCTTTGTGCATCTGGCTAACGTGGGTCCTGGGGAATCCAGCCTCAAACTGAGGTCCTTAGGCTTCACAGGCAAGTGCTTAACCGCTAGGCCATCTCTCCAGCCCATAAACATTCAATTCTGCAGCATCACATCTAACATCTCGGGTTCATACTGGAATTATTAGGGCCCCAAAGTGCTTGGGTAGTGCCACCCTTTCAGCTCTGCCCCCTGCAGCACACACAGTCTCTCTCACTGTCTGGTGTATGCACTCTGCCTGCACTCCTTCATGTCTGCAGCTTCTCTTGATGGATGTCCCATGTCCTGGCATCTCCAGCATCCTTGAATCCAACATTACAACTTAGGCTACACCTTCCCAGCTTCACACAATGGCCCTCCGAGGCCTTTTTTGTAGGAAATCCAACCCTCCCTCACATTGCCTGGAACAGCTTTTAGAGATGTTAACTGAAGTTCAAAAAAAAAAATCTATATATATTCATATCTATTCTACAAAGACTATGCAACTGATTAGAATGTTAATGTGGAGATGCTGGAATGTTGTGAGTCCAGAGCCAAATTATCTTGAGGTCTCTTTAACCCCCCTTAATAGCCATTTATTGCCCATCTCTGTCTGACCTGGCATCCCTATGACTATCAGGTGAAAGCTTTTTGGAATGTACTAACAGACCACCAGCTTCCACCCACTCAAAGGCTAAGAACATCACCAGATAATATCTGAAATCTAGACCAGAGATTTCCTGGGTTTGCTATATAACCCACCAACCTGAGGTTTCCACCAATGTATTCAAAAAATGGTTTGGTTTCTTTTGTTCTAGGACTATAAAACCTGCTATGAAGTTCATAACACATTGGAACATGGAATCTGGGGGTAACATAAATCTGTGTTACTGGGCCATGGTCACTCATATTTGGCTCCAGAATAAACTATGCCTTGTTCTCTTTGAGGTGAGAGCTATGTGTTTTGTATTGAACAGGGACCTTGATGGACATCTCCAGGATCCCCTCAGTCTTGCATCTTTCATGCAGGTAAAACCAGTACCACATGAACAATGCTGCCAAATTTTACCAAGAGCAGCCTGGATGCCTGCATCCACTGCTACAACAGCCTCTGGGTGATGACCCTAGGGAAACGCTTCCCTGGGCAATTGTTTTTGAATAGAGAACCCCGGAAAGAGCTATCTTCTTTCAAACAAATTTCCATCTTCATAAGTTGGAGCCTTCAGTGGGTGGGGCCTTTTCTCTGAGCACCTCTTTTATTGTTGTAGTGTATAGCATGAGGTTTCTCTTTAATGGTGCTAACCTCTTCAACAACTTACAGCTGCTGTCTCTGTAGCCATCTGCAACTTTAAACTTGCTCACAGTCCTTTCCTTGCTAAACCTTACAATTTTCATTTTTCTTCTCTTTTCTCATTTCCTCTCTTCTTTTCCTCTCCTCTCTTCTTCATCTTCTTCTTCTCTCTCTTTCTTCCCTCCCTTCTTCCCTTCCTTGCTCTCTATGCATCTGATTAAAGTCAGTGAGCAGTAGCCACACCACAGTTTGAACACTATCTGATGTTGAAGTTTCCTCCACCAGATCAATGAGCCCATTACTTTTCAATTCAACCTCAAGTTTTCAGAACATGGACAAAATGAAGCCAGATTATTTTCTTCAATTCAAATGGTCTATAGCCTAGCTCATAATAGGATCCTGTTACCCTCTGAAATAGCATGAGCCAGGCTATTTATATTTCTGTCAGCATTCTAGTCCTCCATTCTGGTCCCACGAGAATGGCTTATTAAGCTCTGCTTGTAGCGTTTTAGGATTTTTCTACCTCAAAATTTCAAACTCTTCCATATTATTCCTATAAGTAAACCAGTTCCAAACATTTATGAACTACATGGTCAGATTTATCACAGCAATGACCCCATTTCTCAGTACTAATTTTATGTATTAGCTGCTTTTCTTGTTGCGGGAACAAAATACCTGACAAAAGTGACAGATGGAAGGAAAGAAGGAAGGAAGGAAGGAAGGAAGGAAGGAAGGAAGGAAGGAAGGAAGGAAGGAAGGAAGGGGGGAGGGTACAAAGATTGTGGGTATGGTTCAACATGGCAGAGAAGCACCAGCAGCAGGAGTATGCAGTGGTTGGTCACATTGCCTCCATAGTCAGGAAGCAGAAAGAAACAAGTGCTGATTCTCAACTCACTTTCTCCTTTTTATTCAGTCTAAGACCCCACGAAAAGGAATGATGCTGCCTACATTTAGAATTCCTCTTCCCACCTCAGTTAACTCAATCTAGAATCTCCCTCACAGAAATATCCAGAGGTTTGTCTCCTAGGTATGTCAGATTTCAAGAAAGCGGTCTCTGTTGTCTCCACCTCCATCCAAAACAGGTTTGCCCAAGACCAGATAATCCCTACCTACTCTTAAGGAAATTCTCTAAACTCCACTGTCCCAGGGTCAACATGAGGAATTAGACCTCCACTGAGCCACTGCCCATGGCCCTGGGTGAGGATGCAGTAATCCAAACTTCACTTAGCTGAAGGAGTTTCTGCAGATACTCCAGAGAACCCTAATAACTGGCCATAAAATCTAGGCTTAAAAAAGGAATGCCAACCCACGTCATATAGGCTTGCATCACTTTGAGTCACAGTTGGGTCACAAGTGCTCAACCTCCTTCCCTTGCAATGAAATTCTTCCTCTCCCCTTCCAAAAAGCCTTCAAAATCTCCTTCTTCCCCTTACCCAGGGTTATGAGTCTTCCCTCTCTGTTGATTGGTATCTTACCAGTCTCTCCTGGTATTCAATAAAACTGTCTGACTTACTTCTCTATTGAGAACCCTGAATCTAACAAGGTGATTCTAGATCCTGCAAAGTTGACAATCGATACTGTCACATTTTGGTTGATTTTTGAAACCGTGTCTCAATATGTAGCCAAAAATGGACTCACTCTCAGATCTACCTGCTTTACCCATCCAAGTGCTGGGATTACAGGCATGTTCCTAATTAATAATAAACTATAATATTAATTACTTCCTTGTTTGTGATTCAATTTCTGACATAACTTAAAAGGAGGAAAGAGCTTTGGATCATGGTCTCAGAGGATTCAATTTATGGCCAGTTAGCTCTGTGTGCTTGAGTAGAAAATCACGGCAGTGGGAGTGTATGCCAGAGGACATTTTTCACACAGGGCACACAGGAAGCAAGAGCAAGAAAGAAAACATTCTGGGGTAACATGCCACCAATAGCTAAAAACTCAGAATCCAATAAGCCTCCCTCGAGTATATAGACTTAGGTTTATGGGGCCTATTCTAAAGATGAGGTGAGAATCCAAAGGGAGAGGTGGGCCTCATATAACCATTCTGATGAACACACATTTGAGGGAAAATATTACTCTCGCAGAGATTTCTTTTTAACCATGCAGAGGCAGCTGCACTCAGTGGATGGAGCTCAGGCTCTGAAGTACATGGCTATTACACCAAGCCTAGCTCCACCACAACAAAACCTAGACAAGTTGCTTAAGCACCCATGCCTTATTTTCCTCATTTATATGATGTGGTAGTTTGAATGTGAAATGTCCTCCATAACCTCATGTGTTTGAGATTAAGCCTTCATACTCAATCCCCAGCTGGTAGCAATCTGGGAGGCAGAGCCTTGACAGAAGATATGTATCACAGGGGGTAGTCCTTGAGATTTATTAGCCCAGCTCCAAGCCCAGAACTTTGATTACTTTCACCCAGTTATATCACAACTTCTTGCTCACACCATACTTCCCCTCCCCCATAATGAAATTTCCCCTTGGGATTCGAAGCTGAAATAAGCCCTTTCCTCCTATAAGCTGCTTCTGGTCAGGTATTTTATCCTTGCAATGAACTTCAAATGAAACTCTGTACTGAGAAGTGAGGCTGTTGCTGCAATAAACCTATACCTTTTTTTTTTTTTTTGAGTTTTGGTACTGATTTATGAAAGGAATATGGAAGGATTTGGAACCTTAGACTAGAGGAGCCTTTCAGTGCTGTAAGTAGAGCTTAATGACCATTCTAGTGAGAGTTTGAAAGGTCTAAATGCAGAAAGAACTTTATACTGTGGAGGTTTGACTTAGGAGATTTTTCAGAGAGGAAAATAAAAAGGACACTATTGGGATTATAAGCTGTTTGTGTGATATCCTGGCTGTATTCTGCCTGTGTCCTGAGAACCTGAGCAAAGTTGAATTTAAAAGTAATGTATGGAGCTGGGCATGGTGGTGCACACCTTTAATCCCAGCACTCAGGAGGCACAGGTAGGAAGATCACCATGAGTTCGAGGCCACCCTGAGACTACATAGTGAATTCCAGGTCAGCCTGAGCTAGAGTGAGACCTTACCTCAAAAAAAAAAAAAAAAAAGTAACGTATGGCTCTAGAGATGGCTTAGCACTTGTCCGCAAAGCCTAAAGACACATGTTCGACTCCCCAGGTCCCACATAAGCTAGATGCATAAGGTGATGCAAATACACAAGATTGCACATGCACACAAGGTGGAGTTTGACTACAGTGGCTGGAGGCCCTGACATGTCAGTTTTCTCTCTCTCTCTCTATCATAAAAAAGTTACAAAAAAATTTTTAAAGAAATGGACCATTGTGTTTGCTGGAGAATATGAGCAGATTCAGATCCCAGGCACAGAGACTGCTTCAGCTACAATTCTTTAAGACATTGCCACCATTGAAGCTTGGCCAGCTGTTGTGCATTGGGATAGTAGGAGGAATGCTGACTCTTTTGAAAGGAGAGGGCCTAAAGCAAGAATACTGAAGGGATTTCCCTTTTCCTCAAAGTTGGCTTTATCTCCCCTTATCTAGTACTGCTTTGGGAAGTATGACAAATGCAGGAAAGTGATTGGATTTGCAACATGGTATTTTTGGAGATGGCCACTGGATGATATGGGGCAGGGTAGAAATCACTGCATAGAGATCCTTTGAGGCCATGGCATAAAGCCACAAAGATGAACTATTGGTCTCAGTGGATACCCAAGGATTTTGGAGATGCTAGGACTATGGGATGGCCACCAAGTAAAGATGATCTTCTGTTTCAGATGGATCTTCTCAGAAAGCAAGTAGCTAAGGCTGGAGCAGGGGAATTTGGAGCCCAGAGATTTCAATGTGGGTTCCAGGTGCCACACAGGGAGTGGAAGGTTTGATGTTTTCCCTACAGGTTTTTCTATCTTGACTGGTCCAATCTTTCCTTGCTATGCCTTCCTTTTGCAGTGGGAATATTTACTCTGTACTGTCAACTGCTTACAAGTCAGATACCATGCTAGAAGTTTTGCCTTGACAACCTGATATAACCATTCACTCATTCAGCAATTGCTTGAGTTCCAGTAGGCACTGTGTAAAAATACCAGGGATGAATTGGGATTGGTGAGACAGATAAATTAACAGATCATGAGCACAGGGTGACAAGTACCACAAACCAGAGAAAAGAGACAGCAGCTCTGTGGGATAGAGTAGAAGTCTTCCAAGGGAGCCTAAGTGACAAGTAAGCAGGTGAAGGGGAAGTGGAGACTCAGGGGAGTGGGATACTCCAGGCAGAGGCAAGGACGAGTGTGAAGAGCTGGCAGTAAGAGAGACAAGAAGTGCCTCTTCAGGAGCACTGCCAGCAGCTGATTGGAGCAGAAAGAAATCTGCAGCAATAAGCAGAGGCCTAGTCAAAAAGGACCAGTGATCCTGGAATAGAATCACAAGACTTACAAACAAATACCCAGGATGCTAAATCTGACTAACCCTGTCTCGGGCAAGTGGTCAAAGCCAACATGAAATGGGACCAATCATGTGGATGGGACCAACCCTTAATGAGATGGGTGAGAATGGACTTGTCTCTATAGTCTTCCATCCCTAAAACACACCCTCCCAGCCTAATGAAGAGAACATCAGTAAAATCCAAATGAAGGGAGTCCCTACAAAATATTTGACTTGTTTGGCTCAAAGCTGCTGAGGCCATGGAAAATAAGGAATGTCTGAGATCTGTCACAGCCATGAGGAGCCTACGGAGGCATCATGATTGTAACATGGGATCTTGGACGAGACATGGATCAGAAAAGGCTATTAGAGGGAATGTCATGGAAATCTAAGAAAGGATGGACTTTAGTCAATGACACTATTTCAATATTGATCATTAATTATGACAACTGCAATAATAATAATAATAATAATAATTGAAATGGGTACAGGAGATATGATAGCTGTATACTATCTTCATAAATTTTCCATAAATTGAAGATGAATTTAAAATTAAAAGTTTATTTTAAAGTACTAGAGGGGGCTAAGCAGATGGCTAAGTGGTTATAGGTTCTTGCTTGCAAAGCCTGCCAGTCTGCGTTCAATTCCCAGCTGCCCACATAAAGCTGATGGACATGCATTTGCAGCAGCAAGAGACCCTGACAAACGCGTGTACATGTGCACATACACACACACATAAATAAGTAAATAAATATTTTTAAAGAGCCGGGCGTGGTGGCGCATGCCTTTAATCCCAGCACTCGGGAGGCAGAGGTAGGAGGATCGCTGTGAGTTCGAGGCCACCCTGAGACTCCATAGTGAATTCCAGGTCAGCCTGGGCTAGAGTGAGACCCTACCTCAAAAAACCAAAATAAATAAATAAATAAATAAATAAATATTTTTAAAAAGGTAAAAGTATAGAATATTGAACTTAGCCTGAAATTTAGATAAACAAGACTTTTTAAGTATAAATGTATCCTTGCAATATCTGATGAATAATTATACTAAAAAAAAATCCACTGCAGATCAGAAATTCACACTTTACTGGACATCCAAGAAAATCTACTTGAGAAGAAATTCGCCCTGAGAACAGTACAGAGGCCAGTGAAGAACGTCATAACCAGAAAGGCACATAATATTCAACTGTTGAGGCCAATCAGCAGGTGGGGAACTGAGTGGTCAACCAGAATCTGAACACAGGCCTGTCTATCTACCACATCCCTAGACCTCACAGACTTGTTTCTAGAAACATCCACAAGAATTCACTCCTCCTAGCAAAGAACAAAGGCAGGTCAAGAGCAGACCCTGAGCCCAGAGGACTCCAGAAAAAGCAGGCAAGTAAGTTCTCCTAAGCACCACAACTTAGGACCTCCTCAAAACAAAAGGGCATCTTCCTTGGCAGAAGAAATGTGGTAGATGAGATACAAGGGGAACTCACTGAGGATTCCTCCCCCTCGGTGTGGCCCTCACCATCCCTGGCAAACCAGAGCCATGCAGCACTGGAGCAGATCTCAGAAACTATTCACCTGACATCCCCTCCCCTTCTGAACAGGATTCCCCACAAAGGTCACCAGCTTGGTCTTTTGGAACAGTCTCCCCTTGGCTTTGATTCCCTCCTTGCAATGTGTTAGAGTGTAAAAAAAAAAAAAAAAAAAAAAAGCAGCTTGGCAAACTTTTATACCTCTGAGCTAAGCGAGAGTCAGGGGTCTCCTAAGCCAGACCCCCAAAGGCTCTTCCGTAAAGAAACAGAAAGCACGTAATGTGTACTCTTCCTGCTCCAGGACACCTCCCCCGTCTTGTTCCAATTAGTTGCTGCTCTCTGTCTACCTGGGTCCCAGGGAGATGAGCCTCCGGTAGCTGCATTTAGCTCAGAGCAGCACAAGGGTCGCGTGTACTTATTTTAGTAACACCTGAAAGCACACGGCACTGCGAGGCAAGAGAAGAGTGACGTGAGCTCTGCTGACCAGCAGAGTCTCCTGCAGGAAATTAGTGATGCCAGCCAGCTGCTCCAGGCTCCTGCTGGGCTGTTTCTCCTCCTCTCCTACCTTTCAGGGGATGGCCATCCCGCTGTGGCCTTCCAGCTAAGGAAGAAAAAGAAAGCAAAGAGGCTGCTGTATGCCTACCTCCAATGTGTCCCCTCAAAGCCACCAGCAAGCACAGCCCTGCCAGGGTGGGGGTGGCGACAGGGGTGGAAGAAGTGTCCAGCAATCCTCTTTCCTCTAGAAATGGGATTGGAAATGGAGTAATCGTCTAAATGGGCAGTCCTGATGAGTCGATAAGCATCACTCCCATTTTATTACGGTGATGAGGCCCACTGAGCGAACATAATCCCTTTGCCCAGGCTCTGAGAGATTGCCAGGCAGCCAGCCGCCACCCTGCCCCTCCACCCAGCTGCATTAGTCTGATGGGAAGAGGCCCTGAGCTCTGGACAGACTGCATTTCATAATGGCATTTAAAAGCAGGGACTGCTATATCAACTCCCTCTGCCCTTGACACTGCTCTCCTTCTCCCTTAAACACGAACAGGGTATGTGTGTCCAAATACAAGGCCATTCCTAGCCAAGTAAGGTGAGAGGCATGTTAGAGAGATTCTGACTTCAAATAGCTAGACAGAATATGTTATCATTAAGGAAACATGGGTTCCAGCACCTAGCAATCCCACTACCTTTCAGGGCCTTCTCTCCTCACCCATATTGTGTGATTTCTAGGGTCCTTTCCCATCCTCCATGTAAAGACCCAGATTTACAACTCACCAACCCAGCCAGGAGCTCCACCCTGAGAGATTAATTCATTTGTGCTTCAAAGGCTATTTTATCTTTTATTATTTATATTACATAATAATATTATTTCCATTTGTATAAATTATGATCTAGTTTGTTTATTTTTATTTTTTGGATGTACACCTTGTGTAATAGGAATGACATGGTAATGGCTGAGAGGCCCTAAGGGAATAAAATAGGCAGAGGAGGTGCAAGTCAGGAAGTGGCAAGAGGTTTAGGAAGGGAAAGGAGGAAAACAGTGATGGCCAAGTAATCTAGGGCCCAGCCTCTCAGGCAAATGGACTGGAGATTCAGACAGCTGATTCTACTGAAGGGACTCAGAGACTTCAGGTCAAATCACCACCACGTGTGCCATTTGGCTCCTGAGCGGAAACTTTGCCTCGACCCTGTTCACTCATTTACTCAATCACTGATCAGCCAGGAGTACAGCAAAATTAAGACCAATTTAGATTCAGAAGCTAGGCCCTGGCTGCAGTGCCAGCATTTTACTGTGTGACATTGAACAAGGCATTTCACCATTCTGAGGCAGCAGATGATACTAGTCCCTACCTTGTACACTTTATGGACAGGGTCAATATCTTGCACAGCTCCAGGGGATGTCATGCCTATGTGAAGAGTGCTGGCCAGAACTGGGCAATGCACAACTTGCATAGCCAAATATAACTTTCCTTCTTGTAATCTCCAAATGCCAAATGACATAAGATGCATTAGCCACACTATTAACATAGTGGTATTATTACACTGTGACTTTCTGGAAGAGTATGGTACATCAATGAAAAACATGTTTTCAAAAAGCTAAACTTAGCTGGGCATGGTGGCACACGCCTTTAATCCCAGCACTCAGGAGGCAGAGGTAGGAGGATCACCATGAGTTCAAGGCCACCCTGAGACTCCATAGTGAATTCCAGGTCAGCCTGGGCTACAGTGAGACCCTACCTCGAAAAACCAAAAAACATAAAAGCTAAACTTTGGTAGCTTTAAGTTTTTCACTGTATATATTCAATCATTATATCACCCTTGTATTATCTTTGTGATTATACTAGGAAACCATAGAGAAGAGTATCAAAACAGGATATGGCCTAAAGCCTAAGGAGAGGCTAATAACCTTTATGTAGCAGTCAGGTTCACATTGCTGGAATGAACTTCCAAACCGGGCACAGTTATGGGAGGAAGGGATTAATTTCAACTTACAGATCCAGGGGAAGTTCCATAATGGCAGAAGAAGTTATGCGCCCCCTTCACAGATCCAAGCAGAGAGAAACAACACCAGCAGCAGCACACGCAAGCACACTCCAGAAACCCCAGGCAGAGCTCAAGCACTCTGAATGACTGGCTGGCTCCACCTCTAAACATACATTAGGGCTGGACCTTAGGATCTGCCCATAGTGACATCAAGTTACAAGGTTGTCTATTGGGAGACAACCATTTAAACTATCACACTTTGGGATTCATCACATGGTATCCATCACATTTTTCCTCCACACTATCCCCCATCTCCAAATATCCTTTATTATAAGTCATTCAAGAGGTCTCAGTTAATACATGCTGTCATGATAGACATCTCTGTCCAAAGCAAGAAATGGAGACCAGAAATGTTCAACCCCAAAGAAGTTTCACACCCCTCATGCACCAACCCACCATCACGATGCTCAGAGCAACAAGTCTTAAAACATCATCCTGTCCTCCCATGGATTGAATACCTGTTTCTCCTGCAACTCCACATGCTGAAATCTAGTCTTAGGGATGATGATATTTGGAGGTGGTGGAGCCCTGAGGTGGCATTTATGTCACAGAAGTAGAGTTCTCATTAATGAGATGGATGTTTTTAGAAGAACCCTGAAAGCCAGCTTGTCCTCTGTGCTATATGAAGGTGTGATGAGAGTCATTTGCAACATGGAAGAGGCCATGTCAGGATCAATGCTGGCATCCTAATCTCAGCCCTCCCAGCCTGCTAAACTTTATTAACCACCTGGCCTATGCTACTTTGTTGCAGCAGCCCAGAAAGACCAATACACCTTCCAAACTTCTATGAACCACGTATGTCCAGGAAAGGAGAAAGATCCACAGATTCATGACTCTATCATAGTGATCGCTACCTGTGGTGATTCAGGTGTCCCCCATAAACTTAGGTGTTCTGAATGCTAGGTTCCTAGCTGACGGAGATTTGGGACTTAATGCCTCCTGGAGGCAGTGTATTATTGGGGGTGGGCTTATGGGTATTATTATGATGATTTTTAAGAGGAATGTGGAAGGATTTGAAACCTTGGCCTGTCACCTTGCAGTGCTATAAGTGCAGCTTGATGGACTATTCTCATCAGAGTTGAAAGACCTGAATGCATTAAGAACTATGGACTATGAGGTTTGGCTTGTGAGGGTAAGAAAGAGCTTTACCTGGACTGGGCTAGAAGCAGTTTGTGTGAGAGGCTTGCTGTTATACCCATGTCCTGAGAAGTTGTGCAGGCTTGCATTGTGTAGAAATGGACTGGTATGAGCAGAGATATGGCACAGAAAGAAATCTTTAGGCCAAAACTGCTGCCTGCTCAGCTGCAATTGAGAGTTTACAACCATTAAGATTGGACCAGCTGACCTGCATTGGGACAACAGAAAGAACAGAGTCTTTTGAAGGGGACAGAATGCTGAAGGAGTGTCCTGTTCTTCAAAGTCTGCTTTATTCCCCCCTGGATTAACAACTTGACACCCCATCTGGTATTATGGAGTATAAGAAATGCAGGAAAGAGAGGGTCATTGAGTTTGCAGTGCGATCTTGTGTTTTGGAAATGGCCATGGGCAGTGTGAAGCAGGCTTACTGTATGCCTGCATGGAGACCCGATGAAGCGGTAAAGATGGACCATGGGTTGCAGTGGAGACCCAGTGGAGATGCCAGGACCACAAGATGGCTGCTAAGGAGAGCTGTCGACCCCAGATGAAGTTTTCCAGGACTGTGAGTAGCCTAACTGGAGGGGCAGAATTGGAACTCCAGAGACTTGTCAGTGCTTAGAATTATCAAAATTGGAGACTTGTCGTTGACTAGAGTTGTTGGACTTGGAGCTGTAGAATTTGATATTTGCCCTGTTTAAATCTTGTATTTGTTGAATATTTCTTTGCTATGCCCAATGCCATCTTTTGTAGTATGAATGTTTATTCTGTGTCATTATGGGTCTTGGTGGGACTATTTGGTATTATGGCTCAGTTAAAAGACCTTGGATTATGGGGATGTTTGAGCATCATTGGGATTGATAAAAACTATGGGGACTTTCAAAGATGGACTGAATGCATTGCATTTTACATCAAGGATGGCTATCAGTTTATGGGGGCCAGGGGCAGAATGTGGTGGTTTGACTCAGGTGTCTCCCATAAACTTAAGCGTTCTGAATGCTAGGTTCCCAGCTGATGGAGGCAGTGTATTGTTGGGAGCAGGCTTATGGGTATTCTAGCCAGTGTCCCCTTTCCTGTTGCTATTGTCCACCTTATGTTGGCCAGGAGGTGATGTCTACCCTCTGCTCATGCCATTGTTTCCCCCTGCCATCATGCAGCTTCCCTTCAAGTCTGTAAGCCAAAATAAACCCTTTTTTTCCAAAAATCTGCTCTTGGTTGGGTGATTTCTACCACCAGTGCGAACCTGACTGCAACCTATCTCACTCCTCCTCATTCTAGAGCCTCATTTTAGTAAAGGATGTTACTTCAATTCAGAAAGAAAACTGTTTTCAGAAAGTTAAAATTCAGTAGCTTCAAGTTTTACACTGTTTGCATTCAACCCATTGCATGTCCCTAGTGTTATTTTTGTGATTCAGACTTAGGATCATAGGAAAGCATAGCAAAATGGTATGTGGCTCTAAGCCCAAAAAGAGACAAATGGCCTTTGTTATTTGTTACATGTTACTCACCACATTTGCATTCCACAAGTTTCAGGTCAAGGAAGTTGAAAAATCCTAAAACCATGTATTGTCCCTTGATACTTCACTAACTTTCCTAATGGAGAAAAGTGGGAATGGAAAATGCTAAAAGCATCCATCACCAGCTCTCCATTTCTCCTTCCACTATACCATTTCAAGTTGCATTCATCATCAGATGCCTCCTTCCATATTTCCCTGCTCCTAAGACCTTTTGTCCTCCATACCTCCTCAGTATACCCTTTGCAGAGCTACTGCTCTAGAATCCAGCTCTTGGCCTGTACAGCACCCCTGAACCTAGAGTACACCAGCTCAGTCACAAGCTCATGCCCAACCTTACCTCTCTCTGCCTCCTCCAAAGTTACCTACCTTACAGTCCCACAGGATGGGACTCTCCATTCAAGAACATTATGTATTTTTTATTCATTGCAAGTTTAATTGAGTCTTTGCACTGTGCTGGTGTGGAAATGTGGTGGAGGGTAAACCCAGCAGGATCCTGGAGCTCATAACCTTTTAGGAAAAACCAACATCACTCAGATAACCACAAAATAAATGTATGATGTGTTTATACAACCTGTGCTATTCAATCAGGAAATATGCTTTGACATACGTACAAAGCAGAGGGCTGAAGTAGTCTGGGGATCAAGGAAGGAGTGACATTTGAGCTAATATCTGAAAATTGAGAAGGGATGAATTAGGCCAAGGGGGCAGGAGGGAGGGGTGGCAGACCACAAAAGAGAGCTCCAGGCTGAGAGAGCTGCCTGGGCCTGGGGCCTGAGAGCAGGTAGAGGCCACCCAAGACACTCAAGACTGGAGTAAAGTGGGAGCAGCTGGTCCTCTAGGGAGCTGGGGAAGTTACCAGGGGTCACACCACTGAGAGGCCATAAATAATATGCCAAGGAGTTGAGTGTTTATCCTAAGACAACTGAGAAAGCATTATGAAGTTTCAAGTGAGGGAGGAGGTTAGTTTGGGGAGCTTATAACACAATCAGACCCACATTTTGAAGTGAACCTTCCATCTGCTATGAGGAGAAGGGACTTAAGAGCCCAGATATGACATAGAGGTTCACAGAGGAGGAAATTGCATCCATTCCAGTCAAGAGGTGCAAATGTAAATTTGGACTGGGAGCTGGGAATAGAGAGAGAGCCAAGCGAATTAATTTACCAAACTAGAGTTTACCAAGCCAGATGGATGGGCGGTGCTATCTGGAAAGATGGAGCACCAGAGGATAATCAGATTTGAATGCAAAGATCCCGAGATCAGTTTGGGACAGAATGGATTTATTTATTTATTTATTTATTTATTTATTTATTTATTTTAGAGAAAGAGGCTGATAGACACAGAGAGTGAAGAATGGGTGTGTCAGGGCCTCTAACCACTGCAAACAAATTCTGGATGCATGCACCATCTGTGCAACTGGCTTACTTGGGTACTGGAGAATCAAACCTGGGTCCTTAGGCTTTGCAGGCAAGTGCCTTAACTGCTAAGCCATCTCTCGAGCCCCAGAATGGGTTTAGAAAGCCTTTGAGGCTTCCAGGGCAAAATAACATAGGTGGATGGGCCTGGGTTGGAAATATGCATATGGATGGAGACATGCATCCCCAGAGTCATCTGCTCATGGGTCTCAATGGAAGGTGTGGACATGAACAAGATGGCATCAACAGTTAAAGTCCACTCTCCTCCCAGCCATTCTGCTGTGCCTGCCCTTGCACAGGGACAGCAGGTCTCTGCTGCCTCAAGTAACCTCAGAGACCTTTGGGCCTGCTCTTGCTACGATATCATCTCTTGGATCCATTTACAGCCACAGTCTTTTCCCAGCAACACTTTGTGTCAGAGACACATGGTTTTCCATGACTGAGCACAACCTTGCCACTGAGTGGGCAGTAACGATCAGGCCTACTTTTATGATCCACCACAATGCCCCCATGCACCATGGCTCTGTAAATAGATGAGAAAAATCAACCCATACCCAACAGCCTAACTGAAAACCCAACCTAAGCCTGAGAGGAAACTTCCATTTTTATTCCTCACTTCTCCATCCAAGAAGTCAAGATAAAAACCAAGAAATGGCATTGCTTACTCACTGTTACTACAGATAAGGGAGCAGTCAGAGATTGACTGAGGACTTATTTCTCATTGTTAAGGGCCTTTGTGAATGACTAATGGCTAGAGAAAAGAATAATTGTCTTCAAAGAGTTTTTACTATAATTTTTTGCTAATTTAAGATAGTTGTACATTATTTCATGTGCAATATCTACCAAAAAGTCAAAGTCTGTCCCCTCAAGGAGTTCACACTCTTAAGAAAATATAGGGCTACCATTGACAGAACAGGTTAATTCTATCGATGCACACAGAGCCACACCTACCCTCTCCAGTGTCTCTTGCCAATTAGGAAAAGGTGACTTTCCTCTAGGTAGACAGCCCCTCAGCAGAACATATGACTTAGCTGAGCTTAAACCCCTGTTTCCCTGCCCTTGTCAGAGGAGCCTGTGCAGTGCATGGGTGACACCATTAGCAGGTGCTGCTCACAAGGATGTATCAATACAGATAGGTGACATAAGGAGTCATAGCTGACTGGATAAGGACAGAACAAATTGCAGGGAAGGCTGGAGGAACATCCAGCAACAGATTCCATTTGACCATGGCAAAGAGTTCACTCACAGAGTTAGGAAGTGAGGGTGGGAGGTTTAGCTGGGGAATAATTCCCAAAGTCCTCAAGCACCAGGTGAAGGAGTTTGCACTGGACCCTGTAGGAACTCAGCACTCCCTAGGGATGTGACATTCTTTTGCACAAAGTAGTGCCATGGAGTGTCGGCTACTAGCAGCAACTCTCACCAAAGAAAGTGTCTTTTGCACGCTGAATATCCAAAATGGGTATCAGACAACAATTAAGACTGTTTGTATTGGCATGGAACCCTAAATAATGATTAGTGTGTCCAATAGACTTATTGTCACAGTAGCCACATTTGCTTAATGAGATGGGAAAGCAGAGCAGTTAAGGGCTTTGCCAGGAATCCCCAGCAGCAAGGCTGGGTCTTGAACCCAGGTCTCTCATGCAGAGTCCAGCACTCAAGGGCATTCAGCCTTCCCGCTTGGCAGAGTCTCCCTGTCACCAGTCACCACCCTGACTACTTGAGTCTGCCAGCTCTGAGTCCTGTCCAAGAAATGACAAAGCTTCCAAACAAGCAGTGATGATACTAGTGATGCCAAGCCTGAGGCAGGAGACTCTGGACACTTCCTTAGAACACTTGCTCAGCAGCACCTCAGTCCTACCCCCACCGAAGTCCCAAGAAAGAAATGCATAGTGCTTCATCAACATGAAGGGAAAAAGAACTCCCTGTAGATTTTTGCAGTCTCATTTCCCTAGCTTGTCAGATGCCAGCAGCCAGCCAGGATGGCTGCACTGTGAGCTTGGTTGTGTCTTATTTTCGTAATGTTTGCAGATTGCACAGCCTTTTTTTTCCCCTTCCCCCAACTAAGCACAAACATCACCTTTGAGCTTCCAAGTTCACCACCCACAAGATTTTCCTGTTCTCCTTGGACTTCACGTTACATTGTCCTTGGATGTGATATAGTGCTCACTTTTGCTATCACAGCTATATTTTACTGTATTTTTCCCAAGGAAGAACATACAACTTATTTTTAACATTCCTACAAGATATGCAACCAAAATATGATCTAAAAACAAATAAATGGAAGACTTTCCAGTATGTCATGCAAAGCATAAATAGCATTATGTTCAAAAGCTAATGTTCAGTTCTCATATCTACATTCCCTTTTTTCTGCTTCTCCCTTTTGTTACTAAGGAAGCTGGAATGAAAGGGGATTCATCTCTGTTCTCAAAGGCCCATCTCTCATGGCTGAGTTTCTCCACACCTGAATTCACACATCTCCCACATCATGATAATTACCTCCATGGTAACCACTCATGACATCACAAACACAATGTGCTAGCAGGAGGAATGAGAGCTCCTGAGACTCACGTGGTTTGATGCAAATGCCTTGTGTGACCTAAGAGGCTCCAAAGCAGCAACAAAAGGGTTTTTTTGTGTGTGTGTGTGGGGGGGGGGATTTTAGCCAAAACATAATTCTTGAAAGCCATTCTTGGATTTTGATATTTATTGAATTTCAAAGCTTCTTGTTGCCCTACATCCTGTAAATATGGTGGAAGGTCCAAATAATTTCTCAAATTGCTCCGCAATACCTGCCAGTGAAAGCTGACTAATGAAGCTGACAGGTTTTAGCCCTCAAGATCTTCATCCATCCTTCACCATAGATCTCATGGGTATTTCTGATGCTCAAAGAAAAGGGTCTTAAAACCCTTCCATAGATTCACAGAACACAATGCGTTCCTGGAAAGTCTTTTTCTCCTACCTTTTCTCACCCATAAATAAATTAAATGTCCAAAGCCTCAAGCCAATGTTAACAGCTATTAATAACTTTGTGGGCAGCAGCCAAAAGAAGAATGGATGGACCACGATCGTGTGGCGTGTTTACCACACAGCTTCACGGTGAAGAATGGAAACACTATTATAAGACACAGAGCTGAGATGTGAGGTGAATGTCAACATCCACTTCTCACGGGTATTTTTCTCTGAAAATGGCCCCAGCTTTGGAACTTAAATTTTATTCCAAATGCTATTTAGATCCGTCAGAGCTCTCAAGATATGAATTTCAAGTTGGAGACATCAAAGTGCATTATTTACTAAATCCACTGCACACTCTCCCTCTACACACACACACACACACACACACACACACTTCTTTCACAAAATGCTATTGTAAATTCAGGCTGCCTTAATCTCTGTAGTTGGAGAAAAACAAAGAAATAAAGCAAAAGAAAAGTGCAGTTTGAAGAGACCTGAACTCACAATCTGAGAGCCAGAAAGTAAACATTACCCAGGAAGTGCTTCGCCTTAATTACTGGCCTGAGAATTTCAATTTGCATGTGTTTTAATTAGCCACGGAAGGACTCACCTATTATTCTCTGACTACAAAAACTTTAAAAGCAAACAAAAATGGGGGAGGAAAGGTCTCCAAGGATTAATCTTTGCATTCTTCTCATTTTCCCCTCCCTCCGAAGAATTTGAGGATAGCATTTGCAGTGAAGAATTTGATCTCACGGAAAGAATCATTGAGTTTGCTTGGAGAACATGAACTACTTCTGACCACAGTTTTAGCTAACAGAATTTCATAAGCACAGGGCTCCAGCAGAGGGCTATGGGAAATTTCACATAAACAAAATGACACAACAAGGTTTCCTGTAAAAGGTAGGAAATCAAGCCAGGCAAATTCTGCTTGTTGATTGGGTGAAAGAGTGGGTGAGTGAGACCTCAGGGCTCCTTCACTCACCCCACCTTTTCTCTCTTCACTCTCATTTGCATTTTAAAAGTATGCTAATAGTTTCTTGTGCATCTTGGATCCTTAATTTGTGCCAACAGAAAAAGGAAGGCAAAATTAATTTTAATTAACTTTAATTCCAAAAATGTGTAGCCACAGAGTTCTCAAAAGTAGAATTTTCACAACAATAAGGGATTGTCAAAGCATCCAGAAGCCAGAGAGTGCTGTAACCAGAAGAAGGTGTTGGGCTGACTCACAATGACAGCTGGGAATAAAGCTCTTTTAAGATAAAAGAGCGTTATAACTTGAGCACCTTACACCAACCCTACCAACCAGACAACAGCTTTAAAAATACATACTTTATTTATTTATTTTAGAGAAAGAGTGGGCATAGCAGGGTCTCTCGCCACTGCAAACACACTCCAGACACATATGCCACCTTGTGCAGCTGCCTTCACTTGGGTGCTGGGGAATAGAACATGCGTCCTTTGATTTTGCAGGCGAGCACCTTAACCACTAAACCATCACTCCAGCCCCAGACAATAGCTTTTGAAATAGGTCTAAATGAGCTCTTGCAAAGGACAAGGGACTCTGCTGCTAACTGCTTTGGGGAGGAATCAGATGTTCAATATGTGGTTCTTAAGGAACCTATTAAAGGACATGAAAATATTACAGACATGTAGCAAGTGTCAGCTACAGTTGATAGGGGCTTTGAAAGTTCTAAGGAACGGGAGGACCCTTGTGGACTTGGTAGAAGTGGCCAGCATCGATGAGGACTGGGTAAGAATTGATGGAGCGGCGTTCTATTAGACAATGTGACAGTTACCAGAGTGAACACCTCAAAGGAGAAAAGATTTATTTGGGCTCACGGTTTCAGAGATTTTAGTCCATTCTCAGCTAGCTTTGTTGCTATGGTCTGGAGGCAAGACAAAATAACAAAGCAGGAAGCATGCAGTGAGCAAAGCTGTTCACCTCATGGAGAACAGGAAGCAATGACAGAGAATGCCTGCACTTGACAGCTTTCTCCTGTTTTAGTTCCATCTGAGTCCCAAGTATATTGAATGATACCATCCGTATTCATACCGGTCTCCCTCCCCTCTCTTATGTGACTCTGGAAATTCCATTACAGATGCATCTGGAAGTGTGCTTCACTAATCTCCTAGGTATCTCTCAATCCAATCAAGTTAACAATCAACATTAACCATCACAGGTATAAAATATGCAATGACCCAGAGCCAGAAGCCTAGGTTGTATTTAGAATTCTAAGCAGAGAACTGCCTCTAATTGACTGTCTGCTATGGCCAGGGTACAGAACAGAAAAGAGTCTTGAAAGTCAAGGACAAGCCCAAGAGTGGATAATAGGCCAACTTATAAACCCAGGAGCTGGGTGGGAAACAAAGGACAGAAGGAGAGGGATGACAAAGGCTGAAATAATTCAAAAGGAGATCTTCAAAAGCAGGCATGGTAACAGACACCTATAATCTCAGCACTTGGAAGGCAGAACAGGAGGATGTCCAAGCTTGAGGTAAGCCTGGTCTACACAAGTTACAAGCCAACCAGGGCAACATAGTAAGATCTTGTCTCAAGGAGACAAGGAGAGAGAGAGAAACCTCCACAACCTAAGAAAGAGCTAGCATGACTATAAATTTCTTTTGAGTTAGTCAAGAGAAGAAGAAACAGTCTCACACTCTAAAGACCTGCTCGGCTTTGTATTGTTGGCCTAGTATGAGTTTACTGGAATCTCTACTGATACAATAGCTTACTAGAGTAAGCACTTTTTTCCTCCCTGATCCCATGTTTTGTTTTGATTTGTTTTTTCTGGTGCTGGAGATCAAATCCAGGGCCAAAAACATACTAAGCACATGCTGTCTCTGAGCTACACTCCAGCCCCATATGCAGTAGCATTTTAAAAGTGCCATTATACTTCTGATACTTATAGCAACCATGACATATTGGATTCCATTGGCTGTTGCTTCTGCATGGCCACAGTCCTAAAACAGCAGGTAGGGAATCATTCTCCTGTCAATTTCAAAGTCTCCAGGTCTTCGGCAAAGCTCAGGACATTTGGCAAGAGCTCTTGTCTCCAAAGTAATGATGGGAAGCTCTGGGCTGGAAGTCAAGAGAGTGGTGCTGGCTCATCCTGGGTAGATACTGGCATCCGGGCCCTTCCAATTTCATTTGTACAGTGAGGGTGGTGGCAATACTTACTTCCATGCCTTATGTTCTATGATTTCGGACCAAGTGTTTGCCCTGTGTGCATGGCCATGTAGAAGGGAGACCCTGGATCCAGATCCCATGTCTCCTGACCCAATCAATTTGGTATATTTTCATAGTGCTAGGCTAACTGACCAGGAGACAGTAACAGTACCAGTAGTATTCAGTTAAGTGACTACTGTACACCAAGTATTCTCTCTAGTTAGTCTCTATATTGTATCTAGTTAGTTCTCATATCAGTTATTTAAATTAGATAAAATTTTCAAATCATTTTATAGCAAGGAAGCAAACACAGAAAGAGTAAGTCATTTAACCATAACCATACAACATACATTAGTACACGGCAGAGCCAGGACTTGAAGTAGACATTCCAATTCCAGAACCCATTAACTTCATCTCTACCCTCCACACTACACAGTAGAATAAGGAGTCTGTCAGTGACATAAGGGACACTGAAGCCTTAAAATAGAATAGATGGCAGTCTTCCAGTGTGAGTTCACATTAGAAGTATGCAAGCTTTCAGGAGAATTATTTTGGTCAGTGTTGCTTGCCTACACACCTCTCCATTTCTCTCCCCACAGATGACCACGTGAATAGTCCCTGGGGGATCATTTAAGATCCAGTGGTCTTCAGTGTGGTCTGAATGGAATATGGATAATGACCATATAGAAATGCAGGAGACAGTGGCATCCTGGCTGGTTCCCCCAGCTCATAAGACAAGGAAAACCAAAACCACCACAGATTATTTTTACTACCAAATAAAACCCAAGAGGAGTTGCCCTCTAAAGTCTCCAGAGAGCCACACTGACATCACCTCCAGGCACACAGAGGCATAGTCACAACTTGGATTCGTAGCTGTGCAGAGATAGGCAGTATTAGGGGAGAAGAGGTTTCAAAACTCTAAAACCTTCTTCAGAGTCCTATACTACGTGACCTATATACCTTCTTTAACTCATTACACCTACCATCTCTATTCCAGCAGATTGAGCAGTTTTTCATGATAGTAACAATGTTTTAGCACAGTAGCAAGAGCCTTGGACAGAACCTGGTAGCTTTGGGTCTAGTTCAGCCTTTTCAACCACAGACAGCAGCTGGTCATCTGGCTTTCTGAGACCTGCTTCCTCAGCTACAGAGGATCTGATCTCTGAGTCAGCCAAAGACCAGCAGCCCTTAACTCATAAATTTTACTAGCTAGACCCATGGAATAAACTTGTGTCCATGGGGATTAAATTCGAGTAAGAAACAAGAGGCAGCAAACGTGCCACTGACATTGGAAATAGGTTTCAGCTGAAAATCATTGCTTCCATCTAGTCCTAGGAACTTGGCTTGGCACTGATTAGCTGCCAGACCTTGGAGGCTCCTCAATCTAACTTCACAGCAGGAAGAGTGAAGGCTCCTCCCTGGGGTCCGTCTGCATGAAGCAAAGCGTTGCAATCCTCCGTGACCTCCCTGGAGGGAAGGTCGGTCTCCTTCTCAGGGACAGCACAGATAGCGGAGTGCAGGAGGTAACAAACTGGTAATCAGGACTGAAGGGAGAACACTGACCCTCCTGGTGAGGGTGCAAGAGCCTTCTCCTCACGTTTCATGATTCTGCCTCAAAAGATGATAGGTTTTCCCATAGTTCAGTCAGAAAAACTCAGTCTTGTTCCTGATTCTCATATACCAGCATGGTAAATGTTTCTCTCTACACTTCCAATCCTGAGTTGAATTACTAACATGTGTAATAACATCTTTGAGCATCTAGAATTCTCCTTTCTCATATGGAAACAAACCGGTTTTACTCCAAGTTCAGTATTGTTTACATTGTATAATTATACTCATATACTTTAAAAGAAATTTCACATTTTCCACAGCTCAAGAGCAGAAGGGACTTCTTTTGTTTATTAATGCATCTCCCTAGACATAAAATCAGAGGATGGGCTCAGTAATCAGAGCCATGTAGCAGGGATTCCCGCATATGATAAGAGGGGAAGAGAAGCCCAGCTTACCTTCTGCCACTAAAACACAAAGCTGATGATGACAGGAATATCATAGTCACAGTATAGACCCAGAAACTACCCAAGTTCCTGGTGTAGTATGGATAGAATAGGTAGTCAAATGAATGAATTAATTCCAGTTAAAATCTAAAATTCTAAAATCCAAGGTTCTTTGAATCTGTGCCCTGCGTCAAGCACTTTCTCCCTGCCTCTGATTCTTTTCATTAACTTTCTCCCAATGAACTTTCATCTCACTTCCACATTTATGATGGCCTCATAGACCATCATACTAGTGATCTGACTGCTTCCTTTATTGATAAAATCCTTTTTTTTCTTTTTTTTTAAATTTTTTGTTTATTTTTATTTATTTATTTGAAAGTGATAGAGAAAGAGGCAGATAGAGAGAGAGAATGGGCGTGCCAGGGCCTCCAGCCACTGCAAACGAACTCCAGATGCATGCACCCCCTTGTGCATCTGGCTAACATGGGTCCTGGGGAATCGAGCCTCAAACCAGGGTCCTTAGGCTTCACAGGCAAGCGCTTAACCACTAACCCATTTCTCTAGCCCAAAATCCTTTTTTTTCAAATTAACAAATCATGGGGCTAAGGAGAGGACTTAGTAGATAAAGCACTTGCCACACAAGTATGAATACCTAAGTTTGGATCCCCAAAACGCATGTAAAAGCTGAATGCTATGTCAGGCGTCTGTAATCCCACTGTGCCTACAGCAAGAAGCAAGGCAGAGATAGGAGAATCTCCCTGGAAGTTGAATGGGCCAGCAAGCTTGGTGAACACAGTGATGAACCATAATGAGAATAAGAGACTTTACCTCAAACCAGGTAGAAAGTGAGGATCAACACCTGAAGTTATTCTTTGACCTTCACACGAGCACTGTGTTGTGTGTTCATCCATACACACTCATACTCATGAACATGTATGCACACACAATACACCCACACCAAAAAATAACAAATAACTATATAAGTGTATTATGCATGTACAATGTGTTATTTTGAAGTATACATTGTAGAATGGCTAAATTAGCTAATGAATGTATGTATCACTTCACATGCTTTTCATTTCTGTGGTGAGAATGCTTAAAATCTACTCTTAGCAATTTTCAAGAATAGAACATATTGTTAATTAACTATAACATGATAAGAATATTTTCAAAATAATAATATAAAAGAAACAAAACAAAATAAAAATAACCATTAGTTGAGTGCTTAAATATGTTAATCATTATACTAAGTGTCTTAAATGTAGCATGTCTTTCTTTAATATTTTATTCATTCATTTATTTATTTTATTTACTTGAAAGAGAGAGAATGGGCATGCCAGGGCCTCTAGCCACTGCAAACAAACTCCAGCTGCACGTGCCACCACGTGCATCTGGCCTGCGTGGGTACTGGGGAATCAAACTTGGGTCCTTAAGCTTTGTAGGCAAACACCTTAACCACTGAGCAGCCCTTATGTAGCATGTCTTTTCATCAACAAAACAATCCAGATAACTTCATTATCCCACTCCACAGATAAAGAAACTGAGGCAAAGAAAGTGTTTTGCGCAAAGGAACCAACTGCCAGGTGGTAGGGCTGAGCTTCCAATTCAGGCAGGGTATCAGTGAAGTAGTGCGCTGAGCCTCCAGGCCTGCCAGGTAAGCGTCAGTCCTGAGGATCAGTAAACACCCAGTGCAGGTCCCTCAGTTAAGAGCAGGATGCTCTGGGTCTGTGGCGCAACATCACCAGCAACGCATTGCACTCCATCAGCTATTCAGAGACCCTGCTGGTCCTCCCTTAGTTTTCATCAGCTTCAGTGACGAGTGCCCTTCCAAGCAGGAGGATTACAAGTGACCACATCAAGTCATTCAAGACCAACTAGCAAACTTTGTATCAGTTCAAACCAACAGTAGAGAAGATTCAGTCCAAAGAGGTATTTACATAAGCCTTTCATCATTACTATATGCCACAGCTATTATGCTTGGTCTGTAATGGATAGGCAACAATTGTTGAATTACTGAATAATTTATTGGCAAATTTATGAATGGATAAATTAATAAAAATTTTCAAATGAAGGGCTGGGTACATATCACAGTAGGTAAGACTGTTTGCCTTGGAAGCAATGAGGGCCCGAGTTTGATCCCCAATACCCATATTTCCTGGGCCTGACGGTGTACCTGAATGACAGTCATGGTTATCCCTCGAGTCTCCACACACACACACATATACACCTGCACACATGCCCACACACATATGAACACACACCTGTACATGAACGTACACCACACACATACACAAAAAAAGAAAAAAACGTTCAAGATTGATCTTTAGGGGAGAAGTTTGCCAGGTGCAGTGTCACACACCTGTAATCCCAGCACACAGGAAGCCGAGGCAGGAAAGTTTCAAGAGTCTGGAGCCAGCCTAGGCAACATAACCAGATGCTAAAAGTTGTCATTCTTTAAAAATATGGGTCTTTAAGATAGCACTATGCAGGCCACCGAATATTAAAAGACCTGAAACTACTAAGCTACAATAGGTGCTGACTTCATAAGAGCATATGATGCTATCCCATCTCCCAGGGTAGTCAACTATGTCCTAGCATATTTCTCTGAACTTAAAATTATTAGCATTGGGTATAAATTTTGGTCATTGCATTGGTGGACAAATGAAGCATAGAAACCTGTCATTTATTATAAATACACACATAGTAAGAGAAGCGTCATGCCAGGATTTGAAGCCAGTCACTATGACTCTAGAATTCATTTCTTTTTTTTTTTTTCAGTAGTTGGGGGAGGAATAGTTATTGGGATTGAACCCATAAATTTGTGTGTGTTAAGCACGTATACCCCTGAGCTATACTCCCAGCCCCAATAATGCATTTCTTAATCTCTACTCTCTATACTAGATGGTACAATAACAGGGGGTAGCTCAATGACATGGGACACTTCAATTTTACATACAAGGATACACACATATATAGTTGTGGTTTTATTGCATTTCTGTGTGGTGATTTTTAGCAGAAACAGAACCATACACTGTTTCATGAATTGCCTTATCATACACCATGTGTCATGAAAGTATTTCCATGTAGCTGCAGAACATATAAACCTTATTTGTTTACAGTGGCATTGTATTCTATTGCATGAATCTTTACTTAACTTTCTTCCCAATGGTGAGAAATTAAGATTATAACTAGCTTTTCAAGTATAATATGCTAATTAACATGTGCAGCAATAGGCGCATATGTAAATATTTCTGCAATATGGGTTTCTAGTAATGAAGCTGTTTGTTCTAGGGAAATTTACATCTCGGTGGTGGATTTCTGGTCAGATTTTACCACATGGCCAGAAGCACAGTTAAAGCTGTCAGGCTGATGTGGATTCCAAAGACAGGCTTTCAGGATGACTATTCACTCCCTCGTCCATATATATAGTACCTCCCACTTTCTAAGGAGGTGTTACACAATTTATCTCAGTTAATATAATAATAATAAGTTCAGAGAGAATGCTATTTTCATTGTACAGATGAAGAATCTGTGACCTAGCAAAATTCAGACCTGTTCAGGGTCAGTCTTTGAATTAAATTCAGAGTTGGACCTAGGGGAAAAAAAAAAAAAAAAACCTCATCTGTATTGAAGATGTTTTCTAAAACCACACTGGTACAATAATGGGATATAGCAAAATGTTTAGTCTGTGTTGAGAAAGCAATGACCACATCCATGTACACAAGCTCTTAAAGAGAAACCATGTGAACATAGCCAAGGACTTCCAAGTTAGGAGGACAGGAATGGACAAGAGAAGGTAGGAAATGTTCACCATCATAAACATACTATGATATTTTGATCCTAGACAAAAATGAATGAATAACATGAAAGAAAGAGCTCTATGCTGATAAATGGAAGTGAAGAAAGCATGGGGAAGTCCTAGAGAAATGGGTCTCAGGAATTCACACAAAAGTTTGCAAACATACTTGTAGAAGCTTGGATAATGCAGGCTCAATGTTCTTGCCTAAGACCAATATTGGTATAGAAGTTTCTTCTCCAAACTTAAGGGAGAAATGACAATTACTTGATCAACAGAGAATCCCAAGCTGAATCATCTTCAAAGATAATTTACTCCAAGTAAAAGATTTTACTGTTAAATATTACTTATGATTGAACAATAGGTATGATTAGGTAAGAGAATTTTGAAGAGGAATGAGTAAGTTCTCTGAAAAAATGAATATAAAAATCTTTCTTGATCAGCCTGATTAGAGTAATGACAGAAAAAGGAGACAACTGTAATGATGTTTTGATAAACTTACTCAGTCAGGTGCCCTAACATTTACACATGAAGTTTCAACTAAAGATTCTACAAGGATTTACAATGTCTCCTTTTCAGCCACTGTAAGAGACAACCTGCCCAGTCTCAGCAGCTTTGCCCTGGCCAATATGGAATGTATCTATAAATTTTAATGCTCCTCTGCTTCTGAATATATAAATTACAAATGAAATAAATTAGGATAAGATCTAAGACAAGGAGTCATATTGAATAATGAAAGTTGTCTATTAACTATAACAAAAAGCTTTCAAAGACATGTAATGTTTCCCCTAACAGTCTCCGGTTAGGAGGTAGAAAAAAAAAAAGACAAGAGTGTCCCTTTAAGAAATATATTTTCTAAAGCTATATGGTTCTTAAGGATAAGATATTGGAATATGAAGTAGCTGGCAAGAAATTGCACCCTATTACTGCATACCACTGGGAGTTTGGGCTAGAATTTACAATTTTGGCTTTAATCAGGACACTCAGTATCCTGGCCCATCCTGCATAAAAAATTGGCTGTGAACTTTGCCAAGGACTTATTCACATTTCAGCTGACCCAAGATTTTTATAATCATCTAACTTCTAAGCCATCCATTCTGAGGTCGTCTGCAACAGCCCACAGAAAACAAAAGCCTTTGCCTTTACCTGACTTCAGTAGTGTCTCTCTAGAGGGACTCTTAATAAATATGTAGCTCATAAGGAGAGCAAGCGAGAGTTTCAGTCTGCGACAGAAAGAGGAGACACCAGCACCTTCTCAGGACCCTGAATGGATGCTCACTGCACAGAGGGTTTGATGGAGATTGTTGTTGCTGTGGCAACCATGCCCAAAATGAATAGCAAAATGAATAGCCCATAACTGCCCTCTGTGGTGTCAACAGGATGACAACTCTTTTATTTACTAGGGTATGTGTGCCTTCAACAGTGATCCCACTTGTACAAAGAAAAATACTCTCAGTAATAACTGAATTATGTTCATGTACTTGCTGAGCAAACTTCTTTAGGCCAAAGATAGGGGTCATGTTATTCTGCCTCCCTGCTGTAGTTAGTTAAGGGGCACTTTTCAAATTCCCAGGCCTTCTTGTGGCTTTCTGTTTAATTTTATCATGTTCTTGCTAGTCTCTTATTGAACTTTTGTTGCAAATAAATCACACAAATCATTATGTGGTACTTTAAATACAATTCACTTATTCTTACACATGTGAAAGCTAAAGCTTTTTGTAATGTTTAAAGTACATTAAACAAGTTTGCTATTTAACTGAAAGATATATATTGGCCAACAGTTGTGATTGAATTTAGGCCTTCCTAGGCCTCCACTTTCTCCCCAAGTTGAGTGAGCTACAGTCACTTCTGTCTTCAGTGTCACATGAAATTGGAGAAGAGACCAAACGAGAAATAAGAACCCCTTGGTGAACCTTTCTGTCTGTAAAGTGACCAGCCAGTTCCTAGTTTTTATCTTCTGCAAGGAGACTCTGGTGGGGGAAGAGGGATGGCTGCAGTGAGCAAAAGCCTAATTGAGCAATAGCTTTGATCCATATGACTAGGCCCCAGTAACCACAAAAAAAGCCTCAGTCTAGTCACATAACTCAGCAGTCCTCCCCTCTAAAAGGAAAAGTCATTATTTCCTACTTGAATGTCTGAAATCAGTAAGAGTAGGATTAACCTTTTCCTGCTGAAAGAATTGTGTAAGGGATTTGAGGAGATGGCTCCATTGGTAAAGTGCTTGCCACACAAGTGTGAGGACCTGAGCACCCATGTCAAATCCTGGCAAGGTGTGGCCTGTGTAACCACTGCACTGAGGAAGTGGAGATAGGAATACCCCTGGGGCTTTTTGGCTGGTCTAGTCAAATCAATGAGTTCCAGGCTCAGTAAGAGACCTTGTCTCAAAAAATGCAATAGAGGGGCTGGAGGAATGGCTTAGCGGTTAAGGCATTTGCCTGCAAAGCCAAAGGATACAGGTTCGATTCCCCAGGACCCATGTTAGCCAGATGTATAAGGAGGCGCACTGTTTGCAGTGGCTGGAGGCCCTCACGTGCCCACTCTCTGTCTCTCTCTGTCTCTCTCTGTCTCTCTCTCTCTCTTATTCTCTCTTTCTCTGTCAAATAAATAAATAAAATTTTTAAAATGAAATGGAGAGTGATTGAGGAAGACACCTGGCATCTTCTGGCCTCCACACATTCAAACACACGTGTGTACCCCAACACATAGGAAAACACATATACACAGCCCACACATGCACAAAGGAGAATACATCTAATCTCCATTTCATTCATTATCATAACAGAGAGACAGATGTTTCTAGTGAAGTTCAGTCGAAGGAGGTGAGGAGCAAATTTACTCATTTCAAGCATTTCTCAGCACCTGCTGAATGCCAGGCTTCTCAGGAACAGTTGGGGATAAAGAGGAAAGAAAAGCACCCAGGACCCTGCACTAGGAGGCCTCTGGGTTTCTTAGGGGACACAGACAAGTAAACAAGCAATTACAGGGAGGGGAACATGATATGGGTTATAAGTGGGTAAATAGAAGAGCACAATAACCACCAGGAGTGTTTTCTGAAGCAAATGTTGTCTAAATGATGGATAGAGGTTCACCTTGTAACCATTTTTAACTCCCAGGCCTGGGGGACAGGACATCATAGAGTGGGCTCTAGAGTGAGACCATCACCTTTTATTGTGTGGCAGTCTATATTGACCATTAACTTGACATTCCCTAGACTCACCTGAGGGATTGCCTTGTTTAGGTCAATTAAAGTGGGTGGATGCACCTTACCTGTCCACAGGGTTCTGGACTGTACTAAAAGGAGAGAGCTGGCTGAGCAGAAGCATTCATCACTCTCTGCTTCCTCACTGAGGACTGAATGTGAGCAGCTGCCTCAAGCTCCTGCGGCCATGCCTGCCCCACCATGATGCACGGTAACCTGGAACTGGAACTGAAATAAACCCTTCCTCCCTTGAACTGATCTTTGCCAGGTATTTTATACATCTGGCTTACGTGGGTCCTAGGGAATCAGACTTAGGCCCTTTGGCAGGAAAGTGCCTTTCCTGCTACGCCATCTCTTCAGCCTTTTGTCAGGTATTTTGTATCAGCAACAAGAATGTAACATACATATTCCCTGCTATGCTTAATAGCTGTGTGAGCCTATATAGGGCACTTATGTTCACTAAGTCTCCATATCCTCATCTGTGAAATGGGAATAATCACAGTTCACCTGGGTTTTAAAGATTGAGAGAATACGTACACGCAGGATTTCAGATTCATTATTGTAACAGTGAGACGTGTAGAGAAGAGAAGCGAAACTCCAGGCAGATAATCTGTGCATGAAGAGACCCAGCAGGGACATTTGGTGTCCTGTAGGAAATCCAGTACAGCTGGAGGAAAGAATGGAGAATGCAATGAGAAGAGAGAGGCTGGTGCAAAACCAGGCACCAGAGGGCAAAGAGGGCCCCTGTGCTATGTGAAGAAATCCCAGGAGTCTATCCTGAATAAATGTGGGAGACTAAAGTCTCCTAGGGAAGACTCCTGATATTCACTATCCACATTTATTAGTAGAGAAAAAGTGTGCATGGCATATGAAAAAATATTTATTTTACCCCAAAGCATTAAGCCTCTGCATCCATCAGCCAATTTCCGCTGCAGTGGATAAGGTCCTGTTGGAATCCAATAACTGACATTCAAGGATTCCCTTCGCTTGGTGAGTTTGAGATGGTGGAGCTCAGATAACAGCAGTTTGTTCAGGGGAGACATTACTCAAATAATGTAATGCAGCCTAAGAGACCCAGTTCAGAAAATTAACATAGTATATCTTTTCATGAGCCATGAACTGTAATATACAGCAGGCCTCTCTTGAGTCATTAAACTTGTTCTATTAGATTATAGAAAGCCCCAGTCAACTAGCCCTGCTCTGGATAGATTTTCTAATTATTTTTCTTTGGGTGGAACACAGATCCTTTTTTTTTCTAGTAGAGGAAGAACAGGCATAAACCATAGCAACAGAGCTTTGTGTAACATGGGATGCAAGATAACACACTTCTACACCTCCAATCTCTTTAAATCTGACTTCTAAAGAGAACTTCAGTAGAACAAACTAACACTTCTTGGGATGAAAGGATGAGTTTTAACACTGACATTATTTGTCATGTACAGATGATCTGGGGAAAAATAACATATGTCGATTCAGACAACTCTAAGTGCTTCTGGGTAGCTGGATACCAAGGTGGCACAAACCAGTCATAGCAGGAGTAGATAAGAGAATGGCAATTGTGATTAAGTGTCTTTGAAAGAAAATAATTTTAACATCTGCCTTGTAAAAGGGGAAACCACCAGTTCAAATCCAAAGTTGAGACCTACAATTCTAGTGTGTGATCCCTTTTGAATGACTGAAGCCACATTGCCATGAAAGACATAAAAAGTAAATAAAGCAGCAAATGTCCACACTTCTTCAGCCTCTCAACCAAAATGAGGCCACTCCACTCCAAAACTATGGTGTGGCCCCGTGGCCATGCAGAAAAATTACAAAGCCAAACTTGCTGGTATTGTCACATGTCTCCTGCCTATATTACACTCATGTCCTGTCTGGAGAGACACAGTACTATTTAACACACATCAATAGACTTTAGATATCAATGATAATTTTCATGTGTGATGTAACAAGTATTTATTACAAGCCAGCTGAATGTAAGGCACCATAATAGTAATTGATAACAATATCAACAAGGATGAGACACAAACACTGACCTCCAAGGCTTTACCACCTACTTGATCTGATGGGCCATGGACTTTATCTATTACACAGGTATGAAGTAATAAAAAGCACAATAGAGAAGCAGATGAAGTGTGAGACCATTTATCCTACACATATTTAAAGGTTACTATGTCAATAAATCATATGTTCATAAGATCTATTTTTATTAACCTCATTCATTGTAAGGCTTAACTGGAGCGCTGTGATTTCACTAACTGACAATTTCATTAAGGCCCAGAGCCAGCAGCTGATACTGATCAGCAGGTCGTGGTAGCAATAGGAAGACAGGACTTTCTGAACAGGGATGAATTGGGAGCTGCTGTCATTAGTAGATATTAAGATGATAGATACTTTTTCCCTGTGGAAAAAAGGAGGACTCACTTGGTTTCTGAATGAGATCTGCCAGCATTTTTGTGGCCTTAGCCCAGGAGGCACTTGATTTATTTTGCCACTGTTGTGAAGAACAAAAGTCATGCCCTAAAAGACCTTAATAAAATAATGAAAATTAGAGGCATAAAAAAACTAAACTGGGCTCCATATATTAATGCTACTACCACTTTTACTTAGAGAAGCTTCTCTTTTCAGATAGTGGTGACCACTGGAGAAATTCAAATAAAACTCACCAAAGTGCTGAGAAGAAATGGCAGTGGTGTGTTCAGCAATAAGTGAGACATCTCCATCACACCCTCCAAGGCTCAGGGACCACTGTGGAAGAGGTGGTGGAAAGAATGCAAGAGCCAAAGGAAGGAGAGGAATGCTTTGCAATACTGTCTTCCAGACACAGAGTGACTGTGGTGCTCATGACTCCGTAGTGGCTGAGGCTACCCACACAAGACCTGCATAATAGGAGGGGGAAAAAGGTTAATATTAAAATAGAAGAGAGACTACTTGGAAAGAAGGAATTTAGTGGAGGAAGAAATCTGGCTGGGGGAAAGGAGGGTGCTGGGAAGGGATTATGATCATAGTATATTTTCTATATGTATGGAAATCATCAATATGAAGTTTATTTTGGGCTGGAGAGATGGCTCAGCTGTTAAGGTGCTTGCCTGCAAAACCTAACATCCTGATTTCGATTTCCCACTACCCTCATCAAGTCAGATACACAAAGTGGTGCATGCATCTGAAGTTCTTTTGCAGTGGCTAGAGGTCTTGGTGCATCCATTCTCATTCTCATTCTCTCTCTCTCTTTCCTTGCAAATAAATAAATGAAAACATTTTTAAAAAGAAGTTTATTTTGATGCCATCATCTACATAAAAGAGAGACTAATTATGAAGGGGAGGGGATATGATGGAAGGGTGGATTTGTGAGGTGAGGGGGAAATGGGGATGGGGAGGAAATTATCATGGTTTATTGTCTATAATTATGGAAACTGTCAATAAAAATATCTGAACGAATAAAAAATAAAAAGAAGTTTAGACAATTGAGCTCATTCTCAGGACAAAGTAGCTGATAGCCTGACCCCTCCCAAGTCACACACAGAAGCTAAGGGCAACATTGTAAACCTCTTCCTTTCACACTACAAAACATATACATTGGATTTATCAAGGAGATCAATGATTCTAACAGAAATGCCAGTTCTCCCCAACCCTCAAATTCAGAGTTCAAAGGCAAATCAGTAGTGCTATAGCAGGACGTGAGAGATAAATATCTTTGGGAGTTAGGAATTTTCATACCCTCTGAATAAGACACTCCAAGGAAACCAAGTATAAAAAAAGAAGTTTGGAAACTGAGGATGTAACTCATTTTGGTCGAGTGCTTGCCTAACACATGGGAAGCCCTAGTTTCAATCACCAGAATTGCATGAAGTGGGTATGGAAGCACACGTCTATAATCTCAGCCCTTAAGAGGTGGATGCAGGAGGAACAGAAGTTGAAGGTCATCCTCAGCTTCATCTCAGTCTGGGATACATGACACCCTATCTCAAGGGAAAAAAATGGAAGAAGTTTTAATTTTGCTGTTCTCTTCTCTCTCTCTGTAGCTCTGACATGGGAAAGAAATTTGTATTGCTAGATAACTTTGTAGTTAATGATGCCCACCTCATCACAAAACCCCGTTCATTATCCATCACTCCCACCATTACATTTGCTTTTGTTTCTGTGTGTTAGAAGTTGGTGGAACATGTTTATGCAGATGTCTCTTCATTAATAGAATGCATTTAATGGGACTGGACTCTTAAACATGATGAAGTCACAACAGACTAGAACAAACCACATGTTTAAAAACAAAGATTTTTCAAGTCTGGGACGTTAAAATACTAGAAACCAGTGAGTAAGTATCATCAACATGCTGAGTTCCTCAGATACCAAGGCATGTTACTAAAATGCTGGATAAGATAAGAAAGAAAAACATGTTGAGGGTTTGGGGCCACGGCTCAGCAGTTCCACTTGTTTGCTTGCCAGCCCAGGTTCCGTTCCTCAGCCACCCATATAAAAGCTGAGCCCAAAGAGAGAGACAAGTATCTGGCATTCATTTGTAGCAACAAGAGACACTGGCATATGTACACAAACAAACACACATACACACATGTGCAAATAAGCAAAAAAAATTAATTAATGAGAAAAATGTTGAAAATATAACTCCTCTTTTCAAGCCTACAATCTAAATGGAAAAATGTTTTAAAATATGCACACATTAAATAAATACAATAACTATCAGAATAGTACCAAGATATGACTAAGCTCAGAAAGTTTAATAGACCTAAAAAAATAATAAGTTTAAATGTTAGACTTCATTTCAAAAGACTTTGGACTTATTGGAAAATCACCAGACTTCAAACATCTCTACCTGCCACCTATAATCTATGAGGCAGTATAAAGTTGATGATACTAGTTGCAAGAATTTCAGATTGATGCTGTGTGTGTGTGCATGTGCGTGTGCGTGTGTGTGTGTGTGTGTGTGCGTGCGCACCATGGTCTCTTGCTGCTGCAAATGAACTCCAGATGTACATGCAGTTTGGGTCCAACTTTACATAGGTGCTAGGAAATCAAATCCAGGCCAGCAGGCTTTGCAAGCAAGCACATGTAAGCCATCTCTCTAGCCCTCCAAAATGATTGTTTCTAGAGGATTTCAATTAATTAAGTAATATGATATTGTTCAAATATCACTTCATCTAATTTCTCTCATCATAAGGACATTTGAGCATTACTTCTAGGTTTCTTATTCCCCTTCTTCTTCTCCTTCTCCTTCTCCTCTAACAACATGGAAATCTTAGTTGCCCAAATTATCACTTTGCTTTTTAGATTTTGGATTTTATTTTGGGGGGTATTAAGGATTAAACCCAAGGCCTTAGGAATGTCAAGCAAATGCCCTTCCACTGAGCTATTCCTTTACCCCCAAATTAACTTTTAAACTTGGGTGTTACAATGTCGTAGTTTGGAGTTCTTAGTTCTCTCTATCCTTTCATCTTGGGTGAAACACTTAAAACAGATATTGTAATCAAAGCTGATCATGTGAATTCACAGTGCCCAGCAAGAAAGGAATGTTCTGGAGAACAGCCATAGACCTATCTCTTATTGTGGCTTTAAAGTAACTAGAGAGCGGGCTGCATGTTGAAGCAAGGGGCTTGCTAGGTTTCTCCTGTTTTTGATAAATAAACATAAAACTATAATTGTAAATACATTAGGAGATTGCAGATAAATTTTTGGTTTTATAATTGGAAGCCAGCTGTGTCAAAAATATTGAGTCTGAAAGCCACTTTGGAGACAGTGCAACTACATACATTCAAAAGGATATGGGTAGCAGGGCATGGTGTGGTGGTGTATGGATGAAGGACTCCTTAGTCAAGCAAAAGAACACTTGCAGACACTCCATATCCCCAGCTTTTGTTTCAGCCTCATAGAGTCCCAGAAAGACAGACCAAGATGTTCATGTATCTAGAAGGCAGGATCAGTTCTATTGTTAAGTTAAAAACTAAATTGGGGGCTGGAGAGATGGCTTACTGGTTAAGGCATTTGCCTATGAAGCCAAAGGACCCAGGTTCAATTCCCCAGGACCCACATAAGCCAGATGCACAAGGGGCACATGCATCTGGAGTTCGTTTGCAGTGGCTAGAGGCCCTGGCATGCTCTCTCTCTCTCTCTCCCTCTCTCTCTGTCTCTCTTCTGTCTATCTCTCTCTCTACTTGCAAATAAATAAATAAATATAAAAAACTAAATTGGGGCTGGAGAGATTGCTTAGTGGTTAAGGAATTTGCCTGCAAAGCCAAAGGATCCCAGTTTGATTCTCCAGGACTCACATAAGCCAGATGCACAAGGGGGCGCATGGGTCTGGAGTTAGTTTGTAGTGGCTGGAGGCCCTGGCGCGCGCTCGTGCTCTCTCTCTCTCTCTCTCTCTCCCCCCGCCTTCTCTCTCTCAAATAAATACAAATAAATTATTTTTTAATTTTTTTGTTTGTTTATTTATTTATTTGAGAGCGACAGAGAGAAGGAGGCAGAGAGAGATTGAGAGAGAGAGAGAGAGAGAATGGGCGCGCCAGAGCTTCCAGCCTCTGTAAACAAACTCCAGATGCATGCGCCCCCTTGTGCATCTGGCTAACATGGGTCCTGGGGAATTGAACTGGGGTCCTTAGGCTTCACAGGCAAGCGCTTAACTGCTAAGCCATCTCTCCAGCCCTAAAATAAAAAAAAAAAAAAAAAAAAAAAAACTAAATATGCTGGGTGAGGTGGAGCACACTTTTAAACCTAGCACTTGGGAGGCTGAGATAGGAGGATCGCTGTGAAGTCAAGGCCGGCCTGAGACTGCATAGTGAATTCTAGATCAGCCTGAGCTATAGTGAGACCCTACCTCGAAAAACCAAAAAGAAAACTAAATTGTGCCCTAACAATCCAGCTCCACATTTACACAGAAATTCTAACATCATGGTTCAAAGATTCTCAGTATAATTTCTGTGTCCATGTGAAGATTCTACTGCACCCCACACTTGATTATTCAAAGACATTATCTAGACCGAGATCTTGGCCTTGGTTTTCTGGCATTTGGTTGTTTTAAGGTGTCACATCCAGGACAACAAAAATAAAAGAAACTGAAGTCCAAGTCAGCAAAGTTTTGCTTCCCACATGACCTACTAGCAATGAAATAGTTAGAGAAGGTTAGCAAGGTGAATAGTTATGGAAAACTGAAGTTCTCTGTGTTTACCCATTCACTGTGCTATCTCCAGAGATTAAGCTGTTCAGATATCTCGAACTAAGTAGAATAAAACTTGAATTTACTTCTGACCTTCCTATTGCTTCAAAGTGCTGATTAATTTCATCCTCACTTCTTCCTCCCTTTGCCCTTCCTTCCCCCTGTCCTTTTCTCCTGTCGGCAGGAGTTACTTTATTCACTAAATACTGCTCCTTTCCTTTCTGCCTCTGAAGGGAACTCCTGGGATTTCAAGGATTTCCCCTTCGTATCATACTTTTGTACTCTGTTATGTGAGTTAAGCTTGATCCCCAGCTCTGCATGCTTCCATACCACTCCTAGAAGAAACTGGGGTGGACCCTCTCTTTATTTAAACTCCCTATGTGACATCTTGCCAGGTTACCTACTGTCTAACCCCCCTGGCAACTCCACCCCACTGCTGCTGTGCTCTTCTGCACATGGCAAAGTCATGAACTAAGAGGATACAAGTCAAAGCACCACGTACTTCAGTCTTGCCTCCTCCTCCATCGGGTGTTCACCAACCAAAGCCACCAGCATCCTGAAGCTCGAAGTGTCAAGGAGTCAATCAAAAATCTCAGCCAGGGCTGGAGAGATGGCTTAGCAGTTAAGTGCTTGCCTGTGAAGCCTAAGGACCCTGGTTCGAGACTCGATTCCCCAGTACCCACGTAAGCCAGATGCACAAGACATGCTTCTGGAGTTCATTTGCAGGGGCTGGAGGCCCTAATACACCCATTCTCTCTCTCTCTCTCTCTCTCTCTCTCTCTGTCTCTCTCTCTGTCTCTCTCTCTCTCTCCCTCCTTCTTTCTCTGTCTGTCACTCTTAAATAAATAAAAATAAAAAAATTAAAAATCTCAGACCACAGGAACAATGGATCCCCATAAAAGAATATAACTGTGGAGCCCATCATGGAGGTACAAACCTATAGTGCTAATTACTCAGGAGGCTGAATCATAAGGATAAAGTTCAAGAGCGGCCTGCGGTATATGGTGAGATCATCTCTCTTTTCTCCTCCTCCTCCTTCTTCTTTTCTCTCTCTCTCTCTCTCTCTCTCTCTCTCTCTCTCTCTCTCTCTCTCTGACACACACACACACACACAGAGTCTATGAGTAGGATCCCCCCTCCATCTGATGGGATTTATCTTCCATGAAGCTCATGGAAGGAAAATAAATAAAATCCCATTAGCCCTGTAATTTTCTGGCCAATATTAGAAACTGCATGATCATAGGCACAGCATTAATTCTGGAGAGAAATGACCAACTCTTCCTTCCTCTCTCACTCTTCCACCAAAGCCTAAAAAGGGCACCAGGGTGGCAGCATAACTACAGAAAAGTGGTTGAATTTCAGTTACAGGTTGGTCATAGACTTATATTCTATCAGATCACAGTCTGGTCCATATGATATTTTATGTTCTGTTATGAGTCACATATCTATATATCTACAGTTGTCTGTGGTATTCACAGGAGATTGGTTCCAAGATCTGTCTTGCATTCTAAAATTAGTGGATTCTCAAGTCCCTTACAAAAATTGCATCTTTTAAATATAACATATATACATCTTATATATTTTAAAGCATCTATAGAAAATTCAATATATCATAGCTAATCAAATGTTAGTGTTATATAAATGATTATTATTATGTATCATCCAGGAAGTAATGGTAAGAAAAGTCAGTACAGGTTCAATACACTTGTAATATTTTTATCTTATTTTGCATGTGTGTGCTTATACGTGAGTGGGCACACAGTGTGTAGGGGTGCATGTGCAGGTCAGATGGTGACATTAGATGTCTGCCTTTATCACTCTCCACCTTATTTATTGGTGCAAGACCTCTCACTGAATCCAGAGCTCACCAATTCAGCTAACTTAGCTAGCCTGCTTGCCCTGGGATCTACATATCTCTACCTTCTGAAACCTGGGCTTACAGGGGTGCACTTCCCTGCTTGGCATTTGGGGATCTGAACTCAGGTCTTCATACTTCCATAGAAAGTGATTAATCCACTGAGCCATCACTCTAGCCCTCAGATGTGATTTTTTTTTCTATCTTTGTTGTTGTTGTTGTTTATGTTTTTGGAGGTAGGGTCTCACTCTAGCTCAGGTTGACCTGGAATTCACTATGTAGTCTCAGGGTGGCCTCAGACTCTCCGCAATCTTCCTACCTCTGCCTCCCAAGTGCTGGAATTAAAGGCGTGCACCACCATGCCCCGCTTTTTCAAATATTTTCTATCTGCAGTTGATAGAATCTGCTAGTGCATTACCCATACATACAGAGAGCCTACAGCACACATGTTCATATGTGTGTGTGTGTGTGTGTGTGTGTGTGTGTGTGTGTGTGTGTGTATGTAAGACTAGCTAACAGATGTAAACATATCTCCTTCAATCATCATGGCAAACCTGAAGTAGATACTATTAGTATCTATGACACATGAGAAACTGACGATCAACTTGCCATGAAATAGCCAAACCGGATTCAAACCCAGACTCTCTGATCTCAATGTCCATGCTCATTCTACTACCACCCTAACTCCAGGCTTTTTGCTTCCAATTTTCTTGTTTCTTAAAGTTGCCCTGAGTTGAATCTTACCATAAGACACTGTCTCATGAAACAGGCCTCCATACCAGGCCTTCTATTTAAAACCATTCTAGGGCTGGATAGATAGATGGCTCACTGGTTAAGGCACTTGCCTGTGAAGCCTGAGGATCCAGGTTTGATTCCCTAGCACCCACATAAGCCACATGCATAAGGTGTTGCATGCATCCAGAGTTGTTTGCAATGGCTAGGGGCTCTCGAACTCCCATTCTCCCTCTCTCTCTCTCTCTCCCTCTCTTTCTCTCTCTTTCTCTCTCTCTCCCTCCCTCCCTCTCTCTCTCCCTCTCTCCCGACTACTATGAATAATAAGGAGGTAATACTTTACTAGTATTAACTACAAGATAAATGGCAGTCAGAGTTGGGAGGGAATATGGCTCAGTGGTATAGTACAAATCTGTCTTGCACAAGGCTTTAGGTTCAGCCCCTAGTACTGAAAGGAGAGAATGAGAGAGAAGAAGGAAGGAAGGAAAGAAGGAAGGGGGAAGGAAGAAAGGAAGGAAGGAAGGAAATATAAATGTCATATAAAAGCAAGATGCTGAGAAATAGAATAAAGAATTTAGATTAATGAAAATTAAATTTAAAAAGAATTAAGATATCCAGAAAGGTGACACCAATAATAGGAGGAAGTGTTTTTAACATAAAATTAGTAATAAGCAGAGGAGAAAATCCTATCTCATTATTATAGCAAAATTCTAGTTAATAAATGCAGAAAGGATAAGAGAAAATATAAATGATCTCTACTCAGCAAGCACAAGAGTAGTAATTGCCACAGCAAAAGCTACTGATGGATGTTAGAATTATTGTACAAGCATATACTGAGAAGCAAGCTATGTGCATAGTCTCAAGAATCTTCTGAAAGGTACTTATTAATCATGGGAAAAAACCATAACTTTCACGTGGAGAAACTTAGCAAACACCGTCTTAGCTAGTGATCAAAATGAACAGCCATTAGTAAGACACACTGGCATGAGGGAAGCAGCGTCAATACTTTGCTATCCCAGCCAAGATGCACAACCTAGAACCAATCATAAGGAAACAGGCCTACCAAGGCACTGGTCGATAACTCTTTAGAAGCTTCAAGATCACTCACATCAAGCAAAGACCATGGAGACGTTCTGTACTGAGGGAAGTAAGGAGACTTGACAAGTAAATACAACACATGCTTCTGAACGTGCGCATCTAGATGCGCATGTGTGGAAGCCAGAGGAGAACACTGGATGTCCACCCCTGTCACTCACAGGAACATTTTCTTTCTTTCTTTCTTTCTTTCTTTCTTTCTTTCTTTCTTTCTTTCTTTCTTTCTTTCTTTTGGTTTTTCAAGGTAGGGTCTCACTCTAGCCCAGGCTGACCTGGAATTCACTATGGAGTCTCAGGGTGGCCTCGAACTCATGGCAATCCTCCTACCTCTGCCTCCCAGTGCTGGGATTAAAGGCGTGCGCCACCACGCCCAGCTAGGAACATTTTCTTGAAATGAGTCTCTCCCTCAACCCAAAGCTTTCATTTTTTGTCAGCAAGCCCCAGAAATGCTCTACCTCTGCCTTCCCTGCCCCCCACTTGAGTTAGAGACGTGCATGGCTACAAGCAGATTTTTACATAGAAGCTGGGGAATTGAACTTGGGTGGTCTCTGGCCCTCATGCTTAAGCAGCAAGTGTTCTTACCCACTGAACCATTCCCCCAGCCCTGAGGATCAACTTTCTATTAATGACATTATTGGGACAATCATGGATGGGACAGTAATGAAGTCTGAGGATTTGATTCTAGTCATGCATCAATGTTAAGTTCCTGATTTTGATGTCCTATTACAATTGTGTAGAAGAGTATCCTAATGTGTATGACATACACACAAAAGCATTCTGAACTAACAGAGCATCAGATCAGAAACTTATTCTCAAATTTTAACAAGAAAATATAACTATCATTAACTTTATATATTTACTAATACAGACTAAGCATATATAATGAAAAGCAGTCACAGTAAAAATTGGATAAATGCACATTTATAGTAGAAAATAGTGTGTGATGTGTGCTATAGTATGTGCTATGTTATGTGAGCAGTGTACACATGCATGTGTGTTAGATGCATGAGCCCTGCTCTGCCAGAGGAAAACATCAGTTCTCTTTTCACTCATCCACCTACTTCTTTGAGACAAAGCCTCTCACTCAACCCATGGCTGCCATTTTCGCCACTTTTTTGGTCTGCAAGCCCCAGAATTTCTATGATCACCACCCTCCCAAAGGACTGGGTTTACAGACATGTGTGGCCACACCCAGGGACTTATGTGGGTTCCTGGGAATCAAACTCAGGCAGTCTCAGGCCCCGGAGGCCCTCATCAGTGGGCAGCAACTATCCCTAACTTCACTCTCCCCGTCATGGGATATTTTAACAAAGTTCTCTCTGATACTAACAACCAATCAAATAATGCAATGGAGGGCTGGAGAGATGGTTTCGGGGTTAAAGCACTTGCCTGCGAAACCTAAGAACCCAGGTTCAATTCCTCAATACCCAGGTAAGCCGGATGCACATGGTGTCACATATATCTGGAGTTCATTTGCAGTAGCTAGAGGTCCTGGTGTGCCCATTCTATTTCTCTCTCTCTCTTAAATCAATAAAAATTAAAAAATTATTAAAACAGATAATGCAATGACAAATGGGATCTATTCAACATATACAGTAAAAGAATATGATACCCTCGAAATAGAGAATAAAGATTTTCTCATGCATGTGTAGCTTGCTTATAAAATTTTATTATTAACTTACAAAGGAAGCCTGAACAAAATTTTTAAAAACTAATATAATGCAGTGTGCATACTCTGAGTACCATGCAATTAAATTAGGATCAATAAGAGTAAAAATAAAAACATTCTCACATTTGGAAATAAAAATTTTACTTCTATTTACTCAAAGATTAAACAGGACATTCCACTGGAAATTACAAAAGATTTACAACTGAATGGCAACGGAAATACTCATTTTCTGAAAGCATTCTTTTAAAACTTATGGAATATAGCAATACTAGAGCCTGCATTTCCCCTGGCCCAATTCACTTGGAACTAAGGCTAAGAAAGGATAATTTTCTTTCTACCTAACTTGAGAATGTGAGAGAAATAAGGGTTTCCCCCTTCCAATTTAATCACTGAACAGGTCACGTTCCAGGATCTTGGAGTTAACCTGAAAGGCTTTGGTCTAGTTTCCCACCTGGCTTAGGATCTCAGCCTTGTCTCCTGCTCCCCATTAAGAGATATTAAAATTGAAATTCAAAGAATAAAAGCAACAAGGGAACCCAGGACTTTCCTTTAGTACCTCTCAAGGTTCACAGTTCATTTTAAGATTTTTAAATGTTTTATGGAACATTTTAGATGTTATAAATTGGGATGGTTTGGAAGGGAATCTAGTCTGCCATTATGTCAAGTTAAAGCACCACCTTGCCTATTCCTTCTGTGTCCCAGCTTCCTCCTCTTCATAGGCAAATGGGGAAAAGCACAGAACCTACTATATAAACGGGTTGCGGGGAATCAATGGAGGAACTGTATGCAAAGCCCCTGGCACTTGTAAGCACTCAGTAATAAATGCTTACTATCAGAAGCAGCTGCTGTAGTATGAACTTGATGCCAGGAAAGAGAGTGCAAACATCAATACTATATAGCAAGCCCATCTATGGAAATGTGGAAGTTCTCTAAGTAAAAGAAAAGTCAAGTAAATGAAATTTAGGATGATATAAAAGAGTGCAAGGTGGCCAGGTAGTTTATCCAGAATGCCAAGGTACTTTCTCTCACAGGCAGAGTCATATATATATTTGTATATTCATATATATGTATGTGTACAGTGTGTATATATATATATATATGTGTGTGTGTGTGTGTGTATATATATATATATATATATATATATATATGACATGAACAATGTAGAAAGGGAAGGGAGAAAAAATTCTGAAGGAAAGTAGGTAAACAAGAAAGGGTAATGGGGGCTGGAGAGATGGCTTAGTGGTTAAACACTTGCCTATGAAGCCTAAGGACCCCGGTTCGAAGCTCAATTCTCCAGGACCCACGTTAGCCAGATGCACAAGGGGGCGCACGCGTCTGGAGTTCATTTGCAGTGGCTGGAAGCCCTGGCGCGCCCATTCTCTCTCCCTCCCTCTCTCTCTCTCTCTCTCTCTCTGTCCATCACTTTCAAATAAATAAAAATAAACAAAAAAATATTTTAAAAAATATTTAAAAAAGAAAGGGTAATGGAATATATGTGACATGAAAACAGAAGAGAGGAATATTTTATGGTAGAAGGGGACAGAAAGAAGTAAGAAGAGACAGGGAACAGTGAGAGTTAGCAACTAAGTCCAAACTACAGCAATAAAATGTATGAAAAGTAGTAGCTTATATGCTATTAAAAATTAGCATAAGGGCTGGAGAGATGGCTTAGCAGTTAAGGCACTTGCCTGCAAAGCCTAAGGATCCAGGTTCAATTCCCCAGTACCCATGTAAAGCCAGATTCACAAGGTGGCACATGCATCTGGAGTTCGTTTGCAGTGGCTAGAGGCCCTTGTGCACACATTCTCTCTCTCTCTCTCTCTCTCTCTCTCTCTCTCTCTCTCTCTCTTAAACAAATAAATAAAATATTTTAAAAATAGTTATAAAAGCCTGTCAATCCAGTTAAGCATAGCAACAGATTAAAGGAGGAAGCTGCATGATCTTCCTCACACATGTAGTCAAATGGTAGGCTACACTCTCTATTCATTATCTTTACAGTGAAATAAGAGTTGAAGATGACTGCCTTACTCTAAAATTATAAGCACAAAATGGGAAAAGAAAACATCACAAATACAGGCTAATCTTTAAAAGACTTTCTAGTAAAGTCACAAAACATAAAAGTATACTTCACCATGATAATTCAACATTAAAATCTCAATGATCACCAATAATAAAAAAAGATTGGAAGCTACATCTGCCTTTCAAGGATTTCAAGTAGGCACATTTTACAAAGTACAAACCAAAAGAAGTTGATTTTAGTAACATATCTAACCTAGTATATCCAAATTATTATCAGGATGTAATCAACACAACAATTATTAATAAGATACTTAGAATGCTTTTTTCATATTAAATCCTCAAGATCTAATGTGCATTTTATGCTTATATCATAACCCAAAGTAGCTACATTTGGGTGTTCTATCAACACATGTGGAAGAGCATTGAGCCCTATTGAACGCAACTAAGCAAGTTGATTAAAGTGTGAGAATGTCAAGTATTGGTAGAGATATGGAAGTCTCAGACATTGCTTCTCCATTTGGAAAACAATATCTAATAAATATGAAACATGAATAATATTCAGTCCAGCAATTCCACCTCTAGATATATACATTTTGCTTATTTATTACAGAGAGAGAAAGAGGCAGAGAGGGAGAGGATGGGCACACCAGGGTCTCTAGCCACTGCAGACAAACTCCAGATGCATGTGCCACCTTGTGCATTTGGCTTATGTGGGTACTGGAGAATCAAACCTGGGTTCTTAGGCTTTGCAGGAAAGTGCCTTAACCAGCTAAACTACCTTCCAGCCCCTAGATATATGCTTTTAAGAGAATTTTCTCCCAAGTGTTTAAATAAGTATTCTTCTTGGGCATGGCGGCTCACATTTATAATCTCGACATTGGGAGCTGAAAAACTGAGACCTACATAGTAAGACCAAGTAAGACAGACAGGTAGGGAGAAGCATACAGAGACAGACATAGAAAGGATATGATTTTAAGTTTTGTTCACAATGGGAAAAATTATAAACATTCTAAATGCCCATAGGTAGAAGACAGAAAAATAGGTTGAGATATACTCACAAAGGAAATAATATTAGCAGTTTAAAATGAACAAAATGTATTTCCAATAAAGTGAGTCAAGTTCAAAAGTAGCAATAGAAATGTATATAGTGTGATACCGTTGTGTAGAGCTAAACAATACTACATACATTTTAGGTTTACTGTATATCTAGTAAAAATGTAAAAGATGCAGTGGGTAACTAGTAGAATGATAATAGTGGTGGCTTTGGGAAGGAACACAGGGAGGAAAATTAGAAAAGGAAGGATCAAAGAGTTATCCAGAAACCATTATTCTTTTGATTTTAAAAGAAAGCTGAAGCAAATATAACATGTCATTTGGAAATTCTGTTTGATGGTTATATACCTAAGCATTAGGGTGCATTGCCCTTAATGCTTTTTTTTTTGCATTTTTAAAGTTTTCATAGTTATAATTATATAATGCTTCTAATGTGTATATACCACAGACAAAAATTTCTTAATACCACCTGCCTTTAAAAGAATACTTGGGGGCTGGAGAGATGGCTTTGCGGTTAAGCACTTGCCTGTGAAGCCTAAGGACCCTGGTTCTAGGCTCGATTCCCCAAGGACCCACGTTAGCCAGATGCACAAGGGGGTGCATGCATCTGGTGTTTGTTTGCAGTGGATGAAGGCCCTGGCTCGCCCATTCTCTCTCTCGCTCTATCTGCTTCTTTCTCTGTCTGTTGCTCTCAAATAAATAAATAAAAATGAACAAAAAAATTTAAAAAGAATACTTGGGGAACTGGAGATATGGCTCAGTGGGTATGGGTGCTTTTTTGCAAGGCATGATGGTCAGGGTTCAATTCCCTAGTACCTACCAAAGCCAGATGCAGAGTGGCACATGCATCTGGAGTTTGTTTACAGTGGCCAGAAAACCCTGGCATGTCTATTTCTCTCTCTCTCTCTCTCTCTCCGTCTCTCTCTCTCTCTCTCTCTCTCTCTCTCTCTCTCTCTCTGCAAATAATAAAAAATAATAAAAAAGAAAACTTAAAGGAAATGAAATTCTACTAATGAATCTTCTGTATGTGGATGCATTTGTGTCCGTGAAAGCCATTCAGTCTAGTTTCTGACATATTTAGAAGACAAACTGTCACAGTGCAAGCACTTGATCAGTGCTGACTCAAGGAATGCATGGCGTACATTGCTGGGCAGGTGGAAGCTTCTTCAAGAGTCAATTTGCATGAAGGGAGGTTTGCCACTCTCATTGGGTTGTGATTGCTTACAAATGAAGATTGGTTTTCTAATATACCTGAGGGACAAAACTGGCCATGGGAAGCACAATATGGTACCTGACCCGGATACTGGGCTCTGGTCCAACTGAGGTATTTGCATTATGGAAAAAGAAAGGGTATCTAGGTTACAGGGAAAGCGACTCTTTCCCATGTCACTCTGAATAGAGCAATTCTAGTTGGTAGCCAAGTGACAAAGTATGTCAGAAGCTAAATGAGCAGAACAGAAGGCTATTTCCCCAATGTCCTCAGACCCAACATGACTGTGACTCAGCAATGACTCCCGGAGATTCTGAATTAGGCTGCTTCCTCAAGGATTTGCCACTGAGTGCTGAATGTACATTTTACCTTTTGAAGTCCATGGTTACTACGATGTAGTTGTCCACCTCTCCAGATCAAACCACTTCCACATATAAAATATGTATGTCCTATAAAAATGGATCTAACAATTTATAGGAAGATAGATGAATAATAAAAATAGACTGAAAAACAGGTCTCTTTACCCCTGTTTGTAATTTCTACTCAATTGATAAAATTTAGTTGCTAAAGGATTGAATAAGGATTCTCTTTTAAGACAATAAGATCCTTAGGAATGCTTTGCAATTAACTATGCTCCATGTATAGCAAACCTAAATATGAAAGTTGGCAACGAAACCTACAGATAGTGTATCATAGAGAGTTTTGAGCACTTCATGTTGTCTTTTTTGGCACCAACTTAAGAGGACCAGGATGTAGTGGCAATTTTGGATGTGCTAATTATGTTTGTCAATTGTGAGTTCTGCTTCATTAATTAGTCATGCAAATTTAACTCGAGTATTTTTTTTGCACATCAAAATCATTACTATAGCAATTAAAAGCTGCTTTGATTAGCTCCTCTCACAGTACATAGCCAAGCACACTCTTGTCAATGTCTTTTTCATGATCTAGCATTTAGGTACTGTTTAGAACAAAGACAATGTACATGTTTGGGGGAAAACAGAAACCAAGGCAGAGAACAAGAAATGGGGCCAAACAGAAGTTGACAAATCAAGTGCTGGCACCATAACACCAGTGACTGGAAACTGTAATAACAGGCTGGACGTGGTGGCGCATGCCTTTAATCCCAGCACTCGGGAGGCAGAGGTAGGAGGATTGCCGAGAGTTCGAGACTACCCTGAAACTACATAGTGAATTCCAGGTCAGCCTGAGCTAGAGCAAGACCCTGCCTCGAAAAAGAAAGAAAGAAAGAAAGAAAGGAAGGAAGGAAGGAAGGAAGGAAGGAAGGAAGGAAGGAAGGAAGATTGTAAAAACACATAGTCAGGAAAAATTCCCAGGGGTGTCAAGCATTGGGGTCTTGATTACACTAGCAACATGTCTCTTTTGGTAAATTAAGATATGAAGAAGAAAAAAAAAACAGATTTATAAGTCTGTGGCCCAAAACCAATGTCAAAGCCAAACTTGACGGGCTGAAGAGATGGCTCAGCAGTTAAGGCGCCTGCCTTCAGAGCCTAACAACCTGAGTTCAATTCCCCAGTACCCAAATTAAGCTAGATACATAAAGTAGTAAATGCATCTGAAGTTCATTTGCAGTGGCTAGAGGCCCTGGTGTGACAATTCTGTGTCTCTCTTCTCTCTGCTTGCAAATAAGTAAATAATATATTTAAAAACCCAGCTTTTCCATGGCTGAGAGATCTAACCTGACTCTAATCTTTACTAATAAATACTGTGGCAAAGAAGATTGTGCCATGTGAATCTCTCTTCAGGGACTTTAACAAGACCAATTGCCAGGAACATTACATAGTATTAAGTTCTCTTAATAGCTAAATAGGTGCTGTGTTCCCCTGTGGATTACCTATGGCTGTTGTATCTCACTCTGCTTTCTGCAATGAAAACCTGATGTGTAGTGAGATTTAATGCACTTCTGCCACCTAACACTGGCCATTGTTCTAAGTGAAAGAAAAAATAATAAGCCTTTAGTTCCCCTTCACAGCTACCTGCCAATTGAATCTTCCCATCTCCTCTCACCCCCAACCTTATATGCAGAATGAAAGCAAGCAACAGCACAAGCAGGTGCTAATAGATTTTGTATGTTTCTAAATTGCAAAACCAACAACAAATATTTAGAGAATATAATGCCATTTCTCAGTGTAAAGTCATCTGTGAGGCTAATAGCTTCACATATTTGATTTGTCTCAGAGGGTCACCAACATCCCTAACAGCATCTAGCTGCAAAATTGAGCATAATATTTTATCTAAGAAGTAGATTCTCATTGGCAAATGTAAACACTATGGAATGCTATAAGGTACATTTTTATGCTCATGGGAGACTTAGACCTTAGAGACTAGTGGAAAACTTAAGAGCCAACAAAAATAATGGGATAAAGAGGGTGTAAAAGAAAGAGTTTCTTAACATCTCTTCAAATGTGAATTTCTACATATGTTCTGAGCTCTCCAGAATAGGTGATTAAAGTATCAGTCAGATTCAAACAAAAGTAGATTTACTATTCAGAAATCCAAATACCCCAAAGAGAGAAAATAAAGAGTTACAAAGACATGATTTATATTCCAAAGGTCCTTAATACTGCTAATCCTCTAGTGCCATGATAAAGCTTAAATTAATTTCCTCCAAAATATCCTAGATACATACATTTGTAGGTGTCAAAACACATGTTAAATACTATATTCCCATTAAGTTCTCATATATTTAGAGTTTCTCAGTAAAAACTTGTGCTGGAGACTAATTTCCTCTCACTTCTTCAGGGACTTCCTTTAGCAGTGACATGCACACACACACACACACACACACACACACACACACACAAACCCTGTTGTCTCCAATTTTCTGCCCTTCTGGATTCTTGTGCACATATTGATAAACCCATACCTCCTACTCTAGCTTCTCCCCAGCAATCATGCTCACTCTCCTATTTTCACAACCATTCTCCTAAGGGTGATGTCTATTCTCACCCTCTCCATTTCCTTGCCACTTACTCATTTTTCAGCCCACTACAATCTGGCTTCCACTAAAACTGATCCTGCTGAAGTCACCCATTTGCTAAATCAAATAAAGATTTCTCAATCTATATTACCAAAGTCTATATTACCAAAGTCTCCCTGAATGTCTGCCTTATTTACAATCTGCTTCAGACCAGCCTCTCTCTCTCTCTCTCTCTCTCTCTCTCTCTCTTCTCTCTCTCTCTCTCTCTCTCTCTCTCTCTCTCCCTCTTTCCTTTGTCTGTCTTCCATCACTGCCTCTTCCAATATGTCACTAAATGTTGAAAGCCCCAGAAGTTCGTCCTCTTGCCCCTTACCTTCCTCTAGAGATATGATGGTAAATGTGTTCAACTAGGCCACACACTTAAGATTTTCCCTAAGACAATGTCATGGTCATCTCCACATTCAATGCACCTCAGGTTCTGTTGATTTTATGCTTTCATTTTCTCCCCAGCCTCCTGCCATCTAATCTGTAATCAAGCTACAACCAGGCTGATGATTTTTCTCTTTTATTTGCTCAATTATAGTTTCCTATCACCTGCATGTGTGGATTTCCAACTTTGTCCAAAGTATTGTTTTCTGCACTGGGCAGTTTTGTGTAGGCTTTGAACTGAGTGTTCTGGCACAAAGCCTGCCAAGAATATGTGATCAAGTAGAAAATTACTGATTAAAAAGGAAGCTCAGGGACTGAAGAGATGGCTTAGCAGTTAAGACATTTGCCTGAAAAGCCTAACAACCCCAGTTTGATTCCCCAATACCCATGTAAGCCCTGATGCAGAGGATGGTTCATGCATCTGGAGTTTGTATGTAGTGGCAAGGAGGCCCTGATGCACCCATTGTCTATCTATCTATCTATCTATCTATCTATCTATCTATCTATCTATATATATATATATATATATATATATATATGCCTATCTATTTCTCTCTGTCTCTCTGAAATGAATTGTATGTATGTATAAATAAATATCACTCTGAAGTCTAACTTAAACCCTGCACACAAGAAGCAGACTGAAGGAGGGATATGATCAGAATTTCAACCATACCTCACCAGTACCCCAGGCAGCTCTGAGACTCCTCTTGAAAACCAGAGGCCTTTGGGATAAAGTTCAAGTTTCCTAGCATGGGCAATAGACCCTTGGCAAGTTATCTCTTCTCAGTCTGTCTCTTCCAAATGCTGTCCATTTTTTGCCCTCTGATTCAGACTTATTAGACTGAATATCTTGCACAGTATAAAAATAACTTTTAAATGTATTTCTTTCTGTCCAACATATTCTTATCTTCCTTGACTCCCTAGAAAACCACAACTTATCAGCTCAAAAGTGAAGCCTGTCCAATTCCATGAGCAAAAGCACCACTTCCTGTGCACCATAAGGATTACTTGTACATATCTTTACTATGAGCCTGTTGCAGTTACCTTCTTATTGTTAGGACAAATACCCAACCAAAAAGCAGCTGATGGGAGGTCAGGCTTTATTTTGGCTTACAGTCTTGAAGAGAAGTTCCATCATGACAGGCAAAGCATGACAGAGCAGAAGGTAGGCATCATCACATGTCACATCAGCTGGGAGGTAGCAGAAAGAGTGAGCAAGCCCTAACACCCTGGAAGTGCATCCTTCGTGACACACCTCCTCCAGCCAGGGCTCCATCTCCCAAAGGCTCTACCAACTGAGGATTGAATATGAAGCTTAATCACACACATATGGCTATGAGGGACATTTCACATTCAAACCATCACAAAGCCTTATACATGCTATATCAATTTTTGTTACCTGGTTTATTTTCTTCACTGGGATATATATATACGTATAACCTCCTGAGTTATTTTGCTAGGTTCAGGGTTACAAAGACAAGAACCATCTTAAAAATTACAGTTTTATCCAGGCATGGTGATGCATGTTTATTGATAACCAAACATCATGGACTTTGTATAAACCAAATTACAATATTCTGATATCTGGAAAAGTCTGATATTAACGCAAAGTAGAGTTCACATATTTAAGGCATGTAAGGCTACAGAGAGTAAACTATGAACAAAAGATCTGCTAACAGAATTCAAACTAAACAAGGAATCTATATAATGTAGTAACATTTTGGGTTTAAATATGAAGACATGAAAAATTTTACAATTTTTAAAGCTTATCAGAATTGGGATATATATATATATATTAATGAAGTGATTTAGCACTTTTAAAAGCTAAATAAGATGTCCACTCAATCTATAAGTCAGTTTCTGAAATTAATTCAGCTATATCTAACATACTGAAAAAACAGAAGAACTTAACTAAGCTGCCATGATCTAATGAAAAAAGGAGACAAGTCTCATGGAAAATAGAGGGAACGGGCATGCCAGGGCCACTTGCCACTGCAAACAATTTCCAAATGCATGCTTCACTATGTGCATCTGGCTTTGCAAATAAGCACCTTTAACTGATGAGCCAAAAAAAAATATTTTTATTCTCCTCCAAATCAAGTTTTTAGAACTATATTGAATTCCAAACATACACAAAATTTTATGACACAATCTACAACTATTCAAACCTTAACCAGCTCTATCATTCTGCCTGTCATACTTTGGTAAACTGTTCAGTAATGGTGTAAGTTAAATTTAAAGTATTAAGAATGATTGTTGGAGGAACTGAGGAATTACATCTTAAATCACAACATAACTTTGTTTAGAATTTTCTTTTATTGCTTACCATGAAGTAAATAGTTTCCAAGTGTATGACAGATAAATACTGTTCAGTGTCTCCAAATGTGGTCTATTTACCTTATAAAATAGGAAAAAAAATGAGTAAATAATTCTTCTGTGAAAAAAAATTTTTGAGGCAGAGTTTTAGATATAATAACCATATGAGAGAATTAAATATTAATGAGTCAATTTTAACTTTAAGATTTAGTTAAGAGATTGACAAATAGAGGAACTTAGATAACTTGGTTGGATACTCTAAATTCAGTCTTTCATAACCATTGTCATGACCAGGACCCACGTTAGCCAGAAGCACAAGGGGGCGCATGCACCTGGAGTTCATTTGCAGTGGCTGGAAGCCCTGGCATGCCCATTCTCTCTCTCTCTCTCTCTCTCTCTCTCTCTCTCTCTCTCTCTCTCTCTCTCCCTCTTTCTGTCTCTGTCACTCTCAAATAAATAAATAAAAATGAACAAAAAAAATTTTAAGTTTACAACCTCAGTACCATAGTAACCTGCTACCAGCCAGGGTCATACTTTGTTAGTCTGATGTAAGCCCTAGGCTAATCGTCATTTTCTATCTCAAAAAGTCTGTAATCTGATCAAGTACTGTGAAACTTTGTAAGTCAACTTTGTTTCTAACCTTCTGTTTAAGTTTACTCATACCTTCATCCACATATTTTATTTATACCTATATCTACATACTTTTATCTTACAATCTATATAATCATTCTGTAACAATCTTTTTTATTAAACATTTAACATCCAACATTTAAAGTTTCTTCTCTAGTTTATCTTTTTTTAGTCAGTTCATCTCATAACTACCAACAAAAACTTTCACTGTCCTTACCATAAGAAATTTAATAAAAGGCCTTTTGAAATAACTTTTTTGTAAAAGAGTAGACCAGATTTGACTTATACTCTTTATCCAGAATAAACATATAGATTGTATCATTTATTAATTTTGGAACTTTGTTTCTTATAACTTTCCTGAAACACATTTTTAAAAAATATGAAAGCATATTTGAACATTATTAGAAGGTTTTTTTTTTTACAAGCTCAGTATTGAGTACTTCTAAATTTAAGCACAAATTTTGAAGCTGTTGTCTGTTAGTAGTTTCATAGATGCATAGAGAGATAAGTAAATGTAAAAACAGTTACAAATTTCTTGTAAGAAATCCCCATCTGTTTACAGTGACTTGGCATTCACCCATCATCATGCTGGGGCCAGGATCCCGAGATTCCCTGTGCTTGCAGCCCCCTGCCTCTGCAAGGCAGGGAAGCTAAGAAAGAGCCATTTTTTCCCTAAACTCCAGGGAGAGTTTTGGACTTCCCTCAGGGCTATAAGGCAGCTTTCTGATCCTGTCATTTCACAACTCTTTAAGAGTAGGATAATCTTGCATTTTTCTTGCCTATGATCTTAATTGCTTTTAGTGTTCCTTCTGGGGGACACTCAACAGTGAAAATTGGGTATGTTGTCTACTACAGTGGGCTTGGTGGAGAACATCCCCCACAGTGAAATGGCACTGCTCAGAACAGAAATCATTCTGCAGCCTTAGGGCTATGAGCCACATACATACTCATACACACACATTCATTTTAAGTGCACTTTCAATATAGACTCTTGACAACCCTTTATTCGTTCATTCATTCATTCAGAAGCTATGTATTTTCATTTTTAATTTTTATTCTATTTACAACTCCAGAGATCAAAATCAAACCTTGTTACCAGGCAGGGAGTCAGGGAGCTGGAGGAGCCCAAGGGGCTGTTGGGATCAGGTCCTCTATGGCCTCCAGGTCAAAAGCAGAGGGTGAGGACAAGTATGGGGAAGGGGTTGAATTAGAGCACATTCCTGAGACTTGGCTAGAAGGACCTTGTGAGAAGAGCAGGTAGAACAGACAGAAAGCTCTGCACACAGAGTGAAAAATGCTTGAATATAGGATACTTCGGACCATCTACCTGTACATTGGCAGAAGTTTTTTAAATCAGTGAGAATTCGGAAGTCAAAAGTACCATGTTCAGGCCATTTGGACCCATTGTCCAGCTTATGGATGTGGCCAGGCAGAATTGCAGAGAAAGATAAGATGTTGTCCAAGAGTCATAGAGGCTTTAAGTTCTTAAGGAGATAGGGAAAGAGCAAAACAAGGGTGAGAGAAAAGATCCAGGGCTTAAGCTGGGTTTACACAGAACACCAATATGACCCTCTGGCCCGCTAGGGTGAATGGGGCCCGTACCCACCACCTGGTCAGAGGCCATATAGGTCACAACTGTCAGCTTTTTAACCTGTTAATGGGCAAGGCCAGAGACTGTGCTCCCAATGGCAAAAGTGGCTGCCAGTGAAAGATGAGACCTCAGGAGGGAGAGGGAGAGTGTCCTGAGATGGTGCAACTGAACCAAAAGGCTCCCCTTAGGGTACAGTACACCAGAGAGTGAGAGACCTGAGGTGTCAAGAGTGCATCTTTCTCAAGACCTGGGGTTGGGGCCCAAAAGTAGCCAAGGAGTGTAGCCTGGCATGCCTGAGAGGGACACTTACAGAGGAGGGAGGAGACAAAGGGAATAAGAGCAAGACCAAATTGTGGAGGGTGTGAAAGCTGGTACCAGGCAGAGATATAGTCTGAAGCTTCAGAGGGTCAATAGCAGCTCGGTGGTCTAGTGAGGGGAAAGGAGGTCTGGCCGCCCAAGAGGGCAATCAGAAGCCTCCTATCTGGGTCAGGGAACCAGATGTAAGGTTTGGGAGTGACCAATACCACACAAACCACTCTGAGGCAAAGATGAAAGCTTTTATTCAGGAAAAGCATGAGCTGCCAGGACTGACTCACAAAAGAGGAGCACAGCCAACCTGAGTTTCCAGATATGGGCTTTATAGGGCTTTTCAGTTGGGGGAAGGTGAGGAAGGGAAAAGTTGAATAAAAAAGGTTTCTTTAGAGCAGATCTAAGCCAGGGTGTGATACTAGAACAGTTACCAGGTAACTTACGGGATAAGGGGGCAGGAAACCATAACCTGGAGGCACTGTTGGGCAAGGAAAGGATAATGGCTGGGTGGTTTCTTGAGGAATATGGATAATTCACTTTCTTATGCCTCTGTCACCATTTTGCTGTCCTTGGTGACTCCATTTTGGGACCCTGTCCTGACCTAATAGTCTTGGGCACAACTAAAACAATGTATTACATTTTAGATTTTATATAATGAGGTAAATAAGACAGGAAGAACATATGGGTCATATATGTTCAATGTGGTTGAGATCAATAGAGTACAAGAATCTACACCATTAACAAATTCCAATGGGGGCCATCTCCCTAATGATATGAAATCAGAAATGGGAAACAGATGCAGATTAAAGAAAATTTACATATCTTTCACTCAAGATGGATAAATGATACTTTCCCCAGAAAATTAGGCAGTATTCCATATCCTCTTCAGTTGATCGCCAATGTTTCTATATCAATTGTCTCCTCTGGTTTCTTATGATTCTGAAGTGCATGTTTCAAATGCAACTAGAAACTAACATGCAATAGACTGGTCTCTTAGTAGATGATTTTTTAAAAAACTTTTTATTTTCATTTATAAGAGAGGGAGAGGGAGAGAGAATGGGCACACCAGGGCCTCCAGGCATTGCAAACGAACTCCAGATGCATGTGCCACCTTGTGCATCTGGCTTATGTGGGTCCTGGGAAACTGAACCAAGGTCCTTTGGCTTTGCAGGCAAATGCTTTAACCACTAAGCCATCTCTCCAGCCCCCATGATTTTTTTTAATCTTCCCCTTTGGGGCAGTTTTTCAATTACATTCTTGAGAAATACTTTCATCTTTAGCACATATCTCTTGATCATCTTACAGAAACAAATAATTTATCTACCTTCTTACTAACCAACAGTGATAGGAGACAGAAATTGGCTAAGCAGTTAGGGTAACAGAACCCCCAAAGTAATGGATTTTTATTCCTTGACTAAAAGCAGGAAACGTCACTAAGCTTGCAAACACCTGGATGTTACACCCTCCAGGAAAGATCTCTAGATTAAGCTTGCACCCTTTCTAAAGTACAGAAACTCTGATCCTTACCTAAGATCACTAGCAAAGCTATAAAATCTGGTCTTTGTCCATAGTAACTGCTGACCTGGTCTTCCTCATGTAGCCACTCCCCATTTAGAAACCCAGATCTGAGCCTCGAGGTGGGCTTCTCAATCCCCCTCTTGCCTCTCTGAGCAAGACCTCTGCCCTCTTCCCTCACAGGGCTTTACAAACCCCTTCAACTTCCTTTTGCCTCCCTGGACAAGAGCTCCACCATGCAGCTTTCTCTTATGTTCTAGGCCTAAGTCTCCTTCTCTTTGTCCTCCTAAAGTTTTAAGCTATGATAAAATCTTTCTGAAGCTTATCCTCTGGTCCATGGATATAATTCATTGAATTCACAGGACAAAGATCCAGGAATACCATAAATTATTGGTGCATTGGTGTATAAGGAATCAAAATTCCTGTATCAACAGTATGACTCAAGACTTCTGCTCATAGTAACAAAATGTACTGAGTGTTCACAAAGGTGACATTGTAGGACCCTTGAAATACCCACTGAATCATGGGAAAGAGATGAAATTGACCATTTGTGTCCTGTTTCAAATCCAAATATGTGCTGTGGTATTCCAATTCCCTGGAAAGTCATGACTCACATAGAATATATATGAAGTGTATGTGTGTGCATAGAACATTTGTTTGTTAGCACCCACTTCACCAACTATGACCCATAATAGGAAACCTAAGCACAATCAGCAGTTCTCAAAGTGTAGTGCAAAGACCTTTGAGGAAACCAGAGAATTTTCCAAGAATCCTAAAAGGGTAAACTATATTTATAGCAATATATAATTTTTCTTTTTCATTCTTATTCTCTTGCAAGTTGGAGTTTTTCCAGAGACTACAAGGCATGTGATATTGAAATATATTAAAAGCAAAAGCAGATATGAAACTCCAGCTGTATTTTATTAAGTGAGGCAATAAAGAGATTTTCAATGTGTAAGATAATGTCACACTTACTGCTAATTTATTGTTTGAAAAAACAGTATGCTAAAATGCAACGTTGCCTGAAATCTAAAGACTCAAACACTTATTCTAGAAAATCTTAAAAACTTTCTGATAAAATATTTCCCATCTTCACCAATTCCTTTTACTCCATCTACAAGGCAAGTACAATGCACGTTTGTCCTCCTCATGCCTATATATTCACCACCATTCATATATTCCATCCTTGGAACTTGGTACCTTACTTTGGGTACTCCCCCCCCCCAGCTCTTTCTAGTTTGACAGTTCTTTTTACAACTGAGTCTAATCTGCTTCTTTAACTTTTCTTTGCATTCTAAAACTATAATTGACATATTTTTTATTTGTAGGAATTCTCCTTTATTTTATTTTTGAAAAGCTACCAGATGTTATTTTATGTGTGATACATCTTTTGATATCAGCTCATTAAAAACCTTTTACAAACATAAAACTTATTTAATACTCTCTATCCACATGCTTAGTTATCCTAAGACCCAAGAAGTCTAATACTGCTTACATTCATGCATAGAAATCTATTTCTTCCTTTATGGTGTAATTTTGGATTGTGAGTTCATGTCTGAGCAAATCTTACATCCATGGGAATTGCATAGTTTGCAGGAATCTTGGAGAGGATTTGTACCAGCCTCTGTTGGGTGCCCAAGTACCCCACTTGAGGGCAGGCCTGAGGTTCTAATTTCTCAGAAGATGCTATTCTCACACTGTATGCCTCAGCCAAGCCAGACCACCAAGGCCAAAGTTCATTGCCTACTTTTTCAAGTTATTTTTTCTAGCCCATGTTTCATGACAGATATTGTGATTGAGAGTCCATGTTTTATAGGAGGGTTGCGGTTCCACTCTTCACCTCATGGCTTCTGACATCTTGATGTGGTTATTTAACACCAAATGCCTTGTGTTAGTCAGGATTCTCTAGAGGAACAGAACCGGTAGAATGAGGTGGTATTAAAACGGGACTTTAAAGGGCAGGAAGGTCTTTAGTTCTAAATATGGCTGCTGGCAGTGAGAGCAGCGGTGATTGAACTGAGAGAACACTTTGCTCAGTTTGGCCACATATGAAAATGCACTGTATCTTTTGACAGAGCAACTTGCTCTCACAAATGTATAGGTTGGGTTCAATTTTCTTCACAAAAGAACTTCAGAATCAGGCATGATGGTGCATGACCTTAATCTCAGCACTCCAGAGGCTGAGGTAGGAGGATCACCATGAGTTCCAGGCTAGCTTGAGACTACATAGTGAATTCCAGGTCAGCCTGGGCTAGAGCAAGACCCTACCTAAAAAAAAAAAAAAATCCTGATGGTTCGCTCACTCATGCAGCTGGAAGCCATGGCTGGAAGCTCAGAGTTCTGAGCTGAATGAGCACAGGTCTGATGGAGAATGCAATACTACATAGGATTGATGGAGTAAAGCTCCATGTTCAAGCTTGGAAGCCAAAAATTACACATGGGGATCAAACATCTGATGAAGAGAATGATTTCTGAAATAATAAATGACCCATTAAATACATGTAACTGAGGGGGGAGGGGAATTTATTGGTTGAGCTTACAGCAGTCCAACAATAGCAGTCTACAGGCTTGAGAGTCAAGGAACCTGGTAGCTGCTCAGTCCACATGAGTGAATGCCTCAGCAGTTCCAATCCAGCACTGAAGGCCTGGAGGTTTCCTGGAGAGCCACTGGTCTTCAGTTCATTTTGAAAGACTGAAGAGAAACTTGGCTCCAATGCCAAGGTAGGATAGCCGACTAGGACAGATGCACACACAAGTGAAGGCACTCATCAGCAAATAGCACAGGCAGCCAGAGGGGAAGAAGGGACTGATCCTCTCAGAGCTTCCTTACATGTAGAAAGGACTTTTTCCTGCAATCAATCCTTCCTGGAAGCAACCTCTGAGACCCACCCAAGAGGATTCCTAATCTGATCAAGTTGGCAACAGAATCTGACCATCACACATCTTGATTACCTAGAGCCATAAATGTCCCTGGTTACCTGTAACCTCAGTGTCTGCTTTTCCCCTGGGTTTATTGATCACTGATGTTCCTGTTTTGATCCTAGGAATTTACCTCACTTTTGGTGAGCTTAAGTATACATGGAGATATTTGTTAAATGTTTTTGAATTTTTTAGATGTATTTGTGTGGAGGATTTTCAGTTTACCTAGTTACCATATTGCCAGGAGTGTAAATTGCAGCAACACCCCTGAAAGGTGAAATACGTGTTCCCTACTAGCAATTTTACTCCAAGAAATTTACCATATAAATGGAAATGAAGGAATATCTATCAAAAGTTTAAATATATGTAGCTTATAGTCCAGTAATTCTACTGTCTAAGAATTCATTCTACATTTATGCTCACATTTGTATAAAAAATGTTGTATGACAAAATTCTTACACATGGAAAGCAGTGAACAACTATTGCCAGCTTTTATCAAAAGCAGCTGGGACAACTTAGCAGAGAAGGGGATGGAAGGAGGTCATCAGACCCCCACCTGACATCTCAGGTGCTCCTGTCCTTGCTATGTGCAGTGACACACAGCTCTGGAAGCCATAGAGTCTATAGGAGGTAAAAGATCAAGGAATGATGAGCTCCGTCCAAGAGGCTTCTTTGTGGTTTCAGTGCTCTGTAAGATAAGCCCTCATCCTGAGACTGAGGAAGGAGCATCCGTGGGGGTAATCCTGACACAGTAAGCCCCACAGAAGCACTGCCTTGGGGCCTCCATGCTCTATAAGGAAGACCTCGCCCCAAGACAGAAGGAAGAGTATCTGTTATCTGTGGGGGAAATCCGACATACTGAGTCCCACTGGAGTGCTTCCCTGGGCTCTCCCTACTCCCAGACAGCACTGGAGTGCTGGACAGCAATGGAGCTCCTTGAAGTGGCCACAGGGAGGTCATCATTCAGGGTGGGATGAGACTTCCTGGGGGTGCGGCTGCTCTGGGGTCCCATGCTCTGTAACTAAGCCCTCCCCCTGCAGCTAAGGAAGGAACAACCAAGGCATAATCTTGTCACAGGGAGTCCCACCAAAGTGACTGCTTTGGGGGCTCCAAATTCCTATAAATAACCTCCCTCCATGCTCTGTAAGTAACCCCAATAAACTCATTGGTTCTCCAAATTGGTATTGATGCAATCATACTTTGGTCTGCCATCTGAGCCCTATCTGGGTGAAGACATGTGTTTGTGTCTCCACAGGGGAAAAGTCTCCCGTGACAAATACCATGAAAGGTACTCCATTTTTTACATCAGGCTTTGTAAAATGTAAAAGACTGAAAGCTGTAAACAACCTAAATGCCCATCAATAGGAGATCAGATAAGTGCATTAAGGTACTTCCAGCACTTCTCTGTCAATCATCTGAAACAAATGGAAAAGGTTCCCCATGACCTGATGTGGGATGTTGGTGCAAGTTGCTTGACTTCTTTATTTGAAACATGCAAGACAATGCTTAAATGTGTTTATATACTCCTTTAAAAACTGAAAAGATACACAATTAACTGTTAGCAGTATTTTCCTCTAGGGCTTGAGACAGAACCATTGTTATACACATATTGGTTCTAAATGGCGAATGTGCTGATCTGAAATTATATTCCACCCACTTAAGCTTCTTCATGTATATCATCATTAGCAGTATTAACAGATGCATTTCAAAATAAAGTCTCTCCCCGTTACTGTTGTATGGCTCTGTTGTAGTCAGTTTCATGTTGCTGGGATGAACTTCCAAACGAACGCCCTTTGTAGGAAGAAGGGACTTACCCCAAGCTTGCAGATCCAGGGGGAACGTTCCATCAATGGCAGAGTAAGCTGCTTCCATACATCCAAGCACAGAAAAAAACTGCAGCAAGCAACACAGCAGCACCAGCGCACACACCAAGCAGCAGCAAGCAGCAAGCAGCAAGCAGCAAGCAGCAGGGACTCCACCAGAGCTCAGACTTCTCTGCATGCCTTTGGGCTGGAACTCAGATGGGCCTTAAACATATCTTGGGGCTGGACCTCAGGATTCACCCCAGTGACTCCTTCTCCAGCCAGGGAGCTGGAGAACCAAATTACAAGCTCTAAATAAAACACCTGAGTTTATGGGGGACATCCATTCAAACTACCACAGGCTCTTATCATCTACTACCTGTGTGTCATTCCTTACTTGTCAGTTATGATGCCAAGTAGCCCATTTGTTCTCTGCTGACGTGACTGACCACTTATTATTTATTTCTCTAAATATAATTTTATAGACCAAAATGGGTATTTTTTTTTTTTTACTGTTTTACTTGCATCTATCCTGAGAAGGAGCGCTGATGAAGAAGCTGTGTATGAAGGGTCATGCCACTGCAGAGAGGGCAGGACTCACTGGGAATCCAGCAAGGAGCCAGGCCTCTTCCTTTGGCTGCACCACAGCTTGATCAGCAGGAGAGAATGATCTCAACATCTGAGCCCGGATGTAGCTTCTGGCTAGAGCTTGAATTGTCAATGAGCTTCTTGATTTCTAAGGACTAGTAGCTGAGTTAGGCATTTATACAGCTGGGAGCATCTTCTGGCACAAGGCTGAAAGTTTTCCTTTGAACATTTTCATTCTCTTATATGATGAACTCCTGGGGACGACAGAGGACAACTTGAGTTGCTTAATTTCCCATTAGATTTAGTTGTACAAATATGACAGAGCCAGTGTAATTTTACCTAGTCTTGCATATGCTAAATTGCAACTTCTATCACTTCATTCCTTTTGAAATAGGCTTCACATTAGTACTATGGTAAAAGCTGGGCCAGACAGTATTATACATTTAGACTATAATTTTCACCATATTATGTTGCTAGAGAATACACTGTAAGATATTTTTGTGATAATTGGTTGTTTTGTATGAGAGAGAGTGTGTGTGTAAGAATGGAAAGAAAGGTCAGAAAAGGAAAGCTTTCATTTCAGAAAAAGGATTATTTCTCTTATGTGCCTTGCTTTTGAGTTTTTATTCACATCAAAGTCCTTAGGAGTTGACTTTGAGTTTTTTGGAAGAGCCAGACATGTTTAAATAGAAACAAAAAGATAGCAGCTTCTAAGATAATGTGATCTATGGACACCAGAATAGAGTATTGGACTACCAGTCTTTGTTACTGTTTGGATTTTGAACATCCCCCAAAGGCTTATGTGTTAAAGCCTTGGTTCCTAGAATGGGTAGGACCTTTAAGAAGTAGAGCATAAAAGGAGGTCTTTTTGTGTCCTTGGAGGAGATTATGAACCAAAGCCTCTTTCTCATTCTCTCTTCCTTCTTGTTCCCTAGAACACGAATTTAGTGGATTTATTCTGTCATGTGCTTCTGCCATGGTGTGTAGTCTCACAGGCCCCAAACTATAAAGTTTATTGAACATGGGATGAAACTTCCAAAATTGTAAGTCAAAGTAAACCCTCTCAGGTACTCATAGTGGAAGAAAACTAGCTAATATGGTCCCCGCCAAAAAAGAATACCTTTCATAATGTCCTTCTTCAATGCCATAATGGGGAATTGTATTCCCCAATACCCAATAAAAACACAGCCAGTGTCAAAAGGGTGATCTTCTGGAGCATGTTCAGTTCATCATATCACAGGCCATGGTGAGAAGCTGAAAGAACTTAAATGCAAGGCACATACTAAGAAAGTAGCGAGAAAGCATCACGTTGGGGTGGGTAAAGGAAGGAGGAAAACTCTAGTCCACAAGCAAAAATGGGTCAATGTACATTCAAAAGGTATCTGTGAAGTAGAGAAACCAGAGTTACAAAGTAGCAGTATCCTGGGCTGAGGAGATGGCTCCATAGTTAAAGGAGCTAGTTTGCAAGCCTGCAAGCTTGCCAGTCCAAGTTCAATTCACCAGCACCCATACAAAACCAGACACAAAGTGTGGCATGTGTCTCTGATCAGTGCACCTGTGGCAATGGGAGGCAGAGCCAGAAGAATGCAGAAGCTCAAGGGTAACTAGACTGGCCCTAAAGTGGCAAAAGCAAAAACAACAAGGGACACCCTGTCCCAAGCAAAGTGGAAGGAGAAGACAAACATCCCAAGGTGGTCCTCAGACCTCCGCACATGCACTATGGCCCGTGCACACGCACATGCACACATCACACACATCCACATATACATACATACATATACATGTAATTTTAAAAATAGCAGCATCCAACTATTTAATTACGTAAATATGGCCAAAGCTACATCAAGTACAACTAGAAATTATATTAAGAACAAAAGCATGTTTAGAAAAGATTTAGGATTCCAATTCTATAGACATGGTGCTAAAGAGAAACTGTTTCTTACTACAAACACAAATTCTGGGTAACATATTACAAAAAATATTCTCAAAAATAGCCAAGCATAGAATTCCCCAAGGTAACAAGATCACATGGGGACATGGTAACAAACATAGTAGAGCTGGAATTCCGCCACCCACACAGGCAGGAAATGCTGCTTAGGGACAGAAGGAAGAAGAGAGCAGGAAACGAGGTTTCATAGACAGCCCAGGCCCTCAAAGGGCTGCTCAAATTGTGACAACTGTCTATTGTCAACTAAAAAAGCTCCACCAACTTATCAAAACACCAAGGCACTAAAGCTGTTACCTGCATAAAACACTGAATAGTGAAAATTCTTTTGTAAGAAAAGAGCCATTCTGATGCCAGGCTGAAAGGACTACCTAGGGTGTACCCACAGAAAAAAAAAGTGTGGGGGATTGAACCCAAAGGAAAGAATGAATTGTAAGAGACAATGGCCAGGTAGGAAAAGAATGAAACATCAACATAAATGATAATAATAATAATCTCATTCTATGGATATTAAAATAAGGATGAACTTCAATACTGAATATGAGACTTGGGTTGGATTTCAAGATGAAATCCATCCATATGCTGCTTCATAATTCAACCTTACTGACACAGAAAGCTTAAGGATATAATTTTGGAAACTAGGTGTGGTAGTACATACCTATAATACCAGCATTTGGAAACCTGAAGATGTTGAACTTGAGCCCAGGAGAGGCTGCATAATAAGTTATGCAAAAAAGAGGGGAGGGAACCTGGGCGTGGTGGCACATGCCTTTAATCCCAGCACTAGGAGGATCGCTGTAAATTTGAGGCCAGCCTGTGACTACATAGTGAATTCCAGGTCAGCCTGAGCTAGAGTGAGACCCTACCTCAAAAAAAAAAAAAAAAAAAAAGAGGGGAGAGGAGAGGAGGGAAGAGAATAAATGGTGGGGAAATGTATGTCAGATAAATGCTAATCAAATGAAATTTATATTAACATCAAGCAAAATAAGTACCCTAAGGGAAAAAATAGTAACATTAGGAATATATAATGACTAGAAGAGTAATTTATGTCTGATGTGGTAGCACACCTATAATCCCATTACTCAGGAGGCTGAGGCAGGAAGATTGGCACAAGTTTAAGACTATCCTGGTCTACATCATGAGTTCCAGGCCAGCCATAGTGAGACATTATCTTTAAAAAAAAAATGAGTAGTTCACCATAAGACACAATAATTTTGAACTTTCATAAGCCTACCAACATAAGAAAAACAAAATCATAACCAAAGGGAAAGGTCCATAACCATGAAGGAGTTTTTAACATTGTTCTCCTCATAAGCAATAGATCAAAAAGACCAAAAATAAATGAGGCTATAAATGATTTAATAACACAATTACCAGACTTGATGCAATGGCAATAATTATATAGTACACCATATCTAACAATTAGAGAGCTCACTTTCTTTTTCAAGTGAAAATGGAACATTTACCAAAACTATCTGCATAATCACACACACACACACACACACACACACACACACAATGTCAGGACAGTGTTCACTTGGAGGAGGAAGGAAAGAAAATGGCTTAGAGACATTCTTGTTGATTGCAAAAGACAAGTATGGAAGCATTTAAATATTTACTGAGCAATGTTATATTTTTGGGACTTTTCTTCCTATCTAAAAGTTTTATTCCTTTTGAGAGCATGGGGAGATGGATGGCTCAGCTGGTAACATGTCTGTCACATAAGCACTGGAACCTGAGTTTGGTCCCCAGCGCTCACGTAAAAAAGCAAGGTGCAGCAGTATGTTTGTAATCCCAGAGTTGGGGAGGCAGAGGCAGGAGGATCCATGAGGGTTACTAGCCAGCCAGATAACTGAATCATTGAATTCCAGGTTCACTGAGAGATCCTGTCTCAAAAAATAAGGTGGAGAGCAAAGCAAGAAGACACCTGATGTCAACCTTTGTCCTACGCATGTGCGTGCACAGATATATATGTACACACACACTCGCATACCAAAATCAGAATTTTAAATTACTTTATTAACAACGTGATTTTGATTAATAAATTTTTTATTTCTCCATACTAAAAAATTCACGCTTGAAAACATTTTTTTAATTTAAAAAATACATGTTTAGTTGTGTGTGTATGTTCATGTGTTGAGCGTGGGCAGGCAAATGTTGCAGGACACACATGTAAGTCAAAGGATAGTTTCAAGTGTCAATCCTCACCTTTCCACCTTGTTTGAGACAGGCTTTTTCATTGTTCACTGCTGCATTGCTGGGCTGGCTAGCCCCTCTGTTTCTTTCTTTCTTGCCCTAGGCATGCTGGGATTACAGAAGCTAGTGCTGCAGCATCTGATTTTTATGTGTGTTCTTGGGATTCAAACCCAAGCATGCTTCCTTGACAAAGTGTTTTATCCACTGAGTCATCATCAGTAAATCTAGTAGACAAAAGCAAGAGTTTAAAAAAATTAATGTGTGTGGGGGGAGTTGAATTAGATATTCCCCATAAACTCGTGTTTTGAATGGTTGGTTCCCAGCTGATGGCAATTTGGGAGGTGGAGTCTTACTGGAGGGGGTGTGTTTTGGGGAGTGGAGCTTGAGGTTTATTAGCCCCTAGTTTGCCAGTGTTACCTAGCTGTTGTCCATCTAATGCCATTGCGATATCTCACCTCTGCCTTACCACCTTTCCCCTGCCATCATGAGGCTTCCCTCAAGACTGCAAGCCAAATGCATCCTTCTTCTTTCATCAGCTGCTTTTAGTTGAGTGCTTTATCACAGCATTGGGAGGGTAACTGCAACTGCGTGTGTGTATGTGTTTGTGTGTGTGTGTGCGTGTGTGTGTGTGTGTGTGTGTGTGTGTGTGTGTGTGTGTGTGTAGAGGTCAGGGGACAATATTGGCTGTCACCCTCAGGAGCACCGTCCATTCCTTTAAGACAGGATCTCGCCGGGCGTGGTGGCGCACGCCTTTAATCCCAGCACTCGGGAGGCAGAGGTAGGAGGATCGCCGTGAGTTCGAGGCCACCCTGAGACTCCATAGTGAATTCCAGGTCAGCCTGGGCTAGAGTGAGACCCTACCTCGAAAAACCGAAAAAAAAAAAAAAAAAAAAAAAAAAAAAAAAAGACAGGATCTCTTACTGGCTTGGAACTCACCATTAGGCTAGACTGAGTACCAGAGTTCCTTCTCTCTCTACTTTCCCAGTGCTGAGAGCACAGGTGCACACTTCCACACCCAGCATTTTTACATGGGTTCTGGGGATAAAACTCAGGACCTTACGAAACAAACACTTTACCAACTGAACTATCTCCCCAGTCCCTGACAACATGGTTTTATAAACCATCCAGTAATATTGCAGAGTTCCATTTCCAGAGACCTAGGAATTCAATTCATAATCAAAAACATAATATGTGCCAAAGAATCTCAGTTAATATGCATTTTTAGGTTCACTTTACATTCAACTTGATCCCTGGGGTTGCTAGCACTCACCAACTTAGGGAGGACAAAACATATCAATCCTAAATAAAAACTATATAGGCATTGACATGTAGATAACATTGATTGTCTTATATATTACATGAGATCTAATGTCGCTTAAGTAAAGAGTCTGGGTAAATCTTTTTGTATAATCAATAATTATTTTTAAACCTATTTGTATGCTTCCATTTTCAAATGCTTTGTTTCCCTGAAATAGTATACATCTATGAAAGTGCAAAGCAGGCCACTATCATTGTCGCTTCCCATCACTCCAGAGGTAACATAAGAATACTGGGGGAAGTCAGACCTGAGACTAAACTATCTGTACATCTTTTTTCTTATGCTTCTAGAATCATCCATCTGAGGCATAGGTAGTCATGAGGAGGTTTTCATATTCCCACTTCAGGCTGTACCAGTATTTAGTATTCAAGTGAGGATCCATGACGGTTAATATATAAATACTACAGCAATAAGAGACAAGGAAGAGGTAACTATTTATAAGAATTATATCTGTCTTGGGGATTTTATTCACTTCATCTTAAAAATCAGTTTAGAATTTCTATTTGGTAATATGAAAATGCATCACCCATGTAAACTTCATAGTAAAGGCATGCCCACTAACTTTATGTATCAAAAATTTATTTGTGTTAATATCTAGTTACTAAGATATTGAGAATTTTTGAAGAAGGAAAAACTTGCTACAGTGTTAACAACTGAAAAAATTCAAAGAAAAAAATGCTAATGAGATAGCCAAGATGAGCTTACAAGGAAACAAAAAACAAGAAGTCAGAAAATGAAGAAGAAAGGAAAATCTTAAAATAAGAGTAAGGCACCCAAGGACCCACAGGGAGAAAAGTCCTAGAGCTGGGTGTGTAGCTTAGTGGCAGAGCGCTTGCCTAGTATGTGCCAGACTCACTCCTCAGTACTGGAGTGGGGGGGGGGGAATACTAGATATATACTTATCAGTAAACAAAAGAACAATACTATGATGTCAAAAATCACAATACAGCTCTAAAAACTGCATTTCATGATCCTGGGAATACAGTTTAAGGGTACTAAGTAAGCATCTTAAATGTGATCATGGCAAGAGATTTCACTGAAACATCTACTCAGACATGAGAGCTGTTTTCATTGCATATATGAAATACAAATATATAATATAAAATATCCAAGAAGGTACTGAGGTGGAATGAGCCTATATTTTAAAAACTCTGACATGTTCTTGTTTGACAATTGTACCAATTAAGTATTGTATCTAAGTTACTTGCATTTACCATGAACAAAAATAAGTACAAATTAATAGAATTTGTCACTATTTTATGAATACTAAGTGGTGCAAAAATAGTCTATATTATTAATCTCTTGACATCAAAAAACATAATGTGAAGGCTAGCAAGATAGCTGCGCTGGTAAAGGCACTAGCTTGCAAAGCTTGCTGGCCAGGGTTCAATTCCCAACCCACCTATGTAAGCTGGATGCAGAAAGTGGTGCAAGCATTTGGTATTTGCCATAGCAAGAGGCCCTGGTGTGAACAAACACACACACACACACACACACACACACATATACACACACACACACACATGCACATGAATAAAAAACATTAATATATAAGAGAAGTGAACTCCCAACAAAGTACTACAGTTTTGAGGCCAAAACAAGAAAACTCTCAAATACTGTCTATGTTAATTAATACTAATACTCTACCATACTCTCTATGTTAATTAATTACTTTGTTACTTGTTTGTTTATTTATTTTCGGCTTTCTGAGCCAGGTTGTGGCCAAGTAGCCCGAGCTGGCCTCAAACTCATGATTCTTTTACCTACTACTCTACCCAGCACCCAGTACTGGGAATGTAGGCATGTACCAGCACATCTAGCTTGCCAAATACCTTAAAGAAGAAAGAAGATGATATAGCAATGCTTACTAGTCATTGGTTTTTAGTTCTACAAGATTATTGTCATGTTAACAGAGGACATTAACTTTGTATAACCTCATAGGCCTGAGTATGTAAAAACCTCATATCCCTGATTTTCTTCCAAGATTATATGGGAAACAAATGTGAGAGGTACTGAATCAGTGAAATATTAGGTGGGGTCAGGTGCAGTTTGAAGTGTTTTGGTTGTTTGGCTTGGGGTTTTGTAAGTTTAAGCCTTTAAACTCACCCATGCACATGCAGTGTATATGTGCACACACACACACACACACACACACATGCACACACACACGGAGTTTCTAAAGAAACTGACTTATTAAGTAGATTTTCGTATTTGTATTTGTTGGCATGTATTAGGCAAAAGAAGAAAAACAACACACAGAAACTGGGGTTACATTCCACTCCCCAAAGGCAAGCATTTTTTAATGTGTTAGCTGTTTTCCATTGTGGTTACCTTCATATTTCTAAAGAATTTGCTTAAACTGCTGTCTTGGTACATGGATTCTGGGACATTAACTATTGATTTACCACATACCATTTTGGTAAAAGAGAACTTAGCCCATTTATGTCTATCTTCCTTTTACCATCTTCAATAAAACTATAAACCCTATGCTTTTTGTAATTAAAGCAATATTTAGAGTTATTAACTGGATGTCTAAATATCACTCACTAATGAGTTTACTATGATTACTTCTCCTTTTGGTGCAAGTGATTTTCTTTTTTTTTTTTTTTTTTTTTTTTTGGTTTTTCAAGGTAGGGTCTGGCTCTAGCGCAGGCTGACCTAGAATTCACTATGTAGTCTCAGGGTGGCCTCGAACTCATGACAATCCTCCTACATCTGCCTCCCAGGTACTGGGATTAAAGACGTGCACCACCACGCCCGGCTGCAAGTGAATTTTCTAAATTTTTATTTACTTATATTTGCAAAAAGAGAGAGACAGAGAGAATGGGTGCACTAGGGCCTTTTGCCACTGCATACCAACTCCAGATTCATGTGCCAATTTGTGTATCTGGCTTTATGGGGGTACTGAGGAACTGAACCCAAGCTGGCAGGCTTTGCAAGCAAAGTGCTTTTAACTGTTGAGCCATCTCCCCAATCCCAAGTATTTTTAAATTCTGAGTTAATAATTGTTCCTCCTTGGACCTTGCCAAGTTTTTGATTGTTGTTTCGTTGTTCTAGTTTTTAGACCTCGCCCATCAATAGCACTCCTATTCAATTTCCTCTATAATGACACTGGTCAGAAAGTAATTTTTCCTAGATCCCCTCCCAATCTGAACTGACTTCTCTCTAGACCTCATATATAGCTGTCACCTGGGTTTTCCTTCAGCAGCATCCTGAGAATTCCCTGCTCATTTTTTCTGCTTCCTATCCCATGCCTCCCCTAGTCAGTGAAGCCCCTATCTATGGCCAAGCACACCTTTCTGTAGCTTCCTGAGAAAAGGTAAATCAATAAGGAAGGAAGCCGAGGGCTTTCACCACTCAAATTGCACATTTGAACTTGACCTCCCCTATATTCAATCCAGAATTTTATTCCTGTCTCACTTCCTCAAATTTTGAATTTCTGTAATCTTAGAGATTACTGGGCCACAGACCCGGAATTTCTGATTCAGTGGGTCTGGAGCAAGGCCTGTGAGTTTGCAGCTCTGATGTTGCTGGTCTGGGATCACACTTTGAGAACCACTGCCTTTAAAATATGCTTGAGGCTCGGGTTAAAATCTTCCCTGCCTTCATCAGACTACCAAGGCAAAGTAATTACAGTGCTTCCTCTGAATACTGCTTCAATTAAAAAAAATAGGAGATACAGTTATGTTGAAATAAATGGGGAGAAGACAATGAATCTAAGTGAGTAGTTGAGCTGCAAATGGACATAAAATACCTCACCACTGGCCGATGCATGATCTGGAAGTGGGCAATTCAAGGGTAGTGTCGTTTGTAGAAGACAGTATGAATATCCCAGGTTCCCACTGCATTTCTGCTCTGCAGTGGTATACTCCTGTCAAGAAAAGGGTTTCATTGTCTGCCACCTGCCTGTTTCTATGGAATATAAGTATTCCCAGAGCATGGTTTGGAAGAGGGATGCACAATACCACTCCAGCTGCAGCTGTGAATTCCTTGGGACATAGCTTTCTTTGACTCTCAATATAGCTACAAAAGCTTTTGTTATTGGGAAAATTAAGCTTTATCCAGCAGCCTTACCCAACAAATTATTGCTAATGTCTTATTGACAAAAAAGATGAAAAATCGCTTGTGAGCTGAGAGATGACTAAAGGAAGACAGGTTATATGCCAAAATTTGTCACCTAACAGTGTTTGCTCCACTGCTCTATGACTTTCCCCTTAAAGCTGCCCTCATTTGTTTTTTTCAATGTTTGGGATTGAACCCAGAGCCTCATGCCTGTTAGGCATATGTTCTACCACTAAGCTATACTTCTAGCCCAGGTTACCCTTAATTCAAATCCAATTCCACTTACATAAAATGAATGCAATAAAGGTTGGGGAGATTGGTGGGTGGTTAATGAAACTTACTGCCAAGTTGAAGTTGAGGATTCCAAACACAAATAATACCAATGCACCTACATCTGGTATGCCCAGCAGCAAACAACGAGAGGCTACGTCTGAAACAAGATGGAAAAAGAGCACCAACAACCTGAAGTTATCTTCTGATTCCCACATGTGCACTTGTAGCACGTACACATACATTCACACAATAATTTAAAAATAAGTCAGAGCAATGGAGAAAACATGCAGTGATATGCCTGGGTTTCTACTCTTCCCAGAAGTTGTGCTGGGTGACACACCACCTCAGAATAGCATCATGATGAGCGCTGGGTTTTATAGTGGCACAGTTAAGCTGAGCCGTGGCAGGGGGTGCCTGATGTGACATGACAGTGAGCATTCTGAAGGCCTGGGGAGCTTTCTCAGGTAGGTGACAAGTTGATATGGCTGGTGACACTGGCCAAGTGAAGCCAAGCAACATTGATGCCTGTCCACAAAAGTCCACTTTCCTGACCAAAGGATACCTTTTGACTCTAGCTGAAGTCAAAACAGTGTTCTGATAGGACATAGTGGGCATAAGCACACCACCAGAAAGACCTGGAGAAACAAACTCCTGGCATCCTCCTCAGGAAGTCAGGGGTCCTTTCTCTTTGTCTAGAGCCATGTGACAGGTCTGTGACTCTGAGTATAGCCAGAGGCCATCTAGAAGCAGAAAGAACATGGGTTAAAGTTTGCAAGAGTGGGTTCTAATCTCATTCCCCCAATTACTGGCTCTGTGACCTTGAACCAGTCACGTTTCTCTTCTCTGCTCCAGTTAGCTCATCTGTAATTGAAGGCGTTGGATTGTGTCTTTGTCTTTGGGTCATCTGAGTGCTTAAGCGGGGGAAGCAGCTGAACATTTTTAGGTGGCTAAAATAGATAAAAATTGGGTTTCAACCTCATTGTGGTTATCGTTAAATGGTTACCTAATCAGACCTCTCTTTCATTCCAAATTAATCTGTAATGATTTAAATTGTAGCTTACAGCCTGCACAGTGCTTGCTGCTTTATTTCCCCGTTTGCTCCCTTCGGCCCATTTGAGGTAAGTAGGGCAGGCCTTGTAACCTCTGGTATTTTCCTCATATACAACTGTCACTCCTGGTCTATACCAGTCTTGTAACAGCAGTTCTCAGAGCATGGACACAGACCACCTGTATCAGGACTTCGAGAGAACATCTGGCACAAGCCCTTCCTGGACTCCATCCTAGACCTATGAAGTCAGATCCTCTGAAGCAAAAACCCTGGGATTTGTTAGTATTTGTGACAAACATCTGAAGGTGATGTTTATGCACCCTTCATTGGAGAATCACTAGTTTATAAAGGAAGACTAACAGAAACTAACATTGGAGGCCATAAACCAACTTCTTTATAGATGCCCCTTCCTTCAATCCACATAACAACTCAGTGAGGCATATTTTGTTTATAAATAAACTTTATTTTCAGTTTCTCCCAGATTTATGGGAAAGTTTTAAAGATATTAATAACATACCCCTCACTTAATCAGTTGTCCCTTTTGTTATTATCTTATATTCCTTTGTTTAGTTTGTTGAAAGTGAGAAACCAACACTGGCATATTACTATTAGTTTAACTCAATTGTAGTCATATTCCATCAGGGTTTTCACTAATGACTCTTTTGTCTCTCTTCCTGCATTTGACAGTGCATTTAGTTGTCATATATATCTTTAGCATCCACTGACCTGTGACATTTTCTCAGTCTTTGCTTTCTTAAATGACCTTGAAGTTTTGAGCAGTACTAGTCAAATATTTTGTAGAATGTTCCTTCATTTGGATTTGTCTGATTTTTCCCCCATGATTAGATGTGGTTATGGGTTTGGGGAGAGAATAACACAAAGTGAAGATATCTTTCCTATCACATAACATCAGGGACATATGATATCACTTATGATATCATATGATATTAATGAAGTGCATGTTTAAAATTCCAATTCAACCAAATAGAAAGCAGGCATTCATTAAGCCTTAGGTTCCATAGCTGTTAAGTGACAGAGGGAAAGCTTCATTTCTTCTCTTGACCATTTGGGTTCCAAGTGACCATTCAAGTGTTTACCTCTTCTTACCGTAATACCCATCCATTTCAATTCAACTAAGGACCCAGGTTCGATTCTTCAGTACCCACATAAAGCTTGGCACATGTGTCTGGAGTTAGTTTACAGTGTCTAGAGGCCCTGGAGTGTCCATTCTGTCTTTCTCTCTCCTCTCTCTCTCTCTCTCTCTCTCTCTCTCATAGATAAATAAATAAATATTTTTTAAGTCTAATGCATTAAATATCTTGTCCTACTGACATTTTCCTTTGTTCCTCTTGTGTTAACTTTGGCCTTTCCAAGCTACAATGGGATACTACTAGAAAGAGACTACCCTGTATGTGAATCCATGAGCTCCTGAGAATGACCTTGGTATCTTATCTCCTGTATCAAGGAGGAGCTCCAATCCTCTATCTGGTAATCAAAGAATGTCCTAATTTACTATTGCTTTGTTTAAAACAGCAGAGAGTCCTCATTGTTTACAAAGTGAAGTCCAACTATCAGATCATAAAAACAAGGCCCTGTGATCTGAGCCTGCCTACTGGTTCACTTCATCTCCAGCCGTCATTTCACACTCCACTCCATAATATCCTGCACCTTCATCATGACGAACTGTTGGCAGTTTCTCAGTGCTCTGTGACCTTTCTGAGCTCTATGCCTCTGCACATGCTATGCTATCAGTGAGGATGCCATTACAGAAGATTCCAGTTCACACTGGCTGATACAACAAGGATAATTATAACATCCCAGAACAGAAATGTGAAAGGGAGGGAGGGCTATCCAGCAACTCCACAACATTCAACACAGACCCAAGGTCCTTTTATCTCTTTGCTCTGCCATCCTTGGACACTGTAGTTCGCCCTTATAATGGCTCCCTTCACAGTCACAGGATGTGTGGTAGCTCCAACAGACATCTTTCCAAGCATAGCAACGCCTAAAGGTGAAACAAAAAATGGGAGGTTACTTCTTCCAGTGTTTCCCTCTTACAAAAAAAAATTTCTTGGAGGCCCCCATCAGACTTTATGTTATATCTCATTGGCACAAGCTGACACATATCCTACTCCAAGACTAGTCAAAACAGAGAAATAGGTCTGTCTTATTTGGCTTAGCCACTCAGCACTTGTTTTTAAGGGCAGGGAAGGGGTGCTTGCCCTTGGTCACATGGGGGAAGTGATACCTAAGCAAAATCTTGGCCAGAAACAAGAAACTTAATGGGTGTTGAGTGCGCAGCCTGTAGTGTCAGCCACACTGCTACTTTTTCCTAATTCCCCTGTTTACGATATAGACTCCTTCTGTTCCTTTAGCTTGCAACTTCCTCCAGGAAGCCTTCCCTGATGGCACTAAGCAGAAGTGAATGTTCCTTTCTCTGAGCTCCCAAATTCCTGGGATCATATTTCTACTATAGCACTTATTACAAAGCTATAATTCTGCTGGCTTTAGAAAAAGTGAAACCTTGGAAGGAAAGGAGCATGTTCTAATTTTTCAGTTCAACCTTGAAAGGGAGTAGGGGAAGGGAGATGAGGAGAGGGAAGGAGAGGAGGAAAAGGCAGGGAAGAACTTCCCTCTTAGGTGGCTGATCTATGAAAATAGAGATAATTTTTTATTTCCTAATAATTATTTTTAAAATTAAGTAGGATAATAGCACCCAACACAGCTTCTAATACCCAGTTTTCTGTATAATTTTTTTTTATTTGCTTTATTTTTGTTGAGGTAGGGTCTCACTCTAGCCCAGGCTGACCTGGAATGCACTATGTAGTCTCAGGCTGGCCTTGAACTCATGGTGATCCTCCTACCTCTGCCTCCTGAGTGCTGGGATTAGAGGCGTGTGCCACCACGCCCAGTTTTCTGTATACTTTTGGACAACATGTACTTTGCCTGGTATTTTTAAGATACCATCTCCCCACCCTTCATATACATTTCCTAGCACAAGGTTTGCAAAAGTAGAACTGTTTTATCAATGTGTTAATAAATTACCTCAATCTAAAACATAAAAATATACAGATTACTGAACAAATTAAGCAACCAGTTTATTTTACCATGTCTTGATTTCCTTGATGTGATTCTTAAGTCTTTGATAACATTTCCTAAATTCTCTATTAACAGAACTCTTGGTAGAGGCTTTCCTGCGGTCATGGAGGACCTCAGATCCATGTTCTCCTCCCGCATCCTTCCAGCAATACCCTTTTACTCCCCACTCCACTCTCCTCAGCATTCTGGGCTTCATTTCAGATCTGTCCTTCTGAGGTCTGCCTCCCTCCCCTTCCTAACACTTCTTTGTTGCTAAAAATAGCTGCTGTCCCTTCAGAACAAAAAAACACTTGGCAAATCAGCTTTTATAGGCACAGCCTTACCCTGCTTTGTGATATTGGAGGATGGACGGATTAAATACAAGAAGCTCCCCTGCCTTCTTCTTTCCTCAGACCCTGCATTCCTCAAAGGATTCACAAAGCCCACATAAAAATAGCAGTGCCATCCTCATCAAAAAAAAAAAAAAAATGTGCATGATAGAGGATGCTAAGTGAGACTTTGCAGAATGCTGAAGAGTAAATAAGACAACCAGCTCTGAGGAGCACCAGGAAGTGTTCTGAGGAAGCATCTAATACAAAGGCCCCAGGCTCACCACAACACTGAAGCTGTGGGCGATGACGTTTGAACAAACACACCTTTCCACAGACGACTGGAGCATATAATATGGTTAGTTTCATTTAGACTGCAACAAGGACATTTCAGATTTCTTTTTCTTTTTCTGTCTTGGTAGGACATGTCAGCTTGGGTTCTGTCTCTCTTCTGTGCTTTATATATCCTGCAAAGCTTTGTAACATTAGCCCTGGAAGAAACATCATTGTATTACCAAAGCTAGTCTTTTCAGCTATTAGATAGGCAACTTCTTTGAGATGGTCTGTTTCTCTGTGAATGAAAATTTTCTCTTAAGTACGATATTGGATCCTTCTTATAAATGGTATATGGGTGAGTGAATATGTTTGTGCTGGTGAACCCAAATTTCCATGCATATCAAAGTATGAACATGACCTCTTCCCCGGTGGTCTAGTGGTTACGATTTGATACTCTCATAACATGAGCATGTTATATAACATACATATTCTTGCACACATGCATATCTGCATCTCTAAAATTGTACTTTACACTTCTAAAATTCATCTCTGGTGTCACACTGTTGTAATTTCTTTGACTGAAAGTAGCAAAAGCACAGCACAACTAAAACTGTTTAGAGACCTGAAGCTAATGGTACCTAGCCTAGTTTGGTGCTCAACAAAACTCTGTTCTGTTAAATTTGTTGGCAAACCTTGGCCTGCTTGTCAACTTCTTTCTTCTGATTTTTCTCACCTTGATTCAAACCTCTTGTCTTTCTCTAGAGTTCCAAATTCCCTGTTTGTTATTCAATATTTCACACATATCCTTAGTTCCATAGTTCTCATAATCTGATTTGTGGGTCTCTGGCTATCTGTCAAAAAAATTCTTTAGAGTATAAATAGTTCATAGAGTGAGTCACACTAAAGCTGATAATGAGAATAGATGAAGAATTAGACATATTCTCTAACATATATTAATATTATCATAGAGTCATGGAGAGAAGGAATACATCAACATCACAGCACTATTACCATTGCTGAACTATCATCTATTAACTTTATACCTCCCATGTTGAGGAACTGAGAGCCATTCCCAAGTGTGCCTTCCAATCATATCAATGCTTTCTCATATATTAAGGTCAATATCTGTCTTCCTGTATTTACTATGATTGAAAATTCATCATAAGCCCATTACAGTAATTAATATATAGTGGCTAGTCATTATGTACTCACCTTTTTTAAATTCTAGTGACAATAATAGAATATTGTGCATACAAAAAATAATTTTTTCTAACAATTTCAGGAAATTCAGAAGTCCTATGAATCCCCGCCATCCATGGACTTCCTGGTAAAGAATTCCTCAGCACTGCTTGGTCCTAAGAGAGAAATAAAGGAGAATAAGCCATGATTTCCTCCTTTAAGGGGTTGCCTCTACAAAGCAAATGTTTATGAAACTAGTAATAATAAGACAAAATATGGGTAAGTACTAGTCATGAACTGGGAGACAGAAAATTCTACTGCTGACTGACCCTGCAACGAATGGAAGTCCTCTCAAATGGCCCGCATACTTACATGCCATAATAGAATAAGGGCCTTTTGTTGACTTCTCCAAAGCAGCAACAGATGGCAACAAGGGAGATACAGAAGATGCTGGTTGTGGTTGGTATGATAAAATTCTCCCTGACCCTTCTGAGAAGAAAGTTAAAAAGAATAGAAGTACTTCATTAGCCTCTAGTCCTCTCTTGGAATAGCTTTTCCATCTACCTCACTATTAAATCCAAAAATGCCACAGTATTTCTGAACCAAAAATAAAACTCTCTGGAGATATGTTTTAGATGAGTTAAAAAGGTTTTTATTTAAGTGTTCAAGGTTATATACAAACCAAACTATGGAATAGAATCTAGGAAGTTCTCTGCTCCCAATAGGTCTTAAGAAGAGGACACTAGGATTTCTGTTTCAATTTCTTAATTATAATATCTTCTAACTAAGTAACTGTACAGCTTTAAGAAGAAGTGAATTCATTTTCTTTGAAATCCAGATATTACCCTGGCTCTTTTTGATGAGGGCGACCTTGAAGGCTTTATAAGAAAACACATCAAATAAAGGAACAGGAAAAACCTCTTAGCCATCCATAGTCATTTCTACTTGCTTTGTAAAATTGCTCTGTAATGAATTACATGATTTCTTCAAAAGTAGATTGTTGCTCTCCCAGTTCTTTATAGGTATGCTATGTAGTAAAAGGATATCATGTATTTAATGGAGTTTCTTCCAATATAAACACTTATGCTTCTGATACAATTAAAATCCTATAAGAAAATCCAAGAACTCAACACACCACCAAGTACAAATGAAACGTATAGTTTCTTTTAACCTTTCATGATGTCTTTTTTTCCCAGATAAGTTAAAGAATTAACATAATAGTAAACAAAATAGAATGTTTACATCCCAACTCCACCACCCAATAATAGCATGACCAGGATCAAATAATCTAACCTCAATTTTATTACCAGAAAAAAAAAACCTAGGGTAATAAAACTTGCTATGACTCTCCATGTTTAAATGAGGACTAGGTGAGATTCTGTACGTGAAGATAGGCTTGTTCATCACTGTAGCAGTGCTAAGGCAAGTTTTGCCCTGAAGAGATGCCTATCGAGGGTGATAATGTCTACCTTCACTTGTGAGATTAGAGTCTTGGGGTCAAAATGGAACAGGCCATAGTTCTCTTTCTACAATAAACTCAGCCCAGTTTGGCTAGGATCCTTAACCAGCTAGTCAGTATCTGAGTGGTCCTTAGTTTCGTGAACCCTCAAAGCTATTTCAGGAAAAGGTAAGACACATTTAATTACTTGTCACAAAGGCTGATGGCACAGTGAAAATAGTAACTGAAACAGAGAAGTCACAGTTCTCAATTTATTAATCTCCAACTATGTTTTTAAATATATTATTTATTTATTTATTTTCAGGGAGGGAGAAAATGGGCACGCCAAGGCCTCTGGCCACTGCAGACAAACTCCAGATGCATGTGCTACTTTGTGCATCTGGCTTTATGTTGGTAGTAGGGAATCTAACCAGGGTTGTTAGGCTTTGCAAGCAAGTGTCTTAATGGCTAAGTCATCTCTCCAGCCCCAACTAAGTTTTAATGCATTAATATGTATAAGTACATCCCTTTGTCAGGTTGATAATTAAACTTGATAAAGTCGGGGCAGCGGTCCTTATTTGTGCTTTTAATTAACATACAGAGCAGGCAGGTTCAGTGGAAAAGTAGCTCAGAGGTATAGTCAGGAACAGATGGCTCTCTGCATGCCCATCTCTGAAGGGGAATTTTTCTCAAGGCAAATAGAAACAAATGTTTGGCTGCATTTTGTACCAAACTATAGATTTCACAAGAAGCAGTTTCCATCATGAGATGTATTTCTTATTAAACATATGTTATGACCAAGATAAAAATTGGTTTGTGAGCTGGCTTACTCCATTCACTATGATTTCATCATCTAATTACTCTTAATAGACATAGGTTTAGTTCTTGCTCTCTCTGCCGTCACCTTCCTTCCTTCCTTCCTCTCTCTCTCTCTCTCTCTCTCTCTCTCTCCCTCTCCCTCTCTGTTTTTTGTTTTGAGATATGGTTTCACTATGTCAGGATGTAGGCCAGGCTGTCTTCAATTTCATGATCCTCCTGCCTCAATCTCCCAGGTGCTAGGACTAGGTCTGTGCCACTGGCTTTTTTTTTTCTTCTCATGGAAGAGTTATAAATGTAAAGATAAAACCTTAAACACAAATGTGCAAACAAAAGCAGCGTTCTAAGCAAGACAGGATGATGTGACATTATCTCTAGTCCAGTGTATCACAAAATATGGTATGTAGACACCTGAAAGACATGATGCTTTTGTAGGTAGCACACAAGTAATACTTTATTAATGGTTATATGTTCATTTTAATATGTGTCAGGAAAAAAAAATATAAATGATCAGCATAGCAAAGCTATGATCTCACTGATATTTGGGAATGGATGATTCACAGTAGTTACCACTGTTGTGGTCAACGTTATGTGACCATGGGAGCCACAAAAGTGGAGCTCAGGTATGCCCATGAATGTTTTAATCCTCCACCACAGCTGTAGAGGCACAGGCAGCCTAAGTAGCACACAGGCTCTAGCAATAGCATCCCCTATCCTGAATTTCAGTGTGTATTGCTGCAATCTTGTCTGACACAGGCCACACTGACCCTAGAAATAACAACCGTTCCCGAAATAGTCCTGGGGAAGGACTTGCTGACTGAGTTTGGATCATCTGCACTATTAAGGCAAGCCTTGAGATCAGCCGGATGAGATCCTTAAACTGGTCAGACCCAGGTTTGACTGGCACATCTAGAACCTGGGGCTAAGGGTAGTGCTACAGCAATAGCAAACAGAGGAGCTATGGTCCCACACATATACACATACAATAAATAAATAAAATAAAGAAGAAAGAAACCCCAAAGATCCATCCATTGCTTGTGTAATGAGACTGATCACTCTTACCTTATATTGTGATGAGGATAAAATGAAAAAATATGTCCAAAATAAACTAGTAGCTATAGTATATTTTATTATTGTTTACTAATATAACGACTTTTGTTGTTAGAGGAGTGGTTTTTAAAACAGTGTTAGGGTTACATTTGTTATCTTAATTATTTTGTCAACCTGCAAATGAAGGATAATTATTTGAATGTAACCTTTGCAGAGCCATTAAGCAAAGCTAATTCTTCCTGCAATTATATCCTTAATTTGTTTATCATCTCCATGCATAATCGAAGTACTCTGAATTACCACAATGAAACTTTCAGTAGCTCACTGAGGAGCATTCTGCTTCAGTCTTAAATAACACCTACTTTTATCATGACATAGTCTTATATAGATGATTTCTAGACCAATAGTATTAATAATTAGTGTTAGTAATGCTATATTTATAGTGAATTACAAGGTATTTTTCATTGAGCACATAAGATTCTGAGTTAGTACAATAATTGATGTGAGCTGCAAAATTAAAATGATGACAAAAATAAAACGACAGAATCAGCAAGAACCACCTTTGAAAAAGTATAAATGTGGTCAGGTAGTGAGGGAAAATAAACATTAAGACTAACAAATAATAAAATAAAGCTGGGCATGGTGGCCTACACCTTTAATCCCAGCATTTGGAAGGCAGAGGTAGCAGGATCGCCGTGAGTTTGAGGCCACCCTGAGACTACATAATGAATTCCAGGTTAGCCTGGGATAGAGTGAAACCCTACCTTGAAAAACCAAAACATAACAAAATAAAATAAAACCAGATATCTCTCTGAGGATCAACAACATTACTACATGCAGCCTTTGTTGTTGTGTTTTGTTTGGTTTTGTTGTTTGGCTCTGTTTTCTTGAGACTTGGCTTTCACATTTTTGCCCCAGCTGGCCTAGAACTCTCTGTGTTAGACCAGGCTAGCTTTAAACTTGCAATGGTATTCCTGCCTCTACCTCCTGGGAGCTGGGATGAGCTCCACCATGTCCAGCCTATATGAATCCCTTAGCCTATATAACTGGGTATTTCACTGGCACAAATTCAAGGTAACTAAAATATTTCTACTAAAACAATACATAAGCAATATATTTAGTCCATCATTTTTTTGAGTAAAGACTGTCATCTATTAGGATAACCAAGGGAAAAATCATGTTTCAAATCTAAAACATTAAGCTTCTTTAATATTATCAACTAAATATAAAAATAAGTTATATCATTATTTGAAAATGTTGCTATAGTATGTTTGTTTTATTTTCACTAATGTAAACAGTATAGTTCAGGAGAAATAAGACAAGGGCAGGTGAACTGTTATCTAAATATACAAAACACTAAAAAGCTCTCTGGGGAAAAACCATTGTTGTTTTCAGCTTTTCCATTTTCTAGACCTTCCTTGCACTAAATCAGTTCCTTAGGAAGATTACCTGACACCAACATGTACATCTAACGTGTATCAGAAACAGAAATGTGTGTGGCTTGCTACCCAAAACCTCGACTGAATGAAAAAAGCATTTGGGATTTGCTTTTAGGACTTGGGGGATGTTTTTTTTTTTTTAAGTATGTGAATTTCTTTTATTTAGAATATTTGTGCCTGTGTTCATGAAGTATAAGCATTCATTTGCAACTTTCTTTTATTGGAATTTGCCTGGTTTTTAATAATAGCCTCACAGAATGAGCTGGAAAGTGTTCTCTTCAATTTTCTGGAAGAATTTCTGATAAATGTGGTTTTTTTTTTTCTTTTTTCCTTAAAACTTTAGTAGAAGCCAGGCATGGGGGCACATACCTTTAATCCCAGCACTCAGGAGGCAGAGGTAGGAGGATCACTGTGAGTTCGAGGCCACTCTGAGACTACAATAGTGAATTCCAGTTCAGCCTGGGCTAGAACAAGACCCTACCTCAAAAAACACTTTAGGAAAATTCTCAGTGAAGCTATTTAGGCCTGCCATTATCTTCCTGGGAAGATTTTAAACCACAAGTTGAAATGAGATTATTAAGGTTATCTATTACTTTAGTAAATTTTGTCTTTCAAAATGAATTTGTCTATTTTATTGCATTTGTTAAATTTACTGGTATACAGTTGGTTATAATATCTTCTAATTAATTAATGTCATTAATATGAGTATAATCTATACTGGGGCTCATTGGTGATATGGGTAATTTCTGTATATCATTTTTTATCAGTCTGACTAGAGGTTTATCATTTTATTTATATTCTTAAAGAACCAGCTTTTTTCTCATAACCAGTGCCATCAATTTTTGCCTGTCATTTTTCTGTTTATATTTCATTGATATCTGTTCTGGTCCATAAATATTCTCTTGCTTCTTCATTTGTTGGGTTTGGTTTATTCTTTCTAGTTTCTTAAGGTGGAAAGTGGTTATTGATCCGAGAACACTCTTCTAATTTAGGAATATAGTGCTCTAATGTCCCTTTAAGTATTATCATGCTATTATCAGCTTCCCACAGGTTTTGGTATGTTGTATGTTCTCACTTTCATTCAGGTCAAAATATTTCTAATTTCCCTTTTGATTTCTTCTTTGGCCCATGGTGATTTTTAAATGTGTTATTCAATTTCAAAGTATATAGGGATTTCCCAGACATCTTTCTATTGCTTTTTAAAAATGAACTATTGTGGTTAATGAATATACTTTGGGGCTGGAGCAATGGCTTAGCAATTAAGGAACTTGCCTGGGAAGCCAAAGGACCAAGGTTCAATTCCCCAGCACCCACATAAGCCAGATGCACAAGGTAGCACATGCATCTGGAGTTTGTTTTCAGTGGGTGAAGGTCCTGGCCTGCCCATTTTCTCTCTCTTTCTCTCTATCTGCTTCCTCCTCTCTCTCTCTATCCCTCTCTCTCAAATAAAGAAATATTTTTAAAGAATATACTTTGTATTGTTGAAATATTTTATTTTTTTATTTTTTTTTGTTTTTTTGTTTTTTGTTTTTTGTTTTTTCAAGGTAGGGTTTCACTCTCGCCCAGGCTGACCTGGAATTCACTATGTAGTCTCAGGGTGGCCTCGAACTCATGGCGATCCTTCTACCTCTGCCTCCCAAGTGCTGGGATTAAAGGCGTGCGCCACCACGCCCGGCTTGTTGAAATATTTTAAATGCATGAAAATGTGTACTATGGTCCACAATACACTTGTGAAATAATGTGTATTCCATAACCCCCTGAGCAAAGCATTTTACAAATGTCATTTAAGGAACTGTTGATAACTGTTTCAAATCATTTATATTTTTATCTTAGCTAACATACTGAGATTTGGGTATCATTCATTCTGGCATTTTCAAGCACAAATCTTTTCTATTTTTATTGATTTTCTTATTTGTCTTATGAGCCACTGAGAAAGGAGTGCTTGAAACTCCAGCTATAATTCCTCTGCTTTGTTGTATGCACTTTGAAGTTGTGTTATTAGGTGCATAGATGTTATGAACTGTTATTTTTGGGTTAATTGAGTCTTTTATCATTATGAAATGACACTTGTGTTATTATTTGTTCTGTAATCTATTTTGTGTGATATTAGTTACCATTTTTTAAATTTGTGTTAGTATGGCCTTTTCATATCTTTTTATTTATTTATTTACTTTTAGAAGCCAGCCTACACTACAGAGCAAGACCCTGTCTTTGAAAAAATTAAAAATTGGGCTGGAGAGATGGCTTAGTGGTTAAGGCGCATGCCTGCGAAGCCTAAGGACCCCAGTTCGATTCTCCAGGTCCCACATTAACCAGATGTAACCAGATGCACAAGGGGGTGCATGCATCTGGAGCTTGTTTGCAGTAGCTAGAGGCCCTGGCATGCCCATTCTCACTCTCTCTCTCCTTCCTTCTCTGTCTCTAATAAATAAATAAATAAAAATAAAATCTTTAAAAAATTTAAAATGTTTAGAGTGTTGTATGCAGAATATATTTGGGCCATTTTTTAAAATCTGTTCTTCAAATCTTTGCCTTTTACTTGGAACATTTGTTTACATTTAAATGCAATTGCTGGTAAGGCATCATTTATATCTACTTAATTAAAAATCTTTTTTCTCATTCTCAAACATGTACTTCTTTGGAATGTCTACGCCACCAAATTCATCAGCCTTTTCTTGTTTAACATTAAATGTGCTGCTGATCTTATCTAATGCATTTTTTTATACCAGAAACTGTAGTTTTCATCTCTTCAAGATTAATTTGTGGGGCTGGAGAGATGGCTTAAGGTACTTGCCAGTGAAGCCTAAGGACCCAGGTTCAATTGCCCAAGACCCACATAAGCCAAATGCACAAGGTGGCACAGATGTCTGGAGTTCATTTGCAGTGGCTGGAAGCCCTGGCGCGCCCATTCTCTCTCCCCCATTTTTGTTGTTTAAACTCACAGATGCCATTCACTTGGAAAGTCTGTAATGTCTTTGTCAATAATTCTAATACACATGTCAGTTTTGATTGTTTTCAGTTGATGATTGGTCTCATGATGGGTCAGATCTTCCTGCCTTTTTCCCCTGCCTGACAATATTTGTTTGGATGCTAGACATTGTGAATATTACCCTACTGGAGGCTGTTTTCATATTTCTTTAAGTATTTTTTAGTTTTGCTCCAAGACACAATTAAGTGCCTTGGGAATAGCTCAGTCATTTTGAATTTTATTTATTATGCAGAACCAGTATGACACTAAATCTGGAGCTGAATTCCTCACTATTGAAGTACTTCACCAATTATGAGATGTTCGGGTTTGGCTAAGAGTAACAGGTACCATGATTGGATCTTTGTTAGAGCTGACACTGTGCCTTGTAATCGCTTTTGGTTATTTTCCCAATCTTTTATTTTCTTTGTGGTGTTAGGAATCAAACCGAGGGTCTTGCAAATGTTAGGTATGTAATCTACAGCCCATTCCAGCTGCTCCAATCTTAAGCAGTTTTCTTGCTTGCATGTGTCAGCGAATATTTGTCCTCATAGAATGACACAAACAAAGAATGCTATTGCTATTACTGTAAATATATTTCCAGCAGACACCCAGAGTTCTCTCTCTGTGCAGCTCTCTCCACTTGAGGACTTTTTTTTTTCTTGAGAATGCTACCTTCCTTGGTCTCCCAGATTCTTAGTTCTAACTCCTAAACGCAGGAAGTCTGCTAACCTCCACCTGGGTCCACCCTTCCTATACTAAATCTAAAAGCCTTCTCACAGGCAGTGTACTGTGGCCATCACAGTCACCTCATTTCTCTTTCGTCATTCTTTCAAGGACCACTGATGCTCATTGCCTGTCATCCAAAGTCACAAATATCATTATTTCATGTTCTTGTTTTATCCTGGTTATTTTGGTAGAAAGGCAAACAGGCAGTAACTGTTACTCTGTTTTGACCATAAACAGAAATCTGTTCCTGGGCTTTGTGTGTGTTCTGTGTATGTTATATGCAAGTGTGTGTGAAGATGTGTGCATGCCCTGTGTGTATGTGAGTAGAGGCCACACGAGGGTATCAACTGTCCTTCTCTGACATTCTTGGCTTTCTCTCCTTGAGACACAGTCTCTCACTGAACCTGGAACTGCCACTTTTTTTGGTCAAAGTGGTTGATCTGTGATGCCCAGTGATTCTCCTGTCTGCCCCCACTCTCAGAAATGTAATTCCAGGGCTGGAAAGATGGCTTAGCAGTTAAGCGCTTGCCTGTGAAGCCTAAGGACCCTGGTTCTAGGCTCGATTCCCCAGGACCCACGTTAGCCAGATGCACAAGGGGGCACACGTGTCTGGAGTTCATTTGCAGTGGCTGGAGGCCCTGGTGCGCCCATTCTCTCTCTCTCTCTCTCTCTCTCTCTCTTTCTCTCTCTCTCTCTCTCCCTGTCACTCTTAAATAAATAAATAAACAAATAAATGTAATTCCAGGCATTCATAGTCATCCTGAATTTTACACCAGGCTCTCCTGCTTGCATGACAAGCACTCGTACCCACTGAGCTTTCTCTCCAGCCCTTCCCCTGGCTTAATTGCTCCCATAGGCTCTAAATAGCTCAGAATTTTTAAAAACATTGAGAAAACAATTGACATAATGTCATAGGTGATTCACAAGATTCCCTCTGAAGTATTCATTCTAAAAATGCTAAAATGAATCTGAAAACTATTGCATCTGGGCCAGACTAAAACCACCCCATGGAAGAGCATTTCTCCTGTGCTTGGACTCATGCCTCCAGAGCTCTTATATCCAGTTCTCTTCTGTTTATGTCAATCCATATGTGAATTTATGTTACTTCTATAGAAACAGCATCGGCACGCTGATGAAGACAATATTTCAGCATAAATCCAGACCCAAGAGGAAGAATATACTTTCTTATATTGTTTACAAATTCAGGCCAATGATGGAAATATTATTGATTCGTGCATTTCTAAGAGACTAAGTTACCATGGCAGAACCCAAAGCAGGAGAAAACATCAGGATTCTTAACTATGGTATATTTAAGTGACTTATAAGGCAGAGTTTAGCTATCTGAGTACCAGAGCCCCTGTAAGGTTTCTACAGTGTAATAAGCAGAAAAATAGAAACAAAATAACATTCTAAAATGTAACAATAAATACAATAACCAGAAATTCCTCATGGAAATGTGATTTTCTCACAATCTTTCAAAGTCAGTTTCGGTTGAGGATGGGATGGCCTGGTAAGGAAAGATCAAGCTCCAGACACTAGATTGGGTTTCTTTGAGCTTTTCTAAAGTACATCAAAATTATTTGGGGTTACAGATTGAAATTCAAATTTCTGAGCTCCACTTTAGAGCTTCTGAATAATAATGCCTGAGGGTGGAACCCAATAACTTGTACTTTTAACGAACATTCTTGGTCATTTTTAGGCACATTAATATTTGGGAATGACCAGGCAGTCCCACCAGGCCTGGGTAGAGTGGTAGGTTCACTCCAGAGATGCCAGGAAGAAATGTAAATGCATAGGCAAGGCATGGTGTCAAGAGTCTGACAGCAAGCAAGAGGTTCTTGTGAGTTATTAGAAGGGCAGGGAGAAGGTTGCATAACGTCAGGAGGTGGAAACCCAAACTTGGAGAGATGTGTTATGCAGTATGCAAAGTAACAGGTAGATGATGGCCATCACAGATATTGTAGCTTGTAAAGAGGACCTAAGTGGAGGGACTGGCTCCTCATGTCCATGAAACTGAAGAGATCAAAGAGGAACTACAATCCAAAAGCAGGGTCAGAGGCAGATACAGAAAACCCAGAAGAGGCTGGCTGCTCGAAGGACCACCACAGACTGATCTGATGCTCAGCCACCAAGCTTGTATGATTTTCCTTGCTGGTGATCTGGGTTAATCCAGAATCTGTGACAAGGATTAGGCTGCCCTAGGAAGCTAAGTGGCCAGACTGAAGGCACTAGAGGAGTTCTGACTCAACTTCCCACCATAACCCAGTTTATCTTGCTCACAATGATGCCAGCCAAGGCAAGGAAAGACTAGTAACCAGAACTGTTGTAGCCAATACTTGGGAAAATCGCAAAGATGACTGAACAGACTAGTGGAGACTTCCGAGTAAAGGCAAACCCCTCGTAAAGCTCATTCCCCGCCCCCTTTAGTTACTTATCACAGGGTGTACTCATAGATATGTGACTCCTTTAGCTGTCCTTTCCACCCCTTGGGATGTTTCCCACCTGTTGCCCACATAGAAATTCTCTTAAATCACTGGCCTACTGTGTTGAAAGGGACACTGTGCAATCTGGAGAAAATCTTTTGTGATGGGTTGAAAAAAAGAAGTCTCAGCATTTATAGAAGTGGCATCACTTCTAACTTGGAAATTCACAGTCAAGCCACAATCTTTTCATGACATTGGCTTGTTATATTTTTGAATATATTATCTGCCTAAAGCAAATACCATCCATGTATGAAGGAGTCATACTTGATTAAAAGAGAGGAAGAAAGTAGAGGGAAACTATTTGATGGTGGAAAATATGTGCCCAGATCAAAAACTGAATAATAGATTGTTGGTTTTGGTTCATGACCTTTATTTTTTTTTCATTCTTGATATCTTCATGCATGTATATATTGTATTTTGATATTATTTCCCCCAATTCCCCTCGTTTATCCTCCTACCCCTTCCATTAATGCCCTTTTTTTTCCCCCTGTTAATCCCATCATTTTTTTTCTTGCCCTTTCTGAGACCCAGAGTTGAATTAGGGAGTTAGGGTTGCTTGCATGATCAGAGGGAGAAGGTCATTTACCAGGGAATGGGCAATTTACCAGGGACTACACCTCTGATGAACCTGACTCCCCTCTTCCAGCAGCCAATAACTGCCATTAGCTACTCTGGGAGGTCTGGGGTTTCATGTGCACTTCCTCCATTGCTGGTGCTGTAACGACAGGCTCAATCTTGTGCAGGAAACCTCAGCTGCCATGAATTCATGAGTGTAACAGCCATGTCATATCCAGAAGATGGCATTTTGCAGCCCTGCTCCCCATTCTCCTCCCCTTCCATTCTTTCCACCCTCTCTTCTGCAAGGTTCCTTGAGCCTTGGTGGGGTGGTTTAGATACCCTGTTTGAGCCTGGTAACGACAGCAGTCTTTGTTCTCAGAAATTTTTCCAGCTATTCATTTCTGTATTAACCACTGTTCATTGTAGTAGAAATTTCTGTGGTCAAGCCTTCAGCCAAAGTAATCTATAGGAACAAATACAGATATTAAAAAGACAGTATGAGGCCAGGCATGGTAGCACATGCCTTTAGTCCCAGCACTCAGGCGGCAGAGGTAGGAGGATTGTCATGAGTTCGAGGCCACCCTGAGACAACATAGTGAATTCCAGCCTGAGCTAGAGTGAGACCCTACTTCAAAAAACCAAAACAGGGGGCTGGAGAAATGGCTTAGTGGTTAAGTGCTTGCCTGTGAAGCCTAAGGACCCCGGTTCAAGGCTCGATTCCCCAGGACCCACGTTAGCCAGATGCACAAGGGGGCACACGCATCTGGAGTTCGTTTGCAGGGGCTGGAGACCCTGGCGCGCCCATTCTCTCTCTCTCTCTCTCTCTCTCTCCCTCTTCCTCTCTCTGTCTGTTGCTCTCAAATAAATAAAAATAAACAACAAAAATTAAAAAAAACAACCAAAACAAACAAACAAACAAAAAACAAAGACAGTTTGACATGCTGTCTGTTTAGAATAACCTTAGTAGTGAATTCTGCTAGGGCCTATGTCCCTAGACATAGGCTTCTGGCCAGGTTTATAGTATAGGCATGAAAACCCTTGTATGGAGCAGACCTCAAATCAAATCAGAAAGTGATTGATTAGTCCCATAACATTCATGCCACTATTGCACCAGTGGGCATATCTTGCCTGGCAGGTCAGTTGTGGAGTACACAGGGTCCACAGCTGATTAAGACTGTCAGTGCCTTTTTTCCCAATAGCATGCATAGCACTTTCTGGCACAAAAAAAGCTTGTTAGCAGAAAGGAAGATTACAACTCAGTTCCAGTTTAGTTTCTCCATGTTCTATAACTAAATAAATATTTTATTAAATAAAATTAAATAAATATTTTCTTGGTAGAGAAATGGTTATATGGGAATAAAGCCCAGTTATGTATGAGGAGACCAGAGGTTAGGGAGGAAACATTCCCTTCTCTCCTAAAGGAAAAAAAATGATTGATTTCTCTCCTGAGGTGGTAGAAGCCAAGAAAGGGTGATCAGGCTGACTAGTCCCCAACTTTGTCCTTTTTAATTCACTGCTCCAGCCACCCCACCCCAATCCTACCACTAATTTTTTAAGAGTATTGTTGAGCTCATTAATTTAAGAATTATTAAGCCATTACACTTCATCTTTACTGAGACTGGATATAACAAATTCAGAGTTCTTTTGTGTGTGTATGTGTGTGCATAGATGAGCATGCTCTATGTGCACATGTGTGGAGGACAGAGGGAGACATCAGGTATCCACATCTCTCTTCTGCCTTATTTCCCTGAGTCAGAGACTCATACTGTAGCTGGAGCTTGCAAATTTTTATGACTGACCAGGGAGACCCTGAGGTCCTCCTGTCTCTGTCCCATTCAGCATCAGGATCCCAGGCATGCACAATCATGCCTGGCTTTAAATGTGAATATGAGGATTCAAACGCAGGTCCTCAAGCTTATGCCAAGTGGTCTTATCCACTGAACCATCTCCTCATCCCCTCAGAGTTCTTTTCTCTTCTCTCATCCCATTCAGAAATCTACAGTGGACAGGGAGACAGTTACTAGACTTCAGGGCAGCTTAAGAAGAAAATCAGTACAACTTTTTATTTCTGGTTCTAAATGATTACAGCTCAAAGCCTGTGGGATAGGATAGGTATCTGGCTGAAAACGTGTTTCTCCCTGAAATGTCATTTTTTGGTTTTATAGATAGACGCAATCACATACGTAGGAATTTCACATTTTCCTCCATCCCAGAGCTCAGGGTTTGTAGGCCTTTGGGGAATAGATAACATGTGTAAATGTGAACTAAATAACAACATTAGCCCAGGGGAACACCATGTTCTTGGTATTTGGCAGAAATTGGGAATACCCCAAGCTACACATGCATTAGAGCCTCCAAATGAGTGACAAAATTAAATCAGTCTAGTCTAATTTAACCTGCTTATAAGTTTAAGCTAATTGATAGCTCCTACTCCTTCTAGTCATCATTGATACAGGTTACTCAAACTGGTCTTTACTGGATTCCCATAAATTCACTTCCTTTTGGCTTTCACAAACACAAATGACAAGAACAAAAACTGTTTATTTGCAAAGAGCACTGTAGTAATAAGACTTTGGACCTTGAAGCTCATAGAAAATTAATGAGATAATGTCTACATGTGTTGAGTTGCAAGCGTGAAAAGGCTGTGTGGAGATAAGAAATCTGACAAAACCTTTGTCTCTAGACATCAGCTGTCTCCTGAAGGATGTAATGAATGCTAAATAAATACTTACAAATAGGTATACGTGAATCTGCTCTGTCAATTCTAGCCCAGGTAGGTTGAAAAGTGTTTTATTCCCCCCAATACAAATGAAAAATCTTAGCTACTGGTGAAATATTTCCCAAGAAAATTCCAACATAAAATCATGACTGTTAGGTAATGCCTTCATATTAAGCCATGCTTTCAATATAAAGTTCAATTATTGGTCAATCTTGCTTATCAGCATGAAAGTTACCCCCTCCAACTTTCAATTCAAACCAAAAGCATCCCTCTGTGGGATTCCCTTACTATCTTAAATTGAAAAAATTCACAAAGCACATTCTCTTTGGGGTACCTGAATTATCAAAGTACACTCAACAAATATGTGTTATCAATAGTGACCATATATGGGCTTCCATAATTTTTTTTTTTTTTTTTGGTTTTCTTTGGTTTTCGAGGTAGGGTCTCACTCACTCTAGCCCAGGCTGACCTGGAATTCACTATGGAGTCTCAGGGTGGCCTCGAACTCACGGTGATCCTCCTACCTCTGCCTCCCGAGTGCTGGGATTAAAGGCGTGCGCCACCACGCCCGGCTGGCTTCCATAATTTAAGAGCTCAGTTCAATTACCTACAAACTTTAATCTGCTCCTTCGTACAAGTCCCTTCACTTAAAAGTAGACAAAGTTTTGGGTTGGGAAAATAGCTCAGTCAGTATGGTACTTGCCTCATAAACATGAGGACTTGAGTTTGATCTCCAGTACACACATAAAATGCCAAGTATGGTGGCATGCATGTGTAACCTCAGCACTGGGGAGGCAGAGATAAATAGGTCCCTGGCATTCTCTCGCCAGCTAGTCTAGCCTCATTGCTGAGCTTCAGGCCAATGGGAGACCCTGTTTCAAAAATAGGTTTTGGGGGCTGGAGAGATGGCCTAGCATTAAGGCCCTTGCTTGCAAAGCCTAAGGATCCATGTTTGTTCTCTCTCTCTCCAGATCCCAACTAAGACAGACACACAAAGATAAAGCAAGCGCAATGGCACACATGCCCATTATGTGGCACAAGCGTCTGGAGTTCAATTGCAGTGGCTGAGGCCCTGGTGCACCAATTCTCTCTCTCTCTCTCTCTCTCTCTCTCTCTCTCTCTCTCTCTCTCGTTCTCTCTAAAAGAAAAAGAGAAAAAAGAGGTTTTTGGAGTAACTGAGGAACCATACACCTGAGGTTGTCCTCTAACCCATACACACGCATGCATTCATGCATGTGTGCCTACACCCACACATGTACACCAATACACATACAAACATGCATATATACCACACACAAAAAACCACAAGGTAGACAAAATCCTCATTTATTCCTGTGTCATCACTTTTCCCTAACAATTATACCTAAGAAAATTAGTATTTTTCAAGAAACGAACAGAATAACAAAATGGGATGTAAAATTTAGCAAAGAATTTTCTGATAAGGAAATCAAAAACATTTGGCATAGTCTCTTCAAGCTAGTTCTACACACAAATCCAATAAATCCCCATTTGTTTAAAATCAGTATCATTCATCTTTCAAAACTTTACTTGAAGATATTACCTTTTTGAACTTACTCATCTTAAACATTTTCCAGAACAAGATTTGTCTCAGAAAAAAAATCACAAAGTCCTGGAGGTAGGAAGAGCTTTGATAATATTGTCTGCTTAAGCCTTTGCCCAGTGACTTTAGTTAACAAATTTTAAAACTGATAACCTGAAAATCCAGAAATGGTGGCACACACCTTTAATCCCAGCACTCAGGAGGCAGAGGTAGGAAGATCACCATGAGTTCAAGGCCATCCTGAGACTACATAGTGAATTCCAGGTCAGTCTTGGCTAGAGTGAGACCCTACCTCAAAAAAAAAAAAACCAAACCAAACAAAAAAACTGATAACCTGGACCTAACCTGCTGAATGGAGCCAATGGCACACCAAAGAGGGAACCAGCTTCCACAACACAATTGTAGGTAAGACAGAAAGTCATCCCAAAAGAGAAGCTTCTCTTTCCAAATGGTGGACTACTGGGAAGACTCAAAACTTATCAAAGTGTTGAGAAGTGATAGTGGACTGTTCACCACTAACTGAGACATCTCTGTCACTCCCGATATGGCTCAGGGGCTATTGTGGAAGAGGTGTTGGAAAGAATATAATCACCAAAAGAAGGGGAAGAGTGCTTTGCCATACTGTATATAGACACAATGTGGCCATAGCATTCATAACCTCACTATGGCTGAGGGTACCTACATAAGACCTGCAAAATAGAAGGGCAAAAAGAAATGATAGCATTAAATTAAAACAGAGACTAGCTGGAAAAAAAGAAGAGGGTCAATGAATAGGGGAATGGGGGAAGGGACAAAAAAGGGTAGAGCAGGGGATTATGATCAGAGTACCATGTGTATGTATAGGGGAGGGGGACAAAAAAGGGTGGGGGAGGGAATTGTGATCACAGTACCTTGAGTATACATATGGAGATTGTTAGTAAAAAAGTTAAAAATACTGATAACTGGACTGGAAAAATGGCTCAGCAGTTAAGGTGCTTGTTTGCAAAGTCTGACAGCTTGGGTTTGATTCCCCAGTAATCATATGAAGCCAGATGCACAAAGTGGCACATGTGTTTGGAGTTTGTTTGCAGCAGCAGGAGGCCCTGCCATGTCCATTCATTCTCATTCTCTCTCTCTCTCGCTCTTTCTCTTTCTTGTTGCAAATAAATTAAACTGTAGAAAATGATGCACAAAGTGGCACATGTGTCTGGAATTCATTTGCAGCTGCAGGAATCCCTGGCATGCTCATTTATTCTCATTCTTTCTCTCTCCTCTCCTCTCTCTCTCTCTCTCTCTCTCTCTCTCTCTCTCCCTCCCTCCCTCCCTCCCTCCCTCCCTCCCTCCTTGATATAAATAAATAAACTGATAACCTGTGAACAATGGATTATTTTTGACCTTTTGGTATACATACAATGTGACAGGGCAACTCTCTTACTTCAAAGGGGTTTAGAGTTCAGTAATGAATTTCCTAAAGTACATCAGTCATCGCCTGAGAGACAAAATGTGATTAGAAAACTGAAGATTGCAGGCTGAGGATATAGATGCCTTCTCAGACTTACTAATTCAGAAATTCTAGAAATGAGATTCAGGGATCTACATTCTTAAAAGCATCTAAGGTGATTCTACACACAAAATACTTAAGATCCATACTCTGATAGAACCTGAGGTACACACACACACACACACACACACACACACACACACAAAGTCAGAAATTGGGACCTGTCTTCTAGGAACATAGGAAAAAAAGAGAGACAGAAAGTAATCAATCAATATCTTCCCTCATCAGTGTCGGATACTTATGAGTAAATAAGAAATCATCTTTTAGGGGACTGGAGAGATGGCTCAGCACTTAAGGTGCTGGGCTGCAAAGCCTAATGACCTGGGCTGGAATCCCCAGTACCCATGTAAAGCCAGATGCACCAAGTGGCACATGCATTTATTTGTTTGCAATTGGTGGAGGCCCTGGCTCTCTTCTCTTCTCCTCTCCTCTCCTCTCCTCTCCTCTCCTCTCCTTTCCTCTTCTCCTCTCTCTCTTTCCTTGCAAATAAAATATTTAAAAAAGATAAATCATCTTTTAGCCTAACTCAGACCAGATATTCTTCTAAATCATATTCACCACTAGTTGGATTGTGAGCTATCAATTTTTTAATAGAAACAGTGCAGAACCCCCAAATCTCTAGTGATCTACCATTCTCCGTCAAATGCCTAATACACTTGAGATTTAGTTTAGTTTCATTTAGTATTTTGACCCCGTATTTTAGCCTGTTTTCTTCCCATGACAGTAGTGTACATAATCTTCATATTTTTCCCATCAATAGAAATACAAAAAAGTAATAAGCATGAAGTTGAATTCAGAAATGTGAGACAGTTGGAATTAAAGAAAGGAAGTTCCTATCAGAATTAGTTGACACAGAAATTCTAAATAAAACCAATACTTTGTGTACAGAAAAAATCACCTGGGGAATGACTATGAGTGCAAACTGTAGAAGAGTTTGTCTCGGTAGAATATGGCTAACTGAAATTTTAACAAGCACACCAGCTGATTCTAATGAGAATGCTTTGAAAGCACATTCCAGGGGGTTCAGGGTTTCAAGACTCCAAATTCTTACCTAACCCCCCTTTGAGTCCAAATCAATATATTAAACATAGTACACTGTCATACTTGCATATTTGATTAAAGTAATTACACAAATGGGCAGAAGGAACAAATGGGGATAATGAAAGCCTACACTGAGTCAATGGCAGCTGGGGAATCTTGTTTATGTCATGAATTACCATCCATCAGAACTGAGAGCCTCATGGAGTGAAAAAGCAACTTCATGTAGACTTTGCTGTTATTCCTTTTAGGGAATATATAAGATATTAAAATCAGTTTTAGAATTTAAAAATATGATGAAGAGCCTGGTGTGGTGGTGCATATCTTTAATAACAGCACTCAGAAAGCTGAAGTAAGAGGATCACTGTTAGTTTGAGGTTAGTCTGAGCTACAGGTCAGCCTGGACTAGAGTGAGACCCTGCCTCAAAAAATAAAGGAATGAAGAGATGGCTTAGCAGTTAAGGCACTTGCCTGCTAAGCCTAGGGACCCATGTCTGACTCTCCAGGTCCCATATAAGCCAGACACACAAGGTGACACAAGTGCACAAGGTCACACATGCACACAAGGTGGTACACACACCTGGAGTTCAATTGCACTGGCTGGAGGCCATGGTGTACCAATTCTCTCTCCCACTCCTTCTCTCTCTCTCTCATAAAAAAAAAAAAAGCAATTAAAGAAAGGAAGGGAAAGAGTGAAAGAGAAAGGGAAGGGAAGAGAAAGGAAGGAAAGGGGAGATTGCTCAAGGTTAAAGGTGCTTGCTTGCAAAGACTGGCTGCCTGGATTCAATTCCCCAGTACCCTTGTCTACAGACACATAAAGTGGCACATGGGCCTGGCATTAATATGTTTGCAGCAGCAAGGGGCCCTGATGCATATATATCCCCCCCCCTCAGGTAAAAAATAAAAATATAGAATTTTAGGGTTAAAGAGAAAGAAAGCAGAATCTGCTTTGTGCAGATGGTGATGAGTACTGGGGAGACCCATCAGCACAACAAGAAAGCCAACTGCCGAGTTCCAGACTAGTCATCTCTATCACAGATGCCGCGGGTCAGGAAACATTACAGAGGAAGTGGCAGATTAAGTACGAATGCTGCTCTCACTGCTGTCCTAAGAACCCCCTCCAGGGAGACAGCAGTAGACACTGAGGAGGCTCAAAACTCATCAGAGCAGAAAATTAGAGCACAACACTAAAGGAGACTTAAAACACACCCTCCAAGGATCAGGGAACATTGCAGAAGAGGGGTTAGAGCCCTACAGATGGGAAAGTGTATTCTGAGGCATTATCTCCCCACATACTAACTGGTGCATTCACAACCCCACAGCAAATACTAATACCCCTGCAAAAAAGATACCTCAGTGGAATGGAGGTGAGGGAGAGAAAATATATATCCTGATAGGAATATGACCAAGAGGCAATAAGATCATACAATGAAGCTCTCAATTTAAAAAAGCCAAAAAGGAAAATCTTAAAAATATAATGAACAGTGTGTATAACAAGAGAGATGATTGACTAAAAGTGGGGTGAGAGTTAATTTCCTCATCAATAAATATAATCAGAAAAATACAATTCAGAGAATCATATAAAATAAAACAACATGGAACCCGTCTTTGGTCTAGGTATACTAGCTCCTAATGTTAGGATTATAATCTCCTCATCTCTATATGAATTAATTGTGGACCAACTGAATATGCTTGGAATTATCTAATTACTAATAATTGAAAGAAAAATGAGATATTCTCATCCTTACTTCCTTTTGGGAAACTAGAATATGACTGCTCGGAACTGTGGCTTTCTGAGTCTGGGAAGCATATGTATACAACATGCTATTTCCAGCAGTCCACAAATCTGCAAGAAGTGAACTGACTTACTAATAGACCCATAACCTTGAACAAGTCATTCAAGTCTCTGACAGGATGTTCAGCTTGCTCAGTTGTAAAATAGGTATTAGAGTATATCTTATTAAACCCAAACTCCAGGGGCCAAGAGATCTCTAAAATAAAAGGGGTTATTGAGCCATTAAAGATGCTGGAAAAATAAATGACCAAGTGATGGGACAAGTTCCCACAACAATCAGCACTGGGGCTAGACAGCCCATCCAACTCTAAAGATCTAAAACACCAGAGTACTTCCTAATGAAAGCATTGTGACACACCCATTATGTACTTTGAACCTCCATTGGCTATTGATAATAGGGTGGAATTACCTAGAGAAAGGAAGGCTTTGTGGTAGGAGGACATCTACATGGAGAAGCGATGACCTCTGTGTTGATTATGATTGCAAAAAGGAAACACCTAGGAGGTCAGAGCAGATTTGAGTAAAGGTTTTAAACGATGTAAAAATGGTACTTTTTGGCCTCTGAGCTTGTTATTGATTATTTTGTCCCATCTTTCTTTTCTTCCATCCCCTGGCCCTTTGTAATTAAATGTAGGACATCTCGGAATTTTTCTCTTATCAATCTATATTCCTCATCTAGGCTCTTTCCACTCATCCATGACGCTTCCCACACTAGTGCCTAACTGAGGTTTATGTGGGAGGATCACATGAGATAATTTTTGTAAAAGTGCTCTGTAAGCTGTAAAGCACTATACAGATGAAGCGGATTATTATTAGTCTTTTATGAAACCCAGCCATAAAGATGCAAAGTGACCCAGAAAAAGAAAACCTGGTAGGCAAATATGAAATATAACATCTACAGTGTCTAAAATATGATCTCCCTTACATAGTAGGTAGGTTCTTAATGAGCACTGAGGGAGTAAATAAAGACCATAAAACACAGGTTTGTGCCTCCACCCTATCAGTACGGAAACCAAGTAGGATGAGATGCCCTTAAAGCCAAGCATAGTTTCATCCAACCACACATACCACAATGCCCCCAAAGCATAAGTTCTTCTCTTAAAAAATCACTTGATATGAAACAGCACTAAAATATAGACTAGGGCCCACCACCTACCATGAAATGGTTATATGCTTACCTTTTTGTTCTTTCAAATGCAGTCATAAAGAACTAGCAGAATCGGGGTGAGGGTGAACTTTTCCCTTGCTTCTGGTATATGATAGACCCACATAATTGTTCTAGAAATCTCTATAGGAAATATAATTCTATAGGATGTTGGATACCTGAGGCTTCTGTTTTTGGATCTAAAATATTGACTTTTGGTGATAACTTGATTTTAAGCCAAACAAAATGCAGCCCCTAATTCTATGCCCCCAACCCAAACAGGAAAAGAGAAAGGGAGATGGAAACATTTATTTACTCTATAAAACAATTCTCTATAGGACTCCTTTATCAGTTTCAGAGAATACACAGGCTATAATTCAAATTTAAATATTCTAGTTACATTAAATATAACTTTTGACATAGCTATTTGTAGGACGAGACAAACCACACAGGGAAATAGCAAATTAAAAAATGTTGGGGAAAAATGTTTTCTTCTGGGTGGGCCTTAATTGCCATATTTTTCCCCCCATTGCAAATGTATTTTCATGCTGGCTAATATTTTCAAAACAGGATTTCTCCCGGCCCTATTGTTGAAACAAACAAGTTTGCTTTCAGAACCACTGAAATGCCCAACTGTTAGGAAAAAAAATGTTTTTCCCCTGGCCACTTGCCTGTCTTTACCCCAGCAGCCTGCCTTTTGGCTCCTTTCTCTAGCAAGGCCCCTGGGGCTGTCTGGTGAAACTAATTGTAAAACTATTTTGTGCGTAAGAATCAGTTTCTTCAAATCTCCGAGACCACCCACAACATGCCCCCCCCCCATCTTTGGCAACTGTCTACTGGATTCCCCAGTGTTTGGTGATCTGTACACTGAGTAACTGACCCTTATTTCTGGTTCTTTATTTGGGAAGAGATGGGGGTGGGGGTGGAGGATTTTTTTTGTTGTTGTTGTTGTTTGTTTGTTTGTTTTCTCTCTTTTTAAGGAGGAAGAAAACCTCTCCTGTCAAGAAAAACGTATGCAGAGTTCGTCTGAAGGGTTTGTGTTTTGGAAGCGTCAAGATGAGAATTCGCGAAGCAAGTGAGACCAATGTTCAGGCTCATTCGGGGGAGCAAGCTTTTGCTAGAAGCTCGGGTGAAAGCCGGTGCCTGGGCCGTGAGCACCAAAGCCTCCTGGGGGATGGGTTGGGGGAGGGCCGAGAACCATCTCCAACACCCACGGCGATCGTGGGCATCTCGGAGGTAGGTTCACGAAGGTCCAGGGAGGCAAAAGCTCCTGGGAAACAGGCCGTGGTTTTCCTCAGCCTTCTGCGCTCCTCTCCTCGAGCCCTGTCTCTACATAATAGATGCTCAGTTAAGCACCGAACCAGGAAGGGGGGGGGCGAAAAAAAAAACCAAGTCTGCCCCTGGGACCCAGTACTGATTTACGGCATGCTCACGTTTATTCCGACCCACTACCTCTTCGTAACTCGCTGAGGCCACGCAGCTCAGCCAGGAGCTACGCCCCTAGCCTGGAAGAGCCATCAAGAACGCGAGCTGCAGGAGCCGAGAGCCAGAGCCAGCCAGAGAGACAGAGAGAGAGAGAGAGAGAGAGAGAGAGATTGGCGGCTCCGGGCGCGGGCTGGGGGCCACCTGACGGTCGCGCGAGCCGCGCAGCCCCGAGCTCCCCATTGACAAGGAGGCCGCCCCGGGTGGAGCGGGCCCGCCGAGGCGGGGCGGGGCGGGGCGGGGTGGGACGCCGGCGCGCGCCCGGCCCCAAGCTCCGCCCTCCTCAGCCCAGCGCGCGCCCCGCGCCTCCCGGCCTGCGAGCCGGCAGGCCTGGGGACAGGGAGGGGGCGGGGGGAGGATGGAGGCGGGGGCGCGCGCGCGGGGGAGAGGGAGGGATGGGAAGAAGCGGGGAGACCGCACCGCGCGCGCGCGCACGCACGCACGCACGCACGCGCGTTCCTGCCAGCCGACGCGGGGCCCGGCACGCGCGCGCGCCACCCCCGCCCGCCCGTCGCGTTCCCCCGGGCCCAGAGCGCGGCCCTGCTGACGTCAGCGGGCGGCTCGCGGAGCCGGTGCGCAGAGGCGCTGGCGCACTCCCGCGCGCGGCGCTCGCCCTCCCCCGCCGGGCTCCGGCGCGCGCCTTTCTCTCTCTCGCTCTCTCTCACTCGCCCGCTCGCTCGCTCTCCCTTCCTTCTCCCCCCCTCCATCCCTGCCTCCCTCTCTCTCTCTCCCTCGAGCTCCCCGCTGGCCGCGGCTCCCTCGCACTATCCTCTCTCTCCCTCTCTCTCTCTCTCTCTCTCTGTGTGTGTCTCTGTGATAGGCTCCTCCGAGCGATGCGAGCTCTGGGAGACAGCGACGCCGCCTCTCGCTAGAGACCTGCCCCCCGCCCCCCGGCCCGGCCCCCTGCCCATCCCTGCCCAGCGCGCGGGGGTCGGCCCAGGCTCCGCGGACGCACCGACGGCTGAGGACCGGCGATGCACATGCACTAGCAGCACCCCCTAACTCGCTCCCTCCACACCCCGCGCCGCCACCGCCGCCTCCACCTTCTCCTCCTCCTCCGCCTCCTCCTCCTCCTCCTTCGCCTCCGGCAGCAGCGGCAGAAGGACCCACCCTGCCCCCCACCCCACCCTCCGCCGGCTCCGGCTGCGGATCCAGCCTCGACTCCTCGATTTTATTTATTTTGGGTCGTGCACAAGCCTCAGTGCCTGCAGCCCGCGCCTCCACGGCCCGCGGGCTCCTCCTCCTCCTTCAGTTCCGGAGCCCCAGACCCCGGCGGCTTGCCCTCACCTCGACACCCCTAGACCCCCCACCCCCGCCAGCTGCCGCGAGTCTCCGCTGCTGGAATCTTGTTAGCGGCCTTTTTTTGGGGGGGGGGTTCTGGTCTTTCGACATTTTTGATCCCAGCCAAGAAGAGGATATAGTGATTTCCCCCCCTTTGAGTCCAGGCTCTGCTCTGTGGGGGGGTGGGGGGGGCGCGCCGAGCCGGGGAGCCGTGCCAGCCTAGTCGTACGGGCTGTGGCAGGGAAGGGGCCACCATGGGATGTACTCTGAGCGCAGAGGAGAGAGCCGCCCTCGAGCGGAGCAAGGCGATTGAGAAAAACCTCAAAGAAGATGGCATCAGCGCCGCCAAAGACGTGAAATTACTCCTGCTGGGTAAGGACCGAGGCGGCCACCTCATCTCTCGACCCGCTGCAACGCACCCCTACCGCTAGCTCCCCCACTCCACCTGCGCCCCGGGAGACCTGGTCCCCGAGTTGGCACCACCATGTGCCCAGGATCGCCCACCCCCTCGCATGCCTTACACCCCCCCTTCCCCTTCTCCTAAGCTGACACTCATCAGTTTTTCCCCCCTGTCTGTCCCAACAGGGGCTGGAGAATCAGGAAAAAGCACCATTGTGAAGCAGATGAAGTAAGTCCCTATGGCATTGGGATTTGTAGTTTTATTGAGAATAATTTTTTAAATCGTTTTTATTACCTTGCTCACTCCACATTGCACTCTGGGCCTGGCTTTTAATTCGTGCACACACATGCACACACGCAAACAGACCTGGCTTTGGCTCCCCTCCCCCAATCCCTACGTTGGCTCTGGATCCCCCACCCCAACTCCTGGGGTGGGTAATTTTTGGGAGGGAAGAGGAGCGCCTGTAGTTGTATGAATGACAGTGTCCGCCATATTGATCAGAACATCACACTATTGGCGTGGTTATGATCATAACTCTGGCTCGTGGAGTATTTCGTGTTTCGATGCCTCCATTTCTGTCTGTGCTTCATTCTGTTTCTCCTCTCTACCTCTACCCCTCCTCAAAAAATCCCACTTCCCCTTGTTCTTCTGGACAGTGATTTTGAACTTGGCTAAAACATGGAAGGGACCCATCCCTAGACTGGGGTGGAGGATCCTAGTGTTTGCTGTTCATGAATTTGGTGCTGAATTGGAGGTTGTGGCTGTTTCGAGTCCCCCCCCCCCCCGCAGAAAAAAAATGGGCTAGGGTTAGAGGAGGGGGCGTGTACTAGGGGAAGTGGGTTTCTAAGCGGATGTGACAGGCACACTGTATCCAAAGTAGAGATGGAAGGGGGACACTCAGTGGGGTACGAGTGTCTGCCCTGGCTGCCCCAGGCCCGTCTTCTCCCTGGCCCTGCCAGCGTTTGCTCTCCCAACACCGGCTGTTTCCCTTGCTTCACTGTATGGCCTTTATCAATGTTATTTACACCCTGCATAGTCAGGGTTCCATGTAATCTACCCACAATACAGATGTCAAGCCCCACTTGCCGCCGCCCCCTTCTGCCTTAGATATCAGTTTCCCCTCCTAATTAACTGGGGGTGGATTTGAGTGAAGGTTGAAAATTAAAACAAAATGGGATATTCCTCCCTTTCCACACTTCCCCAATAAGAAGCTTCGCCCCTCCTTCCCACTCGCTGGCTCTCTTCTTGCCCCATCCACTCGGCAGCTCCTGGTGAGCCTACAGGCACCTTTGCTTGAGGAAAGGGTGGCCGGCAGGGAAGGGGTGTCCGCCTTCCGGGCCTGCTGGCCCTGCTGCTTCCGTTGTCCTGTCAGTTTAGGACAGAGGAGTTCGTTAAGACCGTTTAGTGAGGATTCCACATCGCTTTGCTGTGACACCTTTGTGCACACACAGCTCCTAATTAGAGGTTGCTGTGCAGTAAACAAAAATGATTATTTTTCAACTTGACAGAATAGTCGAAGTAATTGCATCCCATAGGAAAACAATGGAAAATAAAAACCCCTTCCGTGGGAAGGTGGGTGGGAGACGGATCGCGCTTGCGGTTTCAGAACCAAGAAGGAAAAAAAAAATCTTGCATGTGTAACAGGCATGACAAGCGGGTTCCAGGCGGCGCCATGATGGTAGGGAGTAGCGACTCGGAGACAATTTCCCTCATCTGTTTGACATGTTCTTATTTGTGCTCCGGGAGCTCCCGTGGAGCTTTCTTCGCACAGGCCCCCTAGGCTCGCCGCACCCTTCTGAGCCACGGGCAATTTGGCCTGGGGCTTCTCTGGAGCTTGTGCAGTCCAAATGGATGGGGAGGCGGGGCCTGGGGGAATTGCTCTTTGCAACCAGGTGCATGTTGCATCTGTCTGGAGTCCTTGCGGGTCGTGAAATGCAAACCGGGCTACTACCTCTTTTTCCCTGGGGCGGCGGGGGGTACGTTTCAAAACTTCGGAAGTCTCTAATCTGCTGTGGAGTAGGGTAGAAGCCTCAGCTATCGGAGCTCGGTGAGGTTTCAGGCGTTGCAAGTGGTGGACAGCGCCCAGCCGAGGCCGGAAAAGTCGATGGGGCTGAGCCTGGCGGCGCTCGGCTCGGCTCGGCCAGGCCTGGGCGCGGGGCTCGGAGGGACTCGGCAGCGTTCGGAGCCGAGTCAGGGCCCTGGCGGAGAGGACCGAGCTACTTCGGAGGCCCCACCACCACCGAAGACTTTCGGAAACCTTCGTGGGTGGGTGGAGGAGGGAAAGATAGGAGGGGATGGCTAAGGCTTGCAAATTAACTTCGCATCCGCGAAAGCAGCTCGTAGCCTTCTTTTTCTGAACATGTCCCATAAACTAGGTTGATTTAATAAGAAGTTTAAAAATATATACCGAGGCGCCCAAAGGGTACCTTGCCTTTTTTTTTTTTTTTTTTATTCAAAGAAGGCTGAGCTCTCTGAGGAGATAGGTGTGCCACTTTAGAATGGAAATTCCTAATTAAGTACTGGGACAGGAAGGAAATCTGAAAGGCTGTATTAGACTTTCTGGAGGAAGTCCTAAGTGTCTTCTTGTATTCGGTTACACGGAGGAGGGGATAAATGAAGTGTTTGATGTTTGAGTCAATTCAACCGAAAATCGGAACCTTGCTTCTCTTTTCCTGCATTTTCTTCACCACCATAGAGCACTTTTTTTTTTTTTTTTTGAGAAAAAGATCAGGCAAAACTGAAATTTTTGATGTGTTTTTGACGTAAAGTCTTGCTCTAATCCAGACTGACCTGGAATTCAGTCTCAAGCTGGCCTCAGACTCACAGCAATCCTCCTACCTCCACCTCCTGGGTGCTGGGATTAAAGGTGTTTGCCACCACACCCAGCAAAACAGATTTTTGTAACCATTTTTTCTTTATTATTTTATATATTTATTCATTTATTTATGAGTGAGAGAGAGAGAGGCAGGTAGAGAAAGAATGGGCAAGCCAGGGCCTCCAGCCACTGCAAACAAACTCCAGACAGATGCACCACCCTGTGTATCCCTCAGGGTACTGGAGAACCAAACCAGGGTCTCCAGGCTTTGCAGGCAAGCGCCTCAGCCACTGAGCCATCTCTCCAGCCCCACCCCTTTTTTTCTTTTTAAAAGCACAATTTACTAACTGTCCTTAGGAAATTGACTGAAATTGCTGAAAAGGTCAGAAAGGCATTTGGCCCATGTCAGTTTTGCCACAAGGGACCCTAGTGCCCTGTCCTCCTGAAGCATTCATGAATACAGCTTTTCCTATGAGCTTGGCTTGAAATAAGCCTGAACAGGGCCTTCTGCCAAACTGGATGCAGGACTTGTTTTATTAACCACAAAATGTGAGATTGGTGTCACTGTATCCTAGTGACATATTCTTTGGAGTCCTCATTTCCCGAGATGGGTTTTGAGATCACCACCTGACTGGGAGCAATTTCTAGTCAGGAAGATCACATTTTCTGGGTGGGGCCAAGCCAGAAAGCCTAGGTGGCATTAACAGAAAACAATTTCCTGCTTTTCTGTGCAATGCAGTTGGTGGCTAAACTATCAGGCCATATGTGTAAGTTAATACAGATGCTGTGCCCTTTCACCTGAGCAGGTGGAATTAGATGGTTAGAGTTCTCTGTGGGTAACGCCCTGTGAGTCCAGTGATTTCCTCGTGGGGACTGGGCTTTGGTAGTGCAGCCCTTTGGATTGGAAGGATATTGATATTCATTTGATAAATCCCTTTGCTTTAGTGCTTCCAGAGAGCCATTTCCCTCATCCGTGTTGTGGTGTGCTGATTAGAAGGAATAGGCCTCCATACATGTCAATAGTAGCTGAAGTTAAGCCATAAAGGACTGACAGGCATGTGTTGCTTTGGAACAAAATATTGCCAGCCTCATCAGTCTCAGAACAATGTAGAGAGACTAACCTTTGGAATTTTTCTCGTGACTTATGTCATAAGGGGAAACTGCCATGCTTTTTAGAAACCTAATTTCATTTTTTTCTTAATTAAAGGTTTCATTTGAATATAGCTTTCTGGTCCCCCCCCCCTCATTTATGTGTGTGGTTTTAAATTAGTGTTTGGGAGCTCTTTGTCATGCAATCCAAAACATTTCAGTTCTGAGGAATAAACAGTGATAATTGAGATAACACAAATATAGTGTTGCACATAATGCGTAATCAAGGACCATCTTTTGTTTTCTTCATGGAATTTCAAATAATTGTGCTTATCTTAGGGATTTGTGACCTCACCTGTGATATAGTCTCATCATTTTTCAATCAGTAATATTCTTTAGTTATTTACACTAATAAAAAAATAAGGAATATGTATATTTTACTGAATTTCTAAACCTTTACAAAGTAGTCTCTTTGAATTATATTTTATGAGGTATAGAATCAATAGACTATCATTTTAAGTGACTTTTCAGTTCTGAAAAAATACAGACAACTTCTTGGACTTGAGGAAAACAGAAAGTAACCTGTAGAGTTGCATCACAGTTTTCCCTCATTGAAGGTACTGAGTTTGCTGGAGGGCCCAGGTCAGGCTAAGTGTCTCTAGAGCATTGAATAGATGTTTCCTTTATGAATGGAGTCTGAAGCTGGTAGAAAGACCTGGCTTGCTAGCTGGTAGTCTTCTCGTAAATGGACACAATACAGTGGATCATTTCAAATATGTCTTCAGTTTCAAGGTACATATTCAGTGCTATTTTACAATAAGTGTAGGACTGGAGAAATAGCTTGGCAGTTAAGGTGTTTGCTTGCGAAGCCTAAGGACCAAGGTTCCACTCCCCAGGACCCTCATAAGTCAGATACACAAGGTGGCACACACGCCTGGAGTTCATTTGCAGTAGCTATAGGCCCTGACATGCCTGCCTGCCTGCCTGCCTTCTTTCTTTCTTTCTTTCTTTCTTTCTTTCTTTCTTTCTTTCTCCCTCTCTCTCCCTCTCTCTTCCCCCCCTCTCTCTCCCCTCTATGTGTGTCGCTCTCTGAAATAAATAAAAATAAAATATAACATAAGTGTAAAGGAGCCGGGCATGGTGGCACATTCCTTTAATCCCAGCACTAGGGAGGCAGAGGTAGGAGGATCACAGAGAGTTCTAGGCCACCCTGAGACTACATAGTGAATTCCAGGTCAGCCTGAACTAGAGTGAGACCCTACCTCGAAAAACCAAAAAATAAATAAATAAATAAAAGTGTAAAGGTTTGCCTGATTGAAGGAGTCATCACTCACAGAAACAGCCCTTCCACATGTTGTATTCTTACATCACTCTGTCAGGAGTCTTAAAAGGTCACAATACTATAAATCGAGTGGTTTTTCTCCTCCCAGCTGAGCCTGACTTTGTAATGAGGGTGTTGGCTATTTGGTTCGCATTCAAGCCTATATGTTCTTAGCACCTCTCTGTTCAGCGCCTACTAAGTGACAGGCATTAGTGAGGGTGAGTGATAACTTGCAGTCATTACTGTGTGAAAGTGCAGCCATCTCAGAGGGCATTCTGAGCTGGAGAGATGGCTTAGCTGTTAGGGCATTTGCCTGCAAAGCCTAAGGACCCCGGTTCGATTCTCCATTACTCACGTAAACCAGATGCACAAGGGGACACATGTATTTGGAGTTCCTTTGCAACAGCTGGAGGCCCTAGCACACCCATTCTCTCTCTCTCTCAAATAAATAAATAATAATAATAATAAAAATTTTTAAGTCTTTTCTTAAGAAATAAAAGCGCATTCCCACCCATGCCCAAGGTGTCCTGTGGAAGGTAGCAGTCTACTGAGAGCTACTTTTCTAGATTTGTGGCTTGTTATTTTCGCAGTCATCTGGTTGGCTGCTTCACCCCTTCCCCTGCTTCTGTCTCGATGTTTATTTAAATGGATGCACCTTGATCTCTGCAGACAGTGTGAGTGAGAACAGAGTGTCAGATCAAGTGACAGATGAGTTCTCCTTTGCTGATGGATGGTGCTCTATCCCTCCTTGCTGCTCATTGAGCTGTAAATACCAGCAGTCCTTCTTGCCAGAAAAGCAGCAAGCGATCTATCCGATCTGTTCACGAATCAACTGTGTAATTCTTGAACCTCAGTTGGGCTCTGAAATTCAACCTGTGTGCTTGTGGAAGAGGTTGTTGCCAGTGAGATTAAGTAGGGGAGGCTTCATGCAGATTGACATGGCTGACTAGGAATCCAGAATTTGTCTCTGTGTATGGGAACTTGGGTGAGATTTACAATGCTGGAGTGGTGTGTGATTTCTTTTAGCCCATAGAGCTCCCAGATCATACTGAGCTTCTTAGGAGGCCACATCTCTTAAAGATAGGACAGCATCATTCATGGTTTTCAGCTGCTTATGGTACAACATCTCTGTTAACCTTATAGTTTAGTATGAGCAGAATAGGCCCTGTTTTTCTGACATGTGCTCATGTAGGTGCAGGAACTCGTGTTTAGATAGGCAGTTATCACAGAAGCCTAAAAGATGATGATCAATGGTGATGGAAGGTTCCAAGCTGAACATACATTTGGAAAGGGTCATCTCCAAAACTGACCTTAAAGCACAACTCAGAACTTGACAAAGGAAGAATGTTCATGTTTGTGTGCAACCATGCTTTAAAACCTGCAGGTGCCATGAGGAGGGCATGTCACATTTGTTGACTGTACCATCACATAAAGCCTAAAGATGCTCCAGTGCACTCCATTCCAGGAATAATTTAATAAGTAGAAACCTTGTATGAACACATCATGTTGATACCATCATTTCCCTCCTCCCTGACCCCACTCCACTGAGAGCCCTCCTTAGTGGGATTGCTGGTATTCACCATGTAGTTGTAGGTTATGAGTTATGAGAACAGCAGTCTGCCATTGTGGGCAGGGCTATGTCTCTGGATATTCCTTGCTGCCCTATGGCTCTTACATTCTTTCCACATTCTTGTTTTATCCTATCCCTCTCATTCTGTTACCCAGAACTGGTAGAAAGGACACTGTCCAACAACTCAGCAATTTGCAGAGGGGCCAGGCAAGGAAAAGCAGTGGCCAGCTGACTGGTCTTGGGGAATAGGTAGCTGTTTACTTGGAGAAGCAGGTTAGCAAGCTTCTCTAGAATAGGAACAATTAGAGATTAAGAGCATTATTCTACAGCCAGGCTTCCTGCCTTCCCATCTTGACTCTACTACCAACTAGATATGCAAGCTTAGACAACTACTTAACTTTTGGCCCCTCAGTTTTCTTGCACAGTAAAAGGGGCTGGTAATAAAACCAGTGACCAGGGTTGTTGCAAGCATGAAATTAGTTAATTTATGAAATACACAGTGTCAAGAACATAGAGATTGTTATACAAGTGTTAGCTTTAGACTTAGCTTTTATTTTTTATTTGTTTTATTATTGGTATTCCCTTCCAATATTAGCCACCCTGAAAGCCACAAGAAGGGTGCTGTGGTTCATACTCATGGCTTCTTCCCATTGCTTGCTCTGCAGCACCAGTTATATAACAAATCATGTTGTCATAACTGACGTGACATTTTTGATGGCGCAGTTGTTTCAGCCCAAGAGGATAGGGTGGGGAAGAGTACTGAAGTCTAGACCAGACACCCTGCCTCTGCTCCTTGGAGGGTACGATCTAAAAGAGCTGGACCAAGCTCTTTCCCCATTCTGAATGGCCTACGAAATTTGGAATGCTCTTTGTTGTCAAAGTCGTGGGGGTCTAAATATAAAAGCACTGGGTATGGTTCCATCCTGAGGGGGTGCAGGATACCCCTGAGAGTACTTTCAAAGCTCAGAGAATTGCAGAATAGTAACCTCACCCACAAAGCTTCGCCAGCCAGCAAAGCCACAGCTCTGAGAAGTATTTTGAGAAAGGTGCCCTTAACCAAACTTTTCATGCAGATATAAACCAAAGAAGAGGATCTGAAAGTGTCTTGTTAGTACCAAACCGGGTGTTACTGGGAGAAGAGAGCCATTGACGTAGGAGAGAGAGTTAGTCTGTGGCTTCTAGGGTGTTCAGAAGCCAAGACAGCCTTGCCTTTCACTGAGGAGGGTTGTGTGCAAAGGAACTGATCTGGCTTTAGGTGACCAACGTTTGAGAAACTTGGAGATTTTCAGATTGTTACAGGGAGGATTGGGAAATTGTGTTGTAATTTTGCCTGTCTCCCTGGCATGACTCTGAACAGATCATTTATCCCCTCTGGGCCTCAGTTTGTTCATCTTTTAACTGGATTCAGGCTTTTCCTGGGGCTGGCATCCTGGAATTTCTCCAGCTTCTTTGGGTTTCAAGTTCTAAGATAGCAGTGAATGCAAAGAGAAACCTAGAAGCCTGAAATGCAGTGGGAAATGGTGGGAGTATTTACCACCCACAGCTTTTATCTTCTGAGCCATCTTTAGTTCTAATTTTCTTTACAAGGAAGAGGAAAAACATTGTGCTTTTCATAGCTCTAAAAAATTCAGGTAAAATACAATCCTGCAAGGCTGATAGTCAATGCCCTGGATTTGTCTCTTCATTTATCAACCATCTGAGAAGCAAGGAGAATAAAGAATGGTGGGTGATATATAAGATTATGACTCTGGTCAAGGATTTACCCAGAATTCCTAGGTATATCTTAGATCACAGATAAGTTTTCTGTAAAAAAAAAAATTGTTATTTATAATCTAGGCATTATGACCCATGCCTGTAATCTCAGCAGCAGGCAGAATCAGAAGAGTCACTGCAAGTTCAAGGCCAGCCTGGTCCACAGAATGAATTCTGTCAGACTACATACCAAGACCCTATTTCCAGAAAGGGAAAAAAAAAAGGTGAGAGGAAAGAAAAAGAAAAGAGAAAGAAAACTGCTTATAGGAATAGTTTTTTCTGCCTTAGAAGTGACCTTAGGTCACCTGTATATCACACATTAATTAGGCGTGTATGTGTACATTAATTAGGTGTTTTATCTGTCTATTCCTTATAGTCTTGGTGCTCTTTTCCTAGCAGGACTTCCTAAAGTAATATAGCACTGGAACCAGTACCTAGTACAAAGGAACTGCTTAAAAAATAATGACTGAATTAAAAATGAAAAAGGTGCTTAAGAATGTAACATTATTTTACTTAAGTCAGAATGCTTGTGGGAACTTTTGTGGCCATAGGTCATGTTCACCATTTAATTTTTTTTAATATTTTATTTATAAGAGAGAGAGGGGGGGAATAGAGAGAATGGGTGCACCAGGGCGTCCATCCACTGCAAACAAACTCCAGATGCATTGCCACTTTGTGCATCTGGCTTATGTGGGTACTGAGGAATTGAACCTGGGTCCTTAGGCTTTGCAGGCAAGTGCCTTAACTGCTAATCCACCTTTTCAGCCCCTTGTGTTTACCATTTTTAGTCTATTATCTTTACTTGTTTTCTTATGCTAGCCCATGAGGAAATAGTCACTAGTTCTATTTTATAGATAAGAAGCTAGGTGACTTGATAAAGGCCAAATAGGTTACTAAGTGACCTGCTTGATTAGTCAATGATTGGTCTAATTCTAAAACCTGTCTTTTCACTTCACAGTGTTCTTACTGTCAGTCACCACTAGTGTATGCAACAGGAACCTGGAGTCTGGGATGTGGGATCCAGATCCACTTGTAAATGGGATGTGCCAGCTTTGGCTAAGATTGCAGACAGAGCCCAGCAAGGGCCCAGTGGTCCTGGATTTCTTCTGTAGGTGATGGAGTACCAGTATTGCTTAGTAACTATCCAGAGAACAGAAATACTTTTCCATTTGCACCTCAGAAGTGTGAGCCAGTGTTCATACAGCAACAGAGAGAAGCTGCCTCTGAGAGCTTTGGCTTTGGTAGAGAAAAGTGGTTTAGAGCAGAATGGGGGAAGACAGGGTACTAGGAAATCCATTCATCCATAAGTACTTATGAGTACAGAGCATAAACATGGTACGCAGAGGCACACAGGAAGGCCTGTCTTTGTCCTCAAGGTATGGTATATCAAGAGAGCTTATATGTAAGAGGCTCTTGTACTTCATGGCAAAAAGTGCCATGAAGTCTGTGTTCACAGTATGCTGTGGAAGAATAGGGGGAGTTCAGGGAAATCAGCCAAGAGAAAACTTGCAGGTGAGCTGAGAGAGACTTCAAAACAAATGGTAGTCAGCCAGATGGGGAAAACAAAAACAAAAGTAAAGCCAGCATAGGACCAGAATGTGCAAAGGCCCTGAGATCCATCACCACAGTGTGTTAAAAAATGAGGGAGAAAGCCATGTGTGGTAGTGCACACCTTTAATCCCAGCACTTGGGAGAGGATTGCCATGAGTTTGAGGCCACCCTGAGACTACACAGTGAATTCCAGGTCAGCCAGGGCTAGAGTGAGACCCTACCTCAAAAAGAAGAAAAAAAATGAGAGGGAAAGATGAGACAGACTCCAGATCATGAAAGGCCTTATTTATTATGCTAATAATGAATTGCTACCAAAAGTTTTTAGGCAATGAATGGCAGAATCAGTGGACTGGGGGAGTCAGGTCTCGAGGTTGGGAGAGCAGGTGGGAAGGTAGGAAGAAATACGCTAAAGCAGTAGCAGTGTGTGGGAAAGGGAGATAGGCTTAAGGTATATGTGGGATAATTGAAGTTGCCTGGAGATTGGTGAAAGAACATTGAGAAAGACATGGATTGTAGCAAGCATTGACAAGAATGAGTCCATGATTCCTGATGGGGCTACTAGTGGGATGGTTGTACCATTTTCTGAGCTAGGAGAATACAAGAGAAAAGAGGAGGGAAGACTTGGGAAAATGATGGCTTCATTTGGTCATTTTAATGATGCTTGTGGCCATCCAAATGTAGGTCCGTGGTAAGCAGTTGGCTGTATGGATTAGGAGATAGAACTTTCCAGGGGAGAAGGGTGAATTTGGAATTCTGTGGTGGCATGGGCAGTGAATTCTGTGGAAGTTGTTAACCTCAGCAGGCTGAGTGAGAAGGGAGAAGAAGGCAGAGAATGTATCAGCATGCATATTCACACACACACACCTGCACCAGAAAATAAGAGTAGTTTTGGTAGAAGAACCTGAGAGCAGCATCATGAAACTCAAGGCAGAAAAGCATTTCAAGAAGGTCAGATGTTGCTGGAGTCAGATCTGATGAAGATTGGCAGGTGTCTACTGAGTCTGGCAGATTGTTAGTTACCTTGGCATTGTAGACAGCTCCACATTGCTGGGATGAACATCCAAACCAGACACAGTTGATGGGAGGAAGGTGTTTACTTCAAGCTTACAGATCCAGGGGAAGTTCCATCTATGGTCAAAGAAGCTGTTTCCATATATCCAAGCAGAGAGAAACAACTAAATAGCCAGCAAACACCAAAAGCAGCCAACATGAACAAGCAGGACCCTGTCAGAGCTCAAACCTCTCTGCACACCTTTGGGCTGGAATTCAGGTCCACCCCCAGGGACACGCCCCTGTAGCAGGAATCTGTTAGGGCCCGAAGCTGTAAACTTAATTTTAATTAAACACCTGAGTCTATGGCGGACATACATTTAAAAACCACACCTGGCAAGAGCAATTTCCATGGAGTGGAGGGAGAAAAATCCAAATTGCAGTGGAAATTAAGTACACTGGTTTGAGAAAATTGATGGGGGCTGTGAATGAAGATCCACCTACTGTCATATCACACTTGGCAAAAAGGAAGATTAAGGTAGGAGTAAGAGGGAGCATAAGGTCCAGGGAGGGCTTAGCTAACATGGAGGGGCTTAGTTGCACTGGAAAGCTAAAAGGGAGCCCCAGTGGAGGCAAAAGTTGAAGGTACAGGGAAGAAGAAGAAGTGAATGCATCTAGGGGTGAGGATGGAGTATGTGGATTTCAGGAGTAGAAGAAGCTGCTGTCTTCACATTTCTTTTTCTGTCTGAAGTGAAAAGAAAGAAATTATCTGTGTTCATTTACTGTAGTTCTAAGGACTTGTAAGCTTTATTTGACTCAGAACATATACATTAACTTACCTAGTAGTTACCTAGAGGCTGTTATGCGGTAGGCCCTGTTCTAGGTGGTTGGAGAATCAGTGGTGAACAAATGAAATCCCAGGGGAATCAAGTCTCCTAAATAATTGATCACAGTAGTTGAAGACTGTGAAATTCTTCTCTTTCTGAAGCCACACCTTTGGTGAAGGCTCTGTGCCAATCACAGAGGGCTCCAATCTCTGCTCTCAGGGAGCTGGATCCATGGAAGGAGACCAGTGGGAGAAGTGAGAGTATGCGCGAGGCAGCAGTGGCAAGTTGAATACAGACAAAATCTGGAGTTAAGTTGGGAGGGAGCTAATTAAAGAAATAGAAGTTTGGTGGATTCCTGTTATTTTAATCATTGCAGCCTTCTCCAGTGGGATTGGCTGTCAGAGGTCTCCTACTGCTCCAAGATAGAATGGCTACATGACTCAGGCCTTGCTCCAGTAATGGACCTGGAGATGGGCATGTGACTCAAAGCCAGGCCTTTCTGGAGTTTTTATAAGAAAGAAGATTTTCAGTTGGGATTCCAAAGAGGCACTGGGATGGTGAAAACCTGTAGCTGTCTGTGACCAGGTTTTCACATCTCCATCATCTTTTCAGGGAGAAGCTTGCTTATGATGAGTTAGGCGGAGGCTTGGAGGAATTGGGGAATAGAATGGGAAGAAGTGGAAGAGAAAACCTTCTTATTATGTCTGAAGCTGACAGTTAGAACCAGTTAGATCTTATATTTTCTACAAACTAACTTGACAACTATCCTGTGTTTATCTTATTGCTATGTTGGGGATTGAGCCTAGGGCCTTATATTGCTACCACTTTGCTAAATCCTTAGCTTACACAAAGTCATCAGAGCCTAGGGTTCTATCTCTTACAACCCGAATCATTCTGACAACCAGGATAGGGCTTGAGAGATGAACAAAATGTTAGCTAAAGCCCCAAAGCAGGACTCAAGTGTGTGGCCTAGCAGGGCACAGTGGGCAGTCTTGAGTCTGAATATGAGAAATGGTTGGAGTGGAGGAGTGGGGCTGACCTTTGGGGTCCTCTGATCACTTTGCTAGGGGGTATATATGGTAACATGCCCCGTAGGGACAGCAGGAGGGAGAAAGGCTTAAGGTGAATTGGGCAAAGAATATAGTCTGAACTATGGAAATGAGAGAAAAGGCAATGAGAAAGTTGGATGCAGGGGTGGAGGGGGAATGATCTCAGAGGCAAAATAATTGAGATCTGGTAATTAGTTGAACGTGGGGATGAGAGCATTTGTCCAATTTGAATCTTTGTGGTGGAACTTACCCATGCCCACATACTGGAAGCCCAGCAGCAGAGAGAGCCACAGCCAGGGACAGTAGGAATTTCAGATACTCCAGGTCACTTTCTGGAAATGTTGAGCAGTTTACATGTGTGGGAGATAGTTCTGGAATATAGAAGAGGGGTTTGGGCTAGGAGAATTGGGCTCAGCTGCACTTTGTCATAGGATCTTGAGAGTGGGTATGATGCCCTAGGATGTATATACAGATGAGCAGGAGAAGCAGGTCCCCAGGAAGGAGCCCACCATGGTGTAAATGAGCTAGGCAACCCACCTGCCTGGATCTACAGGTAAATAGATCCTGGCAAAAGCAGCTAAACATAGAGAAGATAAGGAAGCCTCCGAGCTCCCTGCCACTTGTGGAAAACACGTGTGTGAATGAGCTGTGGGAAGAAGACAAGGGCTGAGAAAAGGCCATTGTATTTGGTGGTTAAAGCTATTGTTGAAATGACAGTTTTAGTGAAGACAAAGGGATAGAAGCAAAACTCAAACACATGTCTATAGTAGAAAGAAGTCTGGAGTAGGAGTCAAGACATTCAAGTTTGTATCTGTTCCTGTGGTTCTGGAAAGTTCCTTAGCTTTTCTATGACTTAGCATCCTCACATTTGGAAACTGGAGTGGTCCAAACTTGAGGGTATAATTTAAAACCTGCTGTCCAATAAACCAGATATTTCTATGGCAAAGGAATTCTATCATTCTCCTTTGACCAACCCCACAAACATAATAAATATGACAAAATTAAGATTTGGGAATTCTGATGCTAATTGAGAAAGAAAACTGGGACATCAGCTCAGGGAATTGTGGACACAGGTGGGTGTTGGTCCATGTGAGCTCTCCACTGAGGGTGTGGAGCTTGCCAGGTTGGAATGGGTTGCTGGAAGATCTGGGTTCTGCTCGCCGATATGCTAATGGTGACACTCCAGAGCTTGAAGACAAAACAACTTCCTGGGGTCCCAGGTTGAATTTACGTGGAGTGAATAGAAAGGCATAGTTGGCTATGTTGGGGAGCTCCAGCCAGGGCAAGTGGAGAGCTGGGAGCCTATGTTTTAGATGGACTAGCCTGCAAGTTGGCAAGACCAGTAGAGGCACCCAATGCGTCTTCCCATTTCTCCATATTCCCATCACTGGGAACTCTGGGAAGGGGATGGTAGACTAGCAGAAGGGAGAATATAGTTGGGAACTCTTCCTGTTCCCCTGCCCCCATGTGAGAATATGAGATGATTTCTTCATTGAGTACTTTTTAATGTTAACCATATGAACTTCACTATTCTCTATTTACTTTGGCGCATGCTTATTCATTTTACAAATACCAGTGGAAGGCCAGTTGCATTGTAGTATTTTCTAAGCTTCCAGGAATAGAGCCTTCAAGAAGATAGACATGCTCTTACTTTCAAGGACATTATAGCATTGGGCATGGAAGACAGTAAGCAAATAAAGGCCTAAGGCCATTTCATACAGTTATGTATGTCCTGAAGGGGGAAATTGGAGTTAAATAATGACAAGTGATTGGGGGAGAGAAGAGATAAAAAAAAAAAAAAAAGCAGGTCAGAACATGCAAAGGTCCTGAAGCAAACATGGGTAAAAACAAAGCTAGTGAAACTGGGTGACAGAGATGGAAAAGTGAATGAGACAGGTAGACAGCATGTGGGGCTTGGTGGTCATGGAAGGGCCACAGAGGGGCATTTGGGTTTCATTGTGAATCCAATGAAAGATTGAAAATCAACAACTTGATGTATATTGTGATTTGTGTATTAAAAAAAAATTCCTGGGGCTGGAGCTTAGCAGTTAAGGCGCATGCCTGCAAAGCCCATGAACCCAGGTTTGATTCTCCAGTTCCCAAATATACATGGTGGGTCATGAATTTGTAGTTCATTTGTAATGGCTAGAGTCCCTGGCATGGCCATTCTCTCTATCTGCCTCTTTCTCCTCCTCTTTCACAAATAGATAAACAAAATATAAAATATATTTTTTAAAAAGTCCTATGCATTCTGGGAAAGGCAAAACCATAGGAATAGAAATTACATCAGTGGTTTCTAGGGACTGGGGTAGGAGTGGAGGGGGAGGATAAATTACAAAGGGGCACAAGCGAACTTTTGTGGGAGGTGGAAATATTCTTTCTTAATTGTGGTGGTGGTTACACAACTCTGTGTGTTTGAAAAAGGGTGAATTTTACTTTGGGAAAATTATGCTTCAATAAAACTTAAATATAGGAAGCCACGTGTGATGGCACATACCCATCATCCCAGTACTCAGGAAGCTGAAGCAGGAGAATTGAAGGCCCTCCTGGGCTTCATAGTGGAATTTTGCAGTAAACCCTCGCAGAACTCCTTTGTACTATGTGAAGGGTGCTGACAGGACAAGCCTAGAAGGCCAGGGTCCCCACACAGTCAAGTAGTTTATCCATTTGATGCTATTCTTACCATTTAGTCTGTATTACATGCCGTTCCTGGTAACTTCCTTAAATCAGTTTATTGATGTGTGTTCCTAGTTTTCCTGTTTACATAGCTTTCCTTTACAACTAGTTGAAAAGCTCAGTGTGGATAAAAAACATCTGTTTCATTTGTTCAGGCCTACAGGAAATGCTTATTACATATTATTTTTTCTTACATTGGAGTGTGCTTTTAAGTTCATTGTCTCCTTTGAGCCTTACACAGGCATCACTGGTCCTCATGTTATTGATGAAGAAACCAAGTAAAAAGCAGTGAATATGGCAGCATCAAAGAAAAGAAGCATGAGATTTGGGTCTTCCCCTTTGTTTGGCCACCAGTGTGATTCGGGGGAATATTGCCCAGTTTCTCTGAATCTCAATTTCCTAATCATTAATAAGAAATAAAAAATTAACACATTGCAGAGATACTGTGAAGATTAAATGAGGTAACACAGATAAAACACTTAGCACATAGCTGTTATTTGCCAAATGGTAGCTATTGGTATCATTTTTACTATTAGAGGAACAAATGTTTCTTCATGGCATTGGCAATTCACAGCCAGTACACACATCCAGATTTCAGTTTCTGATTCCGGACAGTGTGTCTCTCCTGCCATCACAGCACTCAGTGTGCTCTTACTAATTGATCAGTCCAGGACTAACTACCTGCTTAAATGCAGCTATTTATTATTTATGAAACACTCACCATGTGCTCAGCACTATAGACACCAGATATAATAGTGAGTCAAAAGGAACTCCATATCTGCCCTCAGAGCAGAACTCAATGTATATGTACATATATAATTGTTTCATATAGCAAAATATACACAAAATGTATTTCACATACAAATGTCTAAAGAAGAAAGCACTCACATCACCATCACTAAGTAAAAAAGTGGGACATGGGCTGGAGAGATGGCTCAGCAGTTAAGGCACTTGACTGAAAGGCCTAATGACCCAGGTTCAATTCCCCAGTACCCACGTAAAGCTGAATGCACAAAGTGGTGCATGCATCTGGAATTGTTTGCAGCAGCTGGAGGCTCTGGTGCACCCAATTTCTCTGTCTCTCTCCTCTCTCTCTCTCTCTTTGCTTGTAAATTAAAAATGTTTTTAAAAAATATTAAAAAGTAGGACATGGCTAACATCTAGAAGGTGGAATTTGTTCATATTCATTGCTATATAATGCTCTACATTATTCATATTTAGATATCTTTAATATTTCTTCGGAACATCCACAAATATTTGTGAATATTCACAAAAATATACTACTTATTACCTACTTCATTGCTATATCATATTTGTTGTTATACCCCAGCTATGACTGTGCCACATTTTCTCCATTTTACTGTTCATGTACCTTTGAGACATTATGAGTTTGGGTCAATTGTGAAGAATGTTGTTCTGAGAGATAGAGAGAGAGAGAGTGTGTGTGTGTGTGTGTTCTGGAACACGTGCATTTGTGGAAGGGCTCTCTTTCATGGATTTGGTAGAAATCTTTAACTATACTAGATAATGCACAGTGTTTTCCAAAGTGCTCATATTAGATTCATAACAGCAGAGACAATTCCTGTTGTTCCAACCCTCCCAATGCTTGCTATTGTCAGACCTTGTAGGAGTTCTTCGTGTGTTTCATATGTGAGTGCTTAATTTACATGTAATTGATTATTCTATGTGGGATAAGATAGAGTGTGGCATTGTTTTATCTCCAGTGGACACTTGTCTAAGCACCACTTAATGAAAAGGGCACTCTTTCAGTCCTGTTTTCTGGGGTTCCCATGTCATAACTGAAATGTTTCTATCTGCCCAGATCTGTTTCTTGGCTTCCTTTTTCATTCCTCTGGTCTCTGTACTTATATTACCACCATACTGTCTGGGTTAATACAGCTTCATAACATATTTTCATATTTTACTTATTTATTTATTAGAGAGACAAAGAGGCAGTTAGAGAGAGAGAGAATGTCTGTACCAGGGTCTCCGACTGCTGCAAATGAACTCCATCCAGATGCATGCGCCACCCTGTGCATCTGGCTTATGTGGGTCCTGGGGAATTGAACCTGGGTCCTCTGGCTTTGCAGGCAAGTGCCCTAACTGCTAAGTCATCTCTCCAGCCCTGTTTTCATAGTTGATTTAGCAAATATCCTTTCTCCTCTGGTTCTTCACTTTGTACCCAGGCTGTTCTTGGCCGTTTGTGCTTGCATATAAATATAAGATTTTCACACATACACACACACACACACTACATTTTAGATTATTTGAATCTACTAATCTGTTTTGGTTGAACTGATCTTTACATCTTTAGTCTTCCTTGTTCACGAGCATATATGTGCTATCATAATTTCTCTTAAGAAATATTTCTGATTTTTCTATAGCATCCTTACATATTTTGTTAATTTATAAACAGATGTTTTATACTTCCCATGGTCTTATAATTGCTTCTGTCAAGAGCCAGCTATGGGTATGCTGCCCCCACCCATGCACAGTCTCCCCCATTGTCATTGTCCCTCATGTGATGGCACATTGTTACAGTCTACTAACATGCACAGGCACCTCACCATACACCAAACACACAGCTCACCTTGGGCTCACTCTTGGTGCTGTGCACTCCGTGGGTTTGGACGTGTTCAGTGACATGCTTCTATCATCATAGGAGCATACAGAGAATTTTCCCTTTCTAAAACTCTCCTGTGCTTCCCCTGATATTAGTCCCTCCCCTGACCCCTGACAATCACTGATCATCTTACTGTTTCCATAGCTTTGCCCTTTCCAGAGTGTTGTATGGTTGTAATCATGTGGTATGCAGCCTTTTTAGATTGTCCTCTTTCACTTAGTAAAGTGTATTTAAGTTTTGTTTAATATTTTCATGACTTTAATAGAGCATTTCTTTTTAGCACTGAAAAATATTGTCTGAATTACCATAGGTTTCTTCTCTTTTTAAAATTTATTGACAAATTTTATACATGTATATAATGTAGTTTTTAATCAATTTTTCTACTAGGTTGGACGTTTTGGTTGCTTCTAAATTTTAGAAATTGTGTGTACAGATAGTTATTCACTGCTGTAAACTTTCATATACAGTTTTGGTGATGTGCATATTTTGAGGTCTTTTTGGTAAATACCAAGGAATGTAATCAGTGGATTTCATGGTTTGATCATGTTTAGTTTCTCAAGAAACCACCAGTTGTCTTCCAGAGTGACTATGTCATGTTACATTCGCACCAGCCATGCATGAGGATCCCCCCCTTGCTCTGCACCTTGCCAGTATTTGGTACTGTCAGCATTCTGGAGTTTCAGATATGTGTTACGGTGTCTCATTGATATCAACTTGACTTGCATTTTCCTAATGACATTTGATGTGAACATATGATGTGGAACATCTTTTCCTTTGCTTATTTGCCATCAGTCTATTTCCTTCAACAAGAAGTCTGTTGTAGCCTTTTAGCTCATTGTATAAGCCAATTGTTGAAGTTGTTGCATTTATAAATATTAGTATATGTTAACACAAAAAACACAGCTCTCACCTCAAAGGGGATAAGAGATAGTTTATTCTGAAGCCAAATATGAGTGACCATGGCCTGACGACACAGATTTAGGTACCCCAAATTCCACGATCCAATGTGTTAACAATTTCATGAAGGTTTTATAGTTACAGAACAAAAGAAAGTCATAAATCAAGGCATTTTTCAAATATATTGGCTGACCATCAGGTAGGTGGGTCACAGGGAAGCACCCAGGGAAATCCCTACCATAGGCCTCAGATGCTGTCTGAGGACATTCTTAGTCCCTGGGTTGGTGGAAGCTGGGGTCTATCCTGGCATTTCCAGAGTGTTAGTTCAGACTCAGAGGTGGGCAATAAATGGCTATTAAGGGCTAAAGGCAACCCAAGGTAATTTGGCTCCTACTTGTAACATTCCATCTCTCTGTGATCACAGGAGCTTTATCAGTCCATTCAGCCTTCCTGGAAGTAGGTGCAGCAGATACAGGTGTTTTCTGGGAACTTTACTTCATATATACTTTGGATAGTAGTCCTTTTTAGATATGTCTTCTGTAAATATTTCCTTCTAGCCTATGGATTATCTTCTCATTCTCTTAGCAACTACTACTTTGTTTGTTTATTTTTAAATTTGACCACTCTGGGGATTGAACCTAGGACCTTATACATACAAAGCTAACCCTCTGACACTGAGCCACATCACCAGACCCTATTTGTTCTCTTACAGTCCATTTTGCATTTGTTGCTGGTATATATAATACAGTTGTTTTTTGTGAGGTGCTTTCTGCATTCATCAACTTTAATTTTTGTATGGATCCTGAGGCCCAGAGAAAGTAACCTATCTAGGTTCACATGGCTAGCAGTGGAACAATCATGAATGTGATCCTATTTCTCCTGGTTTCCCAAGGAAGACTATTCAGGAAGGGTGGGGGAAGCCAGCCAGGGGAAAAGGAAATAAAATTTATTGGATAGCCTTTGTTTGAGATGCATGGCCAGTTTAACTCTCCTTGGAGATAAGTTCTTGATAGCTCCCATTTTTTAGATGGGCAGAGTGAGATTCAGAGGAGTTATCAAAAAGCACTAGTGGAGGCCCACACCTTAGCTCATCACTAAGGAATGCTCCAAGGCTGGAAGAGACCTATTTGCCCTGTTACTTTGCACCAGACTTCATGCCATCTGTGTTGCAGTTCAGACACTGAAACCTGTGGGCCTCTTGCCTTCCACCATGTGGTCTCCCAGAGCCTGGCCCCAGACAGACCTGGGGTTGCCTCTAATAAAACTGTCCTGGCAGCTCCAAATTCATCCAGGCCTGGTTACTGTCAGCTCTTGGGTGGAGTTCCTACTCCAGGTTCCTGCCCCTCCCCATGGAGGAAATTAGTTCACAACTTGTTGGGTTTTGGGAACCAAATTAGGAGTCATCCTGAGTGTTGTTTCAGTCCTGACTCAAAAACACTGGTTGGGGTTTTACGACTGTGTTTTGTTTGTTATCCCGTGGGCTAGAAAGAATTTATGTATACATCCTTCCTAGCACACCCTCTAGTCTGGTAGACGTGAAGCTGCCTGCACACAAGGGGGTGGGTTGCCGCAAGGATCATGGGGTCCTGCGTTTGTGAACACAGCCCAGGGGTGCTCTGTTCAGTGTGACAGCTTCTTACTCAGCAACACATGGCTCTTCACAGGGTGACAGTAAATTATGCAAGTGCAGAGTTAAACAATGGGGAAAAGGAAAGGACAAACTGGATGTCAGCCTGGATCTGAAATGTGAGCATGTAGACCTCAGCTACTTGTCAGAGGAAGGTCTTTAACAACAGAGAATAGCCCGGAAGTCCAAGTTCAGGGCTGCTTGAGAGAGTGGGCTTGATTGTATACAAAATGTGGATGTTCATTTTAAACTCTGTTTATCAATTCCAGGAGAGTTTTAGAAACTAAGAGAGACATTTACAAAGGAAGTAGTCATACATACAGAATTAGGAAAGTAACTTCAATGCTTCATGCAGGAGCAGTATTTAACCTTTGTCCTAGTGACCCAAGTCATAACTTTTTATTTCTGCTTTATGCTAAAAATTCAGCATCCCTAAGGACAATTGATATGTAGACTATTTGTCCTCCCCCATCCCCAAATGGTCCTGGAATACAATTAACTGTACTTTGATAGGCATTGTGTAATTTTCCTGTCTCTTTACTTGCTGTCATCTGTCATGTCTTTCTGCTTCCAGTGTTCTTCTTCCTCAAGCATTATTCCTCCTCTCCTGCTCTACATTGAATCTACAGTGGCCCAGAAAACTAAATGATTAGGTTTGTCACAATAGTGTGTAGGGCAGGAATAATTAAAATCTAACTGAGGACCCATGGAACGCCTTCAGAAGTGGAATACATGTGCTTTAATGCTTGGGCTTTTCTGCATTTTGGCCTGCTTGTGACATGGGACTGTGTAAGCATGAACTGCAGTGGTGATATGCTACACAAATGGCCGTGATGGTGACGAGGCTGCTGCCACTATGCTCTCCAGCTGCCCAGAGCTCTTCATTGTCTTTCCTCGTTCAGAGCAGAGTTTCAATTTGGGAAACTGCTAGGCAAGTAGCTTCTAGAGAAGAAAAATGTACTCTAATTTGTCACAAAATATGCAGACTGGCTCTAGCAACAAGAAGATGGGCCCTTTCCACAAAATGACATGGCCAGACCTGAGTGAACCCCAGGCTGGGCTGCCTGATAGGCAGAGACATTCTCAAGACCCTGCCCAGTGTTTGGCACTATGGCATCTGTTTATCTGCATAAGAACTTAAAGCTGAGCCAGACCTTCGTGCTACATTTTTGGTCAAGACCCACACTAGCTATTCTTCCAGAGAAGAGAGAATATGAATTTGGCCATTTCAGATGTCGTAGCTGTCCCATGAAACCACATAGTTAACGTGCCTTCCACCATTTATAAAATTTTTCAATCATTTATTTCATTTTATAGATACATGTTGAGCTCCAACTCTGTACTGCACTCTGCCTTAGATGTAGGAACCAAGCTCGTCACATAGGTCTCTGCCCTTGTGAAGGGAGATAGGCAATAGCAAGTAAAATACATCTGTAATAAATGCTGTGGATGAAAATAACAGGGTAAGGGAATAGGAAGTGGGAAGGGGACAGTAGAACTTTAAAACAGTGGTCAGGAAAGACCATGCCATGAAGACGAAATGAGCACCGACTTGTTGGAGGTGAGGGTTTTTTCAGTACACACAGGGGAAGTGTCATTCTTCCAAGTAACTCAGTGTGGATATGACAAGCCACAAGGAAGTTTGCATAGCTGAAGTTACAGATAAAGTAGAAAAATGGGTACTCTTGGGCTGGAGAGATGGCTTATTAGTTAAGGTGCTTGCCTGTGAAGCCTAAGGACCCAGGTTCGTTTCCCCCGTACCCATGTTAGCCAGATGTACAAGGTGGCACATGCAAATAAATAACTTTTTTAAAATGGGTGCTCTTGTTAGGGGTATCTGTGATGTTTCTCACCTACAGTCAGGGATCAGAAAGAAAGCACTAGCACAGACTTGCATAGACCACTGTCCTATGACATTCAGACTGTTATTCTTTGGCATGCAAGGCCTAGTGCGTGTGTGTGTGTGTGTGTGTGTGTGTGTGTGTGTGTGTTTGCAGATGCACACATTCCTTGACACAGAAGGAGCACCAAGGAGGAAGGATCCTTGCCATGAACAGAGAATGTTATCTTGGCACAACTTAAGCAGGAATGGGTATTTCTGGGTAGTCTTTAGGAAACAAACATTGGTAGGCTTCCTGGTCCTGCGGGTCTCCTGCTGGCAAAAGTTCCCATCTCTGGAGTTTCCCCTAGCCCTGGTTCTATCCCTTTTCTCATATTGCTATGGCCAGACCATAAGCACTGGGACTTACAAGAGAATGAAGAGACTGGTTTCACACCCCATTCTGGGTGCTGACCAAAATGTGTTCTTGCCCTTGAGCATGCTCAGCAGACAAGCTTATAATCCAGGTAGAAACCCTAGGGACTAGAACCACAGGACAGTGGTGTCCTAGAGTAACATAAAAGTTGAGTAGTACGTAGGTGAACACATATTACTATGTCCTTAACCATTCTTGCTTGGGTGAAGTTAAGGCAAGAAGGATATTGTTTAAATGATAGATATGATGTTTTAGAAGTGCTAACCCCATGCTATCAGCATGAGTGTGCTGGTTTCCAGCCATGAGTCCCTACTCTCAGAGGTGAGAGAGTTCTTTGGAAGAAGTCCTCTTTTGCCATCCTAGGGACACATTCTCTCTCTCTCCCATTCCCAGGTCCATTTCAGCTGCCACAAATTCTGTACTTCATCTTCCCAATACTTGCCTATCCATCTGTCTCATTGACTTCGGTGGGTGTAAGCTCCTCACTGCCATCCCCTCCCAGTCCTTTCTTTGGGTCTGCTGCTTCCCAGCAGTGCCATGTTTGCCTTTTGCCCAGATGCCCAGCTGACCCACCTCAGATGCTTTCTGTCTACCTTCTGTGTTGGATCTGGATCTCCCTTTGGCTATGAAGACTTGCAACATTGAAGCTCACCACACTGATGCCAAGCTGTTTCCTCTGTGGGATGCCTTCTTCCCAGTATTTGCCCATACCCCTGCCTCCACAGCTGCTGGTGCTGAGGCATGCTGCCTCTCTCTTCCTCTGCAGATCTGACCTGCAAGGGCCAGCTCAAGTCTCCTGTGCTCCATGGGAGTACCTCTGCCTGCTAACCCACACAGTCTGTCTCCATCCTCGAAATGGATTTATATCTGATGTCTGTAGCACACCATTAGAGGTTTTTCACATACTGTCACTGTCCCATAGAAATGATTCCTTCATCTGCTCAGGTGTTGTAGATACATAGGTACACGCATATGTGCTATGACCAGCACTGAATGCTCCTGATTACCAGCCAGCTCTGTGCAGAAGCTTTTTGCAGAGAAGCAGTTTAAACAAATGGTGAGGTGCCAGCTTTGGTGTCAGCCCTGCCTGGGTTGATCCCTTCTGTGCTACCTTCTAGCATATGACCTTGCAGAAATAAGTTTAAGGTTGATTCAAAATAGTGTAGAAATAAAGCCTTTAGGTAAAAAGCTGGGCATGTCAGTGCTAAATGAGACATCTGTATCTTCCCCTTCAAGGCTCAGGGATCATTGTGGAAGAGGGGGTGGAAAGAATGTAAGAGTCAGAGAATAGAGAGGACGTCTGTAGAATACTGTCTTCCGGACATGGCATGGCTCTTGTAACCATGATCTCATAGCAGTTGTCATTCCCTACACATGACATGTACAATATTGAGCCCATCAACATTCATTCCATCATGGATGATGAAGGAATGCATGAGGCTCCCATCCCCTCCTCAGAAGTTATTGATAGTTAATACTTACTGAAGGAGCAAGAGATATGTTTTTCAGTGGCATAGCCACTGGTAAGTTGCACATGTTCTGGTAAATAATCCCAACCCATGGTCGTGCAGGCAACCCTGACTAAGCTCAGTGAAACAACCCTCACACACATACATGCATATGACATCAGAGAAGAAGAGGGATCAGTTGGGAGGAAGAAGGTGTTCAGTAAAAGAGGATAGGAAGGGAAGGACATGAAAATGTAATAGGAGGTGATTATGATCAAAGTACATTATACACATGTACAAAAACTGTCAATGCAAAAGTGTAGTGTCTCATGCTTGAAATCCTAGCATTCAGGAGTTTGAGGCAGGAAGATTGCCATGAGTTCTAGGCCATACTGGGCTACAGTGTGAAAACCTGCCCTCAAAAATTTAGGGCAGTATTTGGCCTACTGCTAGTAACATGAAAAATAACTGGATGCTGTTGCTCACTAAGTGGCCAACATTTTACATGTGTAGAATTCAATTTCTCATGTAGACTATAAACCTCCTGTGGAGAGAACCCCAATTCATACTCTTCGTAGGTCCATGGTACACAGTGAATACTCAAAGTGAATTTACATAATAAAGTAGAGGGGCCCTTGTTTACACTGTGATGGCTTTTCTCATACATTAGTTGTTAGAGGAAGCTTATGGAACATTTCAGTTTATGTTCATATGTTGCAGTTACCTTCTCTTTGCTGGGATAAAGCACCTGATGGGAAGAAAGGTCTTTATTTATTTATTTGAAAGAGAGAGGCAGATAGAGAGCATGGGTCCACAGGGCGCCCAGCCATTGCAAACTCCAGGCACATACACCACTTTGTGCATCTGGCCTACGTGGGTACTAGAGAATCAAACCTGGATCCTTAGGCTTCACAAGCAAGCGCTTTAACTGCTAAGCCATCTCTCCAGCTCAGGAAAGATTTTTTTTTTAATTTTGTCTTTTAGTCTCTAGGAGAAGCTCCATGATGATTAGAGAAAGCATGGCATAACAGAGTCTGGACATTACCTCTGTCACAGCAGATGGAAAACAGCAGCAGGAGAGTGAGCCAAGTAGCAGCAAGGAGGAGCTGGCTATGACACCCCTAAGCTCACCCCAGTAACCCGTCTGTTGCAGTTAACTTTTCATTGCTGGCACAAAACACCTGACCCAAAGCAGCTTGTGGAAGAAAGGATTTATTTGGCTTACAAACTTGAGGGGAAGCTCCATGGTGGCAGGGAAAGGGTGGTATGAGCAGAGGCTAGACATCATCTGTGCCACAGCAGGTTGAACCACCACAGCATGAGAAGGAGTCACACACTGGCAAGGGGAATATAACACCCACAAGCCCACCCAACAACACAGCACCTACAGCAAGTATCCAGTTCTCAAATTGCCATCTGCAGGGAACCAAGTATTGCAAACACATGAGTTTATGGGGACATGTGATTCAAACCAGCACATTCCACTACTGGCCCCTATAAATGGATAACCATTCATGATATAAAATGCAGTGCATTCAGTTCATCTTTAAAAGTTTCCATAGTTTTTATTGACTTCAACCCTGTTCAAATATCCCCATAGTCCAAGGTCTCTTAATTATAAGCCTGTAAATGCAAAAACCCATAATGACACAGAGTAAGCATTCACACTGCAAAAGATGGCATTATGCATAGCAAGGAAAGACTGAACCAATGCAAGATCCAAAACAAACAGGGCAAACATCAAACCTTGTAGCTCCAAGTCCCACACTTGTAACCAGTGATTGCTCCTCCAGCTGGACTGCTTACAGTCTGGGGAGCAATCCATTCTGATCCAGTAGCTTTCCTTGGTAGCCATCCCATAGTCTTGGCAATTCTAAAACAGTTCTGGGGTCTCCATTGCAAGCCACAGTTCATCCTCATAGCTCCCTAGGGTCTCCATGCAGGACCTCCAACAACCCTGCTTCACATTGCCTGTGACCATTTCCAAAAAACAAACCACATTGCAAATCCAGTGACCCTTACATTCCTGTATTTGTTATACTACATATAACCAACTGGGCTACCAAATTTAATCCAGCAGGCAATAAAACAGACTTTGAAGATGAGGAAACTACTTTAGCATCAGGCCCCCTACTTTCAAAAGAGGCAGCATTCTTTCTGTTGTACCAATGCAGAACAGCTGGCCCAACCCCAGTGGTATTAATCTCTCAAAGCTGAAGTGGTGGTAATCTTCAGCCTGAACTTTTAGTTCTTTCTGTGCCATATCCTTCTACTTACACCAGTCCATTTCTTCTAATTCATCCCTGCACAAGTTCTTAGGACCCCACTCCACCAGTACAAGTTTTCTGTTGTAGTTACCTTTTCATTGCTATGATAAAACACCCAACCAGAAGTAGTTTGTGGGAATAACGCGTTTATTTCAGGCTCACAGATTCCAGGGAAAGCTTCATCATGGTAGAGGAAACTGGTTCACTTCATCAGACATCCATAGCAGAGAGAGAAAGAGAGATAGACAGAGAGCATTGCCAGCAAACATGAGTTGACTCTGAACTTACCATAGAGCTGGACTCCCCCTCCAGGTCCACCCCTGGTAACACACTTCCTCCAGCAGGGTTCAAGCCAAGGACTATGTAGGAAACCTGATTGCACACTGAAGCTATGGGGACATCACATTCAAACCACCAAAACATGATATATATTTTATTTTTGTATTTGGGTCCCCCAGTGGGTTAAGGATTGTTGAACACAGGAGAGCACAGCTCTTTATTATTTACTGTATGTGGGAGTAAGGAAGGCATATTCCCTCCTATTGATGACACTCCCATTGTTGATGACCCCCTCTCCTTTGCACAGCCCAAACCTGAACCTCTGCTGCCTTTCCCAGTATGTCTTAAAAGTTCTCAGCCCTTTCTAGTGCTAGGGCCAGGTCTAAGCAATAGAGGAAGGTCGGGAGCCTCAGCTAATCTTCTTGGGACAATAAGTCTACAAAAAAATGTCATCTTGAGCATGGCGGTTTTACAGGTTATGATCTGTCAAACCCATTGATCTATACATGTAAGATTTGTGTGTTTAACTCTATGTAAATTCTGTATAATTTAAAAAATATACTCATAATGTTTTCTGTTCAACAAGGAAGGCCCAGGAAACTAAGCAGTGCCTCTCTGAGTCTACCACCTCAGAAGAGATCAGTTGTGCCAGGAGTGGTTAGGGGGGTTAGTACAGGGAGGGATTTGAAACCTCCAAAGAGAAGGTATACCCAACCAACCTCATTTTCCCTACTCAGCTGTTAAGTAGTGACCATCTGTGAACTTCCTTCATCCTTCACATTTGCTCCTTGGAAGAGCTGTCTCAAACTGCCCTGTGCAAGAGTTCATGGCCACAGCTCATACTTCAGCACAGACCTGCCTGGCATTGTGAAAAGAAAGGGTTCAAGTCCCAACTTTGCTGCCTTTTTGACCCCTTACCAGTCTTATTCCAATGCTGACAATACCAAATGAGATCATACATGCAAAAGGCCTACAGATGTGAGAACCCAAGGTGTAGACGGACTGTCAACCTAGCAGTTCTGTGTGCAGGTTCTAGAGGGTGAATACCTGGATCATTGCCCTTCCACTGATGGCTGTGTGACCTTGCCAGCTAATTATCCCCTTGGTACCTATATTTCTTCAGCTGTGAAATGAAATAATGACACTGGATTGTACTCAAGATTAGCTGAGTTTATCTATAGGAAGCACTTGTCCCATAGTTCAGCTATGCATCTAATATCACCATGGACAAGGCTCTCTCTTTGGCCTAGGAACAGAATAAAATAGGGCAGGCCTTGTTTGAATAAAACTGTTTCATGTACCAGCTGTTTTCCATAACTTGTGGCTTGAAATTAGTTTTTTTTTTGCTGTATGTGGTAAGTTTTCCCATGCCAAAATCTTTAATCTTCTGAGTTTACCTGATAAACAAAAGGCCCCTGTGACATGTCCTTCAGTCTTTTGCTGCAGCATCAGTTGTGAGCACTGTGATTTACAATTCAGCAAAAAAGTAACAGACTGGGTATTCTTGTTCAATTCAAGGTGATTGCTGCATAGTCATTTTTAACAGGACACCAGATTTAGCTAAATGCTTCAGTGAGGTAATGTGCATATTAAATTGAGGATGCTGGTGTTATACTGGTTGAAAATGAGGTGTTAGCTCTTCATCTGACTTTTTTGAATTGTTGGAACTAACAATGTAAAATAACTGCTGTTGGGGTTTGTATTATGATCCAGTTATCTTGAGTGTATATTTATGATATTCTAGGGTTTGCAAAAAAAATAATTTTGAAGCTGTGCTTAGCTCCAGCTGGGTCAGGAAATGCTCTCAAATATCCCACCATAATGTCCCTCTTACTTTTTTCCTTGCTAGAGATGAAGAAAGAAGTCTCATTGTATGGAGTAGTACTGCTATATTCCTAAATTCAGTACTCATATGTTTCCCAACTCCCTGAATGAATGAAGTCCATCTGGACTTGAGGCATTTCTGGGTAGGTGAGGAAGGATCATCCATCACCTAACTGTCTTTCAATGCTTACCACTATGTGAATTATGAGTTGAAAGCAGGAGTTGAGGTGACAGTATCACTGAGGCTCCCCTGCAGTAGGTTGACGAGGGAGATTTTCAATGTATAATTCTCCCATAAAATGAGAAATGATGAGACCTCATGAACTCAGGGCCCAGCCACACCATCTACCATGACATCCGGCTGTATGGACCAGTGCTTAAACAGGGCATTCTCTCTGCATCCCCAAGAGTTTGACAGTAACTTGCTGACTGATTCCTAGGATACCCTCAAAGCCCAGTGTGATCTGACCCTTGTGTTTCCAGCCTCATTGCTTGCCAACTGTCCACCCTACTTCTGTGGTTTAACTGAACTGGGCTCCCTTCACTGTGGCAGACTGTGAGTACTTTCATTATCTCCAGGCCTTGTCCATCATGGAGCCCCTTCTTCCTGCTATTAGTTTGTCCAAATCCTATTCACAGACCACACCTCAACATAAATGTTGCTTCACGGAAATCCCCACTGAGCCCACAAACCACTGGTGCTCCAGTAGCACGTGAAATGGACCAGCCATTGCTTTACACTGCTTCTTCTGTTGGCTTTTCAGTGGTGGATATGTACGTACACACTATGTAAAATGTGAAAGACTACGCTGAGGGAAGGTGCTTAGTTGGAGCTGTTCCTATTTCAACCCTTTATCTGCAACTCTGAGCCTACCCACTGCACCCTAGAAATATCACAGGGGCATGCCTAGCTCATACAAAGAACTTAGTTGCTGATGGAGATTTGGAATGGGTTTAGTGGTGTTTCTAGGCCTTTGCCCATGCTTTTCTGTCACATTGGGTCTGAAGTTGAAGCCACCACATTGGGTTTCAGTTTGCTGTTTCTAATCCTTCCTATTCCCTTGCCTTCCTGGTGCTCCAGAGACCTGGCATAGAGTCATCACCTAGCCTTCCACCTTCTGGCCAGTCCCAGCTCATGAGAAAGTCTCTGAATAGTGAGGGATCTGCTGGGCTCCACTAAGGCACCCATCCTTTCTCTGCTTACAGCAAAAGTCTTCTTCAGGGCCCCTCAGTTTGTCAGAGCTTCATGACTGTACACCTTCCAGAAAACCATGCTCATTAGAAGACTTTTTGTTTTAATACTTTCTATTTTTATTTATTTATTTGAAAGAGGCAGAAAGAGAGAGAAAGGGGAGAGAGAGAGAGAGAGAGAGAGAGAGAGGACGCTCCAGGGCTTCCAGCCACTGGAAATGAACTCCAGACACATGTACCACCTTGTGCATCTGGCTTATGTGGGTCCTAAGGAATCAAACCTGGATCCTTTGGCTTTGCAGACAAGTACCCTTAAATGCTAAGCCATCTCTTCAGCCCAAGACTTTTTTTTAAGTAGACATTTGGAGATTGAACCCATCTTGTGGCCTATGGTGTAGGCCACTGCACAGTTGCCACATTTGCCTTTTCATGTTGCTTCTTCAAGGCTCTGGCCTCCTCTGAAAGAATCCCGAAGTCCCTGCTCATGAACCAGCCCTTCAGAGAGAAGCCTCTGGAGAGGTGTGTGAAACGCTGGGGCAACAGGGATGGTGCCACCTACTGCCCATGTCTCCTGTAATGCCTTCTGGTGGTTGAGTGAGGCCCTGCCTGAGGTTCTCTAAGGCCTGAGAATCTGAATGCCTGAGGCTGAGAAGACCTTCATCTGCCCCAAAGTCCACTAAGATAAAGGAGGATTAGATAATATTAGACTGGTACTGTTGAAAGAAGGAGTAAGTGGAACAATACTTGACAGCCATTGACAAGGCTCTTTCACACCTCCATGCCTTGGACAGATGAGTAGGAGAGATGTCTTTGGCCTCTTTTTCCAGGTAAAGAAACTAAGATTAGAGACATACCTAAGACCAGGTCCCAAGCCTCTTGGGTCCCAGCCTAGGAAATCTACATTTGCCTGCAAAAATAAATAAATAAATAATTACTCTACCAAGGAGAGGGGAGACAAAAATCACCTTGGAAGGTTCTCCTAGAAATGTCCCTTTGGAAAATCATTTACTAAGAACCAGATTCCAAGGTGGGCTTCAGGCTTCCAGAGCAGAATGACAGAAAGAACTTTCTTTCTCCCGTGAGTATCGTCAGCCTCCTAGAGAACTTAAGTGAGATTCTTAATGATTCTTTCCACAGACTTCTTCAAGAAGATAATGGAACCTATGGTCCTGCACTTTTTATTTGAAAAATCAAATATTAGTATACAAGGGTTGTTTGTATCACCTCCAAAATTCATGCCAAACTTTAATCCCCAATGCAACAGTATGATGATCTGTGGCCTTTAGGAAGTGAGTAGGCCCTGAAGGTTTCAACCTCACAGGTGGCGTAGAAGATAGATAGGGTCCAGGTCACTCCTTTTGTCCCTTTTTGCCCTTCACCTGTGTCTTGTGAAAATGTAGCAGCAAGGCCATTAGCAGACAACTGAGTGTACCTTGTTATTCCTGTCCTCTAGATCTATGAGAAAATAAGTTTCTGTTCTCTCTTAATTACCCAGTCTCAAGTATTTTGTTATTGCAGCACAGCATCTCCCAAAGGCAATCAGGACATGACACACCCTGCCTCAAGAGTTCACATGTTATAGATTAAGAATCCCTAGACCAGATGATGAGATTATAGCCTTGTTCTTTGAGACCAGTTAGTTGTTAAATCTCCAAAGGCCATTTGTCATAGCAGAAGGCAAAAGCATTGGTATGATGTTTGTGATCATGGCCATCACTATTAGAGCAGTTTTAAGCAAGGCAATATGTCATGATCTTTGATTTTTTCCATCCAATTGTGGGAACGGGACAGAGGGGTGACCAGCACCAGAGCCAGCCATGGTTGATTGGACCTCAAGGCTCCACTTCTGTTGAGGGATGGCAGGAAGCCAGGTGGGACATTAGGGAAACTTAGGAAAAGAGCTGGAAGTCAAGCCCAGAAGTTTTGCAAGGGGATTTAACAGGGTGCTTAAGAGAGCTCAACTTGAGATGAACGGAAGGTTTAGAAAACCTTTATAAGGTCTTCCTAAATGATGCTGACAGCTAAGAGTGGCATGCCCCTGAGAGTCTATGATTATCTCGCAGGAGACATCTTTATGGGAGCCTTATTAAGCGCAGAGCATGTCAGTGGGAGGGAGGGAGGGAGGGAGGGAGGGAGGGAGCAGCAGCATGCTTACAGCTCTGGAGGGCAAGTGAGGCAGCTCCTCAGTTTGCAAAGTGCTTTGCAGACCTTTTACCTCTTTCTGCAACAGACACGGGAGGTTGATGGAAAACGCCCCTGCTTGGATAGTAGAGCACTGAGGTTATCAGAGTACAGGGCGGTGGGCTGCCCATCTGAAGGTATCCTTAGCATAAATACCCGAAAATGGCCTGGAGTTTGCCCCTCTACAAGGACAGAGGTTGATACCATAATTTAGGTAATCTAGATTAGAATGTGTACTCTTTCCCCAAACCCTGGAGTCCTATCATCCTCAGGGTTGGTAGCCTCTTGGACAAAGAGAATACACACCATCTCCCGTCCCCCATAAGACCTTCCCCCTCACGTGTGCTCACTGGGTGCAGGAAATCCCTGCAACCCCACTCAAGGCTGGAGGCATGACTTGTGAAATAGCTTCTGTCCTGCATGTGTGAACAAGGATGTGCACAAATGAAGCAGACCAAGGAAAGCCCAGGAGAGAGGTCTTCGGAGAGCATTTAGTCCAGCTTCGTCATTTGACACTTGGGGAAACGTGACACAGCTTTACAACCAGATTATAAGGACTGACAGTGAGGGCAATAATGGTGTTTTAGTGCTGCCTGTGCCAGTCCATGGTTGACTGGTTTTATTTTGAGCATTCTTTGAAATGAGCATCATACCATAGCTGAGAATCCACATGATGCATAAAGGCTTATATTGAGTAATGCCAACACCCAGCTCCAGCACCTCTTGGGAATATAACTGCTCATTTTCTCTGCAGCCATGCCAAACTACAAATGATTTTATGGCTTAAACAACACATATGTGTTTTCTTGTAATTTTGTTGGTCAGAGTCTGGTATAGGACTCACCAGGCTAATATCAAGGTACCAACAGACTGTCTCCCTTTTTGGGGTCTTTAGAAGGTGGAACACCTTTCCCATTGTTTATGATTATTGGCAGAATTTAATCCCTTGCCCCTGAAGAACTCCCCCTTTTCTTCCTGGCTGTAAACAAAAGGCTGTTCCTGCTTCTAGAGGTGACTGTCACATTCCTGGGCTCATGTCATCCCTTTCTCTCTATGCAGCCAGGAAAGTTTTCTACTTGTAAAGAATCATGTGATTAGACTGGACCCACCCGGATCATCCAGGATAATCTCTATAGCTCATAACCTTAATGACATCAAAGTCCCTTTTGCCATGTAAGATTCTGAGGATTAGGATATAGACATCTTTGGGAGGCCATTAGTCCACTCATCACAGTGACCTAGAGAAATGTGGTTGACTTCTTGATTTGGGTAAGTGGGGAGAACATGTTTCCCAGTTTGGGTTCTGTAGATTGAATATGCACTGTAGCTTCTGCAGACTGGTATCATCTATGAGAACTGTTCTCAGCAGAAACCTTCTGTGCAATTGAGCAAGCTGATACTTAGAGATGCTGTTACTGAATTTCATAAGGAACAAGATTCAAAACTTCCTAAAAGGACTGAAGAGATGGCTTGGGCCTTAAGGCACTTGCCTTTGAAGCCTAAGGTCCCAGGTTTGATTCCCCAGGACTCACATAAAGCCAGATGCTCAAGGTGACACATGCATCTGGAGTTTGTTTGCAGTGGCTGGAGACCCTGGCATACCCATTTTCCCTTTCTGTCTGCCTTTTTTGTCTCTCTCCTCTCTCAAATAAATAAATAAAAATATTTTTTTAAAAAGCCGGGCGTGGTGGCGCACGCCTTTAATCCCAGCACTCGGGAGGCAGAGGTAGGAGGATCGCCTTGAGTTCGAGGCCACCCTGAGACTTCATAGTGAATTCCAGGTCAGCCTGGGCTAGAGTGAGACCCCACCTCGAAAAACCAAAAAAGAAAAAAAATATATTTTTTTTAAAAAAGAAAACTTCCTGAGAGAAATAACTGCATTGTGTTCAATATATATTTTACTGACTCTGTGGATGCTGTGTAGAGCCCGGATTAGATCCCCAGTGTCCATGACAGTATACACAGTAGACACGAAGTACTCACTGTCCTGCCAATGAATTGGGTGACTACACCACTACTTTCATAGGTGAAGTCACCAGTTCAAGCCTCTCCTTTTACCCTCTGGGAATCCACAGCTCAGTAGCAAGGGAACTGCCTAGGTCACAACTGATGGTAGAGCCCAGCATACAGCTAGCACCTCTAGCCTGCACGTCTTTTTTGACCAGGCTTATTCCACTTCCCTAGACCCTATGGCATAAGCCAAGCCAGAGGCTAGTGAGAGGGAGAGAGGCGTTGCTTCTACATTAGCCCATGATGCAGATGCAGAAAGAGGAACTAACATGGGAGAGGGCTCCACACTATCCCCTTAGAGGCAGCCTCTGTCTGTGCCCTGTCCTTGGGCTTCCCCAGATCTGAGGCAGCTCCCTGACAGAGCAGCAGCCAGATGCCTTGTGCCTGCCTTAACCTTCCTTCCTTTGACAGAAGACAGCATGATGCAATCAGACTTGAGTTTTAGCCTGCCCAGTTGAGAGCTTTATGGGATTGAAGACCATTTGTTGCCTTAAGACTCGTTTTTTCTACTGTAATTCATCTAGACACCTTCTAGCCTCCCAAGTGATGGCCTTGGATTTTAGTCCCTTTGAGGAGGATTTGAAGAACACTCATATCACTCCCAGGGTTAGAGCTGAGCTGTTATCCTAAGGGCTTCCTAGCTCTACTGATAGCCCATAAGATCTCCTTGGGCAGCTGGTATACCCCCCCCCCCACCTCCATGGAAGCCAGCTAAGGCAGGGCCAGCTGGTGACCAGTATCTCTGGCCCCTGAGATAGTACCAGGCTGCCCCTGGCACAAGCTCCACGAGAAGCTTCTCTGTTTCTGCAGAGCAGGACGTGACACTTCACTTAGGATGTGCTGCTGTAATCCGGGCTCTGTGGTCTGTCTGAAGAGGGTTGAGTGAGATCTGGAATATATGAATAGTACCTGGAAAGGGAACTAGTATGTGTTCCTATTATACACCAGCCCAGGGCATGGCACTGCTGTGCCTTGCTTACTGTCACCAATCCCTTGAGGCAACTATGATTCAACAGGTTTGCAGATGAGGAAATACGGACTGAGAGGGAGTGACTGGTTACTTGGGAGATGCTAGCAGGAATTATCTGGGCTCTCACTGATCATGCATTAGTAAGGTCAGCATCCACTTGTGTATGTACCCTATCCAGAACCTGTGGGGCTCAAGCTATCTCTTCCTACTTGATGGGGAGTATGGCAGTTGTTTTAGCAAATGGGGACTGAGTAAAGTAGTGGTGTAGTCACCCAATTCATTAGCAGGACAGTGAGTACTTCGTGTCTACTGTGTATACTGTCATGGACACTGGGGATGCAGCTCCCTTAGAAAGCTGTGTAAAGAAAGGATATGGAGAGACAAGAGTAGATGAGAGACTAGAGAGGAAGCCATTGTGGCCTTTCATCTGGGAGAGAGATGGTGGTAACTGGGACTAGGGTTGTGGCAGTGGGCTATGAGGAATTTTATTAGAGTCAGGCAATATGTTGGAGTTAGAATCAATGGGACTTATTTATGATAGGACAGAGGTATAACGACAAAGCGGAAGTGGTGGAGGGAAGCCCTTGTTTGCAGTTTACCCTGCTCTGTGGTATGGTGTTCTCACCATCGCTCTATCTTACAGTGAACAACATACACTCTGCTCTGATGAGCTGGTAGGAGGCAGCCCAGTACAGAGCTGCATCAGGTTGTGTTGAGGGTGAGGAAGCAAGGATTAAAGCATGTTCCCAAGTCTTGGGCCTAAGTAGCTGGGTGAATGCTAAGCCATCTACTAAGGTGGAAACAGCCAGAGGTAGAGAGAAAGATGTGGCAGTGGTGGGAAAGTGTTTTAGTTCTGCCATGTTTATTTTTAGATGTCTAGAATTCTGCTTAATAAGTTCTGGCCATTTGCATACTTTGTTTTATCTCATTTAAATCCTATTTCTTTCAATAACTGAGAGCTTGGTGGTTTCTTCTCCATTTATAGGACAATAGATTGAGGTTGGAAGGTGGCTAAGAAATTTGATCAAGGTTGTAAAGCCATTAATGACAGAGCTGAGCTTGAACTTGGTTGGTCTTGACTGCCCCACACTGACCCTTGGAAATACCATCCTCAGCTCTATGCCACATTTTGGGGATTAGAAAAGTAGGGTTTTAGGAAGTTTTGGAACTGCCTTCAGACCAGGGCAGAGATCATAGAATGGCTGGTGGAGACCATGCCCCACCCTTAGATGTGTGATTTTTTGTTGTTTTGGGGTACAGAGGGAAATAGAAGAAAACACCTTTTTTGTCTATCTCATTTTTTTTATTACCCTGTGTGGCACTTTAAAAATAAGAGGAAGATGAAGAAGGAAGTGTGATTGCCTCAGACTAGTGTGTGTTCCCTGCGCACAGGCTCCTCACTTCCCCTGATTTGTCACCATCTTCCCACTTGACACATGTTTCTTGCTTGGCCCAGGATCCTCCACTGCATCTCTTGTGCTAAGAGTAGCTAAGGTTTAGTGGCCTTTGTGGGCTGTTTCTTGGCTTAGTCCTTGATCCTCACACCTCAGGGTGTAGGCACATGGTTCCACACCTATCCTGGCCTTAAGCCTGTCTATTATTGGACCATGGAGAGCTGCCCCTCTCCTGACCAGCACCAGCTACTGAAGGCATCCTAACTTCAGTGGTAAGAACTGGGATCTTTCTGACTCAGTGGCTCTGAACTACCCCACTTTTCTCTGGCTGTGCTCTTGTTATTTTGTTAACATAGTGAGGCCTGGAGGCACTGTTTTTCTGTTGGCTGCCTTTTGGACTTTCTGCTGAAATAATCAATTTAATGGTGCTGTTTGGCATCATCAGGCGTGGCTGGGTCTCAGTGAATGCTGCTGTAAAGTGGAGAAGCACACAGCTGCTGCCTAAAAGCCTCTCCCTGGCTCCCTGGGAGTGGGAGGCGGCATTCCCTGCCAGGGCAGTGCCAGGATACCGTGCCTGAAACAGCATAGTAAGACTGACAGGAAGGTCTCTCTGCAGAGGTGGTATGACCAGGATGCCAGGGCTGATGGAGCTTTCCAGAGCCAGGGAGAAAGGCTGCCCACCTGCCCGCCTGGCTCAACTGGGCAGTTCATAGGCTTCAAGTGCAGCCAGAGAGGAAGGTGTCACCAGGCGGAGTCAGGGCCACACTGGGCTGCACTAGATAGGGAGAGATACACATAGAGAGTAGCAGGCCTTGCCAGACATTCCTCCTATGGATTCTTTAGTGAAAGATATCTGAGATGCTATCTATAGCTTTAGATTGTGTATAAGGACAATTAGAAACATATACGAAAGTTAATTTAAGCTGGCTGGGGTGGCACAGAGGCAGAGGTAGGATGACTGTGAGTTCAAGGCCACCCTGAGACTACATAGTGAATTCCAGGTCAGCCTGGACTAGAGTGAAATCCTATTTCAAAAAACAAAAACAAACAGTTAATTTAAAATGACCATAAGTGGGAATTACTATTTCCATGACTCTGTGGGTTGTCGTGGTTTACCTGTCCCATCCAGCCCCACTCTGACTTGAGCCTGCAGGAATTGAGCATCGTGCAGTGGGAAAAGCACAGAGTGGTCAGAAAAACCTCTGTCTGAGTCCCTCCCAGTTGCTATGGGCTTCACTTCCTTCAGGTCTGGGGAAGTGTCTCTTTCTTAGGTCACTTCAGACTAGATGATGTAAGTTAACATTCCACTCTTACCATCCATTCTACTGCCTCACTTTATACTGCTTCAAAGTACTTAGCACTAGTGCACACTTTTGTTGCTGCTGCTGCTAGCCATCTTCCCCATATATCTTTTGTGAGAGCAGGAATTATCTATTGCTGGATCCCTGGCACATAATAGGAGCTCAGTAAGATTTTGGTGATTGACGATTGAATGAATTAACTTTATCTTTACTAATACTACTTGTTCGAATTAAGTGTGTCTCCCCCCCCCCATAAATTCATGTCTTCTGAGTGCCAGGTCCCCAGCTGGGGGCAATTTGGGTAGTGGAGTCTTGATGGAAGAAGTGTGTTGCATGGGGTGAACCTTGATGGTTTATTAGCCCTAGCTTGCCAATGTTAGTTGGCACACTTTCCTGCTGCTGTTGTCTACCTGATGTTGGCCAGGAGGTGAGCTCCAGTCTCTGCTTATGCCAGGTTTTCCCCTGCTATCATGGAGCATCTCCTCAAGTGTGTAAGACAAAATATATAGCCTTCCTCCCACAGGCTTCTTTTGGTCAAGTGTTTTCTGCCACAATGCAACTTAATAAACTTTTGTGTGGAGGGAAATTAAAAGTGACTTTATTATTGAAAGGAAGATTTAGAGGGTGAAGGTAGAAACCTTTTGAGAAATATCAGGTTTATTGAAAAACTCCATTTTTGTCTTTACCCATGGTGAAGGTCAGCAGCAATAGCATCTGAATCCCTTCTGACTACTAGGCACTGTCCTAGGAAGGATGGCTGGGTGGAACTTAATTTTAATAATAACACAACTGCCAATAAACTCAAATCTGTCTAATTCCAGAGTGTATAAAGCCATGGCTGGCAGATAGCAAGTACGCAGTGAGTGTCAGTAGAGTTGGAGAAAGCCAGGCTCTTCTCACTCCTACTGCTGAGCCAATCCTCCCACAAGGAAGGGAAAGCAGAGAGGCCAGGGAGGATAGAACCTGTCATCTGCAGGGGGCTCCTCCAGTTGAGTGTCTTGGACATCTGTGTGCTTTCTTTCATGTGACTATGCACCCTTCTCACATAACTAAACAAACTCTGCCTTCTTTTACTATTAAAATGGTGCTTTTGATTATTTAGCCACTTAGAGTACAAAACTTTAAAAAAAAAAACAACAAAACAAAACAAAAAACTTCAGCTAAAATTGCTACCTAACAGTTACCTCTTGGGTGGCTTTCTCCTGTTGCATGTTTTGCATGACTAGTCCAACGTGCAAAGGCCGTGGCAGGCTGGTTTCTTCCATGACCCGCTGCAAGGTCCCATGCCATTTGTCCTTGTGTAAATACGGCCTGTCTGGAGGAAGCAACACATTCACTTTTGAGCCTGAACCACCTGTTGTTTCAGACCTGGGTGATGGCTGCAACAGGAGGAACAGGGCCTTCAGCAAACAGTGCCTGGCTGGTCCCCTAGTAAGGGTTACCGCTCAAGCAGGCTGTACAGCCTGGCTCTTGATATTCCATCAGAGTGGGCAGGGAGAGGCACAGAGGGTAGAAAATATCCAGAAGCTGTTGGAATAAACTTTATACCTTATTTTATTTCCCAAGTGATCTGTGAAATGGACCACTGAGATTCAGCCCACAGGAATTTGATGTCAGATGGATAAGGGCCTCACTGGGTTATAGTTTCAGTGATTGGGTTTCCAAGCATCGTCTCTATTGTGTGAGCGAGGGATGCAAGACTTGCACTGGCTTTTAGATAAAGTTTCATCACATCTTGTGCCATTACCTCTTCCTGGAAACCTAGTCCACGCATGGGTGTCAGATGGGAAGGCATCAGAGAACATCAACCACTAGCGTTTCTCCAATGGGAAACTGAGATCCAGAGACAGAAAGGGAGGTCCCACCTCTCTGTAACTTGGATTCCTATTTGTTAGGAAACAGCTGAGTCTCCTCTGGTTAATCTCCACCCCATGGATGTGTCATAAAACCAGGACTCAGACACAGAAGTGAGGAGGAGAAGGAGGGACAAGTGCACAAACCGCCATCCCTGGCAGCTAGACTCCTCTTCATGAAAGACCTAGACCAGCTCCTCAGTGGCCAGGCCAGGTCCATGGCTGACAGCACACTTCCCAGCCCTCAGAAATCTAAGATGGGATGTGGGCTCTAAGCAGAGTTTCTTATACTCAAGGGATGGACTCCACCTGTTCAAGTCTCTGTCTATAATGGCAGTGCTCATCACTTACTGTCCCCATACTCTGCTGACTTCTGCCCCATGTGCCCACACCTCTCATGCATTCATTTATTCCTTTCTGGTTTCTCTTTCAGAAGTAAATGCCTCCTGAGAGTCAGGCCAGGGTCTGTCTTATTCCCTGCTGTATCCCCACACCTAACAGAGGACCTGGGGTATGTTCTGTGAACAGAGGCTAGAGAGATGGTGGGATGGGAGGGAGTAACTAGGAGGGACTGGGAGCACTGGGAAAGTGGGGTGACTGACTGGGTCAGGGAAGAAAGTGGACACTTCTTCCTAGAGCATGTAAACACATCAAAGTGTAGACTGAACAGGTTCATCTGTAAGCCTTTCAAAAGTTACCAGGCTTGGTATGTACTAGGCACTGACACCTCAAATCAAGAGCTCTGGAGCCTCCACTCCTATGTCTATGGAACAGGGCCCTTGGAAACTAGAGCCAGGTTCAGGCAAAGCTGTGTCTCAGTTACAGTGTCATCCATACGACTGTCTGTCAGCTCTTCTTCCAGCTAGTTGGCAGGTCAGAGAGAAGATGATAATGTGAAGGCTGAAGAGGTATCCAGACCATCTGGTTCATTCCTGTCTGTTGGACGAGTGAGAACTGATGCTCAGAGAGTAAAGACTCCACCCAGGGACACACAATAAGGCATTGACAAATGCCTGCTTTAAAGGTTTATTATCATTATTTATTATTATTATTATTATTATTATTATCCTTCTATAGCCTCCTCTACCAAAAAGAAAGAGAAGGAAGGAAGGGAAGGGAAGGAGGGAAGAAGAAAGGGAAGGAAGGGAGGGAGGGAGGGAAGAAGGAAGGAAAGAAGGAAGGGAAAAGGAAAAAAAGGAAGGAATCTCCTCCAGCTTGGAACAGACCTCCTAATGCTTGCACTGACATGACAGACCCTAAAGTCTTATACCTCTGTGGTAGCAGCTGGAGAAGTCTGTGCATCGGCAGAAATGTGCTCAGTGAAACAGAATGGTGTTTCTGGCTGGAGACAACAGCGCTAACAGATCAAGCATATTTCAGGTTGGTATTCCTTGGGATTTTGGTTCAGTGAGCTTTGAACCTTGTTGTTTACCTTCCCAAAGAGTTGTGAGGCCAAGTTACTAGGAAAATACTGTTTATCATATAAGTTTTGGGGGAGAAAACTTAACTTTAGCATATTAAAGATTCTAAGAAGTTCTGCAATTAAGAAAAAATTATATAAAAATTCTATTTCTATAATTGTGGGTCTCCTTCAAAGGTGTGACCTCAGAACTCTTTTTGCATGAAAAGCTAGTGTCATCTCACCATGCTCGTCTTCCTCTCATCACAGGCCAGCCAGACCACTCACACAAGGGAAGTCTCCTTAGTTACTTTTTAGTGTATACAGTCCGGATGTTTCTTTATTTCAAAGGTAAACTACTGAGGGTAAAAATGATATCCAAGCTCTCTAAAAAGGGGTGGAGGTGGCTGGGCATGGTGGCACATGCCTTTAATTAATCCCAGCACTTAGGAGACTGAGATAGGGGGATTGCTGTGAGTTTGAGGCCAGCCTGGGACTACAGAATGAATTTCAGGTCAGCCTGGGCTAGAGGGAGACCCTACCTCAGGGGAAGAAAAAGGGGTGGTGGAGGTGAAGTGCCCTCCAACTAGATCTGTGCTCCTTGTAATGAGAAGAAGGCAAAGGAGAGACAGCCCAGAGAAGATAGTACCCTGCTTCTTAGCCTCTGATTCTGCTTTTGTTGTCCTAACAAAGCCTACAGGCGCTTTCCATTTCGTGAGTACAACAAAACACAGCCTCTACACAAATGGCTTTCAAGATAGGCCAGAAAGAACTCACCATTAGGAAATGGCTTCAATGATGCCCCTGTGTCTGGACAGGCAGAGTGTCACTGTGCTAAGTGGATTTGGAATGCCTTTGTCACTGAGGACCATGCCTTTATCTAGCAGGAGTATGTGTGAGTGGTTCTGAAGACTGCTGAAGTCTGCACCTAGCACTTATAGTGTGTCTAGGGTGAAGCCAGCACTTACAAACATTTTCCCAGTAGTGTTACTCTCACTCAAGGGAGAGCTGGATGGGCAGTACCTTGGCGGTGGAGATATGTGATGGTTTGAATGTAAAATGACCCCAATAGCCTCATGTGTTTGTGACTAAGCTTCATAGTTGATCCTCAGCTGGTGTGGAGCCTATGGGAGGTAGAGCTTGCTGGAGGAAATGTATCACTGGGAGCAGGCCTTGGGATTTTATAATCCAACCCCCTTGCCAGCACCAGCTGGCTCACATTGTTGTTTCGTCCCTGATACACTGTGACAATGTGAGCCAGCTTCCTATTGGTGCTCCGCATCCCCCACCATGATGAAACTTCCACAAAAAACTGAAAGACACAATAAACCCTTTTGACTCATAAACTGCTTTTAGTCAGGTGTTTTGTTCCACTGATAAGGAGATACTACATAGTGGCTGTCTGTTTTAAGTATTTTAAATTTTTTTATATTTTAGTTTTATTTATTTATTTATTTATTTATTTAAGAGGCAGAGAGTGCCACTTTGTGTATATGTCTTATGTGTGTACTAGGGAATCAAACCTGGGTCCTTAGGCTTCACAGGCAAGCACCTTAACTGCTAAGCCATCTCTGTAGCCCTGTTTTAGTTTTTTGAGAAAGGATCTCATGTAGCCCAGGCTGGCCTTGGACTTTCTTGGTAGCTGAGGATGGCCTTGAACTCCTTATCCTCCTGCTCTATATCTCAAGTGCTGGGATTATAGGTATGCTCCACCACACACAGCAACACCTTGGTTTTGATCACTCTTGTGCTCTATCATTGAGAATGTGGGCCAGCATAATAGGTGCTTAGTAAAGACTGATGCATGAATGAGTAAAGAAATGAGGGGTCTTCCCTGTCTGGAAGACAGGGTATTTCTGAGTCAAATCCCCATAGAGCAGGTACGTGAGAAGCTGCTGTCTATAGGGAAGCCACAGGCTTCCTCTGTCTTGCCCTCCCCTCCCTGTGTGTTAAGAGAAGCCAGAAGGCTGATGAGCATCACTCTGTGGAACTCAGAAACAGAGCGTGAGGTGATTTCCTGGAAAGTGACAGTGTCATCTGAACGCTTTGGGCTTCGAGGTTCGAAGCTGTGTGGATTGCTATTCCTGGGTACTACTCGCAGACCTGCCCTAGCCAGAGAGTTGCCAGCATGAGGCTGGTTCACATTTGGATTATTCCAGGGAACATCCGGCTGCTGGAGCTGTTTCAAAGGAAGAGGAAGTCCCCTTAGTTGTTGAAGGGGAAACCAGATCCGCTTGTCCACCTTAACACCCTTGGCCCTCAAAGGTCCTGCGCCACAGAATGGCCCGTGAACTTTTGGCCCATTGATGTTGATTTTACCTTCTCTAAAGGAAACATAAGCAAGGCACCAGACCAAAATCCCAGATACTGCTGACCAGCTCTGCTGGGAGGTATGATGTTGTTTTGCCTCAGGCCTCACTTTGCCTTCAGTAACCCAAATTCTGTCAGTTGCTGCTGAGCTGGAAGACTGACTTTGCTCCATTCTATGGTGGTGTGTTCATCCGAGTACCTGGATCACCTTCTTTATGTCCTAGAAAGAGCCACAGTTAGGGATTCTTAAAGACTGTGAGTGGCCCTTAGTGCCCAGCCATCCTGGTCTTGACATTCCTGTTTGAGTGTCATTGCCTTTGGCTGGCAATTTGGCAAACAGTCTAGGAAGTAAATGACAAAGGCATGAACAAAAACATGAATTACCAGCCGGATTTATACCCTAGGATGTCGTGAAGCTGGAAACACTCGTACTTGAGGGTCAGACCCTATCTGCCTGATCTCTTGAGTGGGGGTAGTACTCCAGTCATACTGCTGAATGCTATCTTTCAAGAAGTACAGCTGGAACAGCTGTGATTTAGCTAGGCCTGCCATTCCTTAGGCTCTCCCATAAGGTTCTAGTAACCAGTATGGGCAGATCTCCTTAAAAGCCTAGATCAGCTTGTGAACTGTGTCAAAGTTGACTCAGCCTCTCTGATCTGTGATATCTATTGTACCCAGGCCTGAGATGTTTGCTTTCTATCCAGGTGTCTTCCGAAGGGCATAAGGGTTCCTGAGGGAATAGTTCAGAAGGACCAGCCCCTTGTCCCATGTCTTACACTCCTGTTTTGGGAACCACACTGGGCAATAGAGGGTCATTTTCACCCCAAGAGCCTCCAAGGGAATACATTTTAGTCCTAGGAATAGAGGAAACTAGTCCACTTCTCTCCCAGGTTATCCTTCTAGGCCACAGAAACTGTTTCATAGCGGTAGATGCTGTGGCAGTCTGCAGCTGCCTTCACAGACAAGGAAGCTGATGCCCACGGAGATCACAGGACATAGGCAGAGCTACTGGAACTGAAGGCCAACTGGACAGGAGATAGCCCAGGTGAGTGACCTCCACTGATGTCTCCTCAGCCCACCTGCAGTTTCTCTGGTCTTTAGAACCTGATGATCTGCTCTTCCACCTACCTTTCTGGAGCACCTGTGCCGCCTCCTCTCACACAGTTCCATCTTGGGGCTGCGAGAGTTACCATACAGTAGCTAGCCCTTTGCCTCCTCAGTGAATATGATTGTGAGATGATTGTGAACTAATTCTGACAAGATTATTTCTTATTTATTGACTTTTGTGGATCTCATGGCTATATAAAACAGGGAGGAAAATAGAGCAGCAGATATTGGTGAAATATGAGCATTAATATATATAACAATGGTCTCTATCATTTGGAATCAGCACAGGGATATTAAGGGTCCTCTGTTTTCACCTGAGATAGTAACTCTGAGTTTCAGCCTATTTTGACAAGGGGACACTGACATCAATCCTAAGGAAAGGTCTTTGTTGTACAGGTCTCCCCCAAAATTCAGGTTAGCGTACCTGATTTCAATCCATACCTAAAGAAGAAGCAGTGTTCTCCCATCATTGCTCCCCAGATCTTCCTGAAGCTGGAGAAATAGTTGACCTTTACTGGCAAAGCACATGGTCCTGTTGTAGGGGGTCTCATGACTAGACATGTGGGTGACTCTGGCTATAAATGGCAGAATTGAACCTCAGACATGACATTCAAATTAGGATGTTCAAAGTAAGATGTGGGTTAAATTCCAGCTTCTTTATTTTCCTCGCATGAAACATGCAGACATACAGAAATGTTCAAGTTGAGACTGTGTAATTCACTATCAGAAGCATACTGGAGGGAGGGATATAAACATGGAGGAACCCTTCAGAGAGCTTGAGACATTTCCAAGTGTGACTTCCTAATATGCCCAAATGACACCATACTGGCCAGGGCCCAGTCACTTTATATTGGCCAAAGTAAGAAAGATGAAATTCAGTCTTTGGTCATCTTGTAAAGAGCCTCCTTCTCCCAGCTGTTTCACTCTTACTTCTTACCATCTTACTTCTCTCCTACAGTGACCTTCCTATACTACTCTGTGACTTTCCCAGGCAAATTTTTCTCATAGTAGTATAGTGCCACCAGAAGCTTTGTTCCCCAACTCAGTGATCCTCTGTAATCATCAGTACCTTATAGCTTTGAAGGACATTTCATAGTATCAGGAAGTCAGACTCAACAATAAAAAATGAAGGGTGACCACCATTAAATATGTTCAGACTCGGATTTCCCAACATTGCAGTCAGAAGTCTTCTACCCAGTGGCATTGATGTTGAATTGGATAGGACTATGAATTTGGACATCTGTGTCCAATCCCACCACTTACTGCTGGATGGCCTGAGATATGCTGACTTAATTTATCAGTGCTGCAGTTACCTCATCTCAAATAAGGGAGTAATAATGGGACCTAATTCATAATATTCTTGCCAGGATTAAATGGGCTACTCTACACAAAATGTTGATCATACAAGAAGTACTCAAAAATTGTTTGCGGGCTGGAGAAATGGCTTAGTGGTTAAGCACTTGCCTGTGAAGCTTAAGGACCCCGTTTTGAGGCTCGATTCCCCAGGACCCACGTTAGCCAGATGCACAAGGGGACACATGTGTCTGGAGTTCGTTTGCAGTGGCTGGATGCCCTGGCACACCCATTCTCTCTCTCTCTCTCTCTCTCTCTCTCTCTCTTCTCTCTCTCTCTCTGTGTGTGTGTGTGTCTGTCTGTCTGTCTGTCACTCTCAAATAAATAAAAATAAAAAATAAATTGTTTGCTATCATTATTATTTTATTGTATTTTTAGGCCAGCCTTATAGTTGTAGATGTTATCAACCAATGACAATTGACATGGCACAAAGAATAAGAAGAATCCAAGGACTAAAGAGTAATGGCATTAGTTAGTGGGGTTTGTACAAGCATTCAACAAATGTTCATTAAGTGCCTAGTACGTACCAGATACGAAGCTTCACACTGGGGTGAAAAAGACAGGTGTGCTCTGAGCTTAATGAGCTCTCCCTTCTTGTAGAAGAAATAGTCACATAAAGGGTAGTAACCAGTGGACAGAGGGTTTTGCATGGATGTTCTACCTTGGAGAGGGAAGAAGCCATATATTCTCATGGCCACCTCATTGCTTCATCCAGAAGAGCACAGCCATCTCCCTGGAATCGGTCTGTTTAAATTTAACTCCAGTGTAAGAATCACAGCCGTTCCACTTCCAAACTGGAATTCTCCCCCATGTGTTTTTGGGAAGCACAGATGCCTTGGCATTTTCCCTCTAACAATAACAGAGATTGTTCACAATTATGAATGGTTTTGGTTGACTTCAGCTCCAATAAAAACCATGAATCATTTCATAACTTCTGAAATTGCAAAGAAATAACAGCATTGGCTCCAGGAAAAAAAAGGGACACATGATGAAGCATAAAGTTATCTAAATTAAAACACAAATCCTTTTTTGTTTATTTAACTGCTGTATATTGTAGGGCCAGATGGCAATGGGTTGGGGGGGGGGTGAAGCCAAGTTAGTTATCTAGGTACCTGGGATACCACTTGTACAGACTCCTCTCTGAAATCTATAACTGGCCACAATATAACCTTTTTCCTAATGTTTCTTAGAGCTGTGGACAAGAAGCATTATTTTATACATGTTTCTGCATCTTAGGAAGTGACAGTGAAAGGAGATGCATGGCCTGAAATTCATGTGTCAGATGGACGGTCTCCACTGTGGATCCCATCACACATATTTACACACATGCACATCCTTTTGTGGAGCCATTTTGGTCATACCTGTAGTATTTTCCTCATGTAACCCCACAAAATAGGCTTCTCCAAAGATGAGACTCAGAGAGCCACTCCCCACTCTAACCTCTGACAGACTATGAGGCATCAACAGGGCCTGGAATTTAAGCAAGACTGAAGGACAAGTTGACAGATCCTCTCTTTCCTCTTAATCTAGAAAAGTGAATCCTTCCCTGAAGGCCAGAGATACCCACATGCCCACAGAGGCCCAAGTGGCTGCTGAGACCATATTGGGAAGTGGAAGGCAATCACATGGCCCAGTGCCAGCCTCAGAGGCTTTCTCACTCATCTCATGGGCATTCTTTTTTACATTTTAGTCACATGTACATGTAGCTGTTAAAAAAAAAAAAAAGTTCTGGGGAGATAGCTCAGCAGTTAAGGTGTTTGCCTACAAAGCCTAATGTCCTGGGTTCTATTTCCCAGTGCCCGGGTAAAGCCAGATACACAAAGTGATGCATGTATCTGGAGTTTATTTGCCAAGGATAGAGGCCCAGGTATGCCCATTCTCTCTCTGTCTGTGTCTGTCTCTGTCTCTGTCTCTCTCTCTCTTCACCATCTCTCTCTGCAAATAAATAAATAAATAAATAAATAAATAAATAAATAAATAATTTCCTTAATGCTGAAAAGGCTCTTTTGGAAGTTAGGCTTGGGGAACAATTATTTCCCCCAAGTCTGCTTTCCCTCCTGGTCTTCCAAACTGGAAGACCTGAGACAGGCAGCAGTAGACCCTGCATAAGTACCCTTTCTCCACCTCGTTCTTAAGTGATGTTCTTGTTATGCAATTAATGCTTATTTATAAAATATAATTAAGATATGCTTATAATGTTAGCTTTCTGCTACCGTAACGAAATACCTAAGAAAATAGCAAAGAGGGCAAGTTTATTTGGTTCATAGTTTTAGAGATTTCAGTCCACACTCAGCCCCTGGGCTTTGGGGTCTATAGTGGGGTAGCATGCCATGGCTGGAGCACATGATGGGGAAAAAGGTTTTTACCTCATGTCCTGGGATGAAAGAGGAAAAGAAGGGACTGGGGTCCCAATATCCCCTTTAGGGGCATATCTCCAATGACCAGAAAACTTCCCACTAGACTCATACTTAAAAGTTGCACTGCCTCCCAGAAGTGCCACTGGCTAGGGACGAAGCCTTTAACCCATAGGCCTTTGGGGGACGTTCCAGCAACGTACAGTCCTAGTGCTCAAAGGAAGCCATGGTTGGCATTGTGGTACACAGTATTCCCATCAACGGAAGCCGTGGCTGGCATTGTGGTACATAGTATTCCCATCAAAGGAAGCCATGGCTGGCATTGTGGTACATAGTATTCCCATCAAAGGAAGCCATGGCTGGCATTGTGGTATACAGTATTCCCGACTTCTGTTGGCGCACGTTCTTAAGCAGAATCCTATATCAAAGTGAACCCATAATTTTATTGCCCTTCTTTATACTCTGTACACAGTCTGAATATTTCTCCACACCAACAAATACAATTGCACATAACTCTGTATGCACTGCCGACATCCATGTTGCTGTTTTGGAAGGTCTTTCCTTATGTTTCTTTCTCCCTGCCCTGGGAGACAGAGACACTAGAAAGCATATGTAGTCATTTCATCTCAGACTCACATTTGGACACCTTTAAAGTTTTGAGCTGGGATTAGTGATTTATCTAGTCTGTTAACCAATATGTTGCCAAGGGGTTGTCAGCTCTATAAAATACACATTGACACTGTGGAAGGGAATTTTCTAGATGCTACTCAGAAGCACTAAGTAGCTTCAACAAAGGAGGATCATATTTTAATAGAACTCTTCTTGATGATTATTTTTAATAAAAAGCAGCCATAGCTGGCCATGATGGCACACATCTATAATCCCAGAATTTAAGGAGGCTGAGGCAAGAGAATCATGAGTTCAAGGCCAGCCTGGGCTAACATTGAGTTCTAAGCCAGCCTGTTCTGCAGAGCAAGACCCTATTTCAGAAAAGGTGGGGGGACAGCCAAGTCATTGTTCCCTGTCCAACCTTGGTTTACAGCAATGGGTAAAATCTCTGTTGAGACTGAAATGGTCCTAGATGTGTATTGAACAGGACAGGCCTAAACTTCTGGGCTGGGGAGACTAGTAGAATATCTACTCCTTTAGAACCCTAGTCCCCAGAGGTGCTGGGGGATCACAGTGTTTTTTTAAATTCTTCAAAAAATTTGTATTTGAGAGAGAAGAGAATGTGGGTGTGCCAGAGCCTCCTGCCATGCAAATGAACTCCAGACCCACATGCTACTTTGTGCATCTAGCTTTACATGGGTACTGGGGAATCAAACTCAGGCCATCAGGCTTTAAAAAACAAGAACCTTTAACCACCACTGAACTGTCTCTCCAGTCCTGGTGTCATATTCTTTAGAGTTCAACAAAAATTGTTTCAGTGATAAGTTGTAAAGATAATGGCTTAATGTTTATCAATCTGTCTCTCAAGTAGATTGGCAGATGTGGTAACCACTACATATAACCCAGATGCTAGATCCTTATAAATGTCATTGTTTGTTATTTCTGGAGGCTTTAGTCCTGGATTGCTTTCCCAATCCCCAAGGGGGACTTCCATTTATTCATTAGAAGATAAATTGAAAAGGCCAGGCATGGTGGCACACGCCTTTAATCCCAGCACTGGGGAGGCAGGGATAGGAGAATCACTGTAAGTTCAAGGCCTCTTTGAGACTATATAGTGAATTCCAGGTCAGCCTGGGCTAGAGTGAGACCCTCGACCCCTCCCCCCCAAAATATATATAATTTATATTGTGGGCTGGGGAGATGCTTCAATAGTTAAAGGCATGTGCTTGCAAACCTGCTAGCCTGGGTTCAATACCCCAACACTCACATAAATTCAGATGGAAAGTGGCATATGCATCTGTGCTCCCAGTGTGCTTACAAAACTGGGAGGTAGAGCCAGGAGAATCAAAACACTCAGTCAAGCTAGTCTGATGTTCACTTACTGTCTGGTAGTTCATTTGCAGCAGCAAGAGACCCTGTCTCAAAAAAGGTGGAGCATGCCAGGTGTAGTGGAGCACACCTTTAATCCCAGCACTCAGGAGGCAAAGGTAGGAGGATCACAGAGGCTCACAGTGAGTTCAAGGCCACCCTGAGGCTACATAGTGAATTCCAGGTCAGCCTACCTTGAAAAAACAAAACAGAACAAACAAACAAAAAGGTGGAACATAGGCATGTTGAAGTTGCTCTCTGACCTCCACATACACACACATCATGGTGTACATGCCCACCTACAATCAAAAACTTTAAAAAAAAGTTAAGACACAAATAAATCTTACAAGAAGATCTGAAGGTTCTTAGACTCTGTTTTGAGTGTTTGTCCATGAAGAAAACAATTTTATAAAGAAACAATATCCCTCACCACTTCCTTTTGTTCTTCAAAGGCTTTTTACAGCAATAAAAGAACCTTTTGTAAGTGTGGGTGTGTGTATGTGTGTGTGTGTGTGTGTGTGTGTGTTCACGCACATACACGGGAGGTGTGCATGCATGTATGTGAGTATGCATGTAGGGACCAGAGGACAACCTCAGATGTTATCCTCATGAAGGCCAAAGACCTCTCTGAGACAGTCGTCTTCAATGAGTAGGTTAGGCTGGCTGGCCAGCAAGCCCCAGAGGTCCTCCTGCTTTTACTTCCCCAGTGCTGGATTGTAGGCATGTGCCACCATGCCTAGCATTTACATGGGTACTGGGGATTGAGCTCAGGTCCTTGTGCTTGAATAGCAAACACATTACCTACTGAGCTATCTTTCCAGCCCCAGTTAAAAAAAAATAAAAAAAAAAGTCTTGTTGAGTGTGGTGACACAATCCCAGCATTCACCATGCAGAGGCAAGAGGATCTTGGATTTGAGGCCAACTTGGACTATACTTATCAAGAGCGTGTCTCAAAAAAGCAAACAATAAAGCCAGGTCATGCACAGCATCTCTTAGGGTAAAGAACTGGGCAGAGGCTGCGGTAGTGCCCTATGGCAGAGGGGAGGTATTGGTGGTGGATCTCAGCAGCTGTCCTTAAGGCCATACAAACAGTCCTGTACCCACAAAGATGCTCTTACCCTGGGGCCTCCCGCAGATGAAAAGTGGGAGATGTGAAAAGTGAAGAAGGCAGGAGTCTTCATACACACACACATACACACACACACACACACACACTGTATTCAGAGTGGGGTCCAACCAGCCCTGATGTAATTTTACAAAATGAAGCCCCGAGAATGCTTCCTCAAGTGCATCCTAAAGCGACCTGGGCAGGAAGTGGCCGCCCACCCTTGTCAGCTCATGGTGTACAGGACTCCAGAATAACAAAAGGCAGTCAGCCTGGGTTGCGCTCACCTGTGTGCTTGTAGAAGACATTCTGCTGCCTCTGTCTGTCTCTATCAATTCAGCAGGCAGCCTTTGGGCACCTCTGCTGATGCTTTATATCTAAGGGAACTAGGGATAGGGTATTGGTTTCCAGCTGTTCTCTAAAACGGCTGAAGTTGCTTTAGTCCATCGTATCCCTATGTTCCCTTCTGGGTGGTGGACCCCATATGTATATACATTTGAGCATGTCAGTTGGGTAGCATTTTCTCCATGGCCTTGAACTTTTATCTGAATCGTATGTCAAAATCTAAATTTGTCTGTTCTGTTGACTTTTGCTGATAACTCCCTGGAGTGCCTGCAGAGGACGCTAGGAGCTCTGTGACTTCATCTTGGTTTAGTTCATTGATCTCCAGGTTCTGGGATACTCAGGGCTGAGTATGAGAGTGATGCAGTTGTGAGCTATAAAGCAGGCCTGGGGATTCTGGCACAGGGGCATCCCCCTGCGTGATCCGTGTGGAGGGTAATCTGAAAACTGCCACAGTACGAGTTCTCAGCAGGACTATGGAGTTTTCCTTCTCACCTCAGGAAGTCTCCCCATTGTAGATGAAGGATGGAAGGCAGGTGGAAGCCAAAGAGACGCAGTCAAGGTCAAAGTGTCTCCCAGAGAAGAATCCTCCTTCCAGGAGGTGTCATTGGTGCCACTGGCTGTTTTTAGGGCCCTATAATCTAGACTCTGTATACGTCGAGGCCCAGGCTCTGCTGGTTGCTTCATGGCATGGGGACAGACCTTGAAACCCAAGCAGTCCTGTTACTGAGGCCCAAGGGAGCCATAGGACTACGGGTCCTATGGTGCTCTCCTACAAGTTGCTGCTTTGAGTGCACAACAATGCTGAAGCCTGAGTTATAGCCTCCAACACTTCAGGGCAGGCCACAGGGCTAGGGTGAAGCATCATTTCACTTCTTCCTTTCCCCTCCTTCTCCTTCTCCTTCAACCCCACCCTGTTTTGGAGGCAAGGTCTCATAGACAGCCCTGGCTGACCTCAAACCTGTGATCTTCCACCTTCAGCCCCTGTTAGGACTACAGACCTGTGCTACCACACGAGGCCAAGCACCTTCCTCACAGCCTTCCTTCAACCTCAGCTGCTCTCTGCTAGTTCTTCTAAGCAGGTTGAGGAAAGTCTCAGACAACTATTAGAATGTAGTGACCTCCTAAGTTTTGCTGGCTTTTTTTCAATAAAGCCTCTTCTCATGTGGCTTTTGTTTCCATTGTATTTGCTTTTATGGTTCTCTCCTATTTAAAATGTGTGTAGTGACATAAAATTTCCTTTTACAAAGAAAGAAATGCTCTGTTTCCAATATGTAGAATTAAGTCAGACTACTGCTTATGCAAGTCATGTGGCCCAAAGTCTGACTGAAGTTTGAGAAATGTTAAACCAGGCCTGCTTCTTTCCCTCCCCTGCAGTCCCCTATTCCTTTTTGCCAAGGCCTCTGGGAAGGTGTTTTGATCAAGTGTGAGTGTGTTTATATCAACTCATGAGCAGCTCCCAGGTCCGGGCCTATGAGAGCTTAGCTCAAGTAGAGTGGGTGCTGTCTGCTGGCAGAGAGCCTGGCTGGAGCCTCAAAAGGAAGGCATGTTTGGGAGAAGTGCTCAGGACATGGGAGCTCCCTGTACCATGACCTAGATACAGGCTGTTCCTGTCCAGCCACTGCCAGAATTAGAGGGTGTCATGTTGGTTTCTCACCCCTCTCCCCTGCCAGTTGAGGGCAGCCTCTGCGACAGAATAGCTACAGTAAAACCACTGATAACAAATAGGTGTTTACTTCTTACTGCATAGTGGCACATTACCTGGAGCATTTCACTTGTTTCTCACAATGTTAAGAGGTGCTTGTAGTAGATGAATAGAGGAAGAACATATGAAGGTTCATGCCTGTAATGCCTGTAATCTCACAACTCAGAGGCTGAGGCAGGTATAAGTTCAAGGCAAGCCCAGGCTAACCAGTGAGTTCCAGGCCAGCTTGCATGGATTACAGAGTGGGACCCTGTCTTACCAAAAAAGAAAGAAAGAAAGAAAGAAAGAAAGAAAGAAAGAAAGAAAGAAAGAAAGAAAGAAAGAAAGAAAGAAAGAAAAGGTAAAAGAAAAAAAGGAGAAGGAAGAGGATGAAAAAGGATGATAATATTTATTAAAAACTACCCTAACCCCCAATGAACTACAGATTCAACACGAATCCTATCAGAATCCCAAATGCCTTCTTTGTAGAAATTGACAAATTGATTCTAAGAGTCTTTGGAATTTCAGGGGACCCAGAATAACCAAAACAGTACCAAAAAGGGAGAATAGACTAGGACTCAAAGCTCAAAATTTCAAAACTTTCTCCAAAACAATGTTAATCAGGATTTTTTGAAACTGGCACAAAGCTAGACATAGATGGAATCAGATGGAGAATCTAGAAATAAACTCATGTCTATGGGAAGAAAACATCATTGTTTTCGGAAATGAATGCAGTTGGGCCCTTCACACCGAATACAAAAATCAACTCAAAATAAACAACCAAAGACAAAATCTATAACGTGTAGGGATAAGCCTAAATGAAATGTAGCTAATGATTCTAAATGAAATAAGAGAAAAACTCTGGGTAAGTCAGGCTTCATCAAAATTTAAAACTTTTAGAGACTGGGCTATGACTCAGTGGTTAACCCGTTTGAAAAACCTGCTACCCCGCCCCCATTCCATTCCCCAGCCACTCAAATAAAGCTAATGGACATTCATTTGCAGTAGCAAGAAACTCTAGTGTTAATGCATGTGCAAATAAAATAAAATAAATTTTAAACTTTTATTCTTGCAAGTATATCATCAAGAAAGTACAAAGGCTGAGCCAGGCATGGTAGTGTATGCCTTTAATCCCAATACTTGAGAGGCTGAGGTAGGAGGATCACTATGAATTTGAAGCCAGCCTATGCTGGAGTGAGTTCCAGGTCAACCTGGGCTAGAGTGAAACCCTGCCTCAAAAATAATATAAGTGGGCTGGAGAGATGGCTTAGTGGTTAAGGCACTTGTCTGTGAAGCCTAAGGACCCATGTTCAACTCTCCAGATCCCACATTAGCTAGACGCACAAAGATGAAGCAAGCACAAGGCCACACATGCCCACTAGGTGACACAAGCATCTGGAGTTCAATTGTAGTGGCTGAGGCCCTGGCATGCCAATTCTCTCTCTCTCTCTCTCAAAGAATAAAAATTTTTAAAAATTAAAAAGAAGACAAAAATAATATAAGTGATATGATATGATATAATGAATGATGAAACAGAATAAAGATAATCTACAGAATGGGAGAAAATATTTGGAATTCAGTTGTCTGATATGGTCTTCGAACATAAAATACGTAAAGAACTCATAGAACTCTTTAATAAATTTAAAAAATAAGCAAAAAAATCTCCTAAGAAGATATGGCCAATAAGCACATGGAAAGCATCATAATCAGATATCAGGGAAATGCAAATCAAAACTGCAGATACTACTCAATACCTACTAGGATGGCTAGCTTCAAAAAAGGAGATAACTACTATGGGTATGTGTAGGAATCAGAGCCCTCCTATGTCACTGGTGGGAATGTAAAATGGTGCAACTATTTAATAGCCAAAGGATAGAAACAATCCAAATGGGCAAAAAAAAAGGTAGATTCCTAAAATAGAATATTATCCAACCATCAAAAGGAATAGAGTGCTAACATATCCCACAGCATAAATTAACCTAGCAGTCATCATACAAGAACAGTCACAGAAGGGCTGGAGAGATGGCTTAGTGGTTAAGCGCTTGCCTGTGAAGCCTAAGGATCCTGGTTCAAGGCTCGTTTCCCCAGGATCCACGTTAGCCAGATGCACAAGGGGTCACATGTGTCTGGAGTTTGTTTGCAGTGGCTGGAGGCCCTGTCACACCCATTCTCTCTTCTCTCTCTCTCTCTCTGTCTCTTCCCCTCTACCTTTCTCTGTCTGTCACTCTCAAATAAAAATAAATAAATAAGAATTCAGTTACAGAAGACCATAGTGTTAGAGTTTGTTCATATGAAAGTCCAGAAAGGAAAAAGCCATAGAGACAAACAGTAGATTCCAGGTACTCAGGGATAGGAGAGCACATGGGAAGGGGAGATAACAGCTACAGGCATCAAGGTTTCTCTTTAAGGAGAAATATGTTCCAGAATGGACTGTGGCAATGGTTGCACCTCTCTGTGAATATGCCAAAGCCCACTTAATTATGTACTTAAATAGGTAAATTGTATCCTGTGTGCATTATATTGTAATAAAACAAAAAAATATTTACTGGGTACTAAGCACAATTTTAAGCATGTTACTAAGATTAACCCATTTTATTTTAACAAATCACCCAATGAAGTTGGTCCTTGTGTGGATGTCCCCACATTGCACCTGAGGAAACAGGCTGAGTATCACCAGGTAGTGTTGCTTCCTCTTAGCACATAGGACAGTGCAGCAGAGCTCCAGTGCTGACCATAGTGATATAGCTGGTACTCTGCAGAGACAGAATTACAGTCTGCCTTTATCCCAAGCCACGTACTGTGCTACGTTATAGGTGAAGGAAAGGGGCCCCTTCTGGGAGCTTGAGTTCCCTGTAGTGGGTGTGGACAGAGGGAGGAGAATCCTGGGAGGCATCACCTCAATGACCGTCTGCACCAGTTCACTCCAAGATTTCGGTTAGCTCGGTATGCTTGGGCATCAATAGCTTCCTTTTTAAAATCATGCTGGAAAGCAGTGATACTATATACAACTTTTAGCAGATAGAGAAAGAAAAATGTAGTTGAGATTCTTTCAGTAATCAGGTCTCCCTGGCTCATGAGACCACAGAGCACCTTTGCTGTTGGCTGGAATTACATCCAACCAGGGTGGTAACCCTGGTTACCTCAGCCTGATGAGAAGTTCTGATTAACAATTGTGTCTCTGGCTCTGCTTACAGATCCTTTGCTGTTTGAGAAGTGCTGTGTGGTGGAATAATCCCTAATTGCCTGTGTTCTGAGGCAGCCAGGTAGAGAAGGCCAACTTCAGGTCTGGTGGCTTCTACCACTTTGGCAGCCCCACCCCCATGGAACTGGCCTTTCCTTGGACTCTTAGTTTCCCATGGTCATTAGATACCAGCTAAGGAGGTCTTTCCTTAGCACCCAGGAGTTCCCTGTGACAAGCCCTGAGCATGATAGACAGTGGGTAGAGGACTGGTCAGCATAGCTATCTGGGAGATGTATAGGGCTGGCAGTGCTCAAAGCCTCCCCCCTCCATCTCCATTCATAACCTGTAGAGCTTGGAAATAATGAGAGGATGGCTGCATTGATGCCTCCATATCTACCCCAGTGCTTATTTTCTGTTCCACCAAAATTTTTTTACTAAAACAATTTCCACTAAATGAAATAGTGCTTTTAAGATCGTCCTTCACACTAGTCTTCAGACAGCTGAACCAAAGAAAAGCCCATTTATTTATTTATTTGTCTATTTATTTATATATGAGGGACCTATTGGTTTGTTTAAAAGACATTTCACCTACTCCTTTGGATAATGCAGGGAGATGTGACCTATGGTAGGCAGAGCTGGTGTCAGAGCTGTTTGTCTGGTTCTCCATACATTCTGGTGCATTATGCAGTGTCCCCAGGAGAGTGCTGCCTCAACTCTGCACCTGCTGGATTCCCTGTATATGGATTTGTCCTGGAACCTTTGGATGTTGTTTGGTTCAATCTGACAAAGTGATGCTTAAGTCTTTTGAAGAAAAGTTGGCAGCCTGGTGAGCCTTAGGGAAGTTGGAAAATCTTGCTCACTGACTCATTTGTGGCCCTGAGAATTCTGGGACTAGAGCGAAAGGTGATACAGATGTGGTCCTGACCCTGGAGAGACTGAGGGTTGTGCCCAAGGAGGTGGGTGTTTTGTACAAGGTGCTCCAGAACCCTGCATGCAAAGGCAGAAAATGTTTGGAACAGATAGAGGGCTGGGCACTTGAATAGAAAGAGCATTTATAGGGTTGTGGAGGCCCAAGGAGAGTTTTGTGTAGAAGTAACATTTGAGCTGCACCCCAAGGAGTTGGTAAGATTTGGAAATTAATATTGTGTACTTTGTATGTCAAAATAGTGCCCACTACAAACAGAAAACAAAGCATTTAAGACAACCAGTTCCAAGCCTAGCAGTCAGGCTTATACTAAACTCACTGTAAATTGTGAAAAATCCTAGGAAAGAAAAGTGCAGGGTTTTAAGAGGGTCTAAAGGCATTTCATACTTTAGGTGAGACATAATGGGCAAGGGACATAAAAATTCTAACTCAGAGGTTGCAGAATTCAGGGCCATTCCCATAGTGACTTCCCTGCTTCCTCCTTGCTGGGCTTTCCATAGGGACCTGGGTGAGTCAAGGAGGGAAATTAGCTCTCTAGGCCAACCTTCTTTCCTCATAGCCTACCCATTGCTTGGGTCACGACTGCAAGGCACATGTCTGTCTGCATCCCTAATGGGAGAACATGGCTGACTCTGCAGTGGCCCCTTTGAGGTGATGTTACAGATCTGCCAGTACCCACAGCTTCCCATCCAACTGCTTTGGGCTTACAAGGCTTAGGTCTTCATGAAGCAGCCATTAAGCTTCCTTCAGTGGTCCTGTTAAAGGAAACCTCTGCTTATATCTGCCAGTTGTAATCACAGAGGTATCAGTGAAAAAACCTTTTCTTTAGAATATCTGCCTTCATGGTGGCATGTGTAGGTCACAATCTAGAACATCAGAGCCCTGTACAGACACAAGGATTTTGTTACAGACACCCCTGGCCCTGCCATGGCTCATGCCTAGAGGCTGCTGTTAGATTCTGGACAATCAAAGTCAATTTCTCCTGGCTAAATGCAGGTCAAGCACATGTCCCAGCTGGGGGCTGAGAAGGATCAGGAGCCAATGTGTTAGTGGACCAAAGGTCTTCCTCTGGCCAAAATTTCCCTTCCAGAAAAGCTCCCAACACCAGCCCCCTCTAGTGCCTGCTGGCATCTCTGTGTTTCAGAGTCCTCCCCACCTGTTCTGTTTGCCCCAACAATCTGTGGCTGCAAATTCACTGCTGTCCTCTCTTCTGCCTGTCTCCCCAGCCTTTCCCTCGTGCAGCCTCAAATCTGCTGCTGTCCTTTCTCCCGCTTGCCCCTGCTTTCCTGTCCTTCCAGCCTTTCCCTAGTGCAGCCTCTCCTCTAATTCTCTTACAAAAGATTTTTTAAAGAGTAAATGTTGCATGCGTGTTTGATGACTCAATGACTTAATCAGGTAGGCCTTTTCATTATGTAACATTTAATACATGTAAAAGAATAAATGACATCAGTAAAAGGTCTGAAGGGTCAAATGCCCACTTTGCCATGTTGAGCAATCTATGTATCCCTGCCCCCAAGTAACAGCCTTTCCAGCAGGCCACCTTTTCTCTTGGCTCAGTTCTATCCTCTACGGGGCAGGGGCGGTTTGCCCAGCTCAGCTCCCCTGCGTTGCTGTTACCACCTCCATCTCGCCTCGGTATGGCCAGTCAGCAGCACCCAGGCTAGAGCTGGTCACCTGGGCAGACTGTACACTGCACCTTGCTGTCTCTCTGCCCTGGGGCATGGTTTCCTTTACCTGGAATAACCCCACCCACATGTCCCACATCTCTGCCTGTCACACCTACCTTTCCTGCTAGGCCGCAAAGTGTCAGCTGTGCTTCCTCCTCCTCTGAGCCCCTTTAAAACATGGGTGGCATTGCTTTCCACTTGTGGCATAGCTGACATTTTGATACCTTTTGCTAGGGTTAGTTTTTTGTTTTGTTTTGTTTTTGCCCCCAGATCTTCTCTCCCATACAGGGTAATTAGCTTCTTATGGACGGCAGCCCAGTCTTTGAATTGTACTGCCAAGTTGAGCCCCTTGTGCATAATAGATGCTCAGTAGGTAAGATTAGAATAGTTTGGACAACCCTCCTTCAAAGCCCAGCTTATGTCTTCTTCCATGAAAATCTTGTAAAGACAGATTTACTGTCTCCTTGGGGAGACAGCAGCTTCTTGGGCAGGAGTAGAGTTGATGCTTGGCAAATACTGACCAGATATACAAATATTTGCCAACAGTCTGTCCAAGATAGAGGGTAGGGCTCAGTGCTTTTGAAAGCAGAAAGTTGTTAACTTATGTTGCCACTTGAAAAAAATAACAGGCCACATAATATTATCACAAACTAGGTATGTAAAGGCAAAACCATTCTGACATTGACTGCATTTTCACACAGGTTGAGGGTCAAAGCTCTCAGAAAGTCAATTCTAAAGATGAAAAGTATCTTTGTGAGTCTATTTAGGACTGTGGGGCACATAGGGAGATTTTTATCAGCCTAATATCAATAGTGCCATTAATAAAACACAAACTGGTTTACTTGAAACAACAATAGGAAAAAATGTACAACTCTTTACAAGAATTTTAACAATAGCACATACTAACTATAATTGTTATATTCAGAGAAATTAATGTACAAAACCTCCACTTAGCTGTTGTTTCCAGTTTTCTGTATGCCCTTCTAATCCTTGTCTGTGTGTCACAAGAAACTTTAATTTGTTACAGAAATAAAATCAAAGTGCTGATGTTATCCAATTGTGAACATTATACATGGTAGAGTTAATGAGCAATCACTGTGTGCAAAGTCCTGTGCTGAGAGCCGCAGGAGAGAGGAAAAGAGCTGCTGTTTGAGAAGAGCACCTAGAGGATGCCTGTTCCAGACCAGGAGCTGGTCTAGTCTGTGGTGACAGCAGTGGTAAAGCTCCACAAGGTAGGGTATGGAGCAACACATAGCACGCAGAAAACTCACACATTACAAGTAGGTAGACTATGCAGAAAAATACAGGAGTTCAAGGGGGTCAGAGGGAGGAAGGATTCTGGGAGACTGATCAGGGATAAGACTCTTTAAGGTCAGCAGAGATATGAAAAAGTGGTGAGGATTCAAAGAAGAATGCCCCACAAAGAATAATAGCAAGTGTAAAGACCCAGAGGCAGAAGTGTGTTTAATGTGTTTAAGAAACAGATGTAGCTCAAGATAGAGTGCTTGCCTAGCATACCTGAAGCCCTGGGCTTATACCCTAGCCACACATAAACCAGGTGTGATAACACACCAGCACTAGAGAAGTAGAGGCAGGAGGATCAGGAATTCAAGGTCATTCTTGGCTACAAATCAAGTTCTAAGCTAGCCTAAGAGAGAAGAGGGTGGAGAGAGAGAGAATCTGGATATGTTGGCACACTCCTATACTTCCACCTACTTGGGAGGCTGAGGCAGGAGAATTATAAGTTGCAGGCCAGCTTGGATAAAACGACAATACCTCTATCTCAAGAAAGGAGGAGGGGGGCCGGAGGGGGCCAAAGAGATAGCTTGATAGTTAAGGCGCTTGCCTACAAAGCCAAAGGACTCTGATTCAATTCTCCAGGACCCACCTAAGCCAGATGCACAAGGGGGAGCATGCATCTGGAATTCGTTTGCAGTGGCTGGATGCCCTGCCACGCCCATTCTCTCTCTCTCTCTCTCTCTCTCTCTCTCTCTCTCTCTCTCTCTCAAATAAATAAAATATATTTAGAAAAAATGAGGGGTAAGGAGAGGAGGGAGGGAAGGAGGAAAAAAGAGAAGGGAAGAAAGGAAGACAAGCTATGTGTTTATATTGCAGTAGGGGTGGTGGTGAGAAATACAGGGTCAACTGAGGGAGCAAGAAGCTAGGGTTGGACCACATTTGAGGCAGAGGTGAGGATTTGAACTTTTATTGTTGGTGTGATGAGAACCTATGTGAATACTGTTCTCCCACAGATCCAGGATGTGGAGTGGAAGCAGGGATATCATTAGAGCCTGCTGAAGTTATTCAGGAGAGTGGCCCAGGTGCCTGGAACAGAGTGGAGGAGGATGAGGGAGGTGGCAGTGCAAGCAGTATGTTTTGAAGTTAAGGTCGACAGGATTTCCTCTCAGATTCAATGTGGGTGTGAGAGAAAGAAGTCACAGGTGAATTCAAGGTTTTAGGCTGAGTAGCTAATAAAATGGAGATGATGTTCACAGAGATGTGGAAAAACAGAGGAAGACCAGGCAGTCAGGGTATTTGGACTCTGGCAGATGTGTGCTCATAGTAGACTGTTAAAGCACTCTTTCTCACTGAGCCCAAATGGGGCTTCAAGACGGAGCTTCAGAATCCATTACAAGAGAGAAAACTGCTCCACTTCACTGCCATTGACAGAAAGTGCAGTGGGTGTGAGTTGCGGAAGGCTGTGGTAGGAAGAATGATAGCTCCCGGCACCTGAGACCAGGGAGAGCACCAAGGCGCAGCAAGTGTGAACTGAGCTTTTGTGTTAGTTAAGGAGCTGCTGGTGATAAGAAACCAAAAACCTAATTCAAAATGGCTCAGATAAACTGTGCCAGAAATTATTAATAGCTCACAAGCCAAGAAACATGAAAATGAAGGATTTGCAGGGCTACCCAGTCAGGAACCCACATCTTCATTTTGCATCAGCTGAGTCCTTACTTAGAGAACTCCAGGCATCATGGCTTGTGCACACCTATATCCAGGGCCAAGAGATTTCTAACCTCTCCTGTTTTACATACCCTACTGTTAGACCTGAACTTTCATCTCTCCTGACAGATTTAGGCTCCATCTGTCCCTTCCTATGCTGCCATTGGCTAGGGCAATGTAGATTTGTGATGGATTCAGACCAATCAGGAAGAGGTTTGGATACTGTATTACAGCTGGGACTTGATCTTGGCCTTAAGCAGAGTCCTCCTCAGCCTCGAACTGGAGGAGGATGGGTACTGATGAGCGGGAATGGAAGGTACTGTAAGTCTCGTATTGAAGCTGGAGCTGAAGCACAGAGGCAGTAAAGGAACAAGACAAGGCCGTCACATGAGTTGCTGGGCTGATGAATTGCCTACAATGTGGCAGAGAATGGAGGGCCAGAATGTGACCATAAGCCAAATCTTTCTGGTGACCTCCTTGGATGATTGGAATTCTTTAGATCTAGGGCAGTACATCTCCAGGAAGGAATACTTGAAGAACTTGGATACCTAACCAACTAAAAAGGCTTCTGTTAATTTTCCCCCAAAGCAATAACCCTTGCGGGGAAAATGGAATGTCCTCTATGTAGGTTCTGTGAATGTCATTTCCAGGTTTAGCCAGATTACTCTCAGGTAGTAAAAGGAGCATGCAGAACAGAGCTTTTCTTCTGAAAGCCAACCAGAAACTTATACTAATTATTGGTCATCCCTGATTTCATGCAGATCCTGTGTTAGAACCTTTCATTTGCAAATGACAGAAACCCTCTTCACATTTTAGCTTAAGAAAAGAAGCTTAGTGCACCTGATGTTGAACATTCTGACCCCAAAGATATCATCAGGACCTGCTGTCTCTCTCCTTGGGCTCTGTTTTCCTCCATGTTAACCTTACTGTCTAAGAGCTCAGCCCACAACCCACAGGACCACAGGATGACAGCCTCAGCCTCAGCCCTCCAAAGTGTGTTTCCTTATTGGATACTCCAGGAAAAGTCTTCTTGTTGCTTCTCAGTGGTTCCTTGCCTTCCATTTCCATCCCTAAAGCAACCATTGTGGCTCAGGGCTGAGGGGTGTGACATGCTGGCTTGGACACCACTTTAATGGCATTGGCCAAGAGTTGGGAAAGAGTGGCCTCCAAGCACCCAGTGCTCCCAAAATAGTGAAATAATGGGCCCTAGGCAATCTTAAGCCCCAAATATCTAGTCCAAGATTCTCCTCAAAGTCTTAAGAAATACTATTATATTTGAAATACTAATACATTTTGTTTCAGTGTGTGAGGGGATAGTCTACAGTGGACTACTATAGATCTCACTAGCCTTCACAGTATTCCTGTAGAGGAGGCTGTGTTAGAACTATTCTATTTATAGATGAAAAAACTGAGGGTCAGAAAAATTTCCTGGCTTATCCAGGGCCATCTAGATAGAATTGGCAAGTCTGGCCTTGAACCTAGGACTTAGATTCCCCTCTCCACCCCAAATCCAGACCTCAAGCCTGCCTTGCTGGGAAATGTGTCAGTGACATCCATGACTCACAGTGTGTCTACATGTGTATTTGAAGGGAGTTCTTAAAGCAGCATAAATGAAATCAAATTGAAGAGTTGAAGGCTGGCAGTATGCAAATGGTAAAGAACATCATTAAGCTCAAGGACATGTTTTAATAGCAGTTAATTAACTTACATGTTGTCAAAAAAATGTTCTCCCTTTCTGTTGAAATGGGTCCTAGGAAGAAGGTTTGTAATACAGAGCCCCAGGTAGTCACATAAAGGCAGGACGTTCCTCATAGCCTCCCATATGAAAAAGAATTTGGCTGCAGAAGATCTCTTTGCCCCACTTGGCTCCCCTTGCCTCACTGGAGCTAGCGGTTTTGACTGCTGGGTGGCAGGATTTAGTATGCTCTGAAGGCAAGACTGCTTCTCTTCTTCTTATAGGAGTCATCTCTGTAGCTGGTGAGAGTCCTTTCACCCCTACATCCATCTCCCTTTCATTCTGACAGCTCTGAGCTCCCACAGCCAAGCTGCCATAGTCTCCAATGTGAACATGGCTCCAGAGCAAATCCTAAATGTCTAGGTGTTGCTTTTCTTACAAACAGAACAAGAGGCTTCCAGACAGAGGGGTCATCTACTGGCTCCAGCTCCCTATGACCCTATTTTGTGGGCAGCAGATGTGATCTTTAAAGGAAAATGAGCATTACACAGAAATGGCAGGAAGTCTAAGCAGCCAGCCTCCCTCCCTCCCTCTAAGTAGGGTGACCATTCCCAGGACAATGGGGAAATTTGACTTCAAGTGAGCTGATCAAGCTGGAAGACTCACTGAGGACATATCTGCAGCACAAGATGCATTGTGGGTGCTATGTTGTGCCCTATTGGTTGTTAGTGTGGGGTGGAAAAACATCACAGCATAGGGTGGACCAACCTCTGTGAGCCCAAGTCTTCTGACTCCAAGTCCTCAGTGTGGGCCCTCACATGCTGGGCCGGGCACGACCCTCTCAGACAGGACTAGGGAATGCAGTGAGTAATGTTCACAGTTGCCAGCCTCAGCAGGGTGTGAGGATGCAAGGGGAGCAGGGCCACCCATACCATCCAGATGAGGTGGGCCCACAAGCACCTCAGTTTCCCAGTCAAGCAGCCCAACTCCACCACCACTTATCCATGTGACCTTAAGAGAGTAAGGGGAGGTGATCTCTCTTAGCCTGTACTTCATCCCCTAGAACACAGACTTCCTTAGGGTATTGTGAGGACAAAAAGAAATGTCACATATCACCCATTCAGCATATCATCCCACACTGTCATTCCTCACTATGGTCACATAGTCAGGCTGTGCACCTCTTCCATCCCGTGACATCATGGGAGCATGGTTTTGGGTGCCAGCCCTCTGAAAGCATTCACAGCCTCACTTTGTTGTCAGACTTGAACTGTTTTGCTGACAAACCCTTATCAGGAAGATCCAAATGGACTCATTTGCCTGGCATGCCCTTCCTTCTGGCTCTTAGCCCAACCCACTTGTTCTATCTCATGGGAGGCTGGGTGGGTGCTCAAAGGGAAGAGACACCCTGCTGTCTTGCCATGTACTAGCTTGCTTAACTGCAGCTCATGGGGGCCTTCTTGCAAGCAGAGTCCAAGCCATTGTGAAGAAGGGCCATGCTGAAGCCAGGGTCTGAGGCTGCAGTGGACCTAACAGTGATGATTGCTTCCTGCCAGGACCTGTGCTAGGGAGTTGCTCTCACCTGACCTCTGTGGGTCCCACAGAGAGCAGCAAGCAGTAGGTATCTCTGGAGCCAAGCTTTTGAACAAGGAACAATCTCAGCCTACTCTTGCCTGACCCAGGCTACAGCCAGATGTCCCAGGGGACTCTAGAGGACCCTGGATGTGGTGCCAGGACCTCATCGTTCCCATCTCAGCTGCAGCAGCATGTGACTCATGCTTTGTCTTATCACAAAGATCGGTCAGAAGGAAGCCCAGGATATGGAGTCAGAGATCAGGGTTGTAGCCTACTGGGACTGCTTGCTGACTGGTGACTTTGAGCAACTGACATCTTTCTAAACTTCTGATTTACTGCCTGGAAGGCGGAGGAAAGAAAATAGCTATCCTTTCATTACCTCACAGTGGCTGATGCTATCTACACAAGACCTGCATAATAGGATGGCATCAAAATAGAAGGGAGGGGCTAGAGAGATGGCTTAGTGGTTAAGGCACTTGCCTGCAAAGCCTAAGGATCCAGGTTCTATTTCCCAGTACCCACATAACCCAGATGCACAAGGTAGCACAGATGTCTAGAGTTCATTTGCAGTGGCTGGAGTCCCTGGCACACCCATTCTCTATCTCCCTCTCTCCCTCTCTCTCTTAAATAAATAAAATACTTTTTTAAAAAATAAAAGAGAGTAGTTGGAAAGAAGGGAGTCAGTGGAGGAAGAATTTGGGAGGGAAAAAAGGAGAATATTGGGGGGATTCTGATTATGATATATTGACTATATTAATGGAAGTTGTATATAAAAACTTACAGCAGCTCTTTTCGCCTTAATAGTGTATGTGTCAAAGCTGCATAAGAGAGCTATAATGCAAGTCTTAGTTGCTTGAGAAGCATTCAAAGCAAGCCAGAGGTCATTTTGAGAAATGAGAATATTCTTATAGCCCAGTGGGGCAAGCATCAGCCCCTCTTCTCGTTCACTTGATGTTAGTGAGTGAAAGCAGGCACACTCACTGTCCTCCCATGCCATGCCAACACTGAGTTGTGTGTCCCCCTGAAGAGCCACCCTCGGATTCAGTTCCCATGGGAAGATATGTAGCCATGGTTGATCAGGCTTTGACCTAATGGGCTCTTGTGGAAACAGACCTGGGGTTATGAGTAGCAGTGTGACATAGAGAAGCCTACCTCCTCCCCAGGGTGGGAAGGTGGGAGGGAGTTGCCAATTCTTATGGGGTTGATTGAGCTTCCCATTTAAAATCCAAACTAAGTTCCAAAGAACTTGTTAAAATTCTAATTAAAGCTTATATTAAATTCTAATATGAATTGGGGGAGCATCTTTATAATGCTGTGTTACCATTCAAGAACATGTCTTCAAGTTTTTTTGTTTTTTTTTTGAAGTCTCATTCCTATTTTAAAAATACACAAGATCTGGAGACGTAACTTATTGGTTTAAAGGTGCTTGTTTACAAAGCCTGCCAGCCATAGTTCAATTTCCCAGTTCCCACTTAGAGCCAGATGCACAAAGTGGCACATGCGTTTGGAGTTTGACAATAGCGGCAACAGGCTCTGGCATGCCAATTCTCATTCTCTCTCTCTCTCTCCTTCCCTCCCTCTCCCTCCTTCCCTCCCTCTCCCCTTAACTTTCTCCCTCCCTCTCCTTTGCTCACACAAATAAGTAAAAACATTTAAAATTTTTTAAATACACAAAGGCTAATGTAGAGCTTGAGGAATTTTTGCAAAGGGAACGCACTTGGGCTGTCTGTGTCCTGCCATGATAAGACTGGCCAGCACTGTTTTCTTCTTGTTCTTACCCCACAGTGGGTGGCAGGTGGACTATCAGCTTGACCTCTAACACCATGGAGCAGTTGGGCTTTTGTATTTTACATAGGTGAAATTATGCCCTTTATATTCACTTGCCTGTTGTTCAGTGTTAAGGCTTATACATGGCATTGTACTTAGCTATCATTGTTTCTTCTCAGTGTGTGACTGAGCACAACTCTAAGCCTCTGCCAAACTGACAGGCATTGAGCAGCTTCTCACCAATAGTGCTGCTGGTAACACTGCTCTGGCTTTTGGTGAACATGTACACATATCTTTGAGCATATCCCTAGGAATGGAACTGACACAGGGTTTTACACTTTTTTTTTTTTTTTTTTTGATTATTCAAGATAGGGTCTTGCTCTAGCCTAGGCTGACCTGGAATTCACTATGTAGTCTCAGGTTGGCCTCAAACTCACAATTCTCCTACCTCTGCCTCCCAAGTGTTGGTATTAAAGGTATGCACCACCATGACTGGCTCTACACTTTTCTTCATCATAGGTTGGGTGAGTCCTGTGTATAATTTACCCCTAGATAATTGATTTTCCTGCAGATATTGGTAGGATATTTTCTTTATTTCTTAGTTCCTTTTAAAATTAATTGTGTGTGTGTGTATGTATGTGTGTGAGAGAGAGAGAAAGAGAGACAGAATGTGTGAGTGTGACTGCATGTACCACAATGTGCATATAGAGGTCAGAGGACAACTTTTAGGAGTTGTTCCTCACCACCTCCTTTGAGATAGGGTATCTATCTCTCATTCTTCCTGTCGATCTTTGCTTTACTTACCACAAGCTTCTGGGAAATCCTGTCTCTGCCTTCCACCTCACTGTCATCATTATGGGATTACAGAAGCCTGCCACAGCTTCTGGCTTTTTTAAAATATGAGATGATGATTGAATTCAAAATTAGGCTTGAGTATCAAATATTATATCTACTGGATGATATCCCCAGCCCTAAGTTAAGTTTTAATTGGCAAAATTATGTATGTTTGTCATATACAGTATATTTTGAAGTGTGTCTATATTGTGGAGTAGCTAAATTGAAATAATTAACTTCTTTTTTAGGTATAGTCTTACTCTAGCCCAGGCTGACCTGGAACTCATTCTGTAGTCCCAGATTAGCCCCAAACTCTCAGTAGTCCTCCTAACTCTGCCTCAGATTATAGGTATGTGTCAGCATACCCACTTAAAATTAACATTTTTTTTTTCTTGAGGTAGAGTTTTACTCTAGTCCAGGCTGACCTGGAATTCACTATGTGGCCTCAGGGTGGCCTCAAACTCTCGGTGATCCTCCCACCTCTGCCTCCTGAGTGCTGGAATTAAAGGCGTGCGCCACCATGCCCAGCTAAAATTAACATTTTTCTTACTAGGGGAAAACCATTTACTTTCCATTCTCTTATTAATTATAATACACTTTTTTAAAACATATATATATATATTTACAACTTCTATACTAACAGACAACAAACCATGGTATTTCCCTCCCCTCCCTCGCTTTCCCCTTCATAACTCTGTCACCATCATATCCCACTCCCTCTCTCCATTAGACTATCTTTTAATTTGATGTCATCATCTTTTTCTCCTATTATGAGGGTCTTGTGTGGGTATTGCTAGGCACTGTGAGGTCTTGGATATTGAGGCCAAATTCTGTCTGGACAGTTGTATGTAAGGAGTGGTAACCTTCCTTTGGCTCTTACATTCTTTATGCCACCTCTTCCGCAATGGACCCTGAGCCTTGGAGGGTGTGAGATATTTCAGTGATGGACACTCCTCCATCCCTTCTTCTCAGTACTATGTTGCCTTTTGGGTCATCACCATCTGAAAAGAGAAGCTTCTCTAACCAGAAGTGAGAGTAGCATTAATATATGAATATGAACATTAAATGTAGTGCTTTCAGGGCAATTTGGTGAGAGTAATATATGCATTTATCCAGACAAGAGCAGGCTTTATACCCCTAAGGCTCATGACCTCCCCTGCCATAGGCTTTTGATTAGGCTTTCAGTACCAGGCGTATATTCCTTCCCATAGAGTGGGCCTTCAGTCCAGTTAGAGAGCAGTTGGTTTCCCCCAGAGCACACATGCCACTATTGCACTCATTCAGTCATTTGGCCTGTCTGGCCAAACTTGAGTCTTCCAGTGTCCACTGTGCTCTCTGCTGATGACTTCTGTCACCCATGAGACTGCATACAGTACAGCTTTTTCCAGCTTTCAGTTGTCTGGGCTGCAGGGAGAAGGTTTTCTGCTCAGCACCAGCTTGATTTCCTAGTGACTTTGCCGCTCAGGCATGTGAAATCTTCAGCAATAGGCTCTTACCATCTCTTTCTTATGGGAAATCAAGGGCCTTGGCAATAGCCTATAATGTTTTGGAGGCAACAAGGACCTCCCTGGCCAACAACTCACTGGAAGATATCCCATCCCTGGGACTGAAAACTTTCTAGTAACAATCTATGGCTTCTGGATGTGCCATTATTTAGGAAAGTAGATTTTCATATGTCTTACTCAGAATATCTTGAATTTTTATTTATAATAGACTTTTTATTAAAAATGGTGGTTTAGTTCTTCTGGATATCCAATGTCATCTAGGTGTTTTTAGCTCTCATTTTTGCCACATTGGTGCCATTCTCTTGCTTTACTTTGTTAGTTTTAGGAGATCAAGATAAACAAGATAGTGATACCTAACTTACTGTTTCCAGCATGTTTGCTTGTTGGGCTTTGCTAAACAGTTTTTCTTTCATATAAGTATAACTTCTAGATCTGTTTTTTTATTAGAAATGACCAGAACATTTTTCTTACTTTTTATCAATTGCACATAATCAATGGGGAGTCTATGGGAAGTTTCTATATATGCATATAGTGTACACTGATAAAATCAAGTCTTCTTATCCACTGCACACACCATACTCCAGAGATGAGCCTAACCAGGTACTTGTTAAGCCTATATTAATGTGGCCCTCTCCCCCGGCCCCACCCCAACTTGTGGTTTGTGGAAGATGCTATTAAACCACTCCACATTCCTGAGTGCAAAGAAATTAGTTCTATCACATTTTTCTTTTTCATACTTGACTAAATCAGTTTGATTATTTTACTTATATATTTATTTATTTTCTTACTTTTAGGTTTTTTGAGACAAGGTCTTACTCTGTAGTACTCTGTGACATCAAAATGCAAAATGGCAGATAAAACCTTGAAGATGTTGGCCATCCAGAAAACCTAAGGCACTATTTGTTAAAATGTCTATTGTAATTAATAAGAGAATTGACAAGGCTAGATCTAATGCAAATACTCAAATGAATAGTTTTTACCCTCCAACAAAAAATATTTTGGATAATTATGTTAATTATCTTAGGGGTTTTTTTTTTGTTTTTTGCTTGTTTTTTGAGCTGGCCTGGAACTCAGTGATCCTCCTGTTTCACTTTACCAAATGCTGGGATAGCAAGCATGAGCTTATAATGTCTGGATTAATTTGATAATTTTGAAAAAAAAAAACTTTGTAACAAATTTAATAAATGAGAATTTATTAGTTTCTTTCATATGCTATCTGCCTTATGTTTTAATAATTAAAGTCATGGTGATGTCATGGTATTAACTGGAATGCTCTCCATCTTTTAGTATGATGAAAAGTTGTTGAAATAGTGATGGTGTTATCTGTCATTCAAAAATTTGCATAAACAAGTGAAATTCAGTCAGTCTGTCTAGTCCTAATACCATTTCCAGCAGTGGATTTGGATCACCCTTGCAAGTCTTTGCTGGTGACATTGTCTTCAGTTGCTCCTCTTGTGGAGTCAGTTTGGGTGACTTGTGTTTGACCATGGAACCATCAGATTCTCAGGTTGCATATGGAGTACTTTATGACTATTTCTTCTGTGGTTAGGCCTCCTTTTCTGTTTGTGAATGTTTAATATTTACAGTCTTCATCATAACCAGCCATATAGGGTTTATTTTATTTGCTTTTAATTTTTTGCATGTATATGTGCTTTTTACTATTCTATTTTATTTCACTTTTTACCTTAGTAATTTGTGGTTGTATGCTCTTTTGGCTTGTTCCTTTTGTACCTTCTTAAGAAGGCAAAGTGCCTTTATTTTTAGTATCACTGCTTACCATAGTGATACTAAACCTCAAACTTGGATCCCTCCTGCATGAGCTTCCTAAGAGCTGGGATCACAGGTGTGCCCACCATGCCTGACTCCTACTTTGTCATCACAGTGGCTTTGGATGCCTCTGAGCCAGCTTTGCTTCTCTCATGGAATCTAGAATGCAATACTCTCATTGACTACTTTCTAATATTTCTTAATTTTGTTTCTGATTCCCTCTTTAATATTAGATTTATTCAGGAATTCTCTTCCTCCAGATAATTCTAAAGTAATTTATAATTATTTTTCTTCTTACATTTAACCCAGGCCTAGAGAAAACTAGGTAACATTCCTATTCATTGAACTGTAGTCTTAGCCCTTTCTTAACTTTTTAAAAAATTTTTAATTTCAAAGAAGGTGATTAGAGATTATGGTATGCAAAAGCTTTTCTTTGCAAAGTCTGTTGAAATTTATCTCTATGACCCAGTACATGGTCCAGGCCCCTAAAATAATCCATTCTGTATCCAAGAAATATGAACTTACATGTTTCTGATAATTCAAATGGTTATAATATTCATTTTTCTTTTAATTTGCCTATGGTGTACACTCATTTCTGAAATTTATATCTTGGAAAGTTCATGCTAACATTTCTAGTAATAAATGCTTTACGCCCCTATATTAAATGCAGTCAGGTTTCTGGTGGTTGTAACTTCTTCAAAAAATGTTTCAAAAAAAAGTTTCATTTATCCTCTACAATGTTCATTTCCCTGTTTCTAATTAATTTTAATGCTTCTTTCTTCATGTCTATGTGCCTACCCATTTCTTTTTAACATTCTTCTCTACTTTTAATAATTTTTATGAGTTTGTGTACTCAGGGTTTAGTTTTTATTTTATTTTTTAGCCCAATCTGACACCTTCTGATGGACCATTTAGTCCATTAATCGCTGGGCTTGATTTTTTTCCCTCCACCCTATAGTATGTTTAACTTTCCTTCTCTCATAGTTTCTTCTTTCTATCTGTGATGATTTAACCTGGCATTGGATTTCATTTCTTCCCAATGTCAATTTGAAAGTTCTCTACTTTTCCACTCAAGGTTTGCTTTCTTTTCTCCTTAGTTCATAATCAAATACATATTTGTTATTGGTAAACAGAATAGCACAATATAACTTTTTGTTCTTCCAAGATGTTCCATTCCCCTCTGCTTCTTCCTGCTTCAATGGGATGACACATTTTTCCCATACTTCAAGCACTGAAATACTGCTCCTTTCCTTTCCAACTCCTTGTTTCCATTAAGCTCATTGTGGGCTTCCAGCCTTGATGGAACTCCCACTATATATGGTATTTCTGTTTTCAGAGTCCCTGTTTGTGACTGTTCCCCCCTGGGAGCACCAGTGCTCAAGTAGATATAGCAAAGTAAGGGAGGTGGTGTGTGATAAGATTCCTTGCTCATCCTGGTTTCTGACCTGTTCATTTATTCCATGATAAGGTCCCTGTTCTGTTATATTTATCATTTGTCATTGTTTATGATATTCCATAGATGGGATGTGTGGGTTATAAATTCTGTGAATTCTTGAATGTTGGCAAAGATCTTTTGCACTGAACAATGTTGGCCAAACTGTATGGGGAGCTTTGGTTCCCATTTCTGAGAAGACTGCAGAGAGCATTGACTGTCATCCAGCTTGTAGTGTTTCAGAAGAGAAGTCTAAAGCCAGTCTGATTTTTTTTTTAAGTAGGTAATATGTTCTCTCTGTCTTGATTTTGATTTTGTTTTGAGTTTTTCAAGACAGGGTTTTGCTGTGTAGCCCAGGCTGACCTTGAACTTGTGATCTTCTTGCTTTCATTGCTTAAGGTTACAGGCATGTCTCATCCTGTCTGGCTAGTTCTTATTTGTGTAAGCTTTGTTGTTGTTCATCCTCAAGTTGAGTGAGGAATTGCACCAGACTAACTATGCATATGTCTTTTCTTGTCCTCCTTCATGGAACTTTGGGAGCCCCTTAAATTTGCACACAGGTCTTTCTTAGCCAGGGTAAGTGCCATCTACTTGTTATTGAATTGTTGGGTAGCCACCATCAGTCTCTTTTTTGTCTTCTAGAACTCCCATTGTACTAAATGCGATCACCCTGGATCCATCCTTTTAGCACTTTTATCTGTTTCCTTATACATTCTCACCTTCTCTCTATATATATATTGTGTACTTGGAGGTCATTTCCCTACTTGTTCTTCCAAGGCCTCAGATTCACATCTCAGCCTCATCTACTGCAGTTGGGAAGACAACATTTTCATGTATAGAATGTCTTCTGCGTGTACCCTGAATTGCTCTCAGGCTTGTGTGATTTTCTGTTTGAGTCATCGTTTATCTCATACAGCAGCTGTACTTCATTGGGCACACACACCTTTTCTGACTGGTCTTCTGCTAGGGCTTAAAAGATGGTTATATGTTCTCTTCCTTGTGGTTGACTGTGGAGTCCTGAGTAGTAACACTCTGTAGCTTGTGGGCATGGGGCTACCCTTCTTCTCTGAGTTGTGGTATTGAGATACATGAGCCACCAGCCTGCTCCTGGGACAGCCAGAACAATTCTTTCTCCCTCACCTCCTGGTTCTCCTTCAGTCCCAGGGCAGAGGATTGCAGGGAGATGGAGATATGTGTTAGTTAGACAAAGCCAGTATCTAACCCCTCCCTTTACCACCCCAGCACACACACACATTGGGGGTTCGCTGGTCTCTTGTTCAAACTCATCCCAGTATCTATGGCCTATTTTATTTTATTTTATTTTATTTTGTTATATTTTGTATGGCTGGGAATGAAATAGAGGGCCTTACACATGCAGGCATGGCTGTACTACCAAGCAACACCTTGCCCACATTTGTGGATTTTGATACTTGCTCCAAAGCTTTCCAAATAGGTTTCAAAGGAAAGCAGAGAGATTACCACAATAGTTGTTCACCCTTGTTTCCTGCTTGTATATTCATCTGCCCAAGGCCTTAGCAGTTCCTGACTCAGGATGGGCAGGTAGAGTATAGATGATAATGTCTTCCATACTACCATGTTCTCAGAATTCCTGTCATTTTCTTACAGCTGCTAGTGGATCAACTGTGATTGGTGGTCTCTCCGTTTCCTTTCCCCTCCCTCTCTCTTTCTCCCTCCTTCTTTCCATCCCTCAAATACTTCTCTCAGCCCCTTGAATCACATTAGGCATGGAAATAGATTCTAGAATCCTGTGCTCCAGATTCCTTACGTCATGGGCTAGACACTGCTGAGCTCACATATGATCTCCACTGATACAAGAGTACATCACATCCCAGAGTGGGAAAGTTGTTTCTTCAGTACTCTTTCTGTTCTGATTATGACAATTAGGATTGTGAGCTTGGTGTTACTGTTACTGTATTTGACACCTCTCATAACACTTAATAAATTCCCTTTTAACAAAAAAAGAGCAGGTCCCTTAGTGTCTTTGATAAACTGTAGTATTTGCTGTGGTGTGACTGAGAGTAAATTAGAAGGGAAAATCAGTAGACCACAATGCCTTGAGCTCATCCGAGTGGAGATGTTGGGTCAGAAGTCTAAGGTCTGATCCCTGGAATATGCCAGTGTTTGGAGACTGGACTCGTTCCTCACTGCCATACAGTGCAGAAGGTCCTGTTCAGCTCCTGGCCAAGTGCTTCTGCACTGGCTAGCTCAAGAGGTTTGCCTCTCATCATTTCTGGGCCACTTCGCAACAGCTAAGGCTGCATGATTGTCCTTAGTGTTTCATGTGCCTAAGCAAGTAGCACTTAAGTATACACATGGACCATTAGCCAGACTTGTAGTTGTGCAGAGCCATTTCTCTGTTCAAGGATCTAACAGATCCTTAGGGTGTGTGGTGTCCTGCAGTGAGGTCACATAAAAAGACAGAGGGAGCTTCCACCATGGCACCCTCTAACTGTCCCAGATCCATTGACCCTCTCAGATTCCTAGCTGCTGCCTGAATTTATTAGGCTTTATTAGGATGGCCAAGTAAAAGAAAAATCACCTTCAGTCATTTAGCACTTTTCCTTTTTCCCCACTACTACCCTGAAAAAGTTTCTTCTACAGGAATGTGTGGCTAATGCTGGGGACTGGCTTCATGTAAGGATACAGTACCAACAAGGGTGAGCAGGCCAGCCAGCTGTGGGCTATGAGCTGATTGCTGGGTAGAAGGCACTGATGCCGCCCACAGCAGGCAATAAATTCAGGTCTTGCCCAAGAAGGCAAGCCAATGTGTCCAGTTTTTCAGAAGTCAGAAATCAGCATGTTTTTGTGAATTTTTTTTTCTGATTTATAAATGTTTGCTTAAAGAGCCACTTAAGGCTAAAACACATGTCCCTGGCACAAGCCTAGGTGACATGTGGCCAGTTTCCTTTGCCCTAGTGGTGAGTTCACTTACATCTCCCCCACATTAACATAGAACGACATCAACCCCAGGGTTTAGAGAGGGAGGGTGAAAGGCTTTGCCTCAGCGCCCACTCTGCTGCTTACCACCTCTGAGATGTTGGCCAAGTTGACCTCCTTACATCTCAGTTTCATCTGCTAAATGGGCATAAATTTGTTGCTTATTCCAGAGAATTGTTATAAATACTTTGCTTCACAGAGTTGGTATTTAATCCATAAGAGCTGCTATTATCAGTCAATGGCACATGGAAATCCTAATAGCATGGAAAGGGACTGTTGGGCACTTGTACTGCTATGAGTAATGGCTCCTCAGCTAGATTAGCAGGTCCCTCACCATGTTTCCACCATTATGAGAAATAGCGAGTGAACCTTGAATGGCTTCTGTTGGCGAGGATGTTAGCAGTATTCCTGAAGTCGTAGGACTTGACATTAAAGAGGAGTTAATGCGGAGGTCCCTGATGTGTCCCTGTGGCTATGTCAGGGGTAGCCCAGCTGTTTCATACACAGTGGCTCTGACAGACCTTGTTACAGCCTCTAGGCAGACCTTGGCAAAGACACTGCATTTGGAGAGAGCAGGAGAAGTTTTAGTGTGAGGTTAGACAGGAGGTCCTGCCCAGCTCTGCCGTCAAGATCCCTATTGGTGCATCTCCGTTGGTCATGGACACCAAGTCAAGGCCCCTCCTGTACTTTGGTTCTTTGAGTAAATTACTACTACCCACACTAGGATTCAGTTGATCCATGAGCTGATCCCCAGTATTTGGTAAGAAGAAACAATTTTCCCCCTATCCACACACACATATATACTGGAAAACAGGATATTCACTTACACATTCTGGACCCACCAGCTGACCAGTCCCAGGGATGTTTTGTGATCAATGAGAGTCTGGAGCCTGGAGAAATACAGGAGCCAACACAGGAGCAGCAGCTTGGTTTCAAAGCAAGCAAGCATCTTTAACTACTACTGAGCCCATCTCCCTAACCCTAAGCAACTTGGTTTCAGAGCAAGGCAGCACCATTTTGGGAAGACCTATGGGTCCTGCAGCACCCTCCCCCAATAGTACTAGGGTCCCAGCAGCCTTGTACATGAATACCCCTTGAAGTTACCTTCTTTTTTAAAAAAAATTATTTATTGGGTTGGAGAGATGGCTTAGCAGTTAAGGCACTTGCCTGCAAAGCCTAAGGGACCCAAGTTCGATTCCCCAGTACCCAAATAAACCAGATGCACAAGATGGTGTATGCATCTGGAGTTTGTTTCCAGTGTCTAGAGGCCTTGGCATACCCATTCTCTCTGTCTTGTTCTCTCTTTCAAATAAATAAAAAAATAAAATATTTTTTAAAAAATTATTTCCTTATCATTTATTTATTTATTTATTTATTTATTTATTTATTTATTTAAGAGAGAGAGAGTGGGTATACCAGGGCCTTTTGTCAATGCACGCAAATGCCAGCTATGCACCACATTGTGCATCTGGCTTTATGTGGGTACTGGGGAATCAAACCTGGGTCATCAGGCTTTGCAAGAAAGTACCTTTAACTGCTGATCCACCTCTTCAGTCCTGTAGTTACCTTCATGTCACTGGGACAAAACACTAGACCAGAAGCAGCTAATGGAAAGAAAGGGTTTATTTTAGCTTTCAGTTTTGAGAGGTAGTTTTATCATGGTGGGGAAAACATGGCAGGAGCAGGAATCTGGTTCATGGTGTCACAAATCAGCAACAGAGAAGAAGCAAAAAAAAAAAAAAAAGAACTCTGGGGCTGGGGAGATGGTGCAGCAGTTAAGGCACTTGCCTGCAAAGCCTGACAACCTAGGTTTGATTCCCCATTACCCACATAAAGATGGATGCACTAAGTGACACATGCATCTAGAGTTCATTTGCAGTGACTAGAGACCCTGACATGTGTTCTCTCTCGCTCTCCCTCCCTTCCTCCTTGCAAATGAATAAAAATATTTTTAAAAGAATGAGCTCCTGATACTTGCAAGGGGCCTAGACTATAAAGTCCCAAGTGACGTATCTCCTCCAGCAAGGATATACCAGCTGGAGATTAAATATAAGGCTTAATCACAAACACATAGGGTTATGGGGGACATTTCACATTCAAACTATCATATCCTCCTTTGTCAGAAAGTGTCATATGTACCTGTCATAGGCAAAACACCATCCCTTGCACTTAAAGAAATGGAGCACATGTTTATAGAGCTTAAATTCATTTTTGGGAGCCCTCTTTTGTCTTTTAAAAACTTTATATATATGCATTTTATTAAGAACATGCTTTGTATGGATACATCATGTGTTGGTACCATCCTTTTTCTCTGCTCTGCTGGGGGCTTCCTCAGTAGGGTTGCTGGTATTCCCCATGGGATTGTAAGTTATGTGTTGTGGAAGCAGCAGACAGTTATTGGGAAGAGGTATTACTCTGGGTATTACATCCCAACCCATGGCTCTTACAGTCTTTCTTCCCCCTCTTCTGTAAAATTCCCTAAGCCTTGGTGGATGTGTTTTAAGTCTACTTCAGTGATGAGCTCTTAGGACCCTCTGGATTTCTGCTTTGGTAGGTGTTGAGTATCCTCAGCATCTGTCTGTTTCACCCTGGTGCTGATTGTCAGGCTCACCATGGAAGCAGCACTCTTGCTCATCTCCCCAATTCCTCTGTGGTTTCACCTGGGCCTTGGTTGTAATATGAGGGGTGGTTTATCTCCTTGGATCTCTCTACCTTCTGAAAAAGATAAACAGATTCTCCAACAGAGAGTGAAGTTGGCATAGGTTAATAAAATATGCATTATTAATTTAAGGAGATTTTGATGGATGTAGCCCCTCTTTCAGCCAAAGACTAGTGGAAGCTTGTCATTAGAGAGCATAATCTTTGTCTCCATATTATTCTGACATGGTTTCCAGTTCCAGATATGGGTTCCTTTCCACTAAGTGAGTCTCTTAGCCAATCAGAAAGCCATTGGTTACCCGCCAAGGCTGTGTGCCACCATTGCACTGGTATGTACTGCTTGTCAGGCTGGTTACTTCTGAGTAGCTTAGACCCCTGCTTTCTCACGCCATTGCTGGCCATTTTCCCCCAGTAGCTCATGTAGTGCTTTCAAGCACTAGACTGGTTAACTGCGAACTGGCTCTTCTGGATTCCAGCTGGGTCTCTCCATATTGTGTGTTGGCAGCATATGGTGTCTTCAGTAAAAGGGCCTTATCTTTTATCTCAGGTGGGTAATCAAGTGCTTTGACAGAAACCTGTCTCATTTTGGGGACCTTGTGGGGCTCTCTGATCAATACCTCAATGTGGGTAGCACCAGTTTCTGATGCTGGGCATTACAGGCCAGAGCCAAAATTTTTTAAGTTTCATCTAACCCTCTTCAAGGCCATTCTTTTCAGATGATCCCCCTATACTCCTGTTGAGGGTTAAATCTTTTAGTCATACCTTCAAGAAGAAAGGTTTCTGTGGTACCAATTCATTTTGGGTTTAGTTTTATGTTTGTTTTCCCCCAACCTTCCCTTCTCCTCCCCCAAAACCCTTCTGTGGTTCCTGGTCACCCTGGGGCTGCTGCACATTGGTTTCCCAGGGGCGACCAGGCAGCAGCAGAGCAGGGTCTTGAGTGGGCGTGAGTGTGATGGGAAGAAACACCTGGGAGACTGTGTCAGAAAACAACTCATTTATTTGTTGGGGGAATGGGCTTATAAGCATTCATGTAGTGGGAGGAAAAGGTATGGGGTACGGGTCACAGAGGGATTGGCTGTGTGAGGGCTGCTGGCTGATACCTCATTAACATATAAGGACCAGTAAAAGGTCACATGGCCACAGGGAAACCAAAACCTAAGTCTTATCAGGACATCCAGGTATCCCAGGCTAAGGGAGGGAGTGGCCCCACCCCTGCCAGTCTCAAGGCAAGATTATCAGGGTCTAGGCCTGCTGCAACCTCCTGTGGCCTAGGGCCCTTAGCTGTGCCTGACAGCTCAAGCCTACTTTAGCCTCCAGTGGCCTGGGG